>CM029391.1:10848180-11358180 GCA_017165825.1 Hepsetus odoe | reverse complement strand
CCATCCCAGGCCCCTATGATCTATACAACCTGGAAAAATAGGCAAGGCCCACATAGCATTTTTAAGCCTCTTGAATACTTTATACCAGCCAAATTAAATGTAATGTATCTTTAAGAAATACTGTGTGTCTGTATGCTGGAGAGAGAGTCACCAGCGTTAGTTAGTTAGATGGTTAGTTTATCTGGAGGTGTGCTTTCGTTTTTTTTAGACCTCTCTTCTCAGCAGCGAGGCTTGGGTTCATGTAGCTTCTGTTTGATTCATGTATGACCAAACAGACGCCATACGATCGAGCTTGACATGTTTAGATTCTTTATTATTGTAATACATGGTGAAAATGATGCAAATCCCAGCATCAGTGTGGACGTTACCTTCTGCTCTCTGCTTTCTGAGCTTCCTCAACCACAAATCTGCGACCTTAACCGTTACAACTTCTCCAGATCCAAAAGAAAGGTACTTGTTCTCAATCCCCAGTCTCACATTTTACTAATTTAGCCAGAATTTTAAAATGTATTCCTCTTTTTAATCTCTCAGCACTTACAGTGCTGTGCAAATGTTTTAGGAAGGTGTGAAAAAATGCAGTAAACAAAGAATGCTTTCAGAAATGGAAGTGTTAATCATTTATTTTCATCAATCAACAAAATGCAGTGAATGAACAAAAGAGAAATCTAAATCAAATCAATATTTGGTGTGACCACCCTTTGCCTTCAAAACAGCATCAGTTCTTCTAGGTACACTTGCACACAGTTTTTGAAGGAACTCGGCTGGTCGGTTGTTCCAGACATGACTGTGTTTCAACCTCCGTGTGACATTGATGATCATCAGTACCTGTTTGGTAAAACTGGTTGATCACACACCGACTATAATCCTACAGAATCCCTGATTTGTGTAAGTGTACCTAGAAGAACTGATGCTGGTTGGAAGGTAAAAGGTAGTAACACCAAATATTGATTTGATTTAGATTTTTCTTTTGTTCGCTCACTTTGCATTTTGTAAATTGATAAAAATAAACAAATCATTATTTATATTTCTGAAAGCGTTCTTTGTTTACAGCATTTTTCACACCTGCCTAAAACTTTTGCACAGTACTGTATATATAAAGAAAGAGAATAATAACACATTATAACACGTTATTATTATAATAACAAGGAGAGGAATAAAAATGGCTAATTATTTACCAAGACAGCAGTGAGAACACCAAAGTAAGTTCCAGATGAAAAAAAAATATCAATAAAGGTCTCACGTGTAGAGCAAAATAGTCAAGTTTAACAAAAGAAAAATGACGTTTCAAACACAATAACCTTTTTAGCCAATCAGCTACGCAAGTTACCCCAATATTAATTTATCTTCTAAGAGGTCCTTGCTTAAGTTACACCAGTAGGGACCCAGTTCTCCAGTTTACAGCAGCAGTGGTGTTTGTCACCGTATGTGGAGTTGAAACAAGCCCCTTACAAAGCAGGGAATGAAATCATTGGCCAATTATGCAAAGAAGTTCTGCATCTTGGCTGCAGACAGTGGCTGGAACTTTGTCACACTAATGATGGATTCCCATCCAGAACTCAAGGACCAATCGACTCCTCAAGCTCCTCCTTCCAGGATCATCTGGCAGATATGAAACCCTAGTCAGGCGGAGTGAAGCGGTGGCTTAGTGGCCCCAGAATCGGAAGGTTTTGGATTTGAATCCCAGATCAGTGGGTTGCCCTGAGGTACCCTTGAGCAAGATACTGTCCCCATCACTGCTCATTGGGCACTGGATATGGTTCTGCACTACTGCACAGCATGTATGGGTTAAATGCAGTGAATGCATTTTGTTGTGGTTCACTGACTGTTGTGCTGAATTCCTGGTGACAAACCAATCACTTTCACTTTTAATCCATTTTTTGACTTACTTTTAATAAATGACCCAGAGAAAGTAAAACAACTGATCCATTTTATTTTGAATTGAATCACATGATCTGAGTCATTTAGCTAGGCACATTTATTCTAAACCAAACTGACGAGCTGACCTGTCCTTTTCAATTCATTTTCTCACCGCGCACTGTTTCACTGTTTCTGTTGTGTCACATGCCGATAGTACAGCTGTGAGATGATTGACCGTTTGCGTGTCATGGATATGATAGGCTGTGTACGAACTAGGGCGGGAGAACGCTTGAGGTGTGTTCACACAGTCAAACTCTATATGCGTATTTGTGCTATGCTTTCCTGGCAGTTTGCATTTGACATGTTTACAGTTTTATCAAACTATTCTCTATTGTTATCAATCCACTGCCTATTGTGGGACATATCGTTATCATTTTATCACCCGAGCCTACATTACACATGTAGTTTTCATACATCTGATAAGCAGAAAGGGATCAAAAAGAGCCAGCATTGCGTCATTTCAAAAACACTCTCAAATCAAAGTGTTAAAATGATTTCATACATTGCTTTACAGCAGGGCTGTCCAACTCCAGGGCCGCCGTTCACCACAGTTCCGTAGTTTCCCTCCTCAAACACACTCACTGCACCCGCACTAAGAGTGAACCAGGTGTGTTTAAGGAGGGAAATCACAGAATTGTGCTCCAGGACTGGAGTTGGACACCCCTGCTCTAAAGCAACAGGTACTGGGACTAAAATGTAACATGTTTATTAGGATTTGTTAAAGTACTAACAATATTACGACATGTTCAGAAAACAGCATACAGAGACATGTGACTCACTCAGTGGACCCCAACGACATTCAGCCTCTGTATTTAACCCATACACACCGTGCAGCATGGGGTGCCCAGGGAGCATTGACAGTGACAGACCTACTGGCCTGATCTTCCGATCCTGAGACCAACTCCCTAACTGCTAGGTCACCGCTGCCCCCATTTATGACAAAAACAATAGATATTATCATTTTCTACATTGTTGGAACATGCGCTGGAACATGTGCCTTTTACCTGCAATAAGCCATTTCCTTAAACAGATACGACCGTTTTCAAATCTTAAAACATAAGCTCGTTCAGTCTGACAGTGTTACAGAAAGATGAGGACGGGAACAAACTCTGCTGCAGACTGGAGTCTGACGAGGGCCCTGAAATGAATGAGTGTAAAAGAGAAAGATGAACTGAGAGCAACTGTTTATTTAACTATGCACTCAATATAATGTCTCTTTCAGTTCAGTTCAAATAAATTCAGCAGTCTCTCTCTCTCTCTCTCTCACACACACACACACACACACACACACACACACACACACACACACACACACACACACACACACACACACACACTCGTATAAGGGCACAAATGAAGGGTCTCATGCTCAGACCTCAGTAAAAAGCTTTGTTGGGACATTTGGGAATCTTTGGTCTAACTGTATGGCTGAGGTCAGCGAGGGTCAGACACAGCAGCCAGGCAGGAAATGCCTGACAAGTGGCACTGTGCACACCCCACACACGCAAACACACACACACACACACACACACACACACATATAAACATATACATGCTAGTGCAGGAAAGGGAGAGGTGCCACATTAAACAGTGCTTTACTGAAAGAGCTGCTAAGTGAAGACCACCAGTGCTCTACAGCTGCCTCCTGAACAAAACCATCCACTGTATGTACACACAAGCAAGCACACACAAGTTTGGGTTTAAAATTAATCTCCGCAGGAGGCTAACCGCCACTGCACACGGCACACACACAGGCTTTGGATTATAAACTGGCTCCTCTGGACTGTTTGGATTGCGAGGGACTCCCTGTCTCTGTCCCCAGCAGGCTGCACGGCTAAACACTAATCGTCAGTCACTCAGCCATGCCCGCTAAAGAGACATTTCTGTCTCAAATGACTGTTATTTTGTGCTCTAATAAAGCACTGCAGTCATTCTCAGAGGGAAAAATGAAACTCTTTATAGCTAGGCCTTCCCATAGATCTTCCACACCTCAACTAATTCTCAAGCATCTCAATCAGCAGGGTCAGGAAAAACATGCAGGTTTGCTTTTGAGGATAGAGGTGGAAAAATGGGTATATTTTTCATCATTTATAAAGACATGCACGACAAACTCTACAAAAACCCGTGCAAAATGTGGTGGGAGCAGTTTAAACTACTTTTGTAAGAAGCTTGAAAATTAGGGTTAACAGCAATCAAGCAGTCAAAAGGCTCATCTATCCATCTATCCACCCATCCATCCATTACTAAGGGTACAAACTGTCAACTTTGACCTGTCCATCTATCCACCCATCCGTCCATTCCTACATCCATATGTGTCTTTTTTTTCCCCCAACACTACATCAGTGAGACATCTCTCATAATGTATCTCACTTTTCAAACTTTCAGCAACAAGAGCACAAAAATATAAAAAAGAGAAAATGACACTTTGAGTGACTGAGAGTGAAAGGCAGGTCGGACAGCTGCGTTGTGTCCCTCCTTTAGATATCTGAGAGTGTCTGAACATGCTTTATCACAGTCCTGAAGAAGTGCAGGAGTTAACCTTCAACAGTAGAAAGCTGCCAGAATTCGTAGTTTTTTTACACACAGCCCCGCCATCTACTTTCCATGATCCAAGCTTATGTCTGCTTGTGTGTGTGTGTGTCTGTGTGCATGTGTGTGTGTCTGTGCATGTGTGTGTGTGTGTGTTCCAGCAGGAGCTCTGAAAGAATGTCTGTGTTCATGCAGGTAAAAAAAGGTGCTGTACTCAGAGTCTAGAATACCCACATTCACTTCTCACCATATACTGGAACTAAGAACCAAATAACTAGCACAGTTCAACAAGCAGCAAGCTTCAGCTAAAGCCACAAGAACTTCCAGAGATGCTACCTAGAGACGCTGCGATAGGGAGGCAGCGTGGCAAAAATGTAGCATTGAGAGCTAAAGATATTTTTATGTTACACAAAACATAAACATCTTTGCAATTGTTTTTTTTTTTTTTTTAAGTTGAAATAAACATACTACACCATCAACACACTCACTCACTCACTTTCAGAACCGCTTATCCTGATAAGGGTTATGGGTAGTGCTGGAGTTTATCCTATCGCTCATAGGGCAGAAGGCAGAGGAGCACCCTGGACAGGTTAAAAGTTAAATATGTACCATTAGCTTCTTTTTCAATCCACAGAAATAATGAAAAGAATCATAGCATAATAGCATAAACATCTATTTTAACATCTGACGTCTTACTCACTCCGTGTTAATAGCTGTGCCATTAATGTGATATTCTTGATCGTGATATCTTCCCCTATAAGTAACTGCAACTCACTTTTTATACTAAAATTAATATAAAATATAAGCCTAAAGTGGCCAAATCAAGCTCAAATAAACAAACACTACTCACTTCTGCCCATAAAGGTGAACAGCACCAATCAGGAGTTAGAACATGTGCTATTTTCATAGAACCCTTGACAAATCACATTACGCTTATTTTCTTATCTGTATTTGCTCGGACAGATCAACTTATTACTGCTTTGCACTTTTGATTTGAGGACAGCTTGTTGTTTACATGCTCTTTTCAATTCTTATGGATCTTTTTTAAGGCATGCAACTAAGCAGTGTTAAAGAAATATTGTAGAAACCTGCAATGTACTCAGGAATGAAGTATATCTCAATCACAGAGTGCTCTCTTATCTTCCTCCCCTAGATGCCTTCTCCTGAATCCACCTTCACCCCACCTCCACTCAGTAACTGCTATTAATTCTATAATTACTAAAAAACACCGGGGTAGTGGTGGTCTAGTGGTTAGGGAGTTGCCCCCGCATCGGAAGATTGTGGGTTTGATTCCCCACCAGTAGGTTGCCCTGAGGTACCCTTAAGCAAGGTACCGTCCCCGTCACTGCTCCCTGGGCACTTTCAATAGCTGCCCACTGCTGCACGGCGTTTGAGTGCATGGGTTAAATGCAGAGGTCCAATTTCGTTGTGGTTCACTGTGTGCTGTAATGTGACCTCGCAATGAAAGGGTTGTCACGTTCACCTTTTTTTCACTTTTTATACAGTTGTGTGCTTCTGACGGTAGAGAGTGATGTACAGGCTCTTGCAGTACAAGGAGTTAAACCCTGCCCTTGAATGACATTTTCTTATTGGGATCAATAAACAATCGCCAAACCCACAGCTACAAAGGCTGCTTCAGGGCCAGCTATTATTCATGCCGGCTTGAAATTCTCAGAATCCTAATTCCGGCGACCTTCAGTGCCGTTTCGTATCACAGCTCGCATAAGCACTATTAAAAGTGCATTAATCCGGCCTTGTCGTTTTCCCTTTCTGCTGTGATTCGTGCACAAACACCCTATTGTGCTCCTGTCTCTTGTGCCAAGCTGCCTAAGCACTGTGTGCAGGCAGGCGCTGGAAAAAGGTGTGGAAAAGCGGAGAGGCCTGTTCCGTCTGGCTGCCTGTCCTCTGCGCCTTGAAGACGGACCAGAATCAAGAGCCTCTGTTTTGTTAACGGGACACAAAGGCACATTCCTGACTCTCAGTGCAAAATCGCTCAACTGAGCCTGAGACAAGGGCCTGCTAATGGTGTGCGGACAGACAACCAAGGGGGATGTCCCGCTGAGGTGGGTTGAGAGGGACAAGATGAGCCAGGGTCAAAGTGGTTCATGTCAAATGTCATCAGTTTTGAGAGTATTCCTGCTCCTCCAAGCATGTGCGAGCTGCCCAATGACATTGTGCAAACGGGCAGCTTGAAAACGACATAACAAAATATGTCAAAATTCACTCAAATTAGGTTCAAATTATGTAAGAAAAAGGAAAACTTATAAATATGTTAAAATTGGTGTTCATTCTGTAACTGCATTCAAAGAGCAGTTAACATAATAACAGTGTTGCAACATCTGGGCATTCGAGTTAAAGGTGTACTGTATATAAAATGCATTCTTTGTCTGAGTTATCAGTCCGGGATAGATCTTGCTGGCAATAAAATCGAGTTATGAGCAATTTTCATCGGTTGTTCTCGCCACCCGAACAACCCAAAGCTCAAGGTCAAGGCAGGGGATTTGCTCGTGTTCAGGCTATTGCAGTGCATTTTTGCAGCTGAAGTCAGTGCTGTGCCCCGGTGAGCCAGTGAGATGCCCCGCCTGCAGTGGATCATTAACCTGAGCCATTGCGCAACAACCTGTTGAACTGCGCAAACTTTATTAAGCACACAAGCCTCAGACGTGCGAGCTGCACTAGCAGAGATAAATCATCAACCAGATTCTCGCACCCTCGCACACACTCACAGCATGCACACAAACACACACACATATGTATATTAAAAAAGGAAATCTGTATATATTATATTGTGAGTGTGTGCGAGGGTGCAAGAATCTTGTTGATACAAAGATATACAGGAGTAATTATATATATATATATCACTCCTTTCTCTTGCTTTCTGCCTCTCTCCCTCTCTAGATATTAATCCACTTCTCTATTCTCTCTCTCTCCCTTCACACACACACACACACACACACACACCCTGCCTTTGTGCACATGCCATTTCTCCCTCACACTCAGAACACTCATTCTTTCTAGCACTATTCCCTTCCCTTACTTTTCCTTTGTCTTTCTCCACTTCTCTCTGTTTCTCTCCAGCCCTCTCTCTCTCTCTCTCTCTCTCTCTCTCTCTCTCTGCAGGAATAGACAGAGTGGCGGCAGCAGCGGGTGATTCAGGGGACAGACACACAGAGCTGCCCTACTATTATCAATTACATAAATAAATACCAGAAAAGCAATAAGGCATGCAGTGCAGGGGAGCCTCGTAGAAACACTGGCAGCCATGTGCCAGCGCATTTCTCACATCACGGAAAAGCCTGCCATTCATGCCAGGACTGCCACTCTGCTGACTGACAGATGGGCTACTTAGCCAGCAGCAATGCTTCTCTAACATCAGCCGTTTGTCTTTCCAACGTTTCCAACTCCACTTCACCTTCAACACATAAAAATAAACATGCCAAGAAGGGTTCTTTTCTGTAACACCACCGAAGATCCTGTTTTCCTTCCCTAAGGAACCTTTCAAATGATGGGTCTTTGGAGAGAACTGAAGAACTGAAACTTCAAAGAATATGCACATAGCATGAACATTTCTAGGAAATCTAAAACTGGTAAAAACCCTTTACATAATATTAAAGTTCTTCAACCTTTAAAAGGCTCTGCACACATGACCCCTTTGCGGCATCTTTCTCCGTAAGGGTGTTGTATCTTCCTCTACAGCCGAACTTGTAGGCACTTGCAAAATACCTATAAAGTTATCTTCAGTTAATTCCTTCAGGGATATAATTTAAATTTGTACATTAACATTCTGCAACTGTCAAAAATTCAAGTGCCGAGACTTAACCTCAGGGTCTAAAACTGTCCGAACCTAAACATTCAGGTTTTTTCTTTTTACTTTGCACTTTAACGCTCCCTGAAAAGAACTCACGCTCACTTTAGGTATAGAGGAAAATCATTTATATCTAAATGTATCATGGTTACCATCAGAACCAGCAGACGAGCATGTGTTATCAGTCAAAAACAATGTCTCATTCATGTGGTTAAAGTCACACTAAATGGTCAGTAACCAGCAGGCTGTACAGGAAATACTCCAACATAAAGTAATGAAAGCCAAAGGGCAGTTGCTTTTGTTTTTTGCACTAATCATAAATTGTTTAAATGGCTGTTCATGATAATTTACATTATGCGACAGATGTGTCCTTTAGAAATTATGCTGAAAAATACACTATATGAGGACTTTAAGGGCACAAAACTCCCTGCCTGTTGGTAACTAAAGTAAAGCTTAGGTTTCGGGTGAGACGACCCAACCCTAACCCTGAACATAAGGCCAATTATGAGCAATTGCCAACAGACAGCACTAATCACCACTATAGTTTTTACATAAGAACGGATAAGTAAGTTCCAGCTCAGCCTGCTCCATCAATAACTCATTAAGGTGGTTAGGTGGTTTGTCAGATAAATGTCTAAGAGTATCAGCCTGGCTCTGCGCATGGCCTGCGACTGCATGGCTTTTGCATATCATGCACTGATATCTAAGATGGCCACTGCCACGGCGAGTGTTAACACTCCGGCTTTATTTCTGGCCTTATCACTTCCGCAGACTGGACTTAGCCTGGCGTTGGGTTACACGCTGCTACTTGGCAAAGATATTTCTAGATCGCCTTCAAGCTGTTTTCAAAATCTGCGGGTGCTACAGTAAGAAGCCTCCACTCACTCCCAGGACAAGATCTTTCAATTCTGGCACAAAGAGAGGCACCTGATGACGGCAGGAGGAGAAGACAATAAAAAAGCAATGTGGTCTGAAGAGGAAAAGCCTGTGTGATTTACGAGGGCCGCTTTGGTTTTGGATCCGACCGCTGGGCCCTTCCCCAAAGCTGTCAGAAATGAAATGTGTGTGGAAATGTGCTTCCCCAATCAGATGGGAACACAGTGCACCACCAGGCTGATGACAATACTCCACTGAGAGACGCTGGGATGACTGATGCTGCTTTGACTGGTTGAGTTGTGATAAGCTATATATCTTCTTTCAGACTTTCTTATGCTTGCTCCATATGGACAACTTTAAAGTGAAGGTTATAAACTTGAGAAGACCAGTAAATGTTCCATTTGCATCAAAATCAGCAACAACAACATCCAGTACCGCATGGCAAGTACATTGCAGAAGAGTGGGTCATTGTGAACACACTACACCAGGGGTAGCAGTGCTCTAGTGGTTAGGGACAAGGCCCTAGGATTGGAAGATTGTTGGTTCGAATTTCAGACCAGTTGGTTGCCCCGAGGTACCCTTGAGCAAGGTAACGTCCCCGTCAATGCTCCCCAGGCACCGCTTGCAGCACATGTGTGGGTTAAATGCAGAGAATGCATTTTGTTAAGGTACAACTGATAGTCACTTTCACTTCACTCCAGATCAAAATGCTTTCTCTTTATACTTCAAGGATTTTTTCCAAGATATCATAATGTTTCCTTTTTACACCAGATCATTTTGAATGAAGAAGAAAGAACCAGCAGTGCCATAAGCCACAAGGATACAACGATTTTCATAGATATTTTCACACTTTGCTGCACTAAATCCAGTTAAACTAAGCACTAATTCTGCTCTCTTTGCATAGAACATGCAGCTGATCCACGTTGTATAATGGACGATACCACAGCCTGCTTATAGAAGAATACTCTGATTGTAATTAATCCCATTTACGATGACTATCTTCAGATTGCCCAGCCATAATTTAACCCATCCACCCAAGTGGAGCAGCGAACAGCCATACCTAGCATCCTGCACCTTGCTCATGGGTACCGGTCTGGGACTCGAACCCACAACCCCCTGATTCTAAGTTCTAGAAGTCTAGACCACCCCTACTTCACATCATATGTACCAGTCTTGATTAGCTTTCAGTCAGGCTGCATGGTCTAGAGAAATGGAGTGCCCTGGCGAGGAATGAAGGACGAAAATCCAATCCAAAAGGAAAACAAACGGCTTTGTGGAGCTGCTGAAGTTCAGCCATCACTCTGAGAGGTGTTTAATAAAGCAGGAACCGTGCTGAATCCTACACCCCCCGCTCTCCCCCATGCTCCACTTAGGCTGAGGACTATTGGCCAGAAAATCCACTCGCTCCAGTTCTGTCCAAAGAAAACAATAGTCATGTCACAAAACTTGACACGGAGGACGCTGCACCGCACCACAGCTGGCCGAGAGAGGCTGGAGAAAAGTTTGTGGCTTTGATGCAGAAAAATGAACAACTTTCTGGTTAGGAATAATCTATTTTGCATGGCCTACACACACACACACACACACACACACATCTCAGAGTGACCCCAGTGTCTTGAAGGAGGAATATAGGATTTAAAAGCAAGCAAAACATTCTTCGCTCTTTGAATCAGCCTTTCTGCTGAGGTCAGTTTTGGAAAGTTGAAGTTCCCCCTTTCCCTGTTTGTTGGTTTCCAGCAAAATACATGAAGTGAGAATAAAACCCTGCAGAGTTCAGGTCGTGCCCCGTGTCAGGCAGAGGAGAGCAGGTTCACAGTGACTTACAGATAATAGAGAAAGGCGCTGAGTCCGCTCGGGACAGTGCTGAGTCCTTTCCCGGAGCAGTCCGCCCCTCCGTCCTCGTCGCAGCGGCACAGCGGCGAGCATGTAGCCGGGGTGGAGCGCGCCTGGCCGGCGGCGCGTCGCAGAGTGCCCAGCCCGAGCAGCAGCACGAGCAGCCGGGTGGCCAGCAGAGAGGGCATCGTCCCTTATCACAGTACGGCGGCTTAGAGAACCTTTTTTTCGCAGGATTATTAGTGGGGTCACCTCAAAGCCCGAGCGGGACTTGATTTGGCGGTGAGCAGACGGCGGGGCTGAGCCGGGTTAACATGCTACCGAGCCGCTCTTTGTTTACGGGCGCTGCGGCTGAAAGCTAAAGCAGCAGCCGAGCTGGAGCTCCTTCCACACCGCCGCGGAGAGCAGGGCCGGCGGGCTGCCTGCACAAGCACCTACAACACCTTTCGCCCAGTCTCTCGTCGCTGCCTCTAAAGCCGCGGGCTGCCGGACCGCTTTCACAGCAGGACGACACAACGCGACCCAGCCTGCAGAGTCCCGATCCGCTTATGGAGGAATAACACGAGCAGCGCAGCTCAGTTCAGCTCAGCTCAGCTCAGCTCAGTTCAGCTCTCTCTACCGTTGCTGAATGTATCCTCCCCTTGGTCGCTCCGCCAACCGCAATGATACACCACTCACACTACACCACTCACACTACACCGCGATACTACACCACTCCAACTACACCACTCCAACTATACCACTCACACTACACCGCGATACTACACCACTCACACTACACCACGATACTACACCACTCACACTACACCGCGATACTACACTACTCACACTACACCACTTACACTACACCGCGATACTACACCACTCACACTACACCGCGATACTACACCACTCACACTACACCACGATACTACACCACTCACACTACACCACTCACACTACACCACTCACACTACACCGCGATACTACACCACTCACACTACACCACTCACACTACACCGCGATACTACACCACCCACACTACACTGCGATACTACACCAATCACACTACACCACTCACACTACACCGCGATACTACACCACTCACACTACACCACTCACACTACACTGCGATACTACACCACTCACACTACACCACTCACACTACACCACTCACACTACACCACGATACTACACCACTCACACTACACCACTCACACTACACCGCGATACTACACCACTCACACTACACCACTCACACTACACCGCGATACTACACCACAATATTACACCACAATCCTGCACAGCTGATACACCGTGATACTACACCACTCACACTACAACGCGATACTACACCACTCACACTACATCGCGATACTACACCACAATATTACACCACAATCCTGTACAACTGAAACACCACGGTACTACACCACTCACACTACACCGCGATACTACACCACAATATTACACCACAATCCTGTACTACTGATACACCGTGGTACTACACCACTCACACTACACCGTGATACTACACCACAGTATTACACCACAATCTTGTACTACTGATACACCGGAATACTACACCACTCACGCTACACCACCATACTACACCACTCACACTACACCATGATACTACACCACTCACACTATACCGTGATACTACACCACGGTATTACACCACAATCCTGTACTACTGATACACCACGATACTACACCACTCACACTACACCGCAATACTACACCACAATCTTGTACTACTGATACTACACCACTGATACATCGCCATATTACATCACTCACACTACAACGCGATATTACACCACAATCCTACACTACTGATACTACACCACTGTTACACCATGATACTACACCACTCACACTACACCGCAATATTACACCACAATCCTGTACTACTGATACTACACCACTGATACACCACAATACTACACCACTTACACTACACTGCAATACTACACCACTCACACTACACCGCGATACTACACCACAATATTACACCACAGTCCTGTTCTACTGATATTACACCACTGATACATTGCAATACTACATCACTCACAACACCACTCACACTGCACCACAATATTACACCACAATCCTGTACTACTGATTCTACACCACTGATACAGCGCCATACTACACCACTCATACTACACCGCGATACTACACCACAATATTACACCACAATCTTACACTACTAATACACCGTGATACTACATCTCTCACAACACCACTCACACTGCATCACTCACAACACCACTCACACTACACCACAATATTACACCACAATCCTGTACTACTGATACTACACCACTGATACATCGTGATACTACACCACTCACACCACGATTGCAAATACTTTTTAAAATATTACACTAGATTTACTATCAAGCAATACTTATCTGACTATTACCTTCCTACTAATATGAAACTTTAGCAGACCTGCCAGTTCAGACATTCATTTATGTAATACTAAACTAGACATTAATGAGTGGTCTATATTGGAACTCGTTGTAGAGGTCTGCAGTTAAAGGGATCGTTGGTGATAATTATTTACAGCCTAGATAAATATCTGCACTGCAGTCTGGATTCTGAGGTTGTTAGGTCTCACCTCTTAGGTGAGGTCTGAAATGGTTCAATTTAGTTACATCATATTTTTCATGTTGTAACCAAACCAAGAAATCTACAATAACAAATGACCTAATTTAAGTCTGTTTTTCAGTCCACTGTCTAGGCAGCTTGGCAGTCACAACAAAATGTGATGGAATTATATTGATATAGATATATGGACAGACTATGTATATATTTATATAGATACTCACTCTCTCTCTCTCTCTCTCTCTCTCTCTCTCTCTCTCTCTCTCTCTCTCTCTCTCTCTCTTCTGTAATGCTTCAGAGAAAAAGTATTCTGACTCACAAGCAGACATGCCAGAGGGTGGGAGAGAGCTTAATGTTTGGCCAGTCTACTCCTTAGCTGTAAAATCTTCCAATATATGTCATCTCCCTTCGATACAGTCAGGGCTCCACTAACATTAGGCTTCTTTAACTGGCTAAATCTTGTTTTTACAGGCAAATATATATACTTGCAAACCAAGTCAAAATCTTTGTTTTGCTTGTCTCATCAATTTTTGCAACATTGCAAAAAATTGTTCTGCTAAAGAGGTCACTGTCATTAGGAAATACTGCATTAAAGAGCTGCACTTGGTCTGCAACGCAGTTTAAGTAGGTGTTACATGTAACAAGTAACAGTAACATGAATGCCAGGATGCCATGAATACTCAGTAGAGCATTGCCCAGAGTATCACACTCCCTCTGTCAGCTTGGCTTCTTCCAATTGTGGACCCTGTTACCATCTGGTACCATCTCTTACCCAAGTATTTGGCACCCACTCACCTAGTCGACCACATGATCTAATAGAAAATGAGCTTCATTAGAACTAACCACCTTCTTCCACTGTCCAAGGGTCTGCTTCTGAAGTTTATATACCTGGTGTAGACATTGTTAATGATGTTTTTGACACATTTCAATGCTGAAACCCAGCCTGGATAGACTTTTTAAGGAAAGTGCTACAGTAGGCGTTTGTTGGAATAAACTAGACTAGTCTCTAGTCGGACTAGTCTTTGCTCCTCAAATGCATCAATGAGCCTTGGGTACCCATGACCCTGTTTCTAACTCTCCAGTTTTCTTTGTCTGGACTGCTTTGGGTTGGTACTAACCACTGCATACCAGGAACACCCCTAAGCACATGCTCTTACCCATAACCTAGACTCAGCTGGGCCTCAGCCTCAGCATTTTTCCTGCCTTTAAAACATCAGCTTCAAGAATTGACTGTTCACATTTATGGCATTTAGCTGACGCTCTTATCCAGAGCGACTTACATTTTTCAACTGGAGCAACTTGCTCAGGAACCCAATGATGGTAGTGCTGGAGTTGGGATTTGAACTTGTGACCTCTGGGTCTGTAGGCAAGTATCCTACCACTAGACCACCAGCACCCTACTTGCTTCACTTGCTACCTCAAAATTTCATGATCAACAGGTGAAACACACTGGCATAAAATGTGGCTTTTTAAATAAAGTTGCATTAAAAGTTTGGAATGTTTGTTTCCCCTTTTCCCTTTCCCTTTTTGAGAATATAAGGCTTTGCACTGAATACAATATAACTCCCTGATATATGTAACAGAGATTTATATTGTCTCATATACATGCCTTTTAGAAATTTAAGTAGGCAAGCAGGCAAATTCATCTTTCCTCCAACATTAGCCAAACTTGTCATCATCATCCAAATAAATGATATAAGGACATGTGATGTGCTCGGCTGAAATGGTGAAGGACGGGACATGTGGGATTAATTTCCAGCAGAAGCTGCCTTTTAGCACTGAATCTGAAACCTCAGTCCAACCCGTAGCCTCGGTGACCGTAGCCTCATAAACTGCCAAGTGTTCTGCGGGACAGGAAGGGCCCACAAGGCAATGAGTTTTCATGCAAATGCCATTTGCATAAGCAACAGCGGAAAGGAGCGGTGAAAAGGCACTTGTGCTACTTGTTATGATAGATGGCCACAAGAGGAAACGAGCTGGACGAGAACACATTTGAATGGCACATATCAAGATCCCGTCACAAATAGACGCTGGCTATCAAAACAGCTTTATCAAATCTGTGTGTGTGCAGGGAGAAAGAGCGAGAAAGCGAGAGAGAACGGGTCACGGGGGACTGTATGCTGTAGCCAAATGTTTTTGTAGAGACAATAAGACCAGATGAGCACTATCAACTTTGATTTAATCGTCAGTGATTTATAGTCGCGTAAGACAAGGCTACTCATTGTGGAGTGTTCACTAAAAAAAAAAAAAGGGGACAGTCAGTGAACAAACACTGGTTGCTGCTTATTCTTTGTACAGGATGCATAAATTACCAGAACAAAAGAGCGATATAGCTCTTTACGTGCTGGTACTCTCGTTGGAGAGGCCTACTAGTGTTTAGGAACCTTAACATTAATTGCACTTTAAAAAGATGTTTGAATGTTGCACTAATTAGTTTTGGACTTGGCCCCATAATCTGAAGGTCATGGGTTCGATTCCCAGACCAGTAGGTTATCCTGAGATATCCTTAAGCAAGGTACCGTCCCCAGCACTGCTTCCAAAAAATCCAAAGGGGATTTTCTAAAGAATTTATCTCCAAATGAGCACAGTACTTTACAATAATACTGTGTTTATGAATGGTTACTTACTAGCTTATTAATGTTACTTGTTTTTAAATACAAGTTTTAATAAGGGGTTGCTTGCCAAATCTTAAATGTATTCTAACCAAACACAACAATCAGTATCTTTTCTGTGAAGGGGGATATGTTACAACTGCATGTTAATATTTTTTCAGCTGCTTATAACCTACTTACAGTAATAAACTAAATATAAACCAGTTATTAAGCCTTTATAAGTGTAGTCTTATTGTAAAGTAGTACAGAATCCTTTTACTATACATTCTCAGGTGTGAACGTTCATTTATCTGTATTCTGTTTAGTCTTTGTAGAGATCTTCAGTGGAATTCAACTTTATGTAAGAAGCCTTTATGCTAAAGAAGCCCATGAGCGCTGTATATGAGCTTTTACAGCCATCTGCTGGTGGAATCGGGTACTACACTTAAAAGACGCCTCTGCTTGACTTCCTCACGTGGAAACAGCGACACCCAGTGGATGATAAAGAAAAAGCTGCTGGCAAAGCTGAGTTTCTGGCAAAGGCCTTGTCATTTTTTTTGCTGTGGCATTTTAAACATGCTACACACAAGCACGCACACACACACACACACACACACATGCTAAAAAGATAATCTGACTTTGTAATGAAAGATTTAAAAAAAAGAAAAAAAAATTTTTAGGCTACTACTCAAAATGAATGCAGAGCATCAGAGCATGGCTGTGTTTCAGACCTTAGAGAGGAATCCTGAGAACAGTTTTATAGAGAACAGTACATACACACACACACACGCGCGCGCACACACACACAAAATACTTTCAAATCTGCACGTCTGCATACACAAACACACACACACACACACACACACACACACACACAAATACTTTTAAAACAGCATGTGTCTGCATGCACACACACACACACGCACTGACAGAAAGTTCATGATGAAGATATGACAGCTGTAAGTAGTCATTTTTCTACTACTGTGGAGTAAAAGATACAAACATGGCGGTTGAAACCCCAGCGCACTCAGCAAACCATGATGCATCCAGAAACTCCAGCCACAGCAAACGAGGCCTACACACACAGCACTAATTACCCTCCCCACCGCTTCACTCATCCCGGCCCAGCACGGCCCGACAGCACCCCACTGCCCTGGCAGCACGCCCAGTCCCCAACCACACCCAACCACAAACCGCTACACACTGCGCCGGCCACCGCCAACCAGCAATCATCACAAATTTGGGATTTTGTTCAGAGAACTCTGGCATGTCAGCCACCACAGAGAGAAGCCCAACACTGAACTAACTGACAGGATCAATCTGAGTCATATCAGCAAGATTACAGAGCAGCCAAGCCTTGCACCCAGCATGTGTGTGTGTGTGTGTGTGTGTGTGTGTGTGTGTGCGCAACATGTGAAGATGAGAGTTTAAAATTCAACACCCGTCTCTGGAGGAAAAAGAAAACAACCCTACATTCTCTTTTATTTCTTGGCTTATGTCCTATTCTCTATTCTCTCTCTCTCTCTCTCTCTCTCTCTCTCTCTCTCTCTCTCTCTCTCGCTCTCTCTCTCTCTCGCTCTCTCTTTTTTTCTTTTTCTTTCAGTCTTTCTCTCTCTAAGCAAACAAGCAGGCCTACACAGAGACACACAAACACAAACTGCCCAAAACTGCCCTTTTCTTACTCAAATCACTGCTGTTTTGGTTTATTTATGTTGTAGTTTTACAGTTTAATATTGTACATAGATTTGAGAAAAGTGTCAAAAATGGATGGGTCAAACCCCCTGGGTCCAATTATTTTATCTCCATGTCACACGCACACACACACTCACACACACACACAAACAGAGGTGCACTGATCACCTTGATAACAGCAAATTACATATATATAATATATAATAGCTTGACATTGATCTCTCTCGCTCTCGCTCTCTCTCTCTCTCTCTCTCTCTCTCTCTCTCTCTCTCTCTCTCTCTCCCTTTGTCTCTGATCGACAGTAATCAGATTGAGAAATAAAACCCCTCCTAATACGTCACACTATGAGCATCACACACATCCCCCAACTCCACCCTTCCATCATTTAATGCTCATTATCCAGCTCCAGCCCCACCAAGGTTGACTCATCCCACTTTATCCATCTGGAGTTTGCCGGATAACTTCTTCCCATCGGCCCTGTATGACAGACGGCAGATAAGACTGAAGTTCCAGTCTCCATATGGACACAAACTATTAGGGCTTCTGATATTCTTTTCTTTTTGATTGATTTGATTGTTTGTTCATCTTTTTTTTCTTCTTTTTTTTAAGAATAAGGGCCTAATTTCCAAAGCAACATAACTAAACTATATCAAAGATGATCTGATGATTAGTACTGACAATACTGTAATAGTTTGGCTCAGTTGTTTCTTTCTTAATGGGCTTTCTACATAACAGTTTCGTAAAATTACAGCAGTTTTTCTATGAAGTAAATGACATTACATTGACATTATGGTTCTTTACTTAACATACAAAACATTATTCATTTATAACACTGTTATTATGCATCACTTTCAACTATTTGGATTTATGAAGCAGAAAACAAAATATCAGTGAAATGAATGGAATAAATCCCTCTATCCCTTAAGTTTAAGGCTCCTTTTGTTAATACATTTACTTCACAGGTTTTCCTAATGTGATTACTGGCTGTTCATAGGTTCTCACGTATTACTTTAAAAATAAAATGATAAATGCTTATGCATTTGTTCTGCGGTCACTATGGAAGTTTCCTTTAAATAAAGTCTTGCCATTTATGCTTAGTTGCCCTGGTTCACTCTGAATTCTCAATGTACTTAGATCCATATATCCATATGTCCATATATAGAGTCTTCTGCTATTAATGTCAATATTTCACTGTTAAATAACTCATATTTGAAACATACAGTCCTCCAAATGGAAAGGCTGGAAAGGAAAGCCTTCCAAATGGAAATTACATCGGTGTTGCTTCCACCTCTATGAGTAACCAGAAAAAAGAGGCCATTAGTCATTCCTAAAGTCATTATTTCACTCACTGAGAAGTAAAGCAAGGTGTTGAGAGGCATTTTCACAAGCTATCATGGTGGATCCCATTAGAAGGTCACAGGTGGCCATTTCTGTTTTAATCATGGCATAAAAAAGTCTTTATTAAAGATTTATGAAGAGGTGGAGTGAAAAAAGGCAGCCAAATGAAATGAAAACTCAGCTGTCATTCACTGGGAGACTGAAAGCTCATGCAGAGACAATGAGGTTAATTGAGTCTGGATCACTAGGTGGCGCTCATCGCCCTCTT
The DNA here is from genome assembly GCA_017165825.1 of Hepsetus odoe. Lineage (NCBI taxonomy): Eukaryota > Metazoa > Chordata > Actinopteri > Characiformes > Hepsetidae > Hepsetus > Hepsetus odoe. Next base: position 11,338,736 of record CM029391.1, on the reverse strand, counting down.
TGATTGAGCTGCCCTTCACCTCAAAAAACATAGACCACTCAAAAGATAAGATGCAAGACAGACAGTCAGTCATGACATATCCTCACAATGCTGTTATTGTGCTGTCAAACCATCTCCAGAAGAAAGAGCGAGCGTGGGGGGCTTTGGGTGGTGGGACAGATGGACAAGCAAGTAAAAAGACAAGTGCATCTTTCAAATTGCTCAATTGATAGTTTCAAAGAAGAGGAAAATGGCCATGAACGTAGGAGAACCGCAGAACACTTGTCGCATTGCTCAGTCAATATTACGCAAATATCCTTGAGGCACTGTGCCCATGTTCTTCTTCTCTGGACCATTGAATGGAGCCATTGAGGACTTTTCTGTCTTCTATGAATGATGAGCGCTTGTTGTTCACATGATGCGTGTCTCATTGGGCAATTATACCATTCTGGCCTTGCCTGAGTGCACATTATTGCCTTAGATTCAGTTGTCAGGGTGAAAAACACTGATTGATATATAGTTGTGGCCAGTTGTAGTTATGAGGTCAGCTAGCTGCAGGCGAGAACCATCATTGTCATGCATGTGACCAAAAGATGAGCAGGGTTTTTCCTCATCTTCTTCCTTTTTTTATTCCGTGTGGTCCTGTCAGTTATGTCTCAGTTGCCGGGGTGATGACTGGGTGGTTTGGCTTCTTCTGAGCCCCTCATGTGGCGGACACGCTAGAACACTCTCCCAAACCACACAGTGACCACAGTCTTCAAGCATGGCTGCGATGCCCACAGAGTGAAGGGTAGTTAAGCAGCTGACAGAATTTAATGTCAGTGTGAGTGATGACAGGAAATGGGGTATAGGTAGCTTGACTTCCGATATGCTTCATATGTTTGCAGGGGGTTTCATCAACACGAGCAAGCATGAAAAGATCATACAGTCCAGGTAGCCACAGCGCTGTCAGTTTCTTGCTTTCCATTGGGATCAGTTGCAAATAGCAAATCTTGTGTCTGTCTTGAATGGGTTACTTTTCTTAAGTACTTTGGTCATAGAAGTGTGCCAGCTAGCATACAAGTCCTGGGAAAAATTATGAAAAAATTATGGAAATGCCATCAAAAGAAATGGAATATATTATTCAAATCTGAATTATTTTCAAACTTTTCCAAGATAGCTTAAGCAGAAAACCAACTTTCTCCCAACTTGTAAAAGTCCTTTTAATTAATATATGAAAGTAGACTGAAGGATAATCCTTTCTGAAATCTCCACTGTGGCCAAAAAGATTTCTTTGGAGAGACTCAGATCTGACTGGTATGTTAGCTGGCATGCTTCTGTTATGACCTTAAATCCTTTATAATGGCCTCCCGATGTAAATATTTCATGATTGAAGACAGACACCGATAGGATGTTTGCTGAATTTTGATCTTACCATGAGTCCTGTTACATTTTTTAATAGACGAATGAATGCAAATGAGGTACCCTTGAGCAAGGTACCATCCCTGTCACTGCTCCCCGGGCACTTTCATAGCTGCCCCCTGCTGCACGGTGTTTGCATGGGTTAAATGCAGAGGTCCAATTTTGTTGTGGTTCACTGTGTTCTCACAATGAAAAGAATAGTCACAATTAAAAAAATAATAATTAAATGGTCAAAATGGACAGCAAGAAGCTCAGAGTGCTGTGCTTGCTCATGTTGCTGACATCCCCTTTTCTGCAAAGATATCAGACTTTTGGTTCCTCAAAGATTCTTTAATCAGGTCTATAACCCTATATAATTACATGCTGAGGCTCATTACTATAACCCTATATAGTCACTATATGGACTACAGTGCAAGCTGGTGGGATTACTCTTATTCTTAATCAGTTGTGCAATAGTTGATTAGTTGATTTGGTTATATATTTAAAAACTTTAATCAACCAAAATAAATGAATGCACACACACACACACACACACACACACACACACACACACACGCAGTGCTTCTTATGTATATGAGCATGGCTGGAAAGAGTCAATCCATCAGCCTGTCATTCTAGCTCAGTCCAATCCCTGTGGCTGCATCCTGTATTACCTGAGATCAGACTCTGGGTCAGATCTAAAATATTCCATTTACAATTGTGGCTTCATCTCACGGGCATCTGTCTGTGAGGCGCATGGCTGTTCGGGTGCATTAATGAGGAGGACTAGGCCCAAGCCCCTCAAGAGTTCTCTCTGTGCTGGTTAGGCATACTGATTATTAGGAGATAAACACAGATTGCTTTTACCTCACAGTCATGTACCATTCCAAAAGGCATTGGAGGGATTTTATGAGCCACTGTAAGATGATACAATGGAATAATAGCAGTATAATTTTGGTGAACAAATCAGCCTCTTCCCTGGGTGAGTTGATTAAATTCTCAAGGTGACATCTATTGGTAAATTAAAGTGATTAAAAAATTGAGGCCAGCCATTTCATACATCCATAAAACCACTGTCCTTATAAACACATGAATTTTTGAGTGTACCATAAAAAAATTATACTTGAACAACTGCAAAAGCTATAATTACATGACTTGATTGATCTTTTTTCCTTCCTTCGGCTGTTCCTAATTGGGGCCACCACAGCAGATCAACAATCTCCATTTCTCCTGGTCCTCTGCATCTTCCTCCTTCAAACCAACTGCCTGCATGTCCTCTCACAACATCCATAAGCCTCCTCTTTGGACTTCATCTTCTCCTCTTGCCAGGCAGCTCCTTCCTCAACAACCAATTTCCACCAGCACCCTGTTAACTGTACTAGTGGCGGTTGTTGTTAACCCAGGCCCTGACTGATCCAGGATGGAAATCTGCTTTGTTGTCTGCATACTGAACTGGCAACAGTTTAACACCAGATGCCCTTTTTAACCCTTTAGTAATCCTCCTCATTTATCTGGGCTTGGGACCAGCACAAAGAAATACAAAGGCTTCTGCATCCCTAGTGGCTGTGTTATATGACTTGATTGGTTTTTGGATTGATTTTAATAAAGCAAAACATAATTTACAGTTAAAACTTTAAATTTCAGACCTGAAATTTTGGTCCAAATCCAAATTTTGGTCCTTTTTCACAAATCCAAAGTGTGAAAAAGTTCTGCAAGTTTTAGGTCTGAACTTGACATGAGCTTAAGAAATGTCTGCCTAAGCTACAACCAAAACTGAGCAACCTTCGGACGTTACTCCAGGGATTTTATTCACAAAGAGAGTCATAACTGCTAGTTATGCATACACTTTTAAATTTCACTCTAATGAATTTCCACATAATTAATTTCCTTAAAACAACATTTAAGAATAGTTTACTGTGGGGAAACAGCATTGCTGCATAAAGCATGGCACTCATACCAATGTGAGTGGGCTTAGCTGCCACAATACTTTACTTAACTGAGCCCAATTTAAAAAAAGGGGCAACAAAGAAAAAAATATAAAAAACAGAATTAAATTGCAGACCAGCATCCAGTTTGGGGCATCCAGGATGTGAAATCTTGCCTGAAACCAAAAGATATTTTTAAACATGCTGAAAAATTATGAAACCTGATTCAAGTTTCATCATTATAAGTGTATAATGCTTAAACTGACACTATTTCTCTATTTGATGTGCAAATCTTAATGAACACCTGTAAACATGTGATTATACATATGATTAAAAAAGTATGCCACATTTACATAGACCGCTGCAGAGCTGCTCGAAATTTGTTAATATAAGAAAACCATTCCGTGCATTAAATATACACACATTTACAATATGAACACAGACAACAATTATTTTTTGTTGTGCAAAATTTTCTACTGATTCAGATATTATCTGCAAATTCAGCTGTAGAGTTGTCCTGAAACATATTTCTGTCTTTTACATTTGACTACTAGTTTTTGAATTCAGACCCCATGTAACTCAGGGGATCAGAGGAATGTGGATGCTGTTTTCTGCCAGGTATGACCAGCAAATCCACAAAAATATGTGTGAAATACCAGTTTATCCTGCTCCTCAAAGCAAAGCTCTATAAAAAATTGCACCTGTGAAACTCAATATCTGTTTTAGTGTGGGGGTTGGGTCTGGGGTTCAGGTTTAGCAATAGCAGTTGAGCCAGGTCTGGTTGGGTCTTGAAGCCACAGACACTGGTCAGGTTTGGGTTTCAATTTCGTACCTGTGCAGACCTCTACCACCTGTTGTCCCTTGTAGCTTGTAACAACAGGCCTATTAGCAATTGGCATATATTCTCTTAAATTGCATAAGTGGGACGTTTTGTTATGAAAGGAGGAAAATTGTAATAATCCTCTCTGGTCTCCTCTCCTTAGTTATTGGTAAATATATTAACCAGCAGATACATGTGGAAAGCATATATTAAAACCCAAGTACAAGAGATTGGAAATGACAATGTGACTGAATGCACCAAAAACTCAGTTCATAGGTATGACTTTTTAGATACTTTGATGCCAAGTTTTTTTCTTTGTTTCATATGTGCAGTCATGCAATCCTCCTGGAATGATAAAGAGTAGAAAGTGAATAAAAATACTAATAATACCCCATACAAATATTAATAATAGTGTTATTTGGAAACTAACCTTTCTATTGGCAAGGGCTCTGGCAGCAACCCTCGCCAGTAAACCCACACACACATACATGAATACACACAACGTCCCCCCTCCTACATGATTCTGTGAACACAAGCAGGACAGGAAAGGTTGTCTGCAGCACCAGGCAGTTACATGGCAGATCTACCAATTAGGTGCCTCACAGGGCCTTGTTAACCCCCCACCTGCTCGCCTGAGCTCAGCCCACTGCCGAGGTGCAAACATGGCATGCTGGCTGGGAGAAAGAAGGAAGAGGGCAATCACACATATAACCACCAAACAATCTTGTCTTAGCATTGAACTGGGAGTGCACCTGCCTGAGAGAGCAGAGCCTTAAAGTGTAGCAACAGCATGCAGTGCAGAGAGTCATAATAGTCTTCCTGAGTGAAGAAAGAACGGACGAAAAGGACGAAATGCTGGCTTGATAGGTTACTTGTGGTCAAGTGAGTCGATACCCTCTGGACAAACAATAAAACCAGTAGACGAACTCATAAAGCTATTCTGTTACATTCTTAAGTGCTTCAAATCTAAATCCTCACACGTTGGCCTTACATGTTGTATGTGTTGAGTAATAACACATTTGCTTATGTGGTTTTACAATTAAAGTGTGCATTTTTAATAGACAGTAGTATGTTACAGAAAGCTGGAAACCATACATGAGTCTATTTGAGATTACATACCAGTCTGACACAGGTGCCTTTGCAGTTCGCTCAATGCTAATTGGCCTTGCTTCATTCATTACTTTTTACTCTCACATCTCGAGGATTGACATCAAATATCAATCCTCGGATAATCAGGGGAATGGCAGGATTTGTCCAATCTCTTTTTTTTTCTTCTATTTGGCACACTGTGCATTTAAATTGGATGTTATATGTGATACCTGTAGCTTTACAGAATGAATGAGGATTCAAGCTTTGCCACAAAGGAAAAAAAATTATGAAATATGCACATGACTAAATAAAGAAATATCTTCGAAGCTATCTACAGCACAGTCTGTGTTACACTTGGCAGCAGTAATTTAAAAAGTCGCATTGACCAAAGCCTGCTACTCCAGGGCTCGCTTCATCCAGAGAGAGAGAGAGAGAAAGGGGGGAGGAAAGGCTATGGATAGAATGAGGTGTGACAGGGATTTACTTTGCTTTGTTTTGCCTTTCCACTCTGCCTGTGTCTGTGGCATATTGTGTTCGTTAATTTCATTTAATGAAGTTTTATGGGTCAAAGCTAGTCCTCGGAGGCAGAGACAAGCGCAACAGAGCCTGACGGGAATGTGTGTGTGTGTGTGTGTGTGTGTGTGTGTGTGTGTGTGTGTGTGTGAGTGTGGTAGGCTGCCAAGAAAGAAGGTAGAAAATAAGCTTCAGGTTCAATGAAAGGAAAGCAACATCTTAATCTGAGGCTGGTGAATTATCACTTCAGAGATGTGAAACTTTTAGAAGCCACAGATCATGTGAGTCAATGTAATGTTATTTTGCTCTAATGTTATTTTCATGGTCATTGCTGATGCTGGAATGGAGCGAAAAGCACATCATCCACCCCTCTGCGCAGAACACAGTTGTATGAGGCTATTGAGTTTGAGTATGACTCACCTCTCTCTCTCTCTCTCTCTCTCTCTCTTTCTTTTATCTCTCTCTCTCACTCGCTCTCTCTATCTCATTCTCCCTCCCTTTCTCCTATTCACACCAAGGTATGTGAAGCTATAATGAAAAAAAGAGGAAGAGAGGGAAAAAATGTATAAACAAACGCAGCTCTATACCAAAAGTCCATGGCCAAATGAAAATTTGTCCCATTCAGGTATGCATTTTGTTTCTCTCAGTGTAGGAATGGCACGTGGCAGAGAAAAGCCCGCAGAAAGTCTTAAATTAGCTTGCAGAGGAGCAGGTGTGTATGGAAGAAATCTAATGCAACATTCATTTGCATGGCATTGCTTTGAAAATGCATCTGAACCCGTAAGAAATGATTATTAATAAACAGCTTTGTGAATTAAAATTTGTCACCAAGGTAATAATTATAATAAATGAACACACATTTACTGACTGATAAACACCACATAATCAATGAACTGACTTGAGAATTAGAAAGAGTGCAGTAGGTGTTCATGAGCAGATTTAACAGGTGGTGTAGATGGGCGGTGAGGTGTAGTTTCCATCTCTAGCCATTTTTGCTGGCCCCAAACTATTAACACTCCCACCAATCCTGCTCTGTCCCAGTCGTGTAGCCATTGCAATTTGGCCATAGTCACTCAGATCCTTCTTTTGGCTGCTCCCATTTCAGGGTCTCCACAGCGGATTGTCTGTTTCCATTTCTTCCTTTCCTCTCTATCTTCCTCCTTCAAACCGACCACTTGCATGTCCTCTCTCACCACGTCCATAAACCTCCTCTATGGTCTTCCTCATTTCCTCTTTCCTGGCAGCTCCATCTTCAACATCATCCTCCCAATATAATCCTCGTCTCTCCTCTGGTCATGTCCAAACCAACCCCATGAAAATCTCAGCATCTTTAACTCTGACACCTCCAGTTCAAGCCACTCCCTACTCTCACTACAGATCACAATATCATCAGCAAACATTATCATTCACAGAGACTCCTGTCTAACCTTGTCCGTCAACCTGTCCGCTACTATGGGCTCAGCGCTGCTCCTTGATGTATTCCAACCTCTACCTTAAATGCATCTATCACACCTACTGCAGATCTCACCACTGTCACACTGTGCTCATACATCAACTACTCCCATACTTCTCTGTAACACCAGACTTCCTCATACAAAACCACAACTCTTCTCTTGGCACCCTGTCATATGCTTTCTCCAAATCCACAAAGGCACAATGCAACTCCATGTGACCTTCGCTGCACTTCTCAATCAACACCTTCAGAGCAAACATTGCATCTGCGGTGCTCTTTCTTGGCTTGAAACCATACTGCTGTTGACTAATCTTCACTTTTTTTCTTAACCTAGCTTCCTCTACTCTTTCCCATGTCTGAGCATCTGCTCTGTGCATCACCCTTATTCTTGAAAATTGGTACCAGTACACTTTGTCTCCACTCCTCAGGCTCCTCTCACTTTCTAAGATTGTGCTAAACAATCTGGTCAGAAACTCAACTGCCATCTTTCCTAAATACCTCAATGCTCCCACAGGTATGTTATCCGGACCAACAGCCTTTCCATTCTTCATCCGCTTCATCACTGTCCTTACTTCCATCATGCTTATTTCTTGCACTTCCTGGTATCCTCACATCATCCAGTCTTCTCTCTCTCTCATTCTCTTCATTCATCAGCTGCTCAAAGTACTCCTTCCATCTGCTCAACACACTCTGTTCACTTGTTTCAATTTCTATCCTTAATCTATTCTTAAGACCTGCTGCACATATTTCCCTGCTCTGTCTCTCTGTCTAGCCAATTGGTATAGGTCCTCTTTACTGTACAACCTCTCATATAATTCACCAAACACCTTATCTTTAGCCACTGCTTTCTTCACTCTGCGCTTCATCTCCTTGTACTTCTGTCTACTTTCTTCATCTCTTTGACTATCCCACTTCTTTGTTTGCCTCTTCTTCTGTAAACACTCCTGGACTTCTGGGTTCCACCACCAGGTTTTATCCTCCTCCTTCCTTCCAAATGTATATTTCTAGCTGTCTGCCATACCACTTTTGTAGTAGTTTCCAAGCAATCTATTATCTCTCCAACACCCCCCAGTCCTCCTTCTTCAGCTTTCATCATTTGATCCTCGAATCTGCCCTCACATTCCTCCTCTTCTTGACCTTTAAGGCAATTCTACAGACCACCAACCCATGATGTTTAGCTACACTCTGCCCTGCCACTACTTTGCAGTCTCCAATCTCCAGCAGACTGACCCCTGCAAAGGATATAATCCACCTGTGTGCATTTTCCTTCTTATATGTCACCTTGTGTTCCTCCCTCTACTTAAAGTAAGTATTATCTATAGCCATTTTCATACTTTTGGCAAAAAGTATGACACCATACCTACCCATCACCCAACTTATGGGGCATAAGCACTAACAACATTAATTATCACACCTTCAACTTCCAGCTTCTGACTCATCATCCTATCTGACACTCTCTTCACCTCTAAACACTCTTTACATACTCCTCTTTTAGAATAATACCTTCCCCATTCCTCCTTCCTCCCACACCATGGAAAAACTATTTAAACCCACCTCCAATAAACCTGGCCTTATTGCCTTTCCATCTCGTCTCTTGCACACACAAAATATCAACCTTCCTTCTCTCCATCATATCAGCTAATTTCCTACCTTTACCAGTCATCCTGCCAACATTCAAAGTTCCCATCATCAATTCCACTCTCCTACCCTTCCTTCTCTCATCCTGCATGTGGATATGCCTTTCTCTCCTTCTTCTCCTTTGGCCACCAGTAGCCCGATTTCCACTGGCACCCTGTAGGCTAACAGCACTAGTGGTGGTTGCTGTTAACCCAAGCATATCTCGATCAATCTGGTATGGAAGTCTGTTTCGTTGTCCGCATATTGATTTGGCAGAAGTTTTACACCAGATGCCATTCCTGAAGTAACCCTCTCCATTTATCTGGGCTTGGGACCGGCATGAAGAAATACACTTATGCATCCCTAGTGGCTGGGTTAGTCAATCAAATCCTTACACTTGCCCATTTTCCCTGCTTCCAAGACATCACTGCCTGTTCACCTGCTGTCTAATATATCCATTGCCACCCCTTGTATAAATGACCATATGTATTTATAAGTGAATGCACATCCTAAATGATCAACGTTGAAGATCTGTCCATGCTCCGCCCACAAATGCAGTCATTTCACACAGTAATAAAGTAGGACAAGCTTTACAAAAGCAGTTCAGCTTAATGAGGGACTGAAATCTTTAATTGAAACTAGATGGGGTGGAAACAACAACAATTTCCCACCATGGTAGTGTCAGCTCAATTTCACAACAGCTAACTGCATCTGACCTGCAGCATCAGTGAGAACACACCTTTTCAGCAGAATTATGCCCCAATCAGCCATACCATTAAAACCACTGAGAGGTGAAGTGACTTGATTATCCTGCTACAATGGCACCTCTGATGGGCCCCCTAATGGGGTCACCTCTGACGGATGGGCAAATCTGAAACTAGGAACTAGATGGCTAGAGGGGATCAAACTAGGATCAAACTAGAGGCTTTGATCCTAATTGTGATGGGTAGACAACTGGGTCAGAGCATTTCCTTGGATGATATGTGGAGTATTATAGTTATGCAGTAGTTAGTTACTGGACCATGAAGCCCCTGAAGAAGGGGACATGGTCTGATAATCTCACTTTAAATCATGTGGACAGTTTGTTACTTTCATAGGATCAGCGGTGGCCTAGTGATCAGGAGATCATGGGTTTGAATTCAGTAGGTTGCCCTGAGGTTCCCTTATGCAAGGTACCTTCCCCATCCCTGCTCCTGGGTGCTTTCAATATCTTCCCCCTGCTGCACATGTTTGTGTGTGGGTTAAATGCAGATGTGTAATTTCATTGTAATTTATCTGTATGTTGTGCAGTGTACTCACGATGACAAGAATAGTCACTTTCACTCCACTTTCACTTGAAAAGATGAATGCACTATGGGAAGGAGGTGGAGGTGGGAAGGAGATGTGTGGATGTAGGCCGTGTGATGCTCAGGGGAATGTTCTGCTAGGAAACCATGGGTCTTGGCATTCATGTGGATGTTACTTTGACAAGTACCACCTACAAACATGCATACGAATTGCACTTGTTCACTGCAATTGTGTTTAGCAGGATTATTCACCCTGCAACCCTGCCAATTAGGTGGTGTCTAATCGAGTGTCTGTGGGATGTACTGGACAATGTAGTTTGATGCATGAAGACACCATCTCACAACTTACAGCACTTAAAGACTCTGCTGCTACACTCTTGGTGCCAGATAGACAGTGCCACTGGTTACACAGCCATATGTGGGTTGACTTGCACCCACAGTTTGCCAAGTTTGAAACAACTAAAAAAAGATATATCCAAAGAAAAAAAATAAAGCACTACAGAGCACAGTATTTTAATGAAATATCATTTTAATTTGAATGTATTAGTAATGTTCTTTTAATAGTTTTAGTCACTTGGCTTATTACTTATGTTTATTATGACTCACATAATAAAAAAGTGAAGAGAAATAACTAATTAAATTATAAATAAGCCTTACCAGCTGATCAGCAATATACTAAGGAAAAGGTCCTTAGTATAAGTCCCTATTATAGTCCCAGTGCTTGGGGGGCGGTGGGGGTCTATGACAGTTTGGTGATTGCTCAAACAGACCTGGAATACCTCTTCTGTTATTTGCAAAGCTAGTGGGTGTGTTCGAGGAGGAAAGCTGTGCTGGAGACCGGTCTCTCTGCCCTGTGCTAGGGGTCAACAATATAAATTGAAAACCTCCAGAAGAGGCTTCTCTTGTTAAATAGTAACTCTACAGTCACATTTAAATATCTGGCATGAATTAATGTATATATTCAGCACTGTGCAAATATTTTGAGCTAGCCCCTCATTTCTTCATATTTTGCTTCTATTTAGTATTTTCTCATATATTCTTAAGGAATAGTTCTCCAGGATTCTTGAAGGAAAGAGTTTGTGGCTCTCATTTCCAGTCCAGTCCTTGCACCTGAGCAGTTGCAGTGTGAGATCATCTTGACAGAGAACAGAACAAAAGGCAGCCAATGTTCAAAGAGCTTTGGAATGTTCTTCAAGAAGTCTGCAGAACTATTTCTGTAGACAACACAAAGGAAGTACAAGAGAATTTGCCTAAGAGAGCTGAAGAATAACTGTAGTCATACCAAATTTTGACTTTAAGCTTGTTCAAATTATACAAACTCTCTTTTTGTTATATGTTGTACATCTAAAGAAATGAGGAGGGGCTCAAAACTATATCACAGCACTGTATTTTAATGGATTTATTTGGTATCGGTCTATGGTGCCTTGTTATGTAAGGCGGAGGAAACTTATTTCTACAAATATCTTATCCCCACCTACCATTTCAGCTCCATTTCTCTTTGTGTGACAAACTATGGAGAGGAGAGGGAAGAGGATGTGGCTACATTGTTCTTTTATTAAGATCACCTTGACACAATGCCTCACAATCAACTGACCAGTTAGGCAACTGGGAAATCTCCCAGTGCTTCCAGTAGGCAAGACTGCTCTCTTCCAACTAACAATATGCTTTGGTATTGCAATGAAACAAATCACAACCAAGATGAACATTGAGATTTTGGGGTATCAGTGGCCATGTGGTTTGGGACTAAGCCCCCATGATCAGCAGGTGATGGATTTGAACCTTTTGCAAGGTACTTTCCCCATCACTGCTCCCTACTGCTCCCTACTCAATCCTACTTGAATTGGGTGCAGGAAATGGGTGTACACTGCTGCACTGTGTGCCTCTGGTTCTGGTTCAACACTTTATTATGACATGTTAAATAGAATTATTTTTAATTAATAGAATTAATTTTAACTTTCAATAATTAATGATCATGATCACCCCCCCCCCCCCCACTCTCTCACTCATTCACACACTTTTTTAAACATACAAATACATACACACACATACACTCACTCACTTAGAGACATTCTCTCTCACACACAATTCCCTCGTTAGTGTGGGTGCCATCACTTTCTCCTAAGCCAGTGTAGGCTCCAGGGGTCCTTTGGGAACCGTGACCCCTGTGGTTGCCATGGCGCTCATCTGCTTTTCAATCTGGTCTTTAGTACACAGAAAACTCTTTAGATATCTTTAGATACCACACAGAGGAAATTCTCCTGCTATATGTGACCAGCTCAGAATATCATGCTGTTTATGCTTCAGACTCTAAACAAATGACAAACTGTCTCGATCTCAATCTTGGGCACACCAGTGACTGTAGGCTGCAAAACATGCTACAAAAATGACTGAGCAAAAGTCTTGTGCCACCATGCACTTCTTATTTCTATATTTTTCTTGCAAATTGTTTGGGCAATAATACTGTTTTTTGCCTGTAAAACTGCCATTTCTCTGGCATTTTGAGTAGATTAAATGAAAGAAAAGGAAATAAATATACTATGGCAGGCTGCAAAATGCCTAAAGATACAATGTTCTAGATAAAAGGGGTTTCAACAACTCAGCATCACCAGTACACTAATCACCAGATCATCTGTAATCATCTGTTTATTCACTGCTTCATGTCTTCAGTTAGACGGCTTTGTTCTGATTGAATGATACGCAGTCAACAAACGAAATAACCAATCTTATGAAACTGGTCAGGTACAGGGACTGGACAATACATTAAATCTGTCAAATATTTGCTCTGAATTTGATTGAAGGAAGACTAAGACACTCACCAACACTGACATCCGTGATTATATTCTCAATATTCCTCTACACTTTTCACCAGGAATGGAATAACAGAACAAAAAGTGTTTGTTTTAAAGTATCTACAGGGAATGTTTCATTTCACCATTATAGTGCATTGCTGTCTCTCTCTCTCTCTCTCTCTCTCTCTCTCTCTCTCTCTCTCTCTCTCTCTCTCTCTCCTTCTCTGTGCCTTTGGTTTCTGAAGTAGACCATATTTCCTCATCCACGTTTTAATTCTAATTTGGTTTTCATCTTCTACAGACTTTAGTCACAGCTTGAAGTTATTCACTGAGCTTCCCTCTATCAGGTTATTAAAATGGGTTGCACTTTTCTTACTGTTGCAATTCACCCAACACAAATAGCTGTGTTGGGTCCCCGCTATACAAAATTACACAAAAACACAAATTATTATTATTAATTATTATTATTATTATTATTATTATTAAGTCTAAAATGCCTGACAGGTAAGACAAATTAAAACGGATTATACCGCAACAGTGGCCCGTGTCATGGAGTGAGATGTATTAGTTGTTAGTGAACAGTCAGTTCTTGACGTTGATGTTTATGTAGCAGGAAAAATGGGCAAGTATAAGGACTTGAGTAACTTTTTCATGGCTCAGATTGTGGACTGGGTCAGAGCATCTCCAAACAGCAGGTCTTGCTGGGAGTTCTTGATGTGTATTCTCTACCAAAGGTGGTCCATAGAAGAACAACCAATCAAGACTCATGTTTGTGTGTGGGGAGGAGAAGAGTTGCTGTTGCTGAGTGTTAGGTTTCGTAACTGTGTATATGACTTACAATGGTCACGTTTCAGATTTGTGTGTGATGCTCTGGGCAATATTCTGCAGGGAAATCCAACGTTCATGTGCTTGTTACTTTAACATGGACCCTTTTAACATGTTGCTGATGAAGTGCACACCTTAATAACAACAGTATATCCTAATGGCAGATCTCTTTCAGCAGGATATGTCCTGCCGCACTGCCAGAAGAATGATTCGAGGAGCATGACAAAAGGTTCAAGACACTTACTTGGCCTCTGAAATTCCTCCGCTCTTATATTTCTTCTGAGGGATGTGCTGGATAAACTCGCTCAATCCGAAGGGGCTTTTGCAGCTTTCATAACTTAAAGTATCTGCTTCCGTGTGCTTCTATATGATACACGTCTCTGTGTCTGTATGTGTATTTATAAATCCATATCAGGTTGTCATGAATTTTTATGTTTATGCTTTTCTTTATTCTCTTAGAAATATGCAGAATGCTAAATTGAAAAATTTGTCCAAGTTCCATTTGAAATGTACACACATTAGAACGAACTTGTAAGATCTTCAGCTGAATCAGTTGAGATGCCCTTGCAAAAATAACCTCCCAGATGAAAATAGCGCTTGTTTTAAATTTGCAGCAGAATGATTAAGTCAGACTGCTGTATTATGTTAAGGTCTGGCCTCCCGGGGAGGCTGAGGGTCAGAATCGTGTGTGCCTCTGCATGCGCGTGCATGTTGACTAAGTGAGTGTGTTCCAGTGGAAGAGTGTGTAGGTATGTGGTATTTGACTTGTTGATTTTCTTGGCGCTACAGTGAACGCCTGGCTTCATGACAGCTGAACTACCACCCGCCTGAAATCTTGTATTCATTTACTCACAGTGCACAAGCGAAGGGGGTGAAGATTTATGGAATATTATAAATGAGTTATGAGTACAGGCCTATGAGTAGGCACTGGATGACGTTGGTCGGAATATTGACTGTGGGAGTGTTGAAGTTAATCAAGATTCCAGAGTAATTTTAAAACGGCAGAATTCTCTCGTGAATGCGGCTCTGATTTTTTTCCCCCTCCACTTCTCCTGCTTTATATTTCTCTGAGACTTTATTAGATTTTGGAGCCACACAACCACATTTAAAGTTGCTGGTTCCATCAATTTGTAATGAATCTGTTTGGAGTCTCTTCAGGTCTCTCACATTTCTTCCTTTTTTTATTCTCTCACTGTGACTTTATTACCCAAGGCATGCTTTAGTTCTTTATTAGTTCTTTCAGATTATCTCTGGAGGTTTGGCAGCAGATTTGTGCGCTTTGAGCATCGGCACGGCAGCCACAGTGTGTGTCAGCAATTATTACTGATTTCACAGAATGCTATGACCAAAAAGCAACTATGGAAGTCAGACTAATCTAAGAATAAATCAATCACATAGATGTCATAAGAAGGTAATATACAGTGTATGCTAGGATACTCTACAGCGACAGCTTGTGTCCATAATTACCGCTTTTTGCAATTAGATTTTAACAAACAGTTCCAATGGGCCTGTCAGAATGAGCTTGTAATCTGGGGATGTCAATGAATTAGTCTCGCAAGCCATACTTCTGAGAATAATCAGAGGGTTTGCTGCATTTGGACAATTAATGCAACCAAGAACTGCCAAATGCAAGAGAACTGGGCTATTAGAGTGACACATTAACCAGATTTAGCAGCCACAGAGCCTGACTTTATAAGAGGCATTTAGGCGATTTTTGAAATGGGGCAAGTTAGCTGCGCTGCCATCACAAGTTCACTCAGGGCAACAACAGGTTTGAAATAAGATACAAGAAACTTTCTTCAGAATTTGGCCAAATGGGCTGCCTTATCTGAAAAATACAATTACTGAGAAAAGCAGAACTGTTGTCATAAATAACATTACATGTAAAATGCTTCTCACCCAATCGCTGTTTTGTTGAAGCTAACCATTGGGAATTGTGAATAAACTATTAGTTTGATGAACCCAAAAAAATCCTAAAAGGTATAGAGTTTGTGTAATACAGCTTATGTAAAATGCAGTATCACATACTCAAAAAGAAGATCAAAAGAAGATCAAAGGATATTCAGAATGACTGATGTTTGCTACATTAAAAAAGTCTTGAAAAATATTATTGCACCAAAGAAACCCTAATTTTGCATTCAAATTTATAGCATTTAGCACACACTCTTATCCAGGGTTAGGATTTAAACCTGCGACTGCTTGGTATCCTATCATAGTATCCTATCTTTAGACCACCCACCCATTATAACAAGCTTTTGCCTACTTTCAGTGGTATTGTACCCTTTTCAGAGATGTTTGATTCTTCTCATCAGATCATATCATCAATTACCTGTGCTTTATTTAGCACACAGTAGCTATGTTCATTTGGAATTGTTTGATAGAATGTATGATAGAAGTGAATGAACGAAACATGTAAACACAAGGACACATCCCATTTGCTCTCCTCAAAAGTCACTGTTGAAGTTTAGCACTCATTACTATTACTTGCATAGGTACTGACCTGCTGTAAACGACAGACACTCACTCCCTGAGGCAGTCTGCCTCAAAGATGAAGGAAATAAGAGAAAGAGTCGGAAGAAAGGGTGTGAGGGAGGTGGAGAGGGCAAGAGAGAGCAGATAAAGAGAGAAAGATAAAGATATTAGATACAAAAGAGAATTCCTTTCATGCCAATACATTCTGCACCTGGACTCTCACTGTGAGACTCACCTTTCACCACCTACCACCCTTTTTAATGTTTCTAGATTTATTGTGTTGTTTCTTCTTTCTTTCTTTGTCTTTCTCTGTTTTCCTTCTCTCTCCCGCCACCTACTATCTCCCCACCCGTCCCTCTCTCTCTGGTGTGCGCTTGGTGTTGGTGACTCATCTATTGACAGGTAGCTGGGGAGTGAGCTGATGGCTGCAGCAGTGCGGAGTGGTAGATGTGGAAGAAAAACTGGTTAAGCTCAGACTGCTTTAGTGTTAAGTGACATCTACAAAGGTAGCTGCTGAAGGCAGAGACTCATGTGTTGTGTCTGAAAAGCTTGAGAATTAATGCAGAGACAAAACAATAATCTGTTTGGAAGTTTGTAGGCAGGAGCACACACACACACACACTCCATACAATCACACACACATATTCAGTTTCAAAAAAGGTTTGAAATCAGTGGTCAATATCTCAAAGGGATAATCATTTTTTCTACTTTTTCACAGAATTTGGACCTTAAGGTGAAAATAAAGCTCATGTGTCATTTCACAGAGAGGCTTACAGAACTGTTCATGGACGGGGTGCTTGCCTATAGGCCTATAGCTCAAGAGGTCCCAGGTTCAAATCTCACTTCTAGCACTACCACCACTGGGTCCCTGAGCAAGACCCTTAACCCTGAGTTGTTCCAGAGGGACTGTCCCTGTAATTAGGACATGGAATTCGCTCTAGATAAGCGCGTCTGCTAAATGTAATGTAAATGTTCACAACAGAAGAGCTTGGAACAAGTTGTTCAAACTATGAAAGGCTCACAGGAAGCTGGTACATGACACAGTTCCAAATATGTTGTTTGGTGCCAGAAAAAATGCTTTGTGATAATTTTTAGAGGTCTTAAAACCATCTGAAAAGGCCTAAAACAATCTATAGCAACAAATGTTTTGGGATATCTGGCTATTATACCTACAGGAAATTTTATGGCACTCCATTTTAAATTCATTAGCCATCAATATGGAGTTGTTGCCACCTTTGCTCTGATATCAGCTTCCACTCTTCTGGGAAGGCTTTCCACAAGATTTTGTATACTGAAGCATTGAGAATTAAAGACCTAACCCAAACCCTGAAAAACATTGCTATTCTATTATTCTCCGCCCACCAATCTTTAAATTCAATTCATCCTTCCACAGATATCTCCCCTGCTCCAGAGTCTAGTTATGGCATGCTTTATGCAACTTCACATGACGTATGGCATTGGACTTGGTTATGGGAGGGCTGGATGTATCTGTTTGGCCATGGATACCCATTTCATTAGGCTTTTTGTGCCGAGGTCAATGCCAGAGCAAGTTTGGAACTCTGTAGCAACAATTTTTATGCCCTACGGCCTCAAAACTTTGTGAGCCAACTCTGTTATTTTACATAATATGCCACTTTGTGCCTGAGTTTTTCATAAACATCTGCAACAACGTTCCTCCACTTGGCAATAATACCCCTTACTGCTGACTGTGCACATTCTATAAGAGCACCATGCTTCAATTCACTGAGCTCTTAAGAATGATCCATTCTTTAAAAAATGTCTTTTAAAACTTGACCG
This sequence comes from Hepsetus odoe, assembly GCA_017165825.1. Classification (NCBI taxonomy): domain Eukaryota; kingdom Metazoa; phylum Chordata; class Actinopteri; order Characiformes; family Hepsetidae; genus Hepsetus; species Hepsetus odoe. The sequence goes on along the minus strand of CM029391.1, from coordinate 11,320,791 downwards.
CATGGCTAGACGCTTTTTTATACACTTGTGCATAAAATGTTTATTAAAGAAGGAATAAGGAAAAGGAATCCCAGATAAGCTGGTTGCCCTGAGGTACCACTGAGCAAAGAACCATCCCCATCACTGCTCCCCGGGGCATTGAATATAGCTACCTGCATCATCTTGTTTGTATGGATTAAAGCAGAGGTTGCATTTACATGTTTCACAGTGACAAATAGTCACTTTCACTTCACATGGCCTAAACACCTAAATTCGGTTTTCCAATAGCTGATCTGGGCTAATCACTGTGAACATTTAGATTGTTCTTGGAACAAAATCACCCAAGATTTTTAGATTTTCTGCCCAAAGATATTTTTTAGATTGTATTGCACAAAGTCAGGGATTTTGTAGGATTGTCGTCGGTGTATGATCAACCAATTTTACCAAACAGGTGCTGATGATCATCAATGTCACACGGAGGAGAAACACAGTCATGTTTGGAACAACTGACCAGCCGAGTTCCTTCAAAAACTGTGCAAGTGTACCTAGAAGAACTGATGCTGTTTTGAAGGCAAAGGATGGTCACACCAAATATTGATTTGATTTAGATTTCTCTTTTGTTCATTCACTGCATTTTGTTGATTGATGAAAATAAATTATTAACACTTCCATTTTTGAAAGCGTTCTTTGTTTACAGCATTTTTTCCACACCTGCCTAAAACTTTTGCACAGTACTGTTGTCACGGTGTGGTGTTGAGGGCTGGACGCCAACGCAGAGCCGAGAACTTCGTACTGGACTTTAATGACGGATAACGTGAACAGGACTAAACATATTAACCAAAATAACAAATGTAAAACATAACCCGAGTAATCACAGTGCGCACACAGAATGACCAGCGCCCTGCTCCAGTCCCCGATGAGACACACCTGGCACCCAAGCCCAGGTGTGCACAATCAGAGCATGGCGCCCTCTACTGGCGCCGGACCGTTACAGCACCCCTCCTAAAAGGCGCCTACTCCAGGGGCGCGAAATCCTGCTTCAGCAGGATCCCCTGAAAGGAGAGGGGTAACGCAAACATTAAAAAAAAGTCCAAACAAAGTCCAGTCGAACGCTCCGCTCTCACCACGGTCCTCAGGCGGGTTCGGCTGCAGCCCCTGAAACCCCGGTCTCTCCAGTGGTCTGGATTGGACGCAGCCCCTCCTACGGCGGACTTGGACCTCGTCCCTCAAGCCCCGCCTCCTCCAGCAGACTTGGACCTCGTCCCTCAAGCCCCGCCTCCTCCGCGGTGATGGCGGATGTCCCTTCAGTCCCACCTTGTGCTGACACGTGAGCCGGCATCGCAGCTCCACTTCTCCAGGGGCTGCCGCAGGGGCCGGCTCCGCAGCCACGCCCTCCTGCTGGAGCTGGAACAGGCACGACATCGGCCAGTCCCGGGAGGGGAGCGGACGCCGCTCAACTCCTATCCTTCCAGCCTCCAGCACTAGGAAGGTCCGGTGGTCCTTCACGGACATCCCCACGGAGCTCTCGGCTCGCAACGTCCCTTCACGGCGGCTGGTCATTTCTATCACGGTGTGGTGTTGAGGACTGGACGCCACGCAGTGCCGAGAACTTCGTACTGGACTTTAATGATGGATAACATGAACAGGACTAAACATATTAACCAAAATAACAAATGTAAAACATAACCCGAGTAATCACAGTGCGCACACAGAATGACCAGCGCCCTGCTCCGATTCACCGGGGCTTATAACGCCAGCCCCCGATGAGACACACCTGGCACCCAAGCCCAGGTGTGCACAATCAGAGCAGGGTGTTGTATACCATTATAATAGAAACCTGAGTTGTACTCCTTTATAATTTAAGCAGACATTGTTTTTTTTAATCAGACCATATACTTTGAAACTAAGTTACAAAAACAGGTTGTTTTAAATTTATCACCATCTAACAATGACACATTTAAATTTTTTATCCAAAAGATAGAATCTGATAACCTTATCGGCTCAGAAGTGATAAATTCACTAAAAACATAAACACAAACATAAAGAAACCCTGTTGAAGCTGAAAGCTATACAGTCAGCATATGGGTTATGTGTATGTTGATCAGTTGTGAATTTCTTTCCTATTACATTTCTCTCACACTCAGACTTGGCTGCTGCATTATTGATGATTGTATTACAGCCAGTCAGACATACAGAGAGAGACAGAACACTTGAAAAGCATCGCATCTACATCAGAGACTTGCAAAACTGATTGGTCTGTGAACTAAGATGAAGATAGTATTTGTGAACAGAAGACTTGCTGAAAATGCTGGTGCCTGAAGCCCACTACACCAGGCCTTGTCTCCTCAGAATTAAAGACAGTGCTTACAAAGATGGCAAATATTGATTTGTGCACATCATTTAAGCTGAACATTGAAAGGAAATGATACATGATTTGGCTTATCTCTGATAAAAAAGTAATTCAGACAAGTTTGATGTGGTGCATTATAGAAAAACACTGATGATTGATTGACTTTAATCAATCACAGATAAAGCAAACTATTCACATTTTTAATACACAAGTGCATGTGAAGGCATGAGATTTATCAGACAGTGAATGAGTAGTCAGTTCTCTCAGTCAGGGTGTCAGATGCTGGAGCAATGAGCAGGAGTAAAGACCTGAGCAATATTGACAATGCTGGAATCGTTTTGGGCAGATGATTGGGCTGGAGCATCTCCAAAATGGCAAAGTTTTTGAGACGCTATCAGTCAGCAGTGATAAGGACCTGCTGACAGTGGCACAATGGTGTTGGCATTCAGGAGGAGAATGAAAGCTATGGCATCTTGCCCAAATCTAAATTTTTGATTCTTGTTTAAGGAGCAAATTGTCCCAAGACATGATAGCTTGCACCCTGCTGAGTATGGGACTGTGTAATAGACCAGTCAGTGTCCATGTCCACTTCTTGTCCTCTTTTGATACAATCAGTAGGCAAGCTTCAGAACTGGACCTTATTGGAACAGAGGTTTATTCAACAGCCCATTTTCATTTTTAGATCAGACAGCTGGGAACGTGTGCCATCACTCACCTAGAAGTGATGACACCAGGATGCACCATGGGAAGAAGACAAACTGATGGGTGGAGTATAATACACAGGGTAATGTCTTGCTGGGAAATCTTTGGTCCAAGAAAGTGGGTCTAAATCTGGCATGCGCTTCTGATTCAATACATAATTGCTTAGTATGCACATCTTTTCATAGCAAAGGGATTCCCTGATGTCAGTGACTTTATTTATCTGCACACAGAAATGGTTTTAGGAACATGACGGAGAGTTCAAGGTATTGCTCATGCCTCCAAATTCCCCACTTTTATCCGAACAAGCGTCTGCAGGATCTACTAGAACAACAAGAGCGATTCGTGGTGCGCTCCACCTTGCAACCTACAGGACTTAAAGGATTTACTGCTAACATCTTGATGCACAGATACCTCAGGACCCTCTCATGATCCTCACATACCTTGCATGCTGGGTGGGATCATCACTAAGAACCACAGCATAATAGGGAGGTCATAATGTGTTGGCTTAATGCTATGGATATATCAGATTTTCTTGTGTCAATGTCAATGAGGTGAAGAGGTGAATCTAAAAAATATATATGTTTTTACTGTCTTGCCTCGCATGTACCATATATGTAGCATTAAGCAGTGTTAAACGCTTCCGGTGTCTGGTTCCAGTCACAGTTACTATGAGCAATTCGGGTTCTCTTGAATGGAGTATTCCAGATTGAACTGGTTTACATGCTAATGATTTAAAGAAACATAACCTTTGAAAAATTCTTTAAAAGCACATCAAGTACTATAACATTAGGGTGAAGTTATAGTGTGTAAACACAGGTAATACTGGGTTGGCCTAATTGTTTGCCCCTTTACAGTTACTCACAAATCCATTACCACAATGCACCAAGCTATATTTTGTGGCTATTTGGAATAGTGTACATCAGATATACACATACAAGGAAACAGAGCTGAAGATAAAGGTGTTTAATTATTCACATGACTAGACAAGTTTGTTTTTTTCTTCTTTTTTGGCAAAAGAAACAATTATTGATTCCTTCCCCTACACTCTCTGTCTCTGTCTCTCTCTCTCTCCCTGTCTCTATATCTATGTCTCTATCCCTCTCTCTCACTGTCTCTCTTGTTCTCTCCACCTGTGGCTTGTGCGTCATTCTCCTAATTCCAGTCTCAAGAGCAGCTCTGTGCTGAGCTCATTGGCTCTGGGAGTTCACGTTGTGACGCCACTGAATGTCCTGAGCATCATTAAAACACTACATCTGCCTGTACACACACACACACACACACACACACACACATGCACACACACACATGCACACACACATACACACTTTGCATGTAACTGAATCAGCAGTCACACTGACTCCTCCTCTCATGTGATTTCACATGATTCTCACAAACAGCGCTTGGCCTGCATACCTTCTTCTGCATTTAACTCTTCTTCTTCAGCACCTTTGAACAAATAAGCTTGTATCCTTTTTTGTGCATTTTTGTTTGCTTGTTTCCTCTCTTCTGAGCTGCGTCAGTGAAGTGTGTGTTCTAACTGGACAGCCCATTTATCATGTCTGCCATTCGATCAGGCTGATTAATAATTAATCTGACGCTCCGCCACATGGGACACCATTACCAAATTACCCGTACCATGGCAATATGTCACCTGCTCTGCCATGTTCCAGCAAGAGGAGAGAGAGAGAGAGAGAGAGAGAGAGAGAGAGAGAGAGAGAGAGAGAGAGATTATTGGGTTGATTTGTTGCTTTAATTCAGTTGGGTAAAATACATGCTTTGGATAATTTGATCAAATGAAAAAAGAAAGTCTAACACCCAATGATTGTTGCTCAAATCCATACTTTTGTATTCTCGCATTGTCAGTACAGAAGCTTATTGGTGGAGCAGATTTTTTTTTGGTTCTGGTATGTGTCGATTCAGATATTAAATATTTGTTAAAAAATAAGTATTTACAAAAATAGGTTCATTTACACACAGACTATTTTAACTTTTAACCTGGAGTCTTATTATTAATCATCATTTATCTTGATATAATAAAAAAAGTTTAATAAAATGCACTTTTTCAAACAATTTCAAAGCAAACAATTGATTAAAAAAAAAAAAAAAACAGGCAGTATTTTTCTTCCTCTGCTTAAAGGAATTGGCTTTCATATTAAATGACAGTTCCAAAAAGTGCCATTTTAGTTGCCCTTCGTTCCAAACATAGTTGATCAACCAAGAAGTTTGAGTCCCAAGTTTTAATACTTTAGGTTGATGTAGCAAGAAAGTTATAAATCATCTCACATTTTCATAAGAAAGAAAATAAATCAGATTTTATGTGGGTGTTTCTGTTGTCTCTGGAAATAACAAAATCATATCTATATTTATTTAGATATCAGTGTATCATGGAGTGTCAAAAACCAACATAACCAAGTGAGTGATGATTTATGCACTTTTTTTTGCCATCCATTATCTGAGCTGCTTATCATAATCAGGGTTGTGGGGGAACTTCACAGACTGTCCCAGTGCTCACGTGGAGAGGTCAAAGGGGCAGGCACAAGGTGACATCCTGAAGAAATGAACATCTCACCCCCTGACACGCATGCAGTTGGACAGTGGTTGGAAACCCAGGCTGCAGTTTCTTTTTTTTATTCTTTAAGGTTGAAGACTTCTGTCTTCAACTTTAAAGACTGGATCTTCAGCAACATGACTTCCAGTCCAAGGTTTCCTGTTTAGTCTGGTTAATTCAGGCCTGTTTGGTGGTAAAAGAGCTGACAAATCCACAACTCACAAAATAAAAGCCACATCAAAGGGTTCTAGTCTGTGGAGCATCTCCAGACCTCTCAAGTGTCCTGGTGGAACAAAGGGTCTTCTCTCTGCTCTTGTGTTTTCCTCCCTTAAAGCTGCCGTTACTGGAGCTCAAGTGATGAGACTTAGTGGTCTTGTAGAAACTGGACAATTTCCATAGAAAAAAGGCCTTGTTTATTGCTGATTACAAAACAAACACTGAATTATAAAGCCAGGAAAACAGCAATTACAGATTGTTTAATTGTGGAAGATGAGTATGAATCTTCCTACATGAAACATAACCCAGGATGGGAGGGATTCCAGTTCTAACGGGTAAAGCAGCTGTCATATAAAAAAGACAAAAAAACATATTAACAAAAAATCCTAGTGATTAGAGTCATGAACCAACAACATCGTATATTATGGGGCTGATACTCAAAGACTGAACACATCCACTCCAAACAATTTCCAATTCATCCCATTTCTTTTAAAAGTTGAAAAAATTGAGGTTAGTTATTCAGTTTTTTTTTTTATCAGATTGCTGTACAAATTGAGTAGAACACTCAGTGAGTCCACAACCTAAACATGCATTATTTTCACCTATTTAAGCTGCTTCACTCGTTTTGGACCTTGAACTTCTTTACTGCCATGTACATGAGCACAAACCCTCTGATTCATGGCTGTTCCTGTATGTGACCTAGCATTAAAACTCCACTAAGAAATGAACAAAAATATTAAGAATAATTCATAACTTATTCATATTACATCCAGCCCTAGGTGTTACAGTTGAGGTCAATGAAATTGGTCCATCGTGGAGTTAAAAGTGTTTAAGAGGGTAAAAAGCGAACTTGAGAGAAACTGTGTGACAGTAACTGGTTACCTTAGTTAGTTAACATCTGATTAGTCAGTGGGTTCTTGCCATTGAGTTATCGCCGTTGTGTTCATTAGTAAGATTTTAGTTTCATGGTGTTTATTAGTAAGGTTTTTTCATGTTTTCATTTGGTAACCTGCATATAACCCGGACTACAACTTCTATTCTGTTTATTTATTTATTTTATTATTTTATTTTATGTCGAATGGACATAGAAAAAAATCTTTTTACATGAACTTTACTATTTCTGAACTTTCAGAAAGGTGGTAAAACCTAAAGTAAAATTGGATAATACAACCAAAGGACAATAGTATTACAGATTAAACTAACTTCATCATTTTACTTTAAGTCTTCAACTGATCATTAACTGATGCAGTTTTGGTTTGATATTTAATTAATTTTATTAAATGCACTTCAGTTTAACCCTCTCGATTTGTCATTTTATGTTTTATTTCTGAACTTTAGGCAAGCTAGATAAAGGGGTGTTGGGAAGTGCTGGAAAGTGTTAACGGTCAGTCAGTCAGTCATTGTCAGGATTGCGGGGGGTTGCTGGAGTCCATCCCAGCTCACACAGGGCAAAGGACGGGGGACACACCCTGGACAGGTCACCAGCCCATCGCAGAGTGTTAACGGTATCTCAGGGTAACCAACTGGTCTGGGACTTGAACCCACAATCTTCTGATCATGGTTTCTTATCATCTGGCCTCTAGGCCACCACTTAAGATAGGTTTGCCCAATCATTTTTAACCAGCTTGAATGTAGTTTGCTTCAAAGCGCCATCAAACCTACCCAGCCTAGTAACAGTTGCTAAGACAGAAGGGATTTTTTTGATTGATTAGCGCCGTCTTGCAAGCACATTTCATTTAACAATGCTTTAGGGAGGTATGGTGGTGGCCTTTAGAAATCACCTTTAATTTGCGCTTGCTTATGATTATGTATGCAAAGAAATGGAATATGGGTCAAATAAAAGTTGGTGGAATGAAAAAATCCCTTATTACTACTCACCATTGACATACCTCATTTTCTCTGTTGCACACACACACACACAAAACAAACAAGAGTCAGTAAAAAAAAGCTGTGAGCCCTGCCAAGCTGCTGTCATGAGCTGTCTGTGCTCACTGTTGCAAACCATTTAATTATGGAAGCAGAAATCTCCCTGCTAAAAAGGACCATATTAATAGTGTCATCTATTCGAGTAATTATTCAGTACACATTAGTCTTCACGCTCCGGGCTACTCCATGACAAATGGGTGCGTAAATTGCAACGAGTGGCGGTTTCAGTTCTCTCTGAGTGGTAACCAGTTCCATGCATGGGTGAGTGGGTGGGGGAGGGGGGAGGGGTGTTGAGTATATGTCAGCACCATGTTTATGTGGGTATGTATGTGTATCTGTGGATGTGTATATATGTGGTTACAGGGACACCCAGACATGTGGTTGAAAATCTAACAGTGAGGGTGCAATGTGGTCAGGTGTGAATTGTTTTATGACAGGGAAACAGATGTTTCTCCTGATGTTATAGCACTTCAGCAGTGCCTCTGCAGTAACACACATGCTGTGTAACACACACAGACTTTGCCCCAGGCTGGAGCCAAAAGGCTGCAATACCATAGTTCACCACTAGTTAGCAGTGAAGACTAACAGTTCAAGCCCTGTTCCTCTTTGTGTAATGCAGACTGATGGAAGTGCTTTGTGTGTGTGTGTGTGTGTGTGTGTGTGTGTGTGTGTGTGTGTGTGTGTGTATGTGTGTGTGTGTGTGTGTGTGTGTACAGGCTTTAATGAATTCCCCAATACACTGCCAGGAAAAGGGCCAATATCCAACACCTTTCTTGATCCCCTTGTGTGGTTTCAGGTCTTAAAATAATGGATATTTTACATATATGTGATCATTAATAAAAACAGGCAGTTTTTTACTGTACCCAATAGATTAATATATGCCAATTATATCTGTCCTGATTGGCTGATTTGTATCGCACTGCATTTAAAAAGCAGCTCAGGTTGAAACACTCCTTTTAACTTCATGGTGGCAGGGCTAAACCTTTGATAGCTAATGAGTGGAATCAAAATCTGAATTTCAAATGTATTGGTCATTGTGACAATTTTTCTTTGTAGTTTAATGTACACTTTAAAATGTTACTGTTACTGCTACTGAAATTCTTTCAAAGTAAAAAAGGTCTTCCATGATATGTGATCTTTAAAGCATCAGGCTATCCAGGGGATCAATAGCTATTGGGTGAAAACGTGGATATTGGCCTCTACCCTTATTCTGGCCCCACAATCAACAAATTAGGCTTTTATCGCCTAAGAAACTTAACCCATGTTAGCCTTATTGGGGCATTAACGAGATAAGATTAAGCCACTTGGAGGGATATCGATCTGCTCAAATTGAAAGTAAAAGATGGTCACTGGTCTGCCACAAGAAAATTATGCATGTTTCTAGTCTAGCACAAAAAAATTATACAGGCATGAGAGCGGCAGGAGAGAGTGGATGAGAGAGAGCTAGAGAGAGGGGGAGAGATCACGCTGTAATTGAGGTTCTTAGAGATAAGGAAACCTTTACAAGACAATTAGTATATGGATCCAAAGTGGAGAGCAGCACAGTGAATGGAAAGAGAAAAAGCACAGCTAAATGGATTATGATAAGATCAGAACCTGTATTGAACCAGAAGCAGATTGTGTACACCAATGGCCTACAAGGAGCTGGAGTTGTCAAGGGGTTTGAAAGGATATTTTCTGAATAACATGCAAAAGTGAATTCTAAGATTACTCTAAAAGCTCTTCATGGGCTAGTGTTTAAAATAGAATGTTAAATACAGATGAAAAATAATTATATTTTAAATAACAATTCTTCTTTCTTAACACTTTTCAGTATTGAGCAAATCCTTTACATGCATTTACTCCAACTGTATTTTTTATTTTTTATTATATCTAATGAATATAGTAAGATAATAAAAGCTTATTATAGAACTGAGAGATTTATGAAGACCCTTCCATACAACTTACACACCTAAATGCTCATTCCATGGCTTGCAAGATGCACACAATGTCACACATTCTGTCCTCTCCCTACCCTCTTCCTCACAGAACCTGTAACCATGGTAGCGAGACCAAAGCCACCCCTCTTGAGTCTCTCCAAAGAACACTTTGGCCTCAGAAGCTTGGAGAGAAGCCTCGGCCTCCTGCAGATTTATAAAAACCCACCACTGACAAGCAGCTGTTGGAGCCTTTAATGTACCAGCATTCATTCCTGAACATTGCACACTGAGTGGACTGGCATCAAACTGATGATATTATTTTTATTTTTAAACCTCTATCTGATGAAAATCTGCCATTTGGCTAACTCTTTTCTTGCAATGATTAACTTTACTCTGAAATAAAGATACAGATTATTGTGTATTGTGTATAAAATGCTCTTCTATGTAAAAAATGAAATTATTTCATGTTTAAATAACATGTTTAAACCGTTTCCTTTGATATTGTACAAAGCTGAAATTCTGTACACATTTATGTTGATTTTTTTCTTGCAAACCATCTTAAATATATGCTATAAGACTGGGTGGCTGTTTTTCTGCAATTAAATTACAGGTAAGGCATGCAATGTGAAGCAAAACATAAAATATAACAGACATTTCTGAACTCATATTACTCCTAATTGCAATGACCGATTCTGCCACCAAGAAATATAATTTACATAACACAAGCTATTGTTGCCAAGTAACTACTGCTGAAGGGGATTTTGAACTTTGAGTCACCCATCATTATAAATTGCAGTCATTTGATGATTTATATGTTATACATTTTTTATATTATAATCATGAAAATATGATTCAGCTGTGTTTACTCCTGAAACCATTATTTTTCCTTCCAAATTACTGCTGAAATGCTATTCTGTTCTGTTCTATTCTATTCTATTCTGTTCTATTCTATTCTAGAAATATTACTCATATTCTAATAATACGTTCCAAACATTTGCAAGTGTAGTTTAATCGTCAGACATATTCATTTACACTGAAGTGGAGCCTAGTTGTAAATAAAAGTAATAATAATGTTAATTTATCTATCAGTACACTGTCAGTGCATGTTTTATAGTTCATTCACAGCACAATGCCTTTAGTGACTTGTTGCATTTATACAGAAATTGGTTTTAAGCATAATTGGGTATTAAAATGGCTTTGAACTAGTCAAAATAAACACTAAAGGCAGAATCGTTACTCAAATACTAATAGACACCACAGTTGAATGCAGACAGCTGCAGTTCCACTTGCTGATCCATTTTACCATGGTCAATATGAACAATCTCTGAGACAGAGGGGGTCAACGCCAACAGTGCTGATCTGTCAATATGATAGGATTTAATAAACAAATAATGTAAATTATAGCAAGAACAGACACAGTGCAGAATACAAAAATGTTAGCTGATGGCAGCTTTTTCCACCATTAAACCCCAACCTAATTATACTCTGTTTGGCTGACTGACAGAATGTATTTCTTACAGCGTTGACATTAAATCACTTCTGCCTGCTGCAATAACCACAAGCACCCTGGACACAGGAGTGAGCAGCGCTTCCCCAAATGCAACTTTGGAGCAGCTGTCAATCACTTCTAACAGCCCACCCCATCCCACCCTCAGACATTGGATCACCCAAATTGCTGTATGGAGGACGCTGGCTGGCGGGTCAGTGCAGGGGATGCAGAGGGAAGTGCCCTGCTGATATTGGCCCTGATGTGATGAGAGAGAATGCAGAACGTAATTTGTCTGTATCACCTCAGCGTGGCTGTCGGTGTGTTTTATTAGCTGTCAGATTTGTATAGAGAGAGATACAGAGAGAGAGAGAGAGAGAGAGAGAGAAAGAGAAAGAGGGAAGCACTCTGATACTGTCCTGCTGGCCTTAAAGGGCCGTCACTAAGTGCTCAGGGACAATCAGAACTACTCAGTCAATCAGGAGTAATCAGCCTGAAATGAAGCTGAATGATGTTTAATCAGGGCCTAACACACTCATGGGGAATATGTAACCTTATAAAAGGGAATATTAAAAAATGATTACACCAGATGAACATAGTTTCATGTGCTACAGTATGTCAATGTACATTTTATAGGAAAATGGCAGCTGACCATGTTCACTGGTCACCACATGCAAGCAGCCCATGCTAGTCCAAGGCACTAGCCCAGCAGGTAATAAGTTGCTGTTTTAATAAATCATATATGGCCTGTGTAAGGAAATTTTTTAACTTGGAATCGTCCGCTTCTGAAATATGAAAAACTGTGCCTAACGTGGAGCTGGAACTCAAGCTGAAACCTCATTAAGATGCAGCACATTTTTGAGGCCCCTAGTTGTGTTCACTTCAGTAACGTTGTTTGACACATTTGTTATCATGTATTCAGTTAGAGCATTCAGATGCACCAAATAACCTTACAAGTCATGGTACATTTCATGGCAATAATGAGGGGAGCTCATCAACAGCGCCAATAGAAAGATGAAAAATAAACTGCTCACAGGCCAGACTTGGTTATGGAATTATTAATGTTGAGTAGATTGTTGACTATAGGATTATCAAATGTTGTCAGGCTCATTACAGCATTTTATATGCGCACAGTTTACGTTATATATTCAAACATATCCAGATTCAGCTTCTAATTAGTGAATTTGGAAGCTGCTACTGACACAGGTATTGCAAATACATCGTTTCTATCTCCATATTAAAGCATGGTAAATAGTTTGGGATCTGGAACAGCACATGTGCCTAAGGTCACTATGTCCAATGCCCAGTGCCTGTGGGGCAGAGTTGTAAAATATTTGTAACATTGTGTTTCAGAACGAATCATTCAACATCAGTAGTTTACTTCATTCAGGGTCTCGTAATCAAATCCTCACAACAATGATCTAGCATATAGAGTAATGGCTTCCCAGAAGAGTGGACAGCTGCATGTGCCTGGTACTGTCACATTAAAACAACCTGAATATAGTGACCACCTCAATGTTACCTGTAGTCCACAAGACCCCTAAGGGTGTGCTTTGGTATCTGCCATCAAGACCTTAGCTCCTTTAGTGCTTAAAATTGTGAGCTCCATGGGTCCAAGTCAACACCTTGAAGTCTTTGTGATGTCCCTTGAAACATCCCTGAACAGGAGTGTGGCATGATACATTATCCCATTGCCAGTAGGGGTCTCAGAGGATCTTAGGCAACAGAACAAGAGCAGCCTGAACTGTAGACAGTGATAAGAACCAAGCTGACATCTGCTTCATGCAGTCCATCTGAAAGGCCAACAGATAAACTCTGCAGATGCTGAAGTTGCATAATGGCCTGAGGCCTTGGAGCATTACTCAATGCATTTGAATAGGAAGCAAGAGCTGGAGCAGTGTCAAGAGCCATAGGGAATAGGGGGAGGTATGGGTTTGTCAAAAGCTGCAGCATAGGAGACTTGAGAGGCTCTGTTCTGGGACTTCAGAGGCTATGGGCAAAGCTTTTAAGCAGCTCCTACTGTAAGTGGGGAGAAACTTACCTAAAGATATTTTAAAAACCCTCAACTATTTCTGCTTCTATTGCTTTATCCCTGAGGATAATGTCTGCTAATTCTTTTCCATTGAGTGACTTCAAGAAAATTACTTAAAAAATGTCTGACAGGAGAGGCCACTCCAGATGTAGAAAAAAAGTTTCTCTGCAATATGTGGCCATCACAGCTCCACAACTCTTCATTGTAGTTAACAGATATATTCATAAGTGAAATACATCAGGCTGACTACCTTTGCATCTGGAAAAACATTTCTTCCTGGTAAAATCCTTGATTTACTACATGCAACCTTGCCCCAGGTCAGGTATTCTGTAACTCAGGCAGGGTTAGGATAAGGAATAATTAATACATGAAAGAGTTGATCATCTAGACTCCAGGAAACCAACAACCACCAGAAACCAGGGAAGGAGACTAAAAACATTGCAAGGAAAATAAATAAAGGTATGTAACCCATAAGAAAACCCCTACAAGACCTGCTGTTTTGGAGATGCTCTGACCCAGTAATCTAACAATAACAATTTGTCCTTTTTCAAAGTTGTTCAGCACTTTACGATAGCTCAGCTCCTCAATGTCAGCGTTAGTATTGCTTAGCCTCCATTCTTTGTATGTTAGTTCCTTAGTGCTCAGTCTTGCTAGTCTTTTCTTGTTTCTTTGCATTTTGCTTTTCCTTTTAATTTATTAGGTTATAACGTTTTGATGTGGCCTTTGCCTTGTATTGCCTTATTGCTATCTTTAATTCATTTTTCATGACCTTTTACAAATTTGTTTTAGCTGCTGTGTTGTTTAAAATGGGTTTAAACTGTCTTACATTATCAGAAAAAAAAAAAAAAATATATATATATATATATATATGTATATATATATATGTATATATATATATATATATATATATATATATGTATTGTGATGCCACTGGGATGTTACCCTTAAGAGTGTATCTCTAGTACCTTTAGTTAGGGAACATAAGTCCACCATATTGCACTGCAGGTATTTTCACATTTCCAGGCTTTCTACTTTACAGTCGTACTTCAAAACATCCATCCATCCATTATCTGCCGCTTGTCCCAAACGGGGTCGCGGGGGAGTGCTGGCGTCCAACCCAGCACACACAGGGCGAGGACGGGGGATGCACCCTGGACAGGTCGCCAGCCCATCGCAGGGAAGAGCTGACGCCCTAACCACTAGGCCACCGTACTTCAAAACATTAGTGTATGAAATGGTACAATTTGCCCTTTTCCTCTGGGAAGTACGTATTCAGGCTGCAAAACAGGACCTTTAGGACCATGTCTGATGTCATGTTTACACTGTTTGAAACAAACATTTATGTGCACAGGACCTTTCCTTACAGTGCAGGCTGGATTAATGAATCAATTTGTTTGCGACATTACAATCAAAATTTTGTTTATATGTCGCCTCAGATGTACAGATATTTCTCATGATATGGGTCCTTTAATTTAATATCAAAATACGCTTCTATTATTGAAAGCATCTTAAAACACATAAATATTCTACAACAATATATTACATACACAGACAGTGAAAGTAGATGCTTGTGTGGGTTGATCACCCAGACTCATATTTGTAAAAGCCAGCAAAATCATGCACACTGCACCTGTCTGAGCAGCGTTAACTCACTCCAGTTAGCTGCCCTGTGGGCATGCTGGTGTGTGCGGTGTACTGTGTACAGCAGAGGGACCTCATATCAACTACTGTCAGCTTGAAAGAGCTTTCAGCACCTTTTCCCCTACCTAGTCTGTCAGTCTTTGGGGTAATGGGCCTTGAAGTGAAGAGGAGGGGACAGTGTGTGTGTGTGTGTGTGTGTGTGTGTGTGTGTGTGTGTGTGTGTGTGTGTGTGCGTGCGTTGAGGACTCTTGGAGCAGTGCCAGCACTATGATAAATGACGTGTGAGGCATTACCATCGTTGAAGAACTTGGCCTTGGGCTCTGATCCTAAAACTAATTAGGCCTTTCACTCACTACTGTACACAGAGTTGTTTAACGTTCAGAGCCCCGGTGGGCCTTCAAAGGCAGCACTTAGGGTTTTTCCCATCTCTGCAGCTTTTCTTCCATACCAGACTGTCTGGCTGACTCAAAAACATTGTTACGCACTTTCCTACAAAAATGCTGGCCAGGCCTCACACAGATTTCCAGTCATTTTTTGGAATGTGCCAGGAAAATGCCAGGAATTTACAGTGTTTTCTAATGTTGCACACTAGCCTTGTCAGTGTGGGAGATTCAGCAGATACACATTTTCAGAATCCCAAACGATACAACACGAGTCATAAATTACACAGTGCTATTACCTTCCGCAAGCCGCCGTCACCCAGCCAAACAGTGAACAAATTTTCCCGGAATTTACCAGGAATTTACAGTATTTCACAATTTCAGGCATTAACATTACCACTGCAGGACGTACTGCAGATCGTGGCTTTCATTATTCAAAAAGATACGCAGTGAGTCATGATTTATGCACAGTTATTACATTCAGAAAGAGACGATTTGCCAGATAAATTTTGAGCCCCCCACCCCCACTGTTGGTTTGTTCACGCTGGGGGGAGTTTAATAAATCACATTGCTTTACCTCAGTCTGCCACTGCACAAAAACCTTTGATAAATCTTAAAGCCTTTCCCACAAAAAAGAAAATCACATGCTTAACCTACATTGGTCAAATGTGTTATGTTCAGACACATCAAACCAATCCATCCAGCTCAGAATCTGGGTTGTTAGAGATTTTAAATACACACATTTACTCAGATGCATTATCAGTCAGTGAGATTGAAATCTGATTACTGGGAGTATTATTAGGGCAGCCGTGGCCTAGTGGTTAGGGAGTTGGCCCCAGATCGGAAGATTGTTCGATTCCCACCCCAGTGGGTTGCCCTGAGGTACCCTTGAGCAAGGTACTGTCCCCATCACTGCTCCCCGGGCACTTTCAATAGCTGCCCACTGCTGCACGTGTGTGTATGGGTTAAATGCAGAGGTCCAATTTCATTGTGGTTCACTGTGGGCTGTGCTGTGACCTCGCAATGACAAGGGTTTTTTTTACTTTTTCACTTTCATTATGCAAATCGGTTTGTATACAAAAAACGATCGTCAAAAAAAAGTTAGTCTTTGCTGGCCCCTCATTCTTTTGTGCTATTCAAAAGAAAAGATTAGATGTTTCAGATTTCAAAGATTCAGATTCAAAGATTAGATTTCAAAACAGCCAGTTCTTACAAAAACACAACAGTTAAGTATAATCACTCTCCTGTTAACTGTGTTAAAACACAGTGCAAGACAACCAACAAGCCGAGGTAAAGTTTAACCAAGCTGGACATTTATCTAAGCCAACTAGGTTCTAAGGGTGGGCTACAGAATTCAGGTTTATGAATTCAAGTTCATAAACCTGGAAGCAGGGATGTCATTATGCAACAGACTGCAGAGCGGTCTCTTTAGTAATCAGAACAAACAGACTTGGTGCATTTAATGAATTTAATCTGATACAACATGTGGCAAATGAGATTTCCTGTAGTGGTTTGATTGAAGGTATTTCTACATGTTTGAATTGCTTGGCCTTACCCAGAAACAATCCTGATGTTCCTGACACATTATGTGACTAAATGGAAACAGGGTTTAAGGTAATGTTACATTCATCATGAAGCTCATAAAAATATTACATTTAGGGCACTCACTCTGAGCAGGCCCAAAATAATCACATCATAAAATGGTACCATAATCGAGTTCCTCTGCATGTCGTTGAAGTTATTTTGGTGTACAGATGAGCTAGAAACCACATATGACTCTTCACATGACACGTCACAATCAGACAGAAAAAGAGAGCTGTGTTATGTCAAAAAAAGAGGAAATTTGTTTAAAAGAGTGTTGGTGAATTTGCTGGTAAAGATGGAGCTGGTGATGGTGATGAAGCCGTTTTGCTGGAGGGCACAGGCTTTGTATTGTGAGCACAGTTTCACTGCATTGTTTTGCCCCATGGCAAGCTTTAGGACATAGTTTACTACTCCCAATCTGCCGGAATGAAATGTGACGACTTGTTGAATATACAGCTCTGTCCTGAAGTCTGTGTATTTTCAGGGGTTTCAGGCAGAATGAGCATTGAATTAGAAACCAAAAAAAGGAGCGGAAGGAAGACAGCAGACAGAAAGTGTATTAGACAAAATAGAGAAAAACAAAAGGAGATAGAGAGAGATCCATGGGAGAAAAAGAGACAGAACGGCAGACAGGGAAAGGGAGGAGGGGATAAGAAAAGGATAGAGAAGTAGACAGAGAGCAGCTGAAAAAAGAAATAGGCTGACTGAGGGAGTGAGAGACAGAAGGAGAAAAGGTAAGTGAGAGAATGAAGACAAAGGGGAGTAGAAAAACAGAACTAGAAACAAAGAGAAAATAGAGATAATGAATGAGAGAGAGAGGGAGAGAGAGAGAGAATGAGAAGAGAAGAGAAGAGAAGAGAAGAGAAGAGAAGAGAAGAGAAGAGAATGACAAATGGACAGGGAAAAACATGATAGAGTCTGACCGAGGGAGAGAGACAGAACGAGAAAAAGAAAGGGAAGGATGACAAAGAGAAACAGAGACAGAAACTGAAAGATTAAAGAGAGATAAAGAGAGAGAATAGAAAGGGAGATAGTACAGAGAGGGAGAGAAAGAGAAAGGGAGGGAGAGAGAGAGAGAGAGAGAGAGAGAGAGAGAGAGAGAGAGAGAGAGAGGTGGAGAAAAGAATATGTTATCTGCTATTGACCCTAAAACTTCACTGGCACACATCAATGAATATTCATTACTGTTCCATTAATGTCAATTTGAAACACAGCACTAAAGTCTACAAGATATAATCCTCATGATCTCTCTCTCTCTCTCTCTCTCTCTTTCTCTCTCTCTCTCTCTCTCTCTCTCTCTCTCTCTCTCTCTCTCTCTCTCTGCTGAAGGTTATTCATTGACAGGCCGACCTGCCGATGCATCATTCTTTATACCGCTGAAATCCGGGGGATCGCAGTTGATGCCGTTGTTTGACGTCATTGCTCCGAAAAGCCTTGCTTCTTTTGAGTCGGCAGCCTGCAGCCGGCTGGATGGAAAGATTCTGGGTGTAAAAAAAGTCACGGAGAGCACAGGAGGCCATCCAGATTGGACAATAAAAGCTGGCAGCTGCTGTGAGTTTGGAGTGCACTTCAGTGACCCCTTGAGGACAGCGCCCTGCTCCCCACACATAATTACCTGAGCTTTTGCCCATGCTGGAGCCGGCCTGCAATGTCCTCATAGGGTGTGAGGCCCTTTCATCAGGAGCGAGTGTATGTGTGTGTGTGTGTGTGTGTGTGTCAGTTTGTGTGTACCTAGCTGTCTCACGTCTTTATCCTTTGTCTCAGTTCCCATAGCAGATGGCAATCTGTATTGATGTTGGGTTGAGTAAAGATACCGCATCTTGGTCTGATCTGCTGAAACTGATAGCTTTGAGTATAGTGCAGCCATCCATCATGCCTACATGTTACATAAAGCAGGCATTTGCATTGGCTTTCTAAGACATAAAGACCTTATACTTTCATACTCTTTTACATTTTGACAGTAAGATATGGGATTGCTTGTCAGAAACCAGTAATGGGACACAACATGTCATCAGAGGAAACATGACTAAAGCATTCTACTGGCTGATAAAAGGGAATTTTTATCTTATTCATAGGAATGAGTATATTAGAGGAACAGCTCAGGCTGGATGATATGGAGAAAAAAATCAGAGAAACATGATCCCACTGGTTTGGACATGTGCAGAGGACAGATGAGGAATATTGGGGAAGACTGTTGAGGATGGAGCTACCAGACAAGAGGAGAAGTGAAAGAGGATGCCAATGGATGTGGCGAGAGAGGACATGCAGGCAGCCAGTGTGATAGAAGAAAATGCAGAAGACATGAAGAAATGGAGATGGGTGATCTGCTGTGGGGATCCCTAACAGGGCAGCTGGAAGAAGAAGGATAACTCAAGACTACTTTCTAACAAGATTATGTTGTTTTATGTTCTAGCCAATCAAATGATTACATTTCATTGAAAGTCCAATAAAGGGACTCTTGCAATTTTGGGAACAATGGATTGCTGCAAACATTTATGTATAAGTACAAATCCAAAACTAATATAGAAAATAAAGTGAGTCTATGGGATATGAAACTGGAAGTAAAAAATATAAATAAAACAGGGTCTGTGATTAAAATAAAATAGATTAAAATTCATGAAATGGATTCATGAAACTACTCTGGATCTGACGATAATACAGTTTCATATCATATTTCTTCTACAGCTAATCAGTTGCTCACCTAGTTTTTTGGGGAAATCACTACTCGACCAGACATTAGGAAGGAAACTAGTTGAGTGAATCCACAACATCACCCCAAATGTCTTTGCAACTGGAAATTTATCTCTCTTTCATTTTAGTCACTTTAGAGAACACATATAAGTAGAAATACACTTACTAGTGCCACAAAGAGAGTCCTAATTTTGCTAATGTAATGGGTCTGATGCTGAAAAAAAACCAAGGTGATGGTAAGCACTTGACTTCACTGCATAGTGCAGCATAGTTTGGGTGAGGTGACATTATCAGAGAACACCTACCTCTCCCTGAAATACTGGGAGAGAAGCCAGCTTAGCTAAGGTGGTCCCCACTACTCACTCCGAACAGGGTGGGACACAGCCTTATGTCTCTTTCCCGGCAGAGAGCATTCCTCCTGCAGGGAGGGAACCATAACCAGCTGTCCGTGGGAGATGATTTAGCAGAAAGCATCCCGACCAGAATTAGCTCTGTCCACAGAAATAGAAGCCATTTTATTAACAACAAAAAGCACAGACTCAGAAGGTTAAACATGAATCAAAGTGTTTCTGCTTACTGCCTGAGTGTCTGAGCATTGCCCAAACACAGTCATGGAAAGAGGTGGTGTAGTCGGGCGGTTTTTTGGGGTGATGCATAGCTGAGATTCTGAAGAACATGGCTGTTATTGTGTAAGGAAGCAAAGGGACAGAGGAGGGCAGTGCGGACCATAAGAGGCTAAATCTAGTCCATTGTGTATCTCTTTCTCACTTTTTCTATCATCTCCCACTTTTTAAAAAAGGTTCTTCGGCGCACTACTGCTAAAGAAGCCATTTCAGTTCCTTTCATAAATGTTTACAAAAAGTCGACATAGGCAATGTTAAGATTAATTTCAGTTTTACTTTTCTTAGATTAGTACATCCAGACCAGGAACCATTTAAGAACCTTTATTTCAAAGGACATAAATCGGTTTTAGCAGTAGGTGAAGAAATCAATAGTTAGTCTGTTTTTCCCAAACTCTATTGAAGGCCATTTTAAGCTAATGAATGTACTTATATGACAGTAGAAAACAGATTCCATTTCAAGGCTGCATGCTCCTTCACAACAAATGTTCAGGGGAACGTGTTGAATTTGGAGTCAGCATGGTGGAGCATTGGTTAGTGCTGTTCACATGAAGAAGGTTCTTGGCTGAAGATGCTAAATTGCCCTGTGCCATCCCTGTCGATCACCTGTGAACCTGGTTTGGATTAGCTGCTATTGGATGGGATGTAGGCACTGTTCATTTTTGCACACTGACAAAGCTGAATTTCTAAATCTATATCTAATTTTTGTTTTTGCTATTTTATTTGCCTTTCCATTTTTCCAAGGATCACAATTTAAACACACATGTTATTTGCTGTAAATATGTCTACTGGCCTCAAACACAAGACTAAATAGACTGTATGAGAAGCTCCACTTCTGTGTCTTGAAAATAGGAGGGACAGGATTCCTAGATTTTTTTCTATAAGCACGCAAATGCTGGAGGATGCCAGATGTCTGTCATCACTACTAAAATCCAAAGTAACATCTTTGCTTTTTAGACTCTAGATCTGTGGCTATGGGGACCACACTGCATTGTCTACTGCTTGAAATGGATTCCTAGAGCTTATATAATTGATTTGCATAATGCAGGCCAGGAAATTTTACTTGGTGGATATGGACGGAGACAAAAAAGAGGATACAAAATTAGTAATTCCATCAATAAAAACGTAGCGCAGAGATGCAACCACAGACAATAACATCTTATATCAAAAAGCATTAAATGTCCATTTTTGGCCGCTATGTCTATTTAAATTGTTCACAGAATAGATTTTTTTTTTTAAATGCACTGCATGTTCTCAATATTTTCTGTGCCATTGGACACAAATTAACTCTGCAAGTTTAATTCAGGACACAAAGAACATGGCGGATGCACCAATGTTGGACATCCACAATGCTTTATCTATAGTTTCATGCTAAGATCTATATCGCTCAGTCTGTAGATGATATGTGTTCGCTGCTGTCATTCCCCCTTTGGATCATTAGTGCGCTCTGCTCTTTCTACCTTCATCTCTGCCTTGCTCATTTACTTTATATTTACACTTTTTGGATCTGTGTTTAGTTTGCACACTCTGTTTGGGCAAATCCATCTATTCAAGCCTTTTATTTCCTTTCTGCTTTCTCTTCCTTCTCTTCCTCCCTCTCTTTCTGTGTAATTCTCACCTCCAGCAGCAGAGAGGCTGACTCACCGGCTGCCTCATTAAGCTCTTGCCAAATCTGAGAGATTAAACTAGAAAGGATGATAGGAGAAGGAGAGGGGGAGAAGGAAAAGGAGGGAGCCCCTCCAGCATCTCCATGTTTAGTGACAAACTGGAGGTCACAGAGACAGCCATAAAACACTGGGGTACACTTTGTGCGCCAGCCACATTTTTCTTCTAGCCAGGTGGCAGTTTTTACATTTTTTATTTTTTATTTCTTCTCCTCCACACAAAATGTAGCAGCAGTAAGGCAGAGGGTTTTGTTTCCAGGGGAGAAAAAATGATGTAAGAATTGTTCAAAAGTTTGGATGAGGTCAACTTTGACTTGTCCCAGTCTTTGACCTTGGTATGGGAAAACTTATAGTAGGAGGTCTTACCTCTCAAATCTTATGTAAGAAGTTTATTCTATGCATGTTTTTGCAAACCCAACGATAGTACTGCTGGAGGTGGGAGTCAAACATCCGACCTCTTGGTCTGTAGGCGAGTATCCCACCACTTGATCACCAGCACCGCAGATGGGCTACCTAAACTGAATAACGGTCATACAAATTGTGGAGTTTTGTAGGGATACTCTAAAGGTGTGCTGTATACCTAAGACACTCAGTAAGTCCTGTAAAGTTGTGTGGCTGATCCTCCATGGATCAGATTAGTTTGTCTAATACATCCAACAGATGCTTGATCAGGTTGATTTCTGGTGAACGCAGGAGCCAAGTCAACAGCTTGAACATTTTATCATTTCCCTCATTCCAGTCTTGAATTTTGCAGACCAGGACGCATATTATCCTGCTGATAGAAGCCAATGCCATAAGAGAATAATATTATAAAGAACTCAGTACTTGATCTGTGTCAAAATGACGTCCACATGAACGCCATGACCAATGTTTCCCAGCAGAACATGGGAACCTTCGCTTGCCTTTTTCTTATCATGCATCATTGTGCTGCCTCTTCCTCAGTCAAGAGATGCACAACACTGAGCTTCTGATGCTCACATGCCAACTGCAGACACATACATGGTTAGCCAAGATGCCACATAGTCCTATATGCAGCAAGCTGTTCTGGTGGTCCAACATCTTTCTGTCATAGCCAGCATAATTTTTTTAAGCAATTTGTCCAAAAGCCTTCCTTGGCCCATGACCCAAATGGTCCAGTAATCTAGCCACTATAACAAGATAATCAATGTTCACTTCAAAAAGATAATCAGTGTATATCCTTCTATTTAATCTACAGAAAATGTTCTTTCTAATGTAAAGTTACAAGGAGTGTTTACTCTGCTTTTTGGCCTAAAACACAATATGAAGGAATATAACAGTCACAGTAGATGGCGCACTGCTTTGACTAAGCACACCTGGGCTCATGAGGGCACGGGTGTGCTTCATTGGGGGACTGGCTTTATAGCCCCCCCATGAGTCAGAGCAGAGCATCAGTCATTCAAGAGGCTTAGCCTTCATGGTGACACTGGTGTTTAAGTTCTTTGTGCTTTTCTATGTTCAGTATGGTGAATAAAGTCAAGAATGAGACTCCCAGCTATGCACATATGTCCCACCCTCAACACCACAGCGTTACAAGAACCAAAAATAATTTTCATATATCAGCATGAAAGGCATAGAAAAAATGGTACATGGAATGGACACTATTCCTGAAAAATAATGTATATTAACTAGGTCCTCCCCAGTTCTAAATGCTGCCAAGCTGAGAGGATAAAGGCTAGAACATATTTTCTCATCAAACTGCTATTTATACTCTGTCACTGCAAAGTTTAACATTCTCACAGGAGAATACTAAATCTTCTTCTTCTTCACTTTCGGCTGCTCCCATTTAGGGGTCGCCACAGCGGATCAACTGTCTCCATTTCTTCCTGTCTTTTGCATCTTCCTGCTTCAAACTGACCACCTGCATGTCCTCTCTCACCACATCCATAAACCTCCTCTTTGGTCTCCCTCTTCTCCTCTTTCCTGGCAGCTCCATATTCAACATCCTCCTTCCAATATAATCCTCGTCTCTCCTCTGCACATGTCCAAACCAACGCAACCTTGCTTCTCTAACCTTGTCTCCAAGACGTCTAACCTGAGCTGTCCCTCTAATATACTCATTTCTAATCCTGTCCATCCTCATCACACCCAACAAAAATCTCAGCATCTTTAACTCTGACACCTCCAGCTCTGCCTCCTGCCTTTTTGTCAGTGCCACCGTCTCCAACCCATACAACATAGCTGGTCTCACTACTGTCCTGTAAACCTTCCCTTTTACTGTAGCTGGTACGCGTCTGTCACAAATCACTCCAGCCACTCTTCTCCACCCATTCCAACCATCCTGCACTCTCTTCTTCACCTCTCTTCCACACTCGCCGTTACACTGAACTGTTGATATCAAGTATTTAAACTCCTCCACCTTTGTTACCTCCACTTCCTGCATCCTAACCACGCCACTTTCCTCCCTTTCATTCACACTCATGTATTCTGTCTTTGCCCTACTCACTTTCATTCCGCTCCTCTCCAGAGCATATCTCCATCTCTCCAGGTTCTCCTCAAGCTGCTCCCTACTCTCACTACAGATCACAATATCATCAGCAAACATCATTGTCCACGGAGACTCCTGTCTAACCTCATCCGTCAACCTGTCAATTACTATTGCAAACAAGAATGGGCTCAGTGCTGATCCTTGATGTAATCCAACCTCTACCTTAAATGCATCCATCACTCCCACTGCAGATCTCATCACTGTTACACTGCCATCATACATATCCTGAACTACTGTGAGAGTCTGGTGTTACATACTTCTCTGTAACACCAGACTTCCTCATACAAAACCACAACTCCTCTCTAGGCACCCTGTCATATGCTTTCTCCAAATCCACAAAGGCACAATGCAGCTCCTTCTGACCTTCTCTATACTTCTCCATCAACACCCTCAGAGCAAACATTGCATCTGTGGTGCACTTTCTCGGCATAAAACCATACTGCTGTTCACTGATCCTCACCTCTTTTCTTAACCTAGCTTCCACTACTCTTTCCCATAACTTCATGGTGTGGCTGATCAACTTTATCCCTCTATAGTTACTACAGCTCTGTGCATCACCCTTATTCTTGAAGATCAGTACCAGTACACTTCGTCTCCACTCCTCAGGCATCTTCTCACTTGCCAAGATTGTGTTAAACAATCTGGTCAGAAACTCAACTGCCATCTCCCCTAAACATCTCCAAGCTTCAACTGGTATGTCATCTGGTCCAACAGCCTTTCCATTCTTCATCCTCTTCATCACTGCCCTTACTTCCATCTTGTTTATTTGCTGCACTTCCTGGTTCACTCTTCTCACATCATCCAGTCTTCTCTCTCTCTCATTTCTTCATTCATCAGCTCCTCAAAGTATTCCTTCCATCTGCTCAACACGCTCTGTTCACCTGTGAGTACATTACCATTTCTATCTTTAATCGCCCTGACCTGTAGCACATCTTTCCCAGATCTGTCTCTCTGTCTAGCCAATCGGTAAAGGTCCTTTTCTCCCTCTTTACTGCCCAACCTCTCATACAATTCACCAAACACCTCATCTTTGGCCTTCACCACTGCTTTCTTCGCCCTGCAGTTCATCTCCTTGTATACCTGTCTACTTTCTTCATCTCTCTGACTGTCCCATGTCTTCTTTGCCTCCCTCTTCTTTTGAATACACTCCTGGACTTCTTGGTTCCACCACCAGGTTTCCTTATCCTCTTTCTTCCTTCCAGATGTCAAACCAAGTACATTTCTAGCCGTCTGCCTTATCACTTCTGCAGTAGTTTCCCAGCAATCCAGTAGCTCTTCAACACCTCCCAGTGACCGTGTTAACTCCTGCCTGAATTTCACCTTGCAGTCCTCCTCCTTCAGCTTCCACCACTTGATCCTCGACTCTGCCCTCACTTTCCTCCTCGTCTTGACCTCCAAGGTCATCCTACAGACCACCATCCTATGCTGTTTAGCTACACTCTCCCCTGTCACTACTTTGCAGTCTCTGATCTCTTTCAAACTGACCCTCCTGCGAAGAATATAATCCACCTGTGAGCATCTTCCGCCACTCTTATACGTCACCCTGTGCTCCTCCCTCTTCTTAAAATAAGTATTAACTACAGCCATTTCCATCCTTTTTGCAAAATCTACAACCATCTGAACTTCAGCATTCCTCTCCTTGACACCATGCCTACCCATCACCTCCTCATCACCCCTTTTCCCTTCACCAACATGACCATTAAAATCTGCACCAATCATCACTCTCTCTCCCCTGGGTACACTCTCTATCACTTCATCTAACTCACTCCAGAATTTTTCCTTCTCTTTCATCTTACAACCAACTTGTGGAGCATAAGCACTAACAAAACTCATTATCACACCTTCAACTTCCAGCTTCAAACTCATCACCCTCCCTGACACCCTCTTCACTTCCAAAACACTCTCCACATACTCTTCCTTCAGGATAACACCTACTCCATTCCTCCTTCTATCCACACCATGGTAGAACAGTTTAAACCCCCCTCCAATACACCTGGCCTTACTACCCTTCCATCTAGTCTCTTGCACACACAACCTTCCTTCTCTCCATCATATCAGCTAATTCTCTACCTTTACCAGTCATGCTGCCAACATTCAAAGTCCCTACCCTCACTTCCACTCTCCTCTCCTTCTTTCTCTCCTTCTCCCTCTGGACATGCCTTCCTCCTCTTCTTCTTCTTCTTTGGCCAACATAAGTCCAATTTCCACCAGCACCCTGTAGGCAAACAGTACTGATGACAGTCATTGTTAACCCGGGCCTCGACCGATCAGGTATGGAATTCTGTATCGTTGTCCGCATATTGATTTGGCAATGTTTTACACCGGATGCCCTTCCTGACGTAACCCTCCCCATTTACCAGGCTTGTGCATCCCTAGTGGCTGGGTTAGGAGAATACTAAATACCAATATTTATTACCAGTGCACTGCTGGGTTCATAGTTTTCCAGTCCACCCAAGGAGAGTGAGGCTAGTTATCATGGTCATGGCTGTGGCATCACCAAGGCTTGAGCTAATAACTGCCTAATGATAGGGTTAGCAATTAGAGAATTGCTTAGTTTTTTATGTATTTTATATGCTTTACTTAAGCATTTTGTACACTATTTAGGGAATACAACTGGATTTGAAGAAAACTGTTGTACCATTGATTGTTTGTAACCAGGGGGAGAAAATGTATCTATATAGTACCCCGTTTCCTAATAGTGTAAGGTTATAAAACATTGCTGAAATGTAATGACTTTTTTAAGCCAACAAATTAATCACTGATGCCACAAGCGCAGAATAAGTATGACTAGTTTGTTAGCGTGACACTAAAAGTGACCTTTTATACACAATGGCAAAAATGTCTCTCATTATTTGTCTAGTGACAAAGATGGTGACAATTTCCTTTTGAGAGAAATACGCAACACTGGTATTTTTTTTCTTTTTTGGACTCAGACCTCCTACACAGAGGTCAAATCTATGTCACAGAGACCATGGAATGCACATTAGCCTGCAAGTTATTTTACTAATGTGAGCTAAAGGGGAGTTCTGGCAGTGCAACAATGTCAATATCTTGTCATGCTGCAATTTCATTCAAGCTACTAAACAAGCAAAGTAATCAAATTTGAGTCTTCATGAATAAATCTTAAAGAGAAATTCCTGCCAAATCACAATCCAATATATAGCTGTTTATTTATCCACAGCTTATACATAACAGAGTACATAACAGAGTAAATGTGTACTGACTCACTTCTTTAACACAGTTTCATCTGGCCTCCTGGGAGGCAGTTACATTTATCCAACTTCATCTGAACATTAAAAATTATATTCTGCTCAACACAAAAGCACAACCTTGTGAAATTATGTTTTTTATTTTTTCAAAATGTTTTATTACAACATTTATTCAAAACATGATTTTAAGCATGTGCAGATCAGATAATAATAATAAAAAAATGAAATAACTAAACAAATATTGATATAAAAGCACTTTCATACATGTTGTAATTGATTTATTATGATGATTTGTTTGCTCATAAAGGAAATTACACTTTTCTGATGTAACAATTCAGCCTGTGCACCAAAATATAATAGCAAGACAATGTGCTAAGCTATATGTACTTTTAATGTATTACATCTATACTGATATATAATGGGAAGTATAAAGCAGCCAATTCTTGAAGGTAATATTTTGTTGAGGCCTTGTGTCTGACTCCAGTAGTTTGGGGCAGCGGTTCGAATCCCTTACCAGTAGGCTGCCCTGAGGTAGCCTTGAGCAAGGTACCATCCCCATCAATAGCTGCATAGCTGCTGCACGTGTGTGAGTGGGTTAATCTCCCTGTTAGTTAAAAGGTGCAGATCCAGGGGTTCGCGGATACAGAGAATTACAGTGAACTGGGATGTTGGTGCTGACAGTGGTGTGGGGGGATGCCAGTGTCCCAGGGTGCTTTTAAAACCCTCAGATCTTACCTTTCTATTCAGGCTGTTAAAGGGATTTTGCTGGAGTCACAGTACTGCAATCTATAAATTCATGGTTTGTAGAATGGGAGTCCAAAACAGATTTAATTCCTTTCTCTCTGTTTGAGATGGATGGCTGTCTGGTGGACAGCTGACGTATTTCTGGAAAGCAAGTACATCAATCACCGTGAGGGTTTCCCAAACTCCATACCAGTTGCTGATTGCAGTTGACGAAACAACTGTCATCAGATTTCTCTCATCACCTGAACTTCAGATCAGCTACTTCAGACTGGATCATCTTCATGAGCTGCTGCCACTAAGATTAACAAAATCTTCATCCACTCGGGCAGAGCCACCACTGTTAGGGCAGCGGTGGCCTAGCGGTTAGGGCGTTAGCCGCATGATCGAAGGATCGGGGGTTTAAACCCTTCCCAATAGGTTGCCCTGAGGTACCCTTGAGCAAGGTACCGTCCCCATCACTGCTCCCCGGGCGCTTTCAATAGCTGCCCACTGCTGCACGGGTTTGAGTGTGCATGGGTTAAATGCAGAGGTCCAATTTCGTTGTGGTTCATGTGTGCTGTGCCATGACCTCGCAATGACAAGGGTTGTCACTTTCACTTTTTTTTTTTTTCACTTTTTTCACTCAGCTCCGACCCGGTTTCTGTAAAGCTGCTTTGTGACAACAACAGTTGTAAAAAGAGCTATATAAATAAAGTGGACTTGACTTGACTCAACATCCCACAACCTTGGTTAAGAATGAGTGGCTTAGATAGTTAATGGATGGGTGGATGGATGTTTAAAATATAGTAATACTTAAAACTGGCATTCATTATAAAAGTGTACATGAAACCTATTCTTTCACTCCCAGCCCAGTGAGGAAGGTATGTGTGTGTGTGTGTGTGTGTGTGTGTGTGTGTGTGTGTGTGTGTGTGTGTGTGTGTGTGTGTGTGTGTGTGTGTGTGCGTGTGTGCGTGTGTGATCAGGGCCAGATCTAGAAT
This sequence comes from Hepsetus odoe, assembly GCA_017165825.1. Taxonomy (NCBI): domain Eukaryota; kingdom Metazoa; phylum Chordata; class Actinopteri; order Characiformes; family Hepsetidae; genus Hepsetus; species Hepsetus odoe. The sequence goes on along the minus strand of CM029391.1, from coordinate 11,291,617 downwards.
GTTCAGGGCCCTATATGGTTTTTCCCTCTGCATGACTTTGAGCTCGGGTGCAGTCTGGGACGTTTGCATATTCACTTAGCTGTGCCTGGCAGTATTTGTGTCTCTTGCACTTTCTATCCCTCCTGCATCTGCTACCAAAGGCCAGCCAGTTCAGTTGTGGATTTCCTCTCTTGTATAATTTATGCTGTTGTTGCAGAGAGAATGGGAATGGGCAATGCTGGCCATCACTGCCCGCAGTAACAGGATTTGAGTCACTGACTTGAGTGCACTTGTGATTGCTTATGTAAACTAACTACAGCACCACAACATGATATATAATGTGCACAGGACTCATTCAACTGCTAAAGAAATGTTTGGCTCATTTACGCTCCTGCCTTTGTTTGAAGAGTTAGAGAGCGCTTTTCTTTATAGATTTTAAACAACAAAATTGGAGCCTGGATGTTGTTTTCTCTGTCTTGTTCTCTGAATAATGGGAATGAAAGTTGTGAAAAGAACAGAAAATGAAAATATCCCACATCTTGAAGTGTGGAAATTACAGTGGAATACAAGAGTGGGAATCAAACTGGGACCCATGGTGTAAGGTGCCCTGCAGCAACTGATACTTCTTTTTTGGGTCATTCATATAGATGCTAACACAAGTGTAGACACACAAGCAGAATGCATTTTGATTTTTTTTTTTTAAACAGGTGACTGTTTTTTATACAGAGGAATGTACTTTTTCAAGGTCCCATGCGGTTCTTGTTAAGTCATTGATATTTTATATTTGTAAAGTAGGCAAAGTAGTATAGTAAAGTAAAAAAGGTAACTAACAATAATAATACAAATTAAATAACAATACATTGTGATATATATTATCTGCGATGGGCTAGCGACCTGTCCAGGGTGTGTCCCCCGTCCTCGCCCTGTGTGCGCTGGGTTGGACGCCAGCACTCCCCCGCGACCCCGTTTGGGACAAGCGGCAGATAATGGATGGATGGATGGATATATATTATAAATTCTTTCAATGAGTCTTTTTAAAATGCTCCCTCACTCGCTCATTTGACAGGTCCCCAGTCCAACGCAGGGCAAACACACACAACTATGGCCAATTTTGAATCACTGATCCACCAGATGTGCATGTCTTTGGATGGTGCGAGGAAACTCACATGGAAGAACATGCAAACTCCACATAGAAAGGGCCTGGACCACCCAACCTGGGAATCAAACTTAGGGTCTTCTTGCTGCGAGGTAACGGCACTACACCATCGTGCCACCTTGTTATAAAAAATATGTGTTCTTCATCTCCTTCTGTCTTCTTCCCGTTCCTGTTTAGGGGTCACCACAACGGATCATCCGTTTCCTTTCTTCCTGGCCTCTGCATCTTCCTTGGTCACAGCATCGGAAGATTGTGGGTTCAATTCCCTTACCAGTAGGTTGCCCTGAGGTACCCTTGAGCAAGGTACTTCCCCATCACTGCTCCCTGGGCGCATTCATAGCTGCCCCCTGCTGCATGGTGTGTGTTTGTGCATGGGTTAAATGGAGAGATCCAAGTTCTTTGTGGTTCACTGTGTGCTGTGCTGTGTTCTCACAATGACAAGAACAGTCACTTTCAATATATTTAAAAAAATCTAGCATCCTGCACTGGCAACCAGTCCAGAGCGTTTCTCAACCGTTCACCCTTTAGGATAAGCAGCTCAGATAACAGCGGGATGGGTGTACTATATATTAATTATTATTTCTGTTATTCCAATGCTACAAATTGTTTAACTGGTTAAGAAGCACTTCCATATAATAGTTTTAAACAAAGGCTTTGAAACAAGTTGGCGTCTCAAGAGGTTAACAGGTATGAGAGATCTGAGGTTTACTTACATTCAGTAAGGGACCATTTTTGTTAAGATAAGTTAATGGGCAGTCCGTGAGATTCTTACAGGGACCATAAAGGCTCTAATAATAAAGGACAAATGATGAATGCCAAGCTTCAACATGAAAGCCCAGAAATAAGGAATAATAAAGATTGTGCAAAAAAGTAGAAATAACTATGAATCTACAGACACTCCATCATTGTCTAAGCCACACACTCTCAGACACAACATTTTACATTGCAGTGGAGCACAATTTGCTGCAGTTTCATTTACCTCTTCATATCAGAACCTCATTACCATAACTGTGTTTGAAGCGTTTCAAAAGCAATTTTCCACTGAACCCCCCTTCCCCTATTTCTCCCTCTATTTCATTACAGAGGCATGTGCAATAAAATAATTAGTGTGGTGTAGTCCAGGCCTGAGCATGCGTGACTCTGAGTCTCTGTAATCCTTAATAAGGCTGCCCGATGAGTCATCAAGCAGGGCAGAGAGAGAGAGAGAGAGAGAGAGAGAGAGAGAGAGAGAGAGAGAGAGAGAGAGAGATGTTAACAAAGAAAGAATTTAAAGAATTTACATACATGGTATCTTTTGACTCCATACAAAATGAAAAGAAAGAATGAAAATTATATATATATATATAAAATATATATACACAGATAGAGAGAGAGAGAGAGAGAGAGAGAGAGAGAGAGACAGAGAGACAGAGAGAGAGAGAGAGAGAGAGGAGAGAGAGAGTGAGAGGCTGTTGTTTTCCGAGAGTCCTGTGCTCATCTTTATTAGACATTACTGAAGATACAGAACTCAGGAACTGCTAGAGTACAGGAGATCATGTAAGAGAATGACAGACGCAGAGCAGCGCCATCTACCGTATATTATAGTAAAATTATATCATATATAATATTCAATAGTAATAACATCCAGACCGTACATCAAAATAAGTATATATTTAAAGGTCAAATCAGTCCCACGTATTAATGCTTTATTAATGCTGCAAAAATTAATTTTAATTAAAATGTTCTCATGCTAAATAGCATTTGGTGACATAAATTACTAAAGCATCCTATCAAAGACTTTTAAACTTCCCCATCAGTAAAAATGTTTTAGCAATATGAAAAATAAAAGTGTCTGTTTAGGGCATTCAATTATTTGTAACCAACTTCTGGCATTAAATAATCTCTCAGGCTAATCATAAGGAAGGTAAGAGAGAAGCCAGCAGTCACAAGTTTCAAGACAAGCTACAATCAGCAGAAATAGTTACACAGAGAATAGTAAGCTATAACACAAATCATCTCTTTTTCCTCCTCTGCTAAAAAGTAAATAGCAATTTAATCAAATCAGAACTGTTAGGAAAAATATATTATGAGAAAAACTCCAGACAAAATAGAAGCAATTATTTAGCTAATAATGCAGCAAAAAAAGGCTTATACAAATGATCTCATGATATTCGGTTTACTAAAGAGGTGGCAGCCTATTGTTTGAGGACTAGGCCCCCAGGATCAAAAGGACATGTGGTTGACCAGTAGTTTGCCCAGAGGTACCCCTAAGCAAGGTCAGTGCTTCCTGGGTGCTGGATATGGCACCCCCTGCTGTATATGGGTAAAAGCAGGTGTGTCCCATGTTTCACAATGACAAATATAGTCACTTTCACTTCATAGGCTACATCTTTGCAAGCAATACTGGGCCATCATCAGCATAGGTGAATAAAATTTTCTCAACCAACAAAGGGGAGAAGATGGACATTTAATCAAGAAGATTTCCTCAAACTTATAGATATATATATTTTTTTAAAAATCTAAAGAGTTACTAAATCTAAAGGTTACTAAAGAGAAGTGAAGCTGCTGCTGGCTTGGCCTATTCTGTGAGATGGCCTGAAAACTGTTGAAAATGTAATACCTCAAAATGCTAAAGAAAGCAAATGACTTAATACAACAATGACTTTGCAACAAAGTAATAATGTGATCCGTGTTTGGTGTCTGAACAGTCTTTATAAATTTATACAGAAGAGCGATACCTCATTTCTTCATTTTTTGTCAAAGGCCCAGACTTGCTTAATTTTTAATGTATTGTGGAAAGAATAGTTCTCCAGGCTTCCTGAAGAACTTTCAAAGCTCTCATTTTCAATCCAGTCCCTGTACCCTGTAGTGGGATCATCTTGACAGTGAACAGAACAAAAGACAGAAATACAAGGAATGTCGCCCAAGAAGCCCACAAGGAGAACTATTCCTGGAGATGACTTATAGAAATAACAAAACAGTTAATCTAAGAGATTTGGCTGTGTTGAGGACTAAACTAAATATGGTTTCATCACTGTACCTCATTTTCTCGTTTTCCTTTCATTATAAAAACATTACGGGTGGCTCAAGAATTTTGCATTCTATTGTAATTCCCCTCATTGTATAAGCATTAGACCAAACCATTTTTATTGCACACAAGCTGTTCTTGCGCACTTTTAACAGAAAGATCAGCAATTATGCAGTAATACAGACATACGGCTGTATTCTCTTCTCAAAGTAAAAAACTGTAATCTGTCTTCTTCTTCTTATCCTTTCAGCTGCTCCCGTTTAAGAGTGCTGTGGATTAACTGTTTCCATTCCTTCCAGTCCTCTGCACTTCAAACCAACCACCTGCATGTCCTCTCTCACCATGTCCATAAACACCTCCTCTGGTCTTCCTCTTCTCCTCTTTCCTGGCATCTCCATCTTCAGCATCCTCCTCCCAATATAATCCTCATCTCTCCTCTGGACATGTCCAAACCAACATAACCTTGGTTCTCTAACCTTGTCTCCAAATTGAGACCTGACCTGAGCTGTCTCTCCTAATATACTCATTTCTAATCCTGTCCATCCTCGTCACCCAACAAAAATCTCAGCATCTTTAACTCCAGCACCTCCAGCTCCGCCTCCTGTCTTTTTGTCTCCAACCCTACAACATAGCCATACAACATGGCTAGTCTCACTACGGCCCTGTAAACCTTCATACACTGCTCAGCTGGTACCTTTGATCTGTCTGAATCACTCAGCCACTCTTCTCCACCCACAACCAGCCTGCACTCTCTTCTTCACCTCTCTTCCACACTCGCCGTTACACTGAACTGTTGATCCCAAATATTTAAACTACTCCACCTTTGTTACCTCCACTCCCTGCATCCTAACCACTCCACTTTCTTCCCTTTCATTCACATTCATGTATTCTGTCTTTGCCCTACTCACTTTCATTCCTCTCCTCTCTAGAGCAGATTTCCATCTCTCCAGGTTCTCCTCAAGCTGCTCCCTACTCTCACTACAGATCACAATATCATCGGCAAACATCATCGTCCACGGAGACACCTGTCTATCCTTGTCCGTCAACCTGTCCATTACTATTGCAAACAAGAATGGGCTCAGTGCTGATCCTTGATGTAATCCAACCTCTACCTTAAATGTATCCATCACCCCCACTGCAGATCTCACCATTGTTATCCTCCACCATCCTCACTTCATCCAGTCTTCTCTCTCTTTTATTTTCTTCATTCATCAGCCCCTCAAAGTATTCCTTCCATCTGCTCAACACACTCTGTTCACCTGTGAGTACGTTTCCATTTCTATCTTTAATCATCCTGACCTGCTGCAGTTCATCTCCTTGTACACCTATCTACTTCATTCATCTCTCTGATTTTCCCATGTTTTCTTTGCCTCCCTCTTTTTCTGTATACACTCCTGAACCCTCCTTCAAAGAATATAATCCACCTGTGAGCATCTTCCTCCACTCTTATACGTCACCCTGTGCTCCTCTCTCTTCTTAAAATAAGTATTAACTACAACCTTTTCCATCCTTTTTGCTAAATCTACAACCATCTGACCTTCAGCATTCCTCTCTTTGACACCATGCCTACCCATCACCTCCTCATCACCTCTGTTCCCTTCACCAACATGACAATTAAAATCTGCACCAATCATCACTCTCTCTCCTTTGGGTACACTCTCCATCACTTCATCTAACTCACTCCAGAATGTTTCTTTCTCTTCCATCTCACAACCATCTTGTGGAGCATAAACACTAACAACATTCATTATCACGCCTTCAACTTCCAGCTTCAAACTCATCACCCACCCTGACACCCTCTTCACCTCCAAAACACTCTCCACATACTCTTCCTTCAGGATAACACCTACCCAATTCCTCCTTCCATCCACACCATGGTAAAACAATTGAAAGCCTCCTCCAAAACACCTGGTCTTACTACCCTTCCATCTAGTCTCTTGCACACACAAAATGTCAACCTTTCTTCTCTCCATCATATCAGCTAATTCTCTACCTTTACCGGTCATGCTGCCAACATTCAAAGTCCCTACCCTCACTTCCACTCTCCTCTCCTTCTTTCTCTCCTCATCCCTCTGGACATGCCTTCCTCCTCTTCTTCTTCTCCTCCTTTGGCCAACAGTAGTCCAATTTCCACCAGCACCCTGTAGGCTAACAGCACTGGTGGCGGTTGTTGTTAACCCGGGCCTTGACCGATCCGGTATGGAATTCTGTTTCATTGTCCACATATTGATTTGGCAAAGTTTAACACAGGATGCCCTTCCTGATGTAACCCTCCCCATTTACCTGGGCTTGGGACCGGCAATACACTGAAGAAATACACTGGCTTGTGCATCCCTAGTGGCTGGGTTAACTGTAATCTCTGTACATTGGTGAAATAATGGAAAGAGACATCTATTTTCATCCGAAATGCTGTTACAGGTTCTGGATAAGCTGATTAATAATGTAATCATTCATCCACTTTTATGGATTACACAATTTTCTGATTATTTTTCTTTTCAACCATGAATCTTGGCTGCATTTCCATGTGATAAACAACTACACGCTTGTCATCTGTGAGTCATCACGCTATTCTTTTTGAATGTTCTTCTGTTCTTGTTAAAAATCTAGTTTTTAGCAGCAAAACATTTGAATGCAGTTCTAAAAGTAATCATCTTGTGTTATGATGGCTCCGTGAGCTGACTCCAGTACATTTGTTTTGTAGTCACTTTACGTCTGATTGGTAAATCATTGCCATGTATAATCCTTGCCATGTATCATAATTTCTTTTTGCTTTTATTTTCATTTGAACACAGCATCTGTCCTTTATAGTGTGTGAAACTTTCATGACCAAAAAACAAAATAAGATAAATGCTCAAAAAATGGTTTGCTGTAAAACAACATGACTTTCATGTGAGAAACAAGTCAGGTTTTGCATTATTGTATCTTATCGCACTGTCAAGTTACTATTTTGGACATGTTGAAAAATCTTTTAAAAAGGAGAAGGTAAGGTGATCATATGCATGCTGAGACAGAAAAATATTTTTATTCTTCTTTCAGCAGCCTCCGTTTAGGGGTCGCCACAGCAGATCATCTATTTCCATTTCTTCTAGTCTTCTGCATCTTCCTCATTCAAACCAAGCACCTGCTTGTCCTCCCTCACCTAGGTTTGAATCCTGCCTCCAGCACTACCAACACTGTGTCCCTGAGCGAGACTCTTAACCCTGAGATGCTCCAGGGGGACTGTCCTGTAATAAAGATATGGAAGTTGCTCTGGATAGCTGGATGTCTGCTAAATGCCGCAAATGTAAATGAATACATTGATCTCAGAAGAAACAAAATAGTATAGATGTACAAATACTACCAAAAACCATAATGAAGTCATTGCATATCTGTTGATAAAAAAAAAAATGCAATAAAATAATGGGTTGCAATTCCAGTTGTAGGGACGATTCAACCCTAAGCTAATCTTTTTTGAAAGAATTAATAAAAATATTTGTGCAAGGGGTTCAAAGACATGAGCAGTTTGCCTGCATAAACAAGCATGTTGATTAAGAGAGATTAAGAGAGTCGTTTTAGCCATTTTATTTATATACTGTAGCATAACATGTTGTGTAGTGTGATTCGATCTTCATCAAGGCAGTGTTTACACTGATCTAATCACTGTAGTTTCGAAAACAGGTCTGTGCAGGCTTTTGCTATGTTTGCTTGTAAAAATATTTTGCAATTTCAGCTTGCTGAATGTTCAAATGGTCAGACAATAGATGGATTCGTTTAATATTTAAAATCAACATCTCTTATGAAGGTCATGTAAATATGAAAGTAAAACAATATTGGTATATCAATAAGTGAAAGTGACTATTTGTCATTGTGAAGCACACTGCAGCTCACAGTGAACCACAATGAAATGCAGCCTCTACTTTTCACCCATACAAACAAGTGCAGCAGGGAGCAGCCCTGGGAGCAGTGATGGGAACGGTACCTTGTTCAAGGGTGCCTTTGCATAACCTACTGATCTGGGATTCCAACCCACTAGGCCACCACTTAGACCCTTTATTAATTACACTGCTCAGACATGGTCGTTGTATCTGTTCTTATCATGATATCCTTTTGTGAGACAGATCAAGTGCATGCTTGAAAAATATTTTGTAATTTCACTTTGCTGAATGTTCAGATCTGCCCTGCAATGCACTAGTGGCCCATCCAGGGTGTTGTGAGAGCTGGGATAGGCTCCAGTACCCCCCCGACCCTAATTAGGACAAGCGTTAGAGAGAGTGAAGCTACAGAAAATGAAAAGATGAAGTAAACAAGTTTGTAATGTAGTAATTTAACAGCCAAATCTGAACTGGATATAAACCAAAAGAAAAACATTGGATAGAACTGTTTGTTGTTCTTCATTCATCAGCCTACTTTGAATGCACATGCAGACGCCTAAAAACAATGTGTTAATCGCAAGAGGCAGGAAACATATTGAAGGTGCGAGTGGAACTCACATTACAACAGGCCGTGCATTTAGACAAGCTGCCTTCATTGCATTTAGATTACACATAGAGCTTGTCACAATGCATGTCTGATTATCCTGAATCAGGATAACTAGATTCAAACATATTCCATCCACAAGTGAAGTCTTACTAATACTGGAGAAAGTGAACCACAACAAAATGCTTCTCTGCATTTAACCCAAACACACCATGTAATTTAGGGCAACCATACATCCAGTGCCCGGGGAGAAGTGTTGGGGACGATATCTTGCTCAAGGGTACACCCGGGACATTCAGTGGCCTCAATCCCACAAGGCAGCGGTGGCCTAGTGGTTAGGGAGTTGGCCACAGGATTGGAAGATTGTGGGTTCAAACCCCTTACCAGTAGGTTGCCCTGAGGTACCCTTGAGCAAGGTACTGTCCCCATCACTGCTCCCTGGGTGTTTTCATAACTGCATGGTGTGTGTTCATGTGCATGGGTTAAATGCAGAGGTCTAATTTCTTTGTGGTGTGCTGTGTACTCACAATGACAAGAATAGTCACTTTCACTTCCAATCACGGGGACAACTGCCTAAGCACTAGGCCATTATTATTACTATTGTGCTTACCTTCTTTTTATGGAAAGTAATCCTGTTTTAAGTATATCCTTTTTTAAAATAGAATTTTCAATCCAATTTTAGCAATTGCACAAGCTTCTGAAATCTGAAACACTCTGGCTCCCAACTCTGTTGACTCAGCTACTCATGGTCGTTAATATTGAGCTGAGTGATGAGAAAGAAGGAGTTCCATTCTGACCAAGAACCAAGTCAGTTGTACTCTTTTGGTCACAGGCATGGCATGAACAAGAGGACCAAAGACAGCTGACACTGTCATGTTTTTGTCAATGCTTGGCATCGGAAAAAAAAGTCAGAAAAGCAGACTCAAACAGTTGATACTTAATCTAAATACATTGCTTTTACATCCAGTGTTCTTTTTTTCATGTAGTATCAAAAAATCCCTTTAACCCCAAATATTTATCCAGTAGATGCATTTTACTATTACCGTTATCATCTCAAAGCAAGAAGGTAATGGGTTTGATTCTCAATCATGGCATCGAGTCCTTTCTGTGTGAAGTTTACAAGTTCTCCCCTGTCCATGGTGATGCTCTTGGTGCTCTTGTTTCCTCCCACAGTCCAAAAACATGTGCATCAGGTGGATCTGATTGTGTGTAACTGTGTTTGTCTACCCTGCACTGGAAGTCTGCCCATGGTGTTTCTCTGCTCTATGAGTGCTGGAATACCGGGGCTAGTGGTGACAGTTCACATCAGCATCTTTTACGAGGATCGTATAAATATGAAAGTACAAGCTTATTGGTAGTAATAGACCCTTTAATAATTACATGTATCAAATAAGGTAGTTTATCTGTAATTGTCATGATCCTCTTGTGAGACATATTATCAAGTGCATGCCTGAAGTAAACGGCTCTGGTTGTGTGAATTAATCACAAGATGGGAGGCGAGGAGGCAAATTTCAAAAGACTATTTTTTAATTTGCAGCTTACTAATTAGTAGTAAATACATTTTTAAGCTGTATCAGTGGGATTAACTGTTTAAAAGTCTGAATACAAAATGACAATGGAGCAGGGTAGCAAAAAAAACCCCCAAAAAACGAATAACTTTTAGCAGTCAAACGCACGTAGGGGCAGATGTGTTTTAATGTCAAGAGTAAACACTGCCTTAACTGAACCTGAATTGCTGTCAGCAGCTGAGACCCCCCACCATTATAAGCAGTTTACAGGCTCTCCATTCCATCAAAGAACAAGCATAAGGAGAGGAGAGAGAGGAGTGAAGCGTTAACCCAACCCCAGTCAGCGGGTGTCAGTCACGGTGGAGTGCTGGGAGCTGGAATGGGGAGGGAGAGTAGTGGTGATAGGGGGGAGGTGGCTGCCTTTTGTCTCTGAAGCCCGTCATCTCATCCAGGAGAGCGCTCAGAGGAGCATGAACCCAATGTGATGACGCACGGAAGTTGCACTTGTAATTCTGCCCATGTGGAAAAAGAATGCAAAAAAAAAGCAAAAACAACAACAAAGAGAGAGCCATGCCCCTCCTTCCCTCCCTCTCTCCCTCTCTGTCTCTCTGTCCTGCAGTGCCTCCTCCCTCGCCTCCCATCCACCTCCCCGGAACATGGAGCAATGCTGAAAAAGTCAAAAACCTGGCTGTGAAATGAAGCAAGCTGGAATAAAAAGCATGGGGCTTCTGGATGGCATTTTGGAGTCAACCTCAGCTGCCCCTGTCCCAGAGCCAAGACATGGGAGCAGGTTACGTTGGGTCACAAAGGGAAAAAGGAAATAAGACAGGCATCTATGGCCAAAAAATCAAGGAATAGACAGGAGACCTTACCTTTAAATCTTCATATTTTGCTTAATTGAAGCAGGACTTTCTAAATCTCAGACCAGTCTCTGTATCTGACCAGGTTCAGAGGATTGTGTTTTGTTTGGTGAGCCACTCAAAGCCCTATGCATGAATCAATTTAGCAGATCAAAGCTGTCCAACTGAAGACATGAAGCGGTGAAGAAACAGGTGCAGATGTTTCCAGATGATGAGGCGGGAGGTTAGTTCTTTGGTGATGCTGAACTCTGAGCAAGTCAAAGTAAAGCACTTGTTGCCAAGTATTAAATGCAAAAATGACACTCTTGAAGGCTCATGAACAAAATGAACTTCTTCTTCTTCTTTTTCTTTCGGCTGCTCCCGTTTAGGGGTCGCCACAGCGGATCAACTGTCTCCATATCTTCCTATTTTTTGCATCTTCCTGCTTCAACCCGACCACCTGCATGTCCTCTCTCACCACGTCCATAAACCTCCTCTTTGGTCTTCCTCTTCTCCTCTTTCCTGGCAGCTCCATCCTCAACATCCTCCTTCCAATATAATCATCGTCTCTCCTCTGCACATGGCCAAACCAACGCAACCTTGCTTCTCTAACCTTGTCTCCAAGACGTCTAACCTGAGCTGTCCCTCTAATATACTCATTTCTAATCCTGTCCATCCTCGTCACACCCAACGAAAATCTCAGCATCTTTAACTCTGACACCTCCAGCTCCGCCTCCTGCCTTTTCGTCAGTGCCACCGTCTCCAACCCATACAACATAGCTGGTCTCACTACTGTCCTGTAAACCTTCCCTTTTACTCTAGCTGGTACACGTCTGTCACAAATCACTCCAGCCACTCTTCTCCACCCATTCCAACCAGCCTGCACTCTCTTCTTCACCTCTCTTCCACACTCGCCGTTACACTGAACTGTTGATCCCAAGTATTTAAACTCCTCCACCTTTGTTACCTCCACTCCCTGCATCCTAACCACTCCACTTTCCTCCCTTTCATTCACACTCATGTATTCTGTCTTTGCCCTACTCACTTTCATTCCTCTCCTCTCCAGAGCATATCTCCATCTCTCCAGGTTCTCCTCAAGCTGCTCCCTACTCTCACTACAGATCACAATATCATCAGCAAACATCATCGTCCACGGAGACTCCTGTCTAACCTCGTCCGTCAACCTGTCCATTACTACTGCAAACAAGAATGGGCTCAGTGCTGATCCTTGATGTAATCCAACCTCTACTTTAAATGCATCCATCACTCCCACTGCAGATCTCACCACTGTTACACTGCCCTCATACATATCCTGAACTACTCTCACATACTTCTCTGTAACACCAGACTTCCTCATACAAAACCACAACTCCTCTCTAGGCACCCTGTCATATGCTTTCTCCAAATCCACAAAGGCACGATGCAGCTCCTTCTGACCTTCTCTGTACTTCTCCATCAACACCCTCAGAGCAAACATTGCATCTGTGGTGCTCTTTCTCGGCATGAACAAAATGAACAAAATGAAATATCCCATTTCTATAAAATGGGACTGTTTAGTTTGTAAGCATCAAACATTGATTTCGATTGATATGATCAAGCTTGATGCATTCTTGAAGCACATTTTTATTTAAAAATGCAAAAATACAATTGTATGTATACTTTATGATAGATTAACCAAAAGAGTAAAATCTTTGGAAAAAAAAAAAGTTTTATCCTGGCAGTGATTATATTCTTCAGGATCACTGGGAAAAAGTTCAAGTCAGTCTATCCCCAGAGTTTTCATATCCTGGCGAGTCTGCAGTCTGTTATTTTTCCTTTTCTTTGCTCTGTTGATTTTTTTTCAAAGACACACACTAAATTTACAATCACTTGGACAAAGACGTCTGCAGGGTATAGGCCATATTTTGGAAATATGTCAAGCTGAGAGTTATGATATCGTATACGGGTTATCATTTGAAAGTGAAAGTGACTATTCATGTCATTGCGAGGTGACAGCACAGCACACAGTGAACCACAACTAAATTGGACCTCTGCATTTAACCATGCAAACACCGTGTAGCGGGGGGCAGCTATGAAAAAGCCCGGGGAGCAGTGATGGGGATGGTACCTTGCTCAAGGGTACCTCAGGGCAACCTACTGGTAAGGGGTTTGAACCCACACTCTTCCAATCCTGTGGCCGACTCCCTAAACACTAGGCCACCACTGCCGCTGCTTTCTAACATACAAAGTGTAAAATATAATTTTAAATATAACATAACAAATTATGGTACATTGTATCTGCGTTTTTTTTTATAATTTAATGAAAAAAAAGAGCCCTTTACATGAACACTTTACATAAATACCATGGTATGGAAATGTCAGAAAATAACTTATATTTAAATTTGAAATAAAAATATAAGTTTTCACTTTCTCTTTTTTGTTTACATTTGCAGATACAAGGTTTTATTTCAACAGCAACAACTTGCTACTACTTTTTAGCAACTTGACCATAATAAGGTGATTCCCTGATACCTGATGCATAATACCCAACGCTATAGTGTCACTGTAAATTTAATTTCACCTGGACTCCACTTCCCAGAGTCCCACAGCATAAAAGACTTCTGTCAAACCTGTCAAACATTAGCAGGACTTCAAGTAGGTGGCCAGCATTTACATTCCCCTAACAATGACTGCAGGGCCATGTATCCAAGGCAACTATTAATTAATCTCTCACGATGTATCACCTGTGAAGCCTTTGCACAACAAGAAGTTTCAGAGGTGCTTATGACATATATATATATATATATATATATATATAACAATGAAGACATACACTTACAATCAAACATGAACACTTCTAACTAAACATGAACATTTATGGAAATTGTTCACCATCATGCAGTCACTGCTTGACCCTCACACTTGGATGCTTCACTATCACTGTAAATCAGTGTGATCTCTGCGGGGGCTTGGGTATGGGCAAATTCTGGAAGCAGCAATTGAAATGACTATGGAACAACAACATATAGATCTCTCTCTCTCTCTGTCTCTATAGAATATATATATATTGACTATCTAGCCAATTTGAGACTGAGGATCTGATAGAGGGACTTACGATAACAGAGTCTGTCTCTCTCTCGCTCTCTCTCTCTCTCTTTCTAACCCTTACTCTTTCTCATAGTGCAGATAGAACTATTAGATTCCAAACACCTCTGTCAGTTCATTGTTTTTGGCTTGCGTCACGCTGCTTATAATGGACCTTCCCTCCGGCTGTTCTCAAGTCGCCATGCCAACCGGCCTATCAATGGACTCTTCCTTCTGTTCCAATCGCCTTGACAACCGCTCCTCTTCCTCGCTGACTTAGCTCCAACACTATCCTCCTCACGCTCCCAGACCTGGCCCAGGCTGGATTTTGGATTTTTGTTGTTTTGTTTCTGCTAGAACAGCAGGGCTTTGTGGCCTTGCAAAATGACAACAAACTAAAACCAACCAGAAGCTGTGAGTGTGCCTGTGCTCCGTTCACCATACAGTTTGCCTCCTCTTTGTTTGCAGTGATGCGGGAAGGATGACTCAGTCATGCCACACTGCGCACTTTCTGATGCCTCACCGGCCGTTCATTCCTTTACACATATTCATAATTCAAGCATTCATTCACGTTGTAAAGTACATAATTTCCTTATATTGCCCAGCAGTGTGTTTAGAAATGGTAAATTGGCTTTCACTTGACTTAATGAACAAAATTTTTAAAATGCACCCACAATGCATTTTAGGGGCAGCGGTGGCCTAGTGGTTAGGGAGTTGCCCCTGCATCGGAAGATTGTGGGCTCGATTCCCTTACAAGTAGGTTGCCCTAAGGTATCGTCCCCGTCACTGCTCCCCAGGTGCTTTCGATAGCTGCCCACTGCTGCAGTGTTTGTGTGCATGGGTTAAAAGCAGAGGTCCAATTTCATTGTGGTTCACGTGTGCTGTGCTGTGACCTCGCAATGACAAGAGTTGTCACTTTCACTTTTTTCAGTGTATGTAATAGGCAAGAAGAACAGAAGATTATGAAGAATGAAAGCACATCCAGTGGAATAAATTAGTCAAGCTCAAGCTCATGTTCTGTATGAACTGTAGTGGGATATATTTCCAAGCAAAATGAAAGTTTACTTTGGAACACATGGTGATCAATAGTCAAAACTTTCTTTGCCACCTGTAGACTGTAAAAAAAGCTGAAAAAATACTAAAATGTGTAACAGTGTGCAATATTTCTGGAGTCGGGATGTCAGCGTCTATTAAGTAAAACCGGTGCAATATCAGTAATATAAATTCCCAGAAATGAAATCCCCAACAAAGCACAAAGGATGTTATTGATCTTCAAGTCTCTCAAGCTCAGCTGTCACACAAACTGAGCTCTTTGGGGCTTAATCAGAAAT
Organism: Hepsetus odoe; assembly: GCA_017165825.1. Lineage (NCBI taxonomy): Eukaryota > Metazoa > Chordata > Actinopteri > Characiformes > Hepsetidae > Hepsetus > Hepsetus odoe. The sequence goes on along the minus strand of CM029391.1, from coordinate 11,276,279 downwards.
GCATATAGTAGCATCAAAGGCTTTTTGATGCACAAACACTCAGTCTGTGCTCTTTCGTTAAGTGCAACAGCAAACTGAACATGTGAACGTTTAAACCATATGAGTTCAGAGTATTGAAACAAAACCTGTAGTAGTAACTGATTACTAAATACTGATGACCTGCTTTACAATTTCCAGTACCACTCTCCAGCATGACTGTTTCACTCAAAAAGTCCACGTAGGTCTGCTATGCACCAAACACCTGTCACCCCAGAATTTGGTGGTTTATGCTAGTGCTGGGTTAAAGCCTAGCCCAGGCCCAGGCCTGAGCACTATATCTGCGTAGGATTGTCTGGAAATAATACATCTAAGTTTTAGTTAAGCCATTTATCATTAGACTAACCCATGTCTTCTTAGCAAAAAAAAAAAATGAATTAAAAAAAGTGCTATTATTGATGTTGTAATGCTATTATTGTATGATGGGGAATCTGTTTTTGATGAGTTTAATGTGATATGAAAACATGTTTTGCACAAATACTCTGAAAGTGTTAGTGAGCAGGTGTTTAATGTTAAAAAAGCCTGTTTTTATTATTTAAAAAGAAATAGTATTTAAAACTATTAAAAGAATTTTTACCTTTTTCCTGAAGATGGCAAAGGTTTCATAAACTTTTGAAAGGTAACTTGCATGTGTGTTCATTTTCCTTGAGCATCTATATCACCAATATTGTGATCAAATAAGACACTTTGTGAGGGATCACTTTAATACAGCCCCAGAAATGATGCAACTGAGCCAGAGCCCATTGATGACGTGAACATTACGAGCGGCCCACGACTCCCGCTCAGTATGAATGGAGTCTTGTGGACGATAATAGCCCCTGGTTTTTACTCTCTTCAGGAAATTGTTGCAGCAAATTTAGAAGCAGACTTTTGACTCATATTAGTCTTCCTGTCAGTGCCCAGGGCCCAGAAAATGAATTATTTAAACTGTAATTAAGACACAGATTAGGATTAGTGACTGCATAAGGAATCAGGGTAAGAGCATACTGGGAAAAATTCACTGAATACTAGAATGGTATGGGGACTGTTAGCACAAGCTAACTTCTAAAAGTCTCGTTTTTTTTTTCTTTTGCTATCCATATGTTTTTTTTTTAAATATTTATATAATTACATAAATAAATTCAGATAGTTGTTAATTAATTCACAGTTAAATCCTGAACTAAATCATCTTCTAATTAATGTTGCCGATGCTATTGTTTCAAAATCTCATGCAATTTCTCCACCTTTATCCTTTATTGAGCTACAAATGAGAAACAATTAAAATAAAAAATGCTTTGGTAAATCACAGCTGGGGCTTCTAAGTTAAATGTCTACAGGGTTCAGATTTTTTATTTCTGATCTTTCATCTCCTCTTGAAGCCTATATTATTAAAAACCAAAAAAAAAAAAAAAAAAAGTAAGGTAAGCACTTTTAAAGTTGCAAAATCCTTTCAGTACCCTAATAAAGAAACGAAATAGCAAAAAAATAATATTCATTGTTGTTTTTAATTTCACCAAAACTATACTGCACCACTGCTGTGGATAAGCCCTGCTCATTCCCATTGAAAACAAAAGTAGTACTATAAGTGTTTACTGTCTAAACAAGTCACAAAATCAGAGCACACATTCTTAGAAAGTCTTAGGAAAGATGAAGAAATGTGTGTAGGAGATATGATCTTGAACATCCAGCAAATAAAAATGGGCACAAACATATAAAAACACATTTTAAGAAAGCATAGCTTAAAAGCAACCTTTCAGACCTACCCGAAAACCAGTGACACGGTCTTATTCTAATAAGAAAACTTGGTTTACAGAATTGGGTCCAGCACTCAAGCTACAAAGCAGAGCTAAATACAACAAATGGAAGAAAACATGGAATAAAGAGCAAACTATGTACACAGGTGGCATTTCTCTTCTCAGCCTGAGGCTCTAAAAACACATTGTCAGGCTTTTTACTGAGGTATCTTAAGAAACGCAAGCTCTTATTCACTAGCTACTGGATGTAGATTCAGGGAATGTTGGTGACTGAATGAGCAAATTAGCAAACAGATGGACAGAAGGTTAATGGCATTTGCTTATTTTTTACCAACTGAATATTTATTTTCTATTCTTTACAGATTTTGATCCCTCTTTAAAAAATGATGCTTCCAAAAAATGTAAAAATGAGTTCTATTTAGTCTTTAAATGATTATTAATAAGTCCATAGAATCAATTACAAGCAGAATGTGCAGAAAGTACAAAAAAGGTATTCAGTCATTTAAAAGCTGACTATGGTTTAAAAGGATCCTTAAAATAGTCAAAATGTAATAACTGGGATGGTTTGTTTCTGTTTGCTTTTATGATAAACGGTCAGCTTTACTGTTTGATATCCCTATCAGCCTGAGATTACAGCTGCATGTGTGTACTTGAGAGAGAGAGAGAGAGAAGAAGAAGAAAGAGAGGGAACTGAACCAAGAGAGATAATGTGATCACTGCCTGATAACACTTCACCCTGTAGAGTGTTATTTCTCTGTGTTCCCGTGTATTTCCTGACAGCCTTGACATTATCTCATTCTCTGCCTCTCTCTCTCAGCACTTGCCCATCTCTTTCCCTCTCCTCCATTCAGTCCCTTCTCCACGTCGATCCCGTCTGGCCTCAGTCAGGTGATCCAGTTACTCAGCTTCACTACGACAGCCACCACATGGACACACACACACACACACACACACACACACACACACACACACACACTTGTTCACATTTACAGGCCAAGCTAAAATGAGTTGCCACAAGCTCACAGACAGCCCTGGGTGTGAGGAGAGGCGTCTGAGTGGAGAAGGAGTGCTGCTTTTCCTCTCCGCCGCGCCGTGTGATTGGGGCTAATGTAATAAGATGGCTGCTGTGAGTCATAGGTCAGCGGTAGGTGGGCGGAAGGGAGACGAGCGGAAAGCCTAAAGCGATGAGGGGATAATGAGGCCTCACACTGTTCCCCTGCACCCTACATTAAGAGTTATTGTCTGCGGTTTGGTGTGGTGAAGGGGGGTTGGGGGCTTGGTTGGGCAGGTGGGGGTGTGTGAGTGCATACTTGAAAGAGAACACTATGTTATTGCGGCTTATCGCGTCATAAGCCCCGGATGACATTTCTTCATGCCATGGCTAGCAATACATACATCAAGACCTAACCTTGCTATATCCAAATGCATCCAGTAGCAACTTCCAGGCAGGGATATAGCACTCTGGCCAGTAGCAAGACGGGAGTGTGCCAGACATCTTTATTGGATCCCTTACATCAATGCATACCCAATTTTACACTCCTTGATGCAAGAGGAGGTGCTATAATGTAATAATATACAGCACCTATTGTCCTACAACTAGGTTAACGCACAAATTTCATTCTCATTTTTTAAAAGAAGGCGTTCACATGGACACACACAGATCTATTCAAATGTATATATTTTCCTTTTTTTGGATGAAGACATAAATATCTGTACCAATACAAAAATCTTAAATGTTAAATCAAGAATCTTGTATGCTAAGCATGCAAGAGGAAGAGTAATTGTTAATTAACAATTAACACAATAATTTCTAAATAATTTTTTACTTATTACTCAATCTTTTTTGCACATTGAATACTTTAATGACCTGCTGCTAAATGTAGTATTTGACATATTGCTGTACTCACACTATAATACTGCATTCAAATTTGTTTTGTGCTTACATGTGCCATGCTGTGGTGGACTGGATCAGATGTAAATGCCGAGTCGGAGTTGGGATTACAGAAAGGGGCTTTATTAAATGTAAATGTATAACACCCATGCAAAAAGCAGACTCTGAAACCAAGGCCACAATGATACACAAGATGGACAAGGAGCAATGGTTCTGCCCTGACTCACAGGGATTTTTGTACCTTTAGACTAATGAGGTGCCAGGTGTGCCCAGTCAGGAAGCCCAGAAGCTCCCCACCAAATGTGAAACTCCATGCCTTGCCAGGAGCTGGCCCTGAGGGGAGGCCACACAAATCAAAACACAACTTCAATAACACAAAACTGGGCAGAAAAATAAACAGCCCCCCTATTGGTGGCATGTGACTGGGCCCACTATCAGGAGCTGATAAGGGACAGCCATGGCCTGCAGGACGGAGAGAGGCTTGGGCCATGGTATGTCCAGGGGCTGGGACATGGGAGCAGACAAAGGAAAAGACACAGGGCTGGACATGGAGTCGTAGTTAGCCGAAGTCAAGAGGGCAGAAAAGAAAAGCACTGCAACTCTTGGAGACTTGGGGGCCGTTGGAGGACGCTCTGGCCTCCGAAGCATCTCCCTTTTAAATCTCTGCTGGGGGGAGGACCACTGGCACTCAGCTTGGCTAACCTCCGGTCCTCGGATAATCAGAGAGCTAACTCGAGCTGGTCGAGAACCTCATGACCCTCCTGCAGGTCTGCGTCATCGCCACGTCCCAGCCAGTCTATTAAGCCCCCCTCCAACAGGTTGTGAACCAGATCCTGACTCACTACATCCATTTGTCAGTCAGAAAGGGGTTTTTAATAAATGTAAACATATAACACCCAAGCATAAACTAAATGAAGTACTCGCACAGACTCAGAGTCGGGATTCCGGAAAGGGGTTTTGTTAAATGTATAACACCCAAGACTCTGAAACAAAAGGCCACAATGATACACAAGACGGACGATGAGTGACAATTCTGCCCTGACTCACTGGGATCTATGTACCTTTAGACTGATGAAGCCCACCTGGTCGCTGTCAGGGCAGAGCGCAGCTAAACATGACAATATGGTTCAAATGAAAATTGACCCTCCTTGATCTACTTGACCTGAGCAGCTTATTCCAACATGACTAACAAAAACATGGAAGCTAGAAAGCCCCAGTTACCCTGATCATGTTTTGGTGGGGTAACATGATGAGCAGATTTGTTTCGTTCTTCTACAGAGTGGACTTCATAAGAAAGTCTGCAAATTCTGTCCTACTTTCAGAGCAACCAGCACAGTGGAAAAAAAGAAAAATTAATTAGCCAAAATGTGTTTGTATATTTCTGTAGCTGTTTAGAAAACACTGTCTGTTATAAAATGATGAAAGATTTATGAAAAAGAGACCTTGAGTATTTGCTTCTTGTGTTAGGATCTGGTTCCTCGTTTAATATTTAAACGCTTGGTCTTTGTTAAACCTGTAGAGTCCAACAGTTTTCAGAATACTTTAATTTAGAAGTTTATTTATTACTCTGAAAAAAACATTTTCACAAAACCAATAATGACTATAATTTAATGATGGATGTACTATTAGGCTATTAAAATTCATGTCACACAAAAGCAATGTGAGGTAAAGGCTGAACACAGCAAACAATTTTGAAAATATCAGGGGGACACGTATGATATATAGTGTGAACACTTCATAATGGCTCACACTCACACTCATTTCTATATACTCACATTAAAACTTTTAAATGAAATAAAGAAAGAGGGCAGTTACAACACTGTTATGATACTTCATTAGGGGCAGCAGTGGCCTATTGGTTATGGACACAGTCCCAGCATCAGAAGGTCATGGGTTTGAATCCCAGACCAGTAAGTTTCCCTGAGGTTTCCTTGAGCAAGGTACCATCCCATCACTGCTCCCTGGGTGCTTTCAATAGCTCCCCCCTGCTGCACATGTGTGTGTGTATGGGTAAAATGCAGAGCTCTAATTTTGCTGTGGCTCACTTTGTGCTGTGCTGTGTTTCACAATGACAGACATAGTCACTTTCACTTTCATCATAGTTGGGAAAGATTCTGAGATGGCGAAAATCGGATTAGTTCAGCATGTTTGTGTAATCATAATTATTAACTGTATGCACAATTATTAATGTATTAACCTGAATGCTGATTGGATTAAAGCAGATCAGGTGATGTGTATTTGGAGATAAACATGTTATATCAAGGTGTGCAGAATTATTAGGCAGTTTCAGGCAAAATAAGCCAAAAAAGAGATAAAACAGACTCTGAAAAGTCAAAGTCAAAATGGATGCAGCACTCTTGAAATTGCTAAGATACTGGGGCATGATCCCAGATCCATCAAACGGTTGGTTATAATTAGTCAGCAGGGTCACAAGAAATATGTGGAAAAAGATGCATATGAAATGCCAAAGATTTAAGAAGAATCAAATGTGAATCTATGAGAAACCCATGATTCTCCAGAACTGTCATATTCCAGAACTGCAACCTACCTGGAGTGTCCAGACATACAAGGTGTTTCAATACTCAGAGACGTGGCCATGGTAAGGAAGGGGAAAACTGACCACCACTGAACAAGGTAAGGTTAAACATGAAGACAGATTTTTCAGAGGTTTTATGGACTGATGAGATGAGATAAGAGTGACTCTAGATGGACCTGATGGATGGCCCGTGGCTGGATCAGTAACAGGCTCAGAGCTCCACTTCCACTCAGACATCAGCTAGGTGAAGGTGGGGTACTGGAATAAACTGGTCTTTTTAAAGATGAGCTAGTTGGACCTTTTCATGCTGAAGATGGGCTCACAATCAACTACCAGCCTACTGCCAGTTTTTAGAAGGCACTTTCTTCAAGCAGTGGTGCAGGAAAAAGTCTACATCTTTCAAGAAGACCATGACTTTTATGCAGGACAATCCTCCATTACATTCATGGAAGTACTTCACTTTGTGGCCAGTAATGGCCTTAAAGCTGAAATAATAATGGCATGTCCCCCTTCCTCACCTGACCTAAACCCTGCTGAGAACTGAGAACCTTCTTAAACGAGAGATTTATGGGGAAGGAAAACAGTCCACCTCTCTAAACAGTGTCTGGGAGTTGGCTGTGGTTGCTGCTGCACAAAAAGTTGATCGTCAACAGATCAAGAGACTGAGCGACTCCATGAATGGAAGAATTATGTCATGTATGTGAAATTATGAAATATGTTGTTTTCCCCTGAGCATGTTCACACTCATTTCCTTTGAAAAAACATTCAGGTTTCAGGGTTTCAACATTTTAGATTGACTGCTAGCACTGTACTTGTTCCATATTAAAGTTTAAAGTTTAATGTTTTTGCCTTATCCTGTAAATTTCTCATTTCAGAGATATTGTTGGGGTCAGTTAGAATGAGTTGTGCAACTCACTTTTCTGAAGTTTCTTTCTTTACATTGGAACTGAACCAACTTGGAAGACTAAGTTAGTAATTAAATATGGCTTTGCTTGACACATGACTAAGCAAAGATTTTAAGAGGCATGCTTTGGACATTTATTTTAATCTTGCTGTCTAGGTAAGTAATCATACGGCCAGACTCATCTGTCTCCTTATCTGCCCTAACATTGCAGCCTAGCTCTCTCACTGTATATTTGGGATGTCCGACATAAAGCTGGTTTCTCAGCACACAGAACGGTGTGTAATATCTCACAGCCTGCAGTTGCACAGAATGAAGCTTTTCTTGAGATTAGACGGTGTATAGCATTTCAGGCTCTGACACTTTCCAGCTCAGATGTTATAGTTTGCACCTCTTCCTGCTCATGCTCATCAGGGTCAATTACTGTTCATTAAAAGAGCATGTCCCAGGCCTTTTCATGGTGGCTTGCATGAGAAGCACAGTTTAAATGGCACTGGGTCCATACTGTGCTGCAGTTTATAGTGTTTCGGAAAATTACCCTCTCGTGTGAGCATGGTGAGGATGGGAAAGGGCACATGGAGGTTATCCCACCAGGCACACACACACACACACTCCTAAATAGGAAGGATGCAGGAAGCAGAGGGTGACAGTGAGGTGAGAATATAGCTATATTAAAGGCAGGGAGTGAGGCAAGAAGTGGAGAAGAGATGCTTAGAAGCACATAGGAACTTTTCAAAATAATTGTCCTTCTCCTTTTCCAAGTTTGCATGAAAATGTTATCCATGTTGTCTTATTTCATTTGTTTATGAGCCTTCATGTACATCTAAGTAGCAAAAATGTAAAATACTTGTGCAGAAAAATGTATTGACCACAGTGAAAAATTGCATGTTTTGTTCATTACAGATCATTTGTTCTCTAACCATGATAGACCAACCATCAATGGTGGTCCATAGTTCATAGTGAATAAAATAAATGTAATGTCTGAACAGTAAATGTAACTCTGAACAGTAAGCAGTGAATTTGTCGTCTGCTTTTAAGCGATACTACTCACGCTGGTCGTGAACACACACACCAGGAGGCCTGAGCTTCAGTACCTGCACCCAGGGGGCACTCATGAAGTTAAGTGACTTACTTAAAGGCATTTAAGCCATGGATGTGGCAGTGGGGAGACATGTCTCTTGCTGGTCCAGGTGACTGAACCTGAAACCTTCCAGACATGCTTGGAGTCCCTACATTGGTATTGCATGAGAACTTTGTAGGTTTGAAGCTTCAAACCACATTAATCTTTTAAAATCATCTCAAACAAACAAATGAATACAGAGTACACAGTGTAAAACAAAGTCATATAGTGTGATATAATGTAATTCCTTGTAATACTGTCTAAAATAGTGTAATACAGTGTTTAATGTCCAAGAAGCTAAATAAGCAGGCTGAGTGATAAGCATGATTTTTACAGGTTGTGTAAAATTGGTCTGATGTTTCTAATTACAGTTTTTTGCTCTGTAGTTCTTCACTACATTGGCCACATTTGGGTTTGGGTGAAATCTTTTATAGTGCAGTTTTTAAACTCTACTTTTAAAGTTTTCTAAAATGTTACAAGTATGGTGTATCAGAAGGATTGTTATAGAAAAACAAGCTCAGACAGACAATGACAGTAAATAGGATTTGGGTCTCCAACAAGAACCACATTTATATTCAAAATGGTGACAAAACAGTAATACATTAATTTGTTTTGGATTATCAAAACAAGGCTGGGAGATTCCATTGGTCTAGATGAGGAGACAGGTCAGATAGTTATCATATACATGAAATCCCTGCGAAGTGGATAAAAGAGAGGAACCAAAGATACCTTATCATCCCTCTTTTGTTATCTCCTTCTATGGAACAGATGTGTAGGGACAGGAGGCGCATTGATATGCTCGGCTTATTGTCGTGTATCAGCAGTGGTGATATTGCGGCTGAGGGGGGTTTACACTGGCGGATGTTAGTTTTCTTTCAGCTCTGCTGCATTTTCCAAAAAAATATATATATATTAATGACTCCTAAGAGGGACACAAAAATAATGTCAAAAGTAGATTTCTGTTGTACTCCTGCTTTATGTATATAGAGGAGACCTTCATTGCTATTCATTGCTACATATTCCTTATGAACTCTTTTCCTTTTTCCTTTTCAGGCTTTCAAAACACACAAACACAGCCTACAGGTTTATTCATTGACGTAGATTATTTGAAATGACGTTACAAAGTACATTTATTTTAAATGAAGAAGCAGTAAAAAAAAATCCATTATAAATGAAAAATACACATCTGTCATTTGTAAGAACTCAAACTAATTGTTAATAGACAATTAAAAAATACATTCTCTGGTTGTTAATGTACAAGTGTGTTTTTCTTCTTGGGGTATAATTACAGAAAGATGTCTTTTCCACTGTTTTAAGTGCAAAATTGCTTCTTACCAGAGATCAGACACAAACTACAGCCACAGCATACGGCCCTGCCGAGCTTATGCTTGCAAGGTTCACAGTGGATCAAACCACAGTAGACACAACTCAGTGCTTTCAGTACTTTTTATAATGCTATTTAAAATAACATGGTCTAAACAAAGCAAGATACATTGCAGAGGGAAACCCAAATGATGTCTGTTTTTGGTCCATAAATGTATAAAATCAAAATGAATGATATGCTCAGGACATGGGACCATTAGAATAACAGGTTGTGCCTGTGTTTCTTATGAAGATTATGTATTGCTATGCATGAATGTTTGCAACAATCAAATATCAAATACAAACCGAAATGCAGTCACACTCAGAGCCAACACACGTACACACCTACCCACACACACACACACAGACACACACCCGCCCACACACACACACACACACACACACATAGAAACAATGAATGCAGGCAGCCTAATGCCACATCTCGTATCATTTTATTGATTTATTTGTTTGTTTGTTTATCATTTTCCTAGAAGTAAACACAGCATTCTTTCAACTGCTGGAATGCTGTACCATCTGGCAAAATATGGTGCTACAAACAATGCTGCCAACCCCTTTTCTGGTTGAAAATTAAGTAAAATATGGTTAACATTTTATTATTTTTGGTAACTAGGATTTAATGAGACAGGGAAAGAATCTATGATAGAGAGAGAGAGAGAGAGAGAGAGAGAGAATGATTAATTTATTTCGACTTTAACTTTGGACCACGGTGATCCCCTGAGCTCCTGAATCAAAGTATGACTCATCTTCATTTAGAAAATGCTCTGCATCGGCGTCGGGAAATCGGCTTTGTGGAATGAATTTAAGTCTCCCACTAATTACACTCAAATCTTAGATTTGCAATACGGAGCTACATTTCAGCATGCATCCACTACGATGATGACAAATACATGGCGGGAACAATTTAATGTATGAGGGCCATGGGCATGGATAGAAATGAGGGGTTTAGAAAAGGAAAAAAGACAGGACAAGACCCAAAGTAAGATCTTACATGCCATATGGGAGATAAAGAGCAGGATGTAAAGGAGATGAAGACTATGAAAGAGATATTTTGTATGATATTATGTATGATACATCTTGTTTGTGTGTGTGCGTGTGTGTTTGTGTTTGTGTATGTGTCTGTACACAAAACAATATGATAGAGAGGTGATTGAGTCAAATGTTTCAAAGCTTGTGGGTGGTACAGCTTCCTTCAAGGGATTGACTAAACCAAATATGCAGAGGGTTGAGTGGGTGGGGTCTTAGGATGATAGACACATTCAATGCAAATGAGTCTGGTCTTTGGGCCTGTTGGTTAAAGCTGAATATTCAAATATGTCAATCACTGTAGACTCAAACGACAATGGATGGAGGGCAAAATGGGTTTATTCCTCAATAGCTGAGAAATGTCTGTCATAGACAGTGACACACGTAGACTGGCTCTCCAGCTGATGTCACATTCAAAAAAGACCCAGCAGACAGAAAACAATCTCTTCTTTAGGGTCCATATCACTAAAATATGCATATATGCAATAAAACACTGAAACCTTCAGAGTACATTTTATTATTACCCTGTTTATACAGTCAAGCATAAACATTTTGCAGAAAAATCAACCTGTTGTGTTTTGCAGTTTTTGTGATGTCACAAAATCCAGTATGTGTTCCAATGTGTGTTCAGCCTACAGCAGTTAGGTTCTGTCTTCCTAGTCCAGCTTAAAGAGATGTTTCAGCATGGTTGCTTTTTGTAGAATGAGGTCAGTGAAGAAATAAAAAAACAAAACACAGTCTGGTTGATGGCAAAGGAGAGGCTGACAATTGCCATAGTGGGTTTTTTCATAGTTTTGTCCTGATTTGCATAAAGGGACAAAGAAATGTCATTCAGTCAAGTAGGTAGAGATGTAATCATTCCAACATATTCCTGCTGATGGGGCTTTTGATTTAGATCTATCGACCAGTAAGCAGTGGATAGGATTGTCCTCTCACAGCGAAAAGGTCCTGACTATGATTCCCAGGTGAGGTGGTTAAGGTCCTTCCTGAGTGGAGCAGGCATGTTCTCCATATGTCTGTGTGGTCTATGGGTGCTCCAGTATCCTCAGACCGTCCAAGGACATGCACGTCAGGTTGATCTGAGATGCTAAAATGGCCGTGCGAGTGTGTTTTCTGTGTGTCTGTCCTGCAATGGACTGGTGACCTGTCCAGGGTGCTTACCTGCCTTTTGCTCTGTGAGAGCCGGGATTGGCTCCAGCACCACCGGCAACCCTATTCAGGATAGGTGGTTAAGATAATGAGTGAGAGTGAGTGAGAGTCATTTTTGGTAAATTATTTCTTGGTTTGTGACCCTGTAAAAAAAAAAAAAAAACAAATTGACAAGACGGGCAGCGGTGGCCTAGTGGTTAGGGGACTCAGCCACAGAATCGGAAGATTGTGGGTTCAAACCCCTTACCAGTAGGTTGCCATGAGGTACCCTTGTGCAAGGTACCATCCCCATCACTGCTCCCCGGGTGCTTTCATAGCTGCTCCCTGCTGCACAGTTTGTGTGCATGGGTTAAATGCAGAGGTCCAATTTTGTTGTAGTTCACTGTGTGCTGTGCTGTGACCTCGCAATGACAAGAATAGTCACTTTCTTTTTTTCACTATGTTTGAATTTGCTGCTGAAGGCCAAAAGCTGAATGTTGTCCCTCTTGCCACACCCTGTGTGCATGTAAAGTAGAAGAAAGGGTGGCAAAAGGTGGCAAAGGTGGTTTTTGGTGATAAAAACTACTCAGTGGTCATAGTTTTCCAAATATTTGAAAGAGTATAAATCACCTGGCATAGTTCTGTATAAAACACAGTAAAAAACACACATTCTAAACATCATTTTATTTTTGTTGCCATGTGTGACTGAAACTAGCTTGATATATGGCATGACATGATTGTGTTGAGAGTGGGTGAAGCTCAGCATAAACATAAGACATTAAACGCTGAACAAAAAAATATATTTCCATCTTTTTCATATTACAACTTGCACGTTAAAGTATGTAAAGTAATGCTGGAACTGCCAAATGTCTTCGATTAAAAGCCTGTTTCAAATCAATGGCTCTTCAGTTCTTTCCCAACATACAGGGGTTTTTCTTAAAATTAATCTCCATTGTAATTGATTGGGTAATTGATATGATAAAGATGGAGCATGAAGGGATTGGTCAATAAAACAAAAAAACAAAACAAAAAAAAAACTCTTCACCTGAACTATAGGAATAGGCTTCTTTTGTCAACAGCAATTTCAGGAGAAGCTGAAAAAAAGCTCCAAAGCTGCTCAGTCAAGTTTTCGCAAGAGCCAATTGAAATTCAATGTTAAATAGAGAAATGTTTATATTTATGTCTCTCATCTGGCAAAATGTGAAATACCTGCATTCTTAATCACCCTAGACACACCATAGATAGCTCAGTCCTTCACAGGAAAGATAAACACAGATGTGGTCACTCAAACCCCGGGGCAATTTTGTACCTCCAGTTTACCTGTCGTGCATGTCTTGGGACCGTGGGAGTAAACAAGAGCAACTAGAGAAAACCCACACTGATACGGGGAGAGCATGCGGGCTCCACACAGAAAGGGCACAGGCCCGAGGGTCCCCTCTCCAGTAGGTTGCCCTGAGGTACCCTTGAGCAAGGTACCGTCCCCGTCACGGCTCCCCGGGCACTTTCAATGGTGTTTGAGTGCATGGGTTAAACGCAGAGGTCCAATTTCATTGTGGTTCACTGTGTGCTGTGCTGTGACCTCGCAATGACAAGGGTTGTCACTTTCACTTTCAGTATGTCTTTTTCAGTATGTCTTTTTGCCTAGCTCCTTTTGCACTCCTAAATGGATGAGGAGTGTACCAGATTGACCATCATTAAGCTTTAAAAGACACACAAAAATTAATACCCTTAAACCGCTTTCTTGAAAGGTAGCTTAGCAACTGTAACTAGGCACGCGCCTCCCTGTGAAGCGCTCAGAGCTTTGCCGCAGTGTTGTGTGTAGGGAACTTAAATTAGATAACAAATATTCCAGGAGTCTGAAGAGGAGAAATTTTAACCCCTTTTTTTTCAACCGAATGCACTGGTGGAGGATGTTAAACATTAAACACTGAGGAAAACCACCAATTAAACCTGAGAAAGAAAATCACACATAACGTGTCAGCTCAGAGGTATGTGTTAAACATGTGTTAAGGTATGTAAGTCGGGCTTGTTAAAACACACTCAAGGAACTGAGGGGTAAATTTCAGGTTAAATGAATGCAACAGAATTTCATTCTGTCATTTTGCACCATTTTGATGTATCTGTTCTTCAAAAAAATAACATTTTATGTAATTGTTGTGTTAACTGGCTAACAGCTGAATACATCTCTGGTATTGGTTACACTTCCATGTTTTCAAGCAAACCTATGGCCCCACTGTGTGACTGAATTTAGCAGGTGGGAAAATGAGGAACTTTAAGTATCAGCGGAGGAATGGATGGCTACAGCTACTGGAATTACATCTCATCAATGCCAGGGAAACAAAGCAGTGTCTTTACAATAAATTGTGCTGAGCAAATTGAAGGAATATCCCTGGCTCTTCTAGGCAAGAGCAGCCTGTGCAGTTGGAAGGGAGATTTCACCCAGCACATCAGACTGGCTAGAGGCACCTCTATATTGAGAAGAATTAAAATGAAGGTAGTGTGGAGGTGCAGAAATTAGTGCTGTTGCTTTATAGTGAGAAAGGTCTGGGTTCAATTCCCAGCCTGGGTAATTTCTCTGTGGGTTTCCTCTGGGTGCTCTGGTTTCTTCCCACAGCATGTCACAATGGTTGGAGATGTTAAATTGTCCCTTAAGCTTTCATATGTTTGAGTGTCTGCTCTGTGAAAGACCGGTCACCTGTCCAGGTTGTTTTTCCACCTGTTTTCCAAAACTCTTCTTTGGATGTCAGTTGCTTTTTGTTCTGTTCTAACCCACACTGAATCTGCCTCTGAAACTGGTAAGAAAGAGGGACTGGACTGAAAATACAACAAAAAACTTTATTTTTCAGCAAGCCTGGCAAACTATTTTTAACAATACAACCCCCCCCCCACCCCCCAAAAAAAAAACAACAAAAAAAACTTTTGTACAGTACATTATATCAAAATCACCAAATGTGACACATGTGCAAAGTGTATAATGTCTTGGATTCAGGAGCTCTAGCCACTAATGCAAGGTTCATGTGTGTGGAATGATATGTGATGGAAATGTAAGTGTCAGGAATCAAAGGGCTGGACTTTGTGTAACATCCATCAAATTGAAATGAATCATAAAACTTGGCAGTGAACTGTTCCATAGGATATTAACAGAAGTAGGACGTCAACAGAGATGGGTGCTTGGCCTCATAACAGTTCCTGCAAGAAACTCTAGTTGTTTTTGCTGTTGTTGTTGTTTTTTTTTTGTTTTTTTACCTCTTTGTAGTCATTTTTTTTGTTGTAAATCTTTGAGACAACTACAGAGCATGAGCCGTCTGCTCCTCTGACCTGCTGAGGGAACGTGAATTGGACTTGTTAATTGAGAAGCGTTGTACATATCATTATTAGAAGAAGCTGTGACACGAGCCCAATGCTAAATGAGATGTGTTGACGTCAAACAAGGCTCTAAAAGGCAGAAACAGTCATGCTGTCAGATGTGTTCTCAAATTAGACACAGACGGATAGAAACAAGATGTTGTGCTTCAGACCAATGCTCCTCCCCGCAGGTATATTGAGTATTCCAAGAGCTTAAGAAACACCATGCTGCAACACAGAGAATATCAAGGCAGGCACGATTTACCAAAAAAACCCTGCTTTCTCGTTATATAACTCACTTCTGTGCATTTCTCAGAAATTGTGGCTCGAGGGTCGGGCTCTTCCAAAAAAAAAAAAAAATCACAGCCTAGAAAATGTAGGAAAAAAACATTCAGGGAAAAGAAGAGGTTCAACAGCTCAGAGAAAAGCCCCCTGGTATGGCTTTGGCTCTAAAAGAAAGTTAATTAAAAACAATCAAAATTTTCACAGTTTCCCCCTTAAATCAAATTTTAGTCAATCAACCAAAACATGTTTGGTATCTGAAGTTCACTTAACAGTAGAACTACAAGGCATAAAAGCAAATTATGGATGACTCCTATTACCTTTCAGCTACCTTGGCCAAATGGTTCCAATGTGAAAGCAAAAAAACAACATCAGAAAACCTGTCTGGTTAATTGATTGCATTCGGATGAGGGGAAAATTGTGTAAATGAGATTTTTTCACAACATTTTTCCTTTAACACGGACAGTTTAGTATGTGTGCCTGTAGGGCGGTGAAGACTGATCTCATGGAGGTGGCAGAGATTGCGTGAACAAAAGAATGCACAGAGCCTGACGCCTGGAAATAACTGCCTTCCATGTTCTAGATTTCCGTTGATTTGTTCAGGAGAAAAAAAGCATTTTCACATAGTGCATATCGCTGATATAAGAAGACACCACATCATCACATCATTAGTTTACTGAAGAAAGGTAAAACATGTTCTTGATTTTAATAGATACTGATGTTATGCTTTTATTCCATGTAAGCGTGGACCATTTATGTAAATTCATTGTTTAGAGAATATTTAAAGCTTTTATTATTTTTTTTTAAAAGTAAAGTAAAATAATGAAATGAATACATTTTAAATAGAAGTTAGTAGAGTTTCATTTGATATTGACAATATGTTGTGGAAACTAGCACATGAGGATCAGCAGTTTTGGGTTACTGTCCTTATCACACGGTCTAACATTCCAGTTTGTCCTGTTTTGCAATAGATAATCTCCAGCCATCGTCCCCTGAGGCACTTCCACAACATTAAATTCATTTATACTTCCATTCCATTTTTGAACATGGAATTATGGAACAGTAAGTGTTCCATAACCAGCATTAGACAAATTTAGAATCACAGGAAATTTTCAATAACCGCAGTGATAGGGATAAAGAATAATCCATGCTTGGAATATGATTAATGTCAGCAACCTTTCTGCAGAGAGGTGAACTGAGAGTCATTGTGTAGCGCTGATCATATGTGTGAATGTTATGGGGGATTACAGACCTTATTTGGCTTGCAATACTTTAGGCTGCAGATCCAGGAAGCTGGCACTCTAAATCAAAGAATACGGCCAGGACAGAGAATTAGGCCAAAAGCATATAATTAAATGACAAATGGATTATGATTATTATACTTATTACAATGTTTATTACAATGTAGTTAGTTAGACAGAAACTATTACTATTGAAGCAACTGGTATTGGTTTAAGATCATGTGGTTTTATTTTTCATTTTTGCATCACATCAAGAAGAGAGAGGTTTGCTTGTTAATATTACTGCATGTCCAATTTTTAAAGTCAAAAACAATGCCAATATTTCCCCATAACAGCATCCTTTGGTATCAAAGTAATTCCAGAGTGATCTAGTGATCAGAAAATGATATATAGTGAATGGCTTCATACAACAGTTTTCTCCCTAAGCTGGAGGCTTATTTTTACATCTATTTTTTTTTCTTTTTGGACAAATTCAGGGAGGTTTTTTACACATTATTTTAATCAATTTACAAAATGCAAAGTGAGCAAACAAGAAAAATCTAAATCAGATCAGTATTTGGTGTTACTGCCTTTTGCCTTCAAACCAGCATCAGTTCTTCTAGGTACACTTGCACAAAGTCAGGGATTTTGTAGGATTATAGTCGGTGTCTGATCAACCAGTTTTACCAAACAGGTGCTGATGATCATCAGTGTCACACGGAGGTTGAAACACAGTCATGTTTGGAACAACCTCCCAGCCGAGTTCCTTCAAAAACTGTGTGCAAGTGTACCTAGAAGAAGTGATGCTGTTTTGAAGGCAAAGGGTGATCACACCAAATATTGATTTGATTTAGATTTCTCTTTTGTTCATTCACTGCATTTTGTTGATTGATGAAAATAAATGATTAACACTTCCATTTCTGAAAGCATTCTTTGTTTACAGCATTTTTTCACACCTGCCTAAAACTTTAGCACAGTACTGTGTATATATTCATATATAAATATAAAAAAAAAAATATATATATATAGGACTAATATTGATAGATACTGTGAGTTAATCAGAGACAGAGTTTTGATCTTTCTTTCATAATTTACATTTTTTTGTTTACAAAGAGTTCTGCAGCGTGAAAAACTAGGGAGCGCCATAAGAGCTGAAAATACATAGATTACAATAATAAGAGGCTGGAATGTAAACCACCATTATACTAGCAGAAGTTTAAAACAGCTGTCACCACCAGCTTATTACATAAACCTTGGAGATTTAGTGGTATCTTCAAAGAATGATCTCAGGAGTAAATGTAACTGAACTGAGCCTAAAGTATAAATAAAAGAAAAAAAAGATTTTTCTGTTTCTTTGTTTTTCTTTTGTTGTTCGTTGTTGTTATTTTTTGCTTGTTTAAAAAAGGTGTGCCATCACCTGTGATATTTTCAGCATCTTTTAGCATATTTTTAATGAGAGCTGTTGCAGCGTGTTATTTTGCAAAGTGATAGGAAGAGGATGGAGAGACTGGCAGAGCTGTTTTGCCTTCGATTTATGCCTTGTTAGTTCCAGTATGACGCCTTTGCCTGGTCCCCACAGGGCCGACTAGGCTGCTGCAATTCCTTCATTTATTTCCCGAATGAAAAGCTAAAAATAACCCTCAGCATTTTGTGAATGAAACCCTAAAAATACAGCTTACATTCATCTCTTCCTCGCCCCCACCTTCTCTCTCTCTCTCTCTCTCTCTCTGTCTGTCTCTCTCTCTCGCTCTCTCTCTCTCTCTCTCTCTCTAGTGCTCTAGTGCTGGATGGATGACACTGCAAGCAGACGTTGTATTAATTTCCAGGGCTGAGGCTCTAAATGACAGTAAACATTATCGCTTGATCTATAAAGAAAACTAGAAGACCTTGCCACACCTATTAGTCCTCTAGGCCTTGAAAAGAGGAAGGGGAAGAAATTTGTGAGTTTCCGATGTCAGCTTCCGTCTCTGCAGCACATGCTCGGATTCTCAATGGAGCAACACACAAGCCCCCATACACCGCCCCCCCCACACAAAAACCCCCACCTACCACCACCCTCGACAACATTGCACCCCTGCAGCCTTGTGATTGGACAATGTCGATCCAGAGTCTCATTCACAACTCTTGCCTTGTCGCTACCCAAATCACAGCCCCTCAGAAGTGTGTTTACACACCGAAGAGTGTTAGACTCTTCGTTAATTATAATTTTGAAACTTGTCTCTATAGGGAAATCAGTTTAAAGTGAGATGAATCCAATAATCACATTTTACCTTGATAATTACAAACACAATATCAAACCTTCCCATCCAGGTTGTTAACCGTGGCCCCGGCCATCGTTAAGGCCTTATGCGCTAAGAGTGTTTACTCTTGCCTCATTCAAGGGAATGCTGCTAAGCTGGAATGTAAACCACCATTATAGGCCTGACCCCCGTCACACACTCGTGACTTTCCCGCATAACTCACCCAATGCTGTGCCAACAGTCTAGTGCAGCCGCCTGACAGCTAACCGTCACAATATTTACATTCTGCACCTCCGTCACATAAAAAAAGGACCTGCAGACTCAACAGGAGGACCTGTGCAAAGAGGGAGGGAGGGAGAGACAGTGAGAGTGAAAAAAAAGACAGAGAACACGTCCTCAGAAAGGAAAACAATTCTTTCCAGACTGGTCATCATTCAGAGGCAAGGAGAATGTCATGATATCATAAAAGTGAGACGTTGGGAATGCAAGGCATCCCCTCTAATGTCCTGCTCCAAATGAGAACGCTTCATTTTAGGTCATTGCATGGACTTTTTCTTTTTTTTCATATGCCTCATACCTTACGTGTTTCTGCATTAGCTTTTACAGAAAGCAGCAATCACTCAAAGGGTAAAGCCAAAGACATTCAAGCAACACACTCTAATATGGTAAACTACTGCAGTGGTACACTTTGTTCTGTTAGAAAGGAAATTTGAAAAGGGTGTCCACACCCACCCCATGAAAATGAGTCACAAATCCCCTCAAATGTAATCACTGTAACACACACCCTATTGTGGCTTATAGATTTTACAAAGAGCAACAAAATGAAAAATGTTTCTCAAATATTTCAGTTATTAATAATGATAATAAAAACTTTTGTGGGCTGTAGTAACAAAATGCTCAAAGATTACTTCATAAACAGCACAATGAAACTTCATATTAAATATGAAATATTGAAACTACATGAAGTGAAAGTGACTGATTGTCAATGTGAAACACAGAACATCACACAGTGAGACACAACAAAATTCAACCTCTGCATTTCACCCATACACACATGTGCAGCCGGGGCAGCTATTTAAAGCATCCAGGGAGCAGTGATGGGGATGGTACCTTGCTCAAAGGTACCTCAGGGCAACCTACTGGTCTGGGATTTTTTAAACCCCACTGCCTTCCATTCCTGGGGTCTAATCCCTAACCACTATGCCACCACTGCCCTGGTTATCCATCCATCCATCCATACATTAATTTTCTTCACTATCCTGACTGGAATTTTTGGGTTCATGGGTATCATAATGATTTAGGATTTCCTCCTCCAACTATGTAATTTTAAATTAAATCATATGTGGCAAGTATGGGCAGCGGTGGCCTAGTGATTAGGGCGTTGGCCACATGATCAGAGGATCGGGGGTTCGAACCCCTTCCCAATAGGTTGCCCTGAGGTACCCTTGAGCAAGGTGCCATCCCTGTCACTGCTCCCCGGGCGCTTTCAATAGCTGCACGGTGTTTGAGTGTGCATGGGTTAAATGGAGGTCCATTTTCATTGTGGTTCATTGTCTGCTGTGCTTTGACCTCGCAATGACAAGGGTTGTCACTTTCATCTGTAATAGCCACCAATGATAATGTACCTCCTGTATTTGCGAGGAGATAATTAAACTATTCCCGTAAAATAAACCACATAGTTTTATTAATGCTGTGATTCCACAAATCGTTCATCTGATGTACTCATCTCTCCTGTTAACAAGAGCTTTTAACATTTCAGCCATATCTGACGAAGTCATGGTTTGTGTGTGGCATTAGTGTTTGCTCTGGCCAACTGGCTGTTAAATGGTTAGCTCAGCCTGTTCTTCATGTAGGGTGAAGACGAAATGTGTGGGGTAAGTGTAACCTGGTGAGTAACAGCAAAGGAATCTTCAGCCCCCGCTCAGCTGCCAAAGAGAGCAGATAATATTTAAATGATGACAAAACAAGTGAGGAAATTCCTGAAACGGTAATATTTCTTTGCTCCCTGTGGCTCCAGAAAGAACAGACAAAAATGGCGACCACATAAGTCACATCATCAGAAATATTTCACAGTTTACATTTGTGTCCATAGTTATGCCTCACAGGCGGAAAACCTCAAATTTTGAAAGAAAATGAAAGTCATTAGCATAAACTGTATTGCTGGGACCAGGATTGTGCAACACTGTCCGGAATTGATGTGCCTGGATACAAATCGTATGAGACCCTGTGGGTGGTAGAAATGTAAGCAAATGAGTCTCGACATTTCGACCCTGCATGAAATGTGATGTGCTGGAACTTGACTCTTTTATCTTGAAAGGTTTGGAGCAGCTACTCTGCTACTTTAACAGCTTACACGAGTCAGCAAGAGCTGAAAATTTTGATTAGGAATAGGTCTGCACTGGTCCCTTTCTAGCAAACCCTGTAAAAGTACACAGTGTTCTCTCTCTAATATAGGATAAAATAAGATCTTTATTAATCCTGAAGGTAAGTCCAGATACCAAATTTTAAACAATAAGGTGATATTGAAAACAAAAAAAGGAGAAAAAAAAAAGTTGGAGTATAAAAAGGAATATGTGCAGTATCTCCCAGATAAGAATAAAAGTAGACAGAGGCAGTGTTAATAATAACAGTGCCACAATGTTAATATTAATGTTGTTTACTTTCGATTGAGTTTTTTTTTTTATTCAGTTATTTAAATGGTAATTGTACAAGTTTAAAAACCCTTCTAGCTGTAATAACTCAGAAAGTATTTCACTCATTCAACATGTCTTTCACTCATTCAGGTCATTATTGCATGTCAAGAATTTCCATGAGGAGTTTTCAGCTGATTAAAATGAAAGTGAACTATAAAAGCACTTCCAGCTTTGTGGAAAAATTTCGCCTGTCTGAAGTATCATTAAGAATGGCAGTTAAGGGGAACTGTGGAAATCATTGGGGGCTCTGGAGTCACTGGAAGATCTGCAAGATAAAGAAACATTTTCAACTTTTCTGCATTTATGCGACCAAACATGCAAAGCAAAACCCCCAAATGACAGCAAAAGCAGAGGTACACAAGTGGTGATGCATTTCAGGATTGCTCAGGCAAACATGATCTGCATCAGAATAAAACTCTACCTGTCAGATGTCTACCTGCGAACTTATCACAAAATTAGGGCACATCTAGATGAGTGAGAAATGTTTTGGAAGTTCGATGGATTAATGCGATATATTGTCCACAGTTACCAAAATATTACTCGGCGTGAGTGTGGATCTGTTATTGCTTGGTGTTGTGTATCAAGCACACAGGAAACACTGCATGGGTAGATAAGAGAAAGATTTCATGAAATAACAATAAATATGATTTGTGACAGCCAGGTACCAGCAAGAGTAAAAGGGAAGGTTTACAGGACACTAGCGAGACCAGCTATGCTGTACGAGTTGGAGACAGTGGCACTGACGAAAAGACAGGAGGCAGAGCTGGAGGTGTCAGAGTTTAAGATGCTGAGATTTTCGTGGGTGTGACGAGGATGGACAGGAGTAGAAATTAGTATATAAGAAGGACAGCTCAGGTTAGATGTTTTGGAGACAAGGTTGCTTCTCTAACTTTGCCAAACCATGTTTGCCTGGTTGCGTTGTTTTGGACATGTCCAGAGGAGAGATGAGGATTATATTGGGAGGAGGATGTTGAAGATGGAGCTGCCAGGAAAATAGAAAAGAAGAAGACCAGAGAGGAGGTTTATGGACATGGTGAGAAAGAACATGAAGGTGGTCAGTTTGAAGGAGGAAGATGCAGATGACAGGAAAAATGGAGATGGTTGATCCGTTGCGACTCCTAAATGGGAGCAGCCAAAAGACATAGAGGATACGTAAATTCTAAAAGCAAAAGTAGGAAAAAAACCGAGGTAGAAAAAAGGAAAACCTACATTAACTATATAAAAAAAGTAAATGTCACAGTTGTTAAATAAGTAACTATAAATAAAAATAAAATAAATGAAGCTCTGAAGAAGCAACTTAATAGTGCCATTAAGGTGTTGCAGTGGCAGGTATCCGCATAATAATAATTAGAGTGATTCATGGCCTGGAATGACAGCCAAAAAGGTGAGTGGGTATTTGTGAGTGTGTGCGTATTTTGTCTTTAGATGTGTGACTTTGGGAAAGAAAAAAAATGCAGCTTACACTGCACCCACACACAGAGGGGTTCGAAATTGAAAAGTGAAGCCTGCAAAATTGACAGCACCCTTTGGGAGGGGTGCCAAACATTCTCTGCCAGCTCAGCATGTAAGAGAGAGAGGGAGAGAGAGGGAGAGAGAGAGAGAGCGAGAGAGAGAGAGAGAAAGAGAGAGAGAGTGTGTGTGTGAGAGAGAGAGACATAGAGAGAGAGAGAGAGTGAGAGAGAGAGAGAGAGAGAGAGAGAGAAAAGAAACAGAAAGAAAAGAACAACCTCTGCCAATTCCACCACACATGGAGACCAACTAGAGCCTAAAGAAGGATAGAGAACAAGTGCAGGGGCTTAGAAGTCATCCAAAACCAGGGATAATCTACAGTAAACCAAATAGAGAGAGGGGGGGGGGGGGATTAAAATTGTCAGTGCCTCTTAAAAATGTTACTGAATATGAATTCATTCTGCAGAATGAACAGACAGGGTGCTCTAAGCAGATACAAATACTGCTGAATTATTTTTTTAAAAGCCAACTGAAAGTATTGATTTGTAACGAACACCTTACAACCTGTTAAAATGTTCAAATCTATGGTCTGGAAATGTGAATGCCCTGTTGATTTAGTGGGACACAGCTTCCTATCAAATATTAACTCCTGCTGTTTGATCAAATCAACAATGTGAAATGCATTTCTTCATTTTTGTCTTTCGTCTTCTCCTGTTTAGGAGTCGCCATGGTGGATCAACTTCTCCATTTCTTCCTGTCCTCTGCATCTACCCCTTCCAACCGAGCACCTTTATGTCCTCTATCACCATGTCTCTTTCCTGGCAGCTCCATCTTCAACATCCTCCTCCCAATATAATCCTAGTCTCTGCTCTGGACAAACCAACACAACCTTGTTTCTCTCACTTTGTCTCTGAAATGTCTAACCTGAGCTGTCCCTCTAATATACTAATTTCTAATCCTGTCCATCCTCATCACACCCAACGAAAATCTCAGCACCTTTAACTCTGACACCTCCAGCTCCACCTTCTGTCTTTTTGTCAGCACCACCATCCAACATAGCTGGTCTCACTACTGTCCTGTAAACCTTCCCTTTCCCTCTTGTTGGTACCCGTCTGTCACAAATCGCTCCAGCCACTCTTCTTCACCCATTCCAACCTGCCTGCACTCTCTTCGTCACCTCTCTTCCACACTCACAGTAACTCTGAACTGTTGATCCCAAGTATTTAATTTCCTCCATCTTTGTCACCTCTACTCCCTGCATCCTAATCAATCCACTTTCCTCTCTTTCATTCACAATCATGTATCGTTTTTGACCTACTCACTTTCATTCCTCTCCTCTCTAGAGCATATCTCTACCTCTACAGGTCCTCAAGCTGCTGCCTATGCTCACTGCAGATCACAATAACTTCAGCAAACATCATCGTCCACAGAGACTCCTGTCTAACATCATCCGTCAACCTGTTCATTACTATTGCAAACAAGAATGGTGTTGATCCTTGATGTAATCCAACCTCTATCTTAAATGCAGCCATCACTCCCACTTCAGATTTCGTCACTGTCACACTGCCCTCATACATATCCTGAACTACTTTCACATACTTCTCTGTAACTCTGTAACAAAGAGGGGTGTTGGTGGTCTAGTGGTAGGATACTTGCCTATGGATCTATGGCTCAAGAGGTCCCAGGTTCGAATCCCACCTCTAGCACTACCAGCACTGGGTCCCTGAGCAAGACCCTTAACCCTGAGTTGCTCTGGGGGGACTGTCCCTGTAATTAGGACATGTAAGTCGCTCTGGATAAGAGCACCTGCTAAATGCCGTAAATGTAAATGTAACACCTTCCTCACACCAAACCTCAGCTCCTCTCTAGGTATCCTGTCATATGCTTTCTTCAAGTCTACAAAGGCACAGTGCAATCTGGCCAGAAACTCAACTGCCATCACTCCTAAATACTTCCATGCTTCCACTGGTATGTCATCCTTTCCAACAGTGTTTCCATTCTTCATCGCTGCCCTTCCATCTTGGATATTTGCTGCACTTCCTGATATCCTCACATCATCCAATCTTCTCTCTCTCTCATTCTCTTCATTCATCAGCCGCTCAAAGTACTCCTTCCATCTGCTCAATACACTTTGTTCACTTGTGAGTAAGTTTCCATTTCTATCCTTAATCACCCTGACCTGCTGTACATATTTCCCTGCTCTGTCTCTCTGTCTAGCCAACCGTTATAGGTTCTTTTCCCACCTTACTCTCCAACCTCTGATATAATTCACCAAACACCTTATCTTTAGGCTTCACCACTGCTTCCTTCACCCTGCGCTTCATCTCCTTGTACACCTGTCTACATTCTTCATCTCTCTAACTATCCCACTTCATCTTCACCTGCCTCTTCTTCTGTAAACATTCCTGGACTTCTAGGTTCCACCACCAGGTTTCCTTATCCTCCTTCTTCAGCAATCTGGTAGTGCATCAACACCTCCCAGTGACTGTATTCCACAACTCCTGCCTGAATTCGACATTGCAGTCCTCCTTCTTCAGCTTCCACCATTTGATCCTCGACTCTGCCCTTTCTTTTTCCTCCTCTTCTTGACCTCCAAGGTCATTCTACAGACCACCATCCTATGCTGTTTAGCTACACTCTCCCCTGTCACTACTATGTCGTCTCCAATCTCCTTCAGACTGACCCTCCTGCAAAGGATAAGATCCTGTGTGCATCTTCCTCCACTCTTATATGTCACCCTGTCCTCCTCCATGTTCTTAAAATAAGAATTCACTACAGCCATGTCCATCCTTTTCACAAAATCTACAACCATCTGACCTTCAGCATTCCTCTCCTTGACACATACCTACCCATCACCTCCTCATCACCTCTGTTCCCTTCACCAACATGTCCATAAAAGTCAGCACCAATCATCACTCTTTCTCACCTGGGTTCACTCTTTATCACTTCATCTAATTCACTATATACAAAAATTCTAGCTTGATCTGTTTAAGTCACAGGTCTACGTAATGCACTACAATGTTATATTTGATATTAAATTTAGTACTGATATTTAGTACTGATGATCTTTTGGTTGAGGATGAGCAAAAACTCTGCTTTAACCAGAGTGTCACACCATGATGTTACTTTCTGTTTTATGAAAGTTATAGTGCTTTATTTTGTGAAGTGAAGTGGAAGTGACTGATTGTCATCAGTCAACACAACACAGCACAACACAAAATGAAATATTAAATAACAATGGCCCTCTAGCCAATCTTTTGTTGAGATTTAATAACTGTTTTATTAAAATTATTAAAATTTATTAAAACTTTTATTATACTTAATATATTATACTTAAGTAGAGGCAGGCGAAGATGAAGTGGGATGTAGAATTTATACAGGTGTACAAGAAGATGAAGCGCAGGACGAAGAAAGCAGTGGTGAAGGCCAAAGATAAGGTGTTTGGTGAATTATATGAGAGGTTGGACAGTAAGGAGGGAGAAAAGGACCTTTACCAATTGGCTAGACAGAGGGACAGATCAGGGAAAGATGTGCAGCAGGTCAGGGCGATTAAGGATAGAAATGGAAACATACTCACAAGTGAACAGAGCGTATTGAGCAAATGGAAGGAATACTTTGAGCAGCTGATGAATGAAGAGAATGAGAGAGAGAGAAGATTGGATGATGTGAGGATAGTGAACCAGGAAGTGCAGCAAATAAGCAAGATGGAAATAGGAGTAGCAGTGAAGAGGATGAAGAATTGAAAGGCTGTTGGTCCAGAAGACATATCTGTAGGAGCATGGAGGTGTTTAGGAGAGATGGCAGTTGGGTTTCTGACCAGACTGTTAAACACAATCTTGGAAAGTGAGAGGATGCCTGAGGAGTGGAGACAAAGTGTACTTTTCAAGAATAAGGTCATGCACAGAGCTGTAGTAACTATAGAGGGATAAAGTTGATCAGCAACAGCATGAAGTTATGGGAAAAAGGAGTGGAAGCTAGGTTAAAAAAAGTGGTGATGATTAATGAACAGCAGTATGGTTTCATGTAGAGAAAGAACACTACAAATGCAATGTTTGCTCTGAGGGTGTTGATGGAGAAGTACAGAGAAGGTCAGAAGGAGTTGCTTTGTGCCTTTGTGGACTTGAAGAGAGCATATTACAGGATGCCAAGAGTTGTGGTTTTGTATGAGGAAGTATGTGTTAAAGAGAAGTATGTGAAAGTAGATCTGCAGTAGGAGTGATGGATGCATTTAAGGTAGAGGTTGGATTGCATCAAGGATCAGCGCTGAGCCCTTTCTTGTTTGCAGTAGGAATGGATAGGCTGACGGACGAGGTTAGACAGGAGTCCCCTTGGATGATGATGTTTGCTGATGATATTTTGATCTGTAGCAAGAGTAGGGAGCTGCTTGAGGAGAGCCTGGAAAGATGAAGATACGCTCTAGAGATGAAAGGAATGAAAGTGAGAAGACGGAATACATGAGTGTCAACAAAAGGGAGTAAAAAGTAGTGGTTAGGTAACAATGGTGGATGAATTACGGTTAGAGTTCAGAGTAACGGCAAGTGTGGAAGAGAAGTTATGAAGAGTGCAGGTGTTGGGTGTGACGAGGATGGACAGGATTAGAAATGAGTATATTAGAGGGACAGCTCAGGTTAGACGGTTTGGGGACAAAGTTAGAGAAGCAAGGTTGTGTTGGTTTGGACATGTCCAGAGGAGAGACAAGGATTATATTGGAAGGAGGACGCTGAAGATGGAGCTGCTCCTTAAATGGAATCAGCCGAAAGAAGCAGATTTGGATTTGACAGTTTACTGTGTTATTTGTGGTTAACTGGTCTTGTCAGATTGTTGTTTTTTTTTTTTTTTGTTTGTTTTTGCTGGAAATGTGGTTTCTGTCTGATAGTCATTTACAATACTGTGTAAGGTTACCCTTTCACAGTGAAGCAGAACTTAAGGAGCATCAGTGTTACAATTTAGAGCTTGTTAACTTCATTTATGTTAAAGCAAACATCATTCAATACCACTATCCCATGATATATCTGGAATATAGTCGCTATATTTGGATATGTAATATTTTGAGCCCTAAATGGACACAGATAAAGAGTCCTGCATTAAGCCCCTAGTTCCTTTGTGAATTACATGGCATTCAGAACTTTCACCAGCTCAGCAGATATCCCATCAGCTTTTGAAAACCCCAATGTTTCTGGCCATTGTTCCATTTCCTTCTCGGGAGCTCCACTAGGATCACTGTGATTATTCTGCTGAGCTTTTTCTTCCTTCACAAGAAAGCCAATCACCCAGAGCTGCTTTCTGTGCTCTATTCACTCGAATTCTTCCACTCTTCAAGGTCATCTGAGAAACTACCCAAAAAAGAGGCTTGTTGAACACTGTTAGCACCAACCTCCATGACCTCTGGCTTTTGAAATAGCTAGCCCACAGTGCGGGCAGTGATACATTTACATAAGAAACGTTCAGCTGTGCCAACATCTACCCTGTGACCTCCAGCAAAGATCCATAAATCACACCCATGTAGAGTTTGCTACCCACCACCCATGCTGAGAGAGGAAAAAAGAGAGAGAGACAGAGATAGAGAGTAAGTAATGTATGTACTTACGCTTGTAGAGTGGTTTCAGTTCACCCTTCAGTTAAGGACTTTCATGATCTCTGGCCTTGTGCTGGCAACAAAGACCGAGCGCTGAAAATGCGAACTTCAAACTTCATGTTTTCTTTTTTCTTCACTTTTATATTCATACAGTTGTACTCATATTACAGACAGTATACAGTTCCATTTTTCTGTATTTAATACTTTAATATCTATGCAATTCTGCCATTTCAGCTCTCTCATTTCTGCAGAAATCTTTATTTAGGTCCTCTTTGACCAGTGTGATTCCCCCACCTGTAATTAGGACCTCAGGTGCATCCTAATTAAGCAAGTCATGGTTGGACAAAAGACACAGGTCCAGTTTGCAAGTGGCAGGGAAATAAGGGAAATCAACATCAGAGTTTACTTTCCTTTTCTAGCCAAACATCAGAACTATCCAAAAAATCTGTCTGTTGGGACATTTGACTCTTCATAGACTCAGACTCCATTCTGCCAGCAGAAGCTGCTCCGAATAATGTCGGAAAAGCAATCTAATTATAATAAAGCACCGTATTTAATTTCAGCATTTGAACTAAGTAACATTTGGCAAGTCAACAGTGAAATGATTACACATCAAAAAACCATTTAGTCATCAAGAAGCAGAAACTGAGTAAAGTATAAAAGTATATTTTTATTGTATTGACTAAAATTTATTTATGTTAAGTGTTCACAGTTAAATAGTGTTAATATTTTACTGGGCTGAGACAAATGCAAGTAAATAAACAATACAGAAAATATAATTATTTGATAATTATATATACTATATATTTAAATCATTTGCCCACTTTAGGCTTGTATTATAATAACAGCAAGCAAAAGACAAAAACAATGAAATGGCCATTACTTATTTGGTGGTTAATCACCAAGTTACATTTAAATAAGCATGTCAGGACTAATATTCACTGACAGGTTTAAATCAAAACATTATATTTTTATTTTATATATTAAAATTTTATTTCAAGCATTCAGAGTTTTAAATCCATATCATTTTTAAATGCTTCAATCCACAATCCATACACTTCTTTTCATTTAGTCCAGCTTTGAAGTTTTTTGTACTGATTTGTTCAATAGTATTTGTTGGTAGAAAATTATTATTAATAATATCTTAAATGATGCATTAAGAAGCTTCATATTTTTCTTGACCCCTCTTTAGTAAATGCAATAAAGCACTCGAAGCCACGACAGCCATTGATTTTATCACGCTTAAGGGATTCATACGCACTCTGCTTCGCAGTGAGCCAAAGTAATGGTCATACGAACAAAAGTACCAGAAAATATTTATATTATCAAATATATTTATATTTCAATGTTTAATATTCTTTTTTATTTTAGTTAAAACCAGAAAAAATACTAAAACTTCTATATGAGGTTTAGAAAACAACCAAATTTCCCAAATCCTCCTACCTCATGCACTTTAAGAGGTTGGCGACAAAGCAATACTGCTTTCACTGCTTAATGTTGAGGGAAATGAACTTTTCCAAAAATGATTCTTGAAAATGCAACAGCAAATGTAGTTAGAGCTATTTTAGCATTATAAATAATAAGTAAGGCATGAAGCATAATGGATTGCAGTTACACTCTGATCTTACACAACGTTCAATAAGTTATGTTAGTTTAAGACATTGGTTTATATTCCGTGACTTAAGTATAAATATCAATATCTCAAATATGTCAACAACCACTCAACCACTTTAAAAGGATTACTCATTCTCCTTTCTCTCTCTCTCTCTCTCTCTCTCTCTCTCTCTCTCTCTCTCTCTGCATTCTTCTAAGTGAGCCAGAATGCCTAGTATGCTTCTGCTAAAGAACATGGATCTTTTCACACTGCACCAGGTGATGAACGACTAACTTAACCTCAAGAAAGTGAAATCATCACCTCTTTTTCCAGGATCAAACAGTTCATCCTGTCTTCGCTCTATAGGTCTCTGTACAGAAAGAACTGCAGGGGTGAATTTAACCTCAAAGCAGCTTTTGACATCACTTTCTGCATTCAATTTCTACGCTGAGTTTAAATTAACCATAATAATCAATCTATCTGTATGCCAGAGCCTACAAGCCAACATACAAGAGACAACAGTTTAGTTTAAAAACCAATGTTCTCAATTAATGTTTTCTTGGAAAGCCTGGATCACTTCCATTAGTTGTTTGCTATTTACTTGTTAAAGTGTTGAAAGAGTGCATCTCTGGGGCTATTAGCCTGTAAAGTGACTACAGTGAACACCATATAAATGGCTAGGTGCACTAATTTGTTTTTAATCCCAGTTCCAATTAGCAACCTAAATGAATTAGGAATAACACCAATTGCCCTATTCCAGGAACCACAATGTTGGAGAATTGAGGAACAAGCTGGAGAACATTGACCGTTACTTGACATAATCCACTAAATATCTTTCTGTTTAATGCACTTGACTTGTCAATAGAACTATGAAAACTAGCCCCATCATTAATTGTTCATTTCTTTGAATCTGAGTAAATTCTTACAGAAATTTAAATTTCTTGACTGTGCCCTTAATATGCACCTGACAGAGTTGAATTAAAGGCAATAGGTTGTTGAAAATAAAACTACATTTACAGTTTTTCCTTTTCCCAGAATGCAATCAATCAGTTTAAACTTGTTTGCTGTTTGAAATGTGCTCCTTTCATAGTATGCCTGAGCCACTAGACTAAAATTTAACTATGAATGGTTAAAAACAAGTGCAGAATAAAATGAATGAATAATATGAATAAAATGAAGGAATGAATGAATAATATAAGCTAACAAGTTACATTAGCATTATGCTAACTACATGCAAACAATTCTCATACACTCAGCTTAAAGGAAATCTAAAATAGACTTGCTTGCATGGTTACTAATACTTCATCAATCCATGTAATGTAGTTCCTGTCCATTTTTATAAATAGCCACATCTAGAGAACGCTTTAACTTTTGTTATAAATATTGTTCTACCTGGAAAAAAGGAGCCATATGGTTCAGACATATATGGAAATGCCAGAGTATTCATTTCAAGTCAATGAGCACCACTTGTTTTCAAAAGGTTTCTGCATAATTCTATCATCAAGACATAAACAATGCATTCTGGAAGGGTTTGGCAACAAAGGGGGCCAAATTGGTCCAGTACTGCAAAAGTTTACAGCAGATATCATTAAAGCCAGACATCTGAAACATCATCTCTATAATCTCCCTCAGGAAATCAGGCACCACATCAATGACTTATCAACTCAATTTGGGGACAGCGATGGCCTAGTGGTCAGGGAGTTAGCCACAGGATCGGAAGATTGTGGGTTTAAATCCCTAGTAGGTTGCCCTGAGGTACCCTTGAGCAAGGTACTGCTCCCCGGGCGCATTCATAGCTGCCCCCTGCTGCATGGGTTAAATGCAGAAGTCCAGTTTTGTTTTGGTTCTCACAATGACAAGAATAGTCACTTTTACACTTCAGTTTTATTGGACTGCAATGATTTTGGCATACAGTTGCACAGTGCTGATCATGTTTAAGTTTCCATTACTTCTTAACTACATTGATCACTTATATCAAGTGCAGACTAAAGAAGCAAACTTTGGACACAAGCCATGAGAAAACTGCATATTTTATAGTTTCCTGCTACTATACCACTAACTTATCATCTCACAAAGCCAATAAAAGAAAATTAAAAGAAGAAGTACAGACATCCACAGCACTTATTTCTGCCGGTTATCTAATGATCTGAAGAAGTCTCCAGCCGACCCCTAAATGCCCCGATGCTACAGCAGCGTTCTCTGGCAGGGGAGGGCTGATGCAAACTGGCCAACTGAAATAAATGTTGTTTGACGTCATCATGTTATTTATAGAAAGTAATATTTGGGGATGGAAGTGCCTTTTCATGTCAGAATCAAAGTACAAACACTTCATGCAACCATACAAACACAGACAGCCAAACACATTCGCGCACACACTCACATATACGCAAATGGAGCCTCGCAAATAGATACACACATTCTTAGATACCAGAGTGTTATAGTTCCTTATTGAAAAAGTCAATAACCACTCATTTTCAGGATTCTCAATTGGAGAAGTAAGACAACATACACACTCACAAACACATGCACACACACACATACTCACAAGCAGGCAAATAGATGATGAGCTGAAATACTCCAATATGACTACAGGAGTAAATTCAATTTGCTTTTAAATGAGGAAGCTTTAAACCACAAGCAGGAACACTATACCACTCACAGGCCCTTCTCTTTGTTATACCAACCCCTATGTATTTACAGCAGGCCATTCAGTAGTCTATGGCACTACTAGGCAGAGAAGAGCCTAAAATGTAGCACCACACAAGGCAATTTGGGGAGAACATCCGGCAAAAGTTATAAAACAAGCACAAAAAGAGTCAAAAATGTTTCAATATATGACCATGGTGTGCAAAATGCCTAAAATTGTCCCACACATAAACTGTCTTGAGGATTTAAGTGAACATTAATACATTTAACAGACAGTCTTATACAGAGCGACTTCCATGTCCTAATTACAGGGACAATCCCCCTGGAGGAACTCAGGGTTAAGGGTTCTGCTCAGGGACCCAGTGATGGTAGTGTTAGAGGTGGGATTTGAACCTAGGACCTCTTGAGCCATTGGTCCATAGGCAAGTACCCTACCACTAGACCACCACCCTACTGAACTAATAAACTTGCTGATGTGGTTATTTTCTGACAGTAAGACATGTTTTACATTAAAAGTATATGGGGACTCCCCCTCTAACTATTGACTGACAGTTACACGCATTTCATATAGATTTGAAAAATCAAGCACCCAGTCATGAAATAGTTTTAAAAGAATGAAGAATTGGTTGTACTGGTGAACTGGTAACTTTAAATATGGTAAAGTCATGTTGTGCCAAATTTGCCACAAGCCAGTTTATAATATTTCTATGCTGCAAGGTCTGGAGCAAAAGATGCATCACAAGCTTTATGAAAAATGTTTCTAATTGTGGAATTGTGTTCACTGCAATGAGTCATGCTTCACTACCTGGTAGTCTAATGGACAAATGCGGCTTTGGCAGACGCCAAGAGAGCGCTATCTACTGGAATGAATATTGCCCACAGTAAAGTTTGGTGGAGGTGGTTTAATGGTCTAGGACAGGTCCGATATTTTCAATAAGGGTTTGTTTTAATTATACAGCATACAAAAACTGTTAGACAGTTAATAAAACAGGAATATCCTAAAAACATATATAAATATACTGGTCCAGTATCCATTATCTGCCGCTTGTCCCAAACAGGGTCGCGGGGGAGCGCTGGTGTCCAACCCAGCGCACACAGGGCGAGGACAGGGGACGCACCCTGGACAGGTCGCCAGCCCATTGCAGGGAGAAGCGGGACGGGGACGGTACCTTGCTCAAGGGTACCTCAGGGCAACCCATTGGGAAGGGGTTCGAACCCCTGATCCGCCGATCATGTGACCAACGCCCTAACCACTAGGCCACCGCTGCCCCGCTGGTCCAGTATATGCTTACATATTCATGGACATAGAGTGTTTTGGTAAATTGCTTTAAGTAATTATACTAACCATCTTTAAGCCTGAATTTTGTTTGTATATCTTCTTCTTTCAGCTGCTTCCGTTTAGAGGTCGCAACAGCAGATAATTCATTTCCGTTTCTTCCGGTCCTCTGTGTCTACGTCCTTTAAACCTGCCACCTGCATGTCTTCCCTCACCATGTCCATAAACCTCTTCTTTTGTCTACCTCTTTTCCTCTTTCCTGGTAGCTCCATCCTCAACTTCCTCCTCCCAATATAATCCTCGTCTCTCCTCTGGACATGTCCAAACCAACGTATCTTTGCTTCTCTCACTTTGTCTCTGAAATGTCTAACCTGAGCTGTCCCTCTAAAATACTCATTTCTGATCCTGTCCATCCTCGTCACACCCAACGAAAATCTCAGCATCTTTAAATCTGAGACCTCCAGCTCCGCCTCCTGTCTTTTCATCAGTGCCACCATCTCCAACCCATACAACATAGCTGGCCTCACTACTGAATAAAATAGAATAGAATAGAATAGAATAGAATAATCCTTTATTATCCCACGAATGAGAGATTTGGGTGTTACAGGGCTCTTTAACAAGAAAGAAAGAGAGAATATATAAAAATACCAGGAAAGATATTCATATACATATCCATATACAGAGCTATATATACAAATAGATATTTACAGGGTAATTAACAAGAAAGAAAGAATATGAAAACAGAAAGGTAACCTTATACACAGAGAGCATATAATAATAATAATAATAATAGTAAATAATAATAAATAAATTATAAATAAATAAATGTAAAAATAAATGTAACAGTAACAATATTATTATTATCAATAATAATAAAAATAATAAGAGAGTAATAATAAATAAGTAATGCTTATCCTGTAAACCTTCCCTTTCACTCTTGCTGGTACCCGTCTGTCACAAAAAATTATTTTTCAGATATTTTTTTCTCATTTCACTTCACCATCTTAGACTATTTTGTGCAGATCCATCACATAAAATAAGATTAAGAAACATTTAAATTACAGGTTGGAATGTAACAAAATATGTAAAAATACAATACTTTTGAATACTTTTGCACAAGGCACTGTAAGGCCCGCTACCCCCGTCACCTCTACTCCTTGCATACTAATCACTCAATTTTCCTCCCTTTCGTTTACTCACCTACTTACTTTCATTCCTCTCCTCTCTAGAGCAGATCTCCATCTCTCCAGGTTCTCCTCAAGCTGCTCCTGACTCTCGCTGCAGATCACAATATCATCAGCAAACATCATCGTCCACGGAGACTCCTGTCTAACCTTGTCCGTCAACCTGTCCATTACTACTGTAAACAAGAATAGGCTCAGCACTGATTCTTGATGTAATCCAACCTCTATCTTAAATGCATCCATCACTCCTACTGCAAAACTCACCACTGCTACACTGCCCTCATGCATATCCAGAACTTCTCTCACATAATTCTCTGTAACACTTCCTTATACAAAGCCACAACTCCTCTCTTGACACCCTGTCATATGCTTTCTGCAGGTCTACAAAGGCACAATGCAACTCCTTCTGACCTTCTCTGTACTTCTCCATCAACACCCTCAGAACAAACATTGCATCTGTGGGGCTCTTTTTTGGCATGAAACCATACTGCTGTTCTCTAATCTTCACCTCTTTTCTTAACTTAGCTTCTACTATTCTTTCCCATATCTTCGTGCTGTGGCTGATCAACTTTATCCCACTATAGTTACTACAGCTCTGTGCATCACCATTATTCTTGAAGATCAGTACTAGTACACTTTGTCTCCACTCCTCAGGCATCCTGTCACTTTTCACAGATTGTGCTAAACAATATGGTCAGAAACTCAACTGCCATTTCCCCTAAACATCTCCATGTTTCCATCGGTATGTCATCCAGACCATTAGCCTTTACATTCTTCATCCTCTTCATCGTTGCCCTTACTTCCCTCTTGCTTATTGGCTGAACTTCCTGGTTCACTATCCTCACATCATCCAATCTTCTCTTTCTCTCTCATTCTCTTTATTCATCACTGAATTTTGTTTGTACACTCCTTAGTGACAGGATGCATTCTGAAGCAAGTGTGTGATGAGTAGGTTTTAAATTTTGAAATGTTTTACATTTTATTTAAATTTTCTGCTGCAAGTTGAAGGAGCATACTCTTCTGTACTCTATGAAAACTAAAGAATCTGACAAAACTCTTTCAATATATTACATTACATTTTTTGGACTATAAAGCAAAAAAAACTAAAAACTTGCTCAAGCTCATGTGCTTTAGTGCTTATAGCACTCAAGTGTCAAACTACAATTTGTGTAATTCCAAGAACCCATTTTAGCCAACAGGTAAGGTTTCTGCTGATGTGACCCAGAAATCCCCTGCTGATAAGAAATTGTGTCAGTAGAATAGAATAATAGAATAACAGTAGTTTTCAACTATCAAAAGTTTTTTTTTGTACTGATTTTGTTTATTTAGAAAAGTTCAAAGTTTAAAAGTAATTTTAAATACATTTATTGAAGGCAGAAGTTTATGAAATTTCATTAATTAATTAATGTGTAGGTTGGATTGGAAAGTTACTAAAATTGCAATATTTGCTTTAAATATTGTGGCAATTGATTCCTATTACTGCTATTGTTACAGAACTATCAACTGAAAGCTTTGTTAAGAAAACAAGGGTGTTTTTATATGGTATTATTCTGAAGAGCACTATTTGGCAGCTTTCTTTTAAGATGCATAAATAACCCCAACTATTGGCGCAGAAGTTGTACATACCAGCATATAGTGGAGAATAACTTGTATCCAAACAAAAGTTATTTATACTGTATGAAAGCACATTCCAGATGAATGGCAGTCCATTACTTACCCTACTGCTTATTTTCTTCTATTATTGTCTATTCTACATTCTTTTTTTTCCTTTCTCTTCTCCTTGACCGCTCTGGCATGCTGTGTGTGTACGTGTTTTGGTGTGTGTGTGTGTGTGTGTGTGTGTGTGTGTAAGCATGGATCTAAGATGTGCTGGGAACTGGACTGCGTTTTAGTCAGTAGGGGGAGAAAACACTTCACTCTTTTTCTCCAACACAGAACAGTTGTGCTTCTCTCTTACTGTCGCTCTCTCTCTCTCTCTCTCTCTCTCTCTCTCTGCATCAATAATAAATGAGGATTACGCACTTCTTCCCTCACAGTGCTCCACTCTTCTTCTCTCTCCCTCCTCTTCCTCTCTTCAACAATCCGCGTGCAGGACAAATTGCCGAGTGGCTCTCTGTAAGAGTTATATGCACACATACATACATACATACACACACACACACACACACACACACACACACACACATACAAACTTACACCAACAATCAACAAACAAATGCACACAGGTTAACATAACCTAAGGTTCAGATGTCACTCTGTGGCATCCAATTGACACACACAATATCCATACAAACACACACACATATGTTCTCTCAATGCTCTAAACTGAACCCAGCATTGACGTCTCCATTTTAACTCAATGACTGAACACCATCTCTGACTGCTCGAGTGAACACGAGTGCTCCGTGGCTGACCTCTTGTTAACCGCAAAAGGCGCAACGCTTGCATGTCATCCGTGCGTCAGTCTTTTTAACATCCTCCACTCTCTTAATGGAGGGCTTGGCAAATCCTCGGGCCAAAAATGTGCCTCACCCTCCACTCTGCCAATTAGCCATGCCCACCCCCAAAGGCCCTAATCACCACCTGAACACGCTGGTCTCACAAAGTCCAAGAACAGACGAATGAAGAGTGAAGCAACATTGAGACGCCCTGACATGACACTCAAGAAAACAGACTTGTCCTCAGCGCTTAGTCAGAGCCTTTGGTCATCCATCTGTGGCTTGCGAAACCATTATAGAGTGGACAAGTGCTGTTGAAGTGCACTGGGCCAAATTAGAAGCCTTAATGAAAACTAGTGAAGTCTGTTCTCAAACAGCATATAGAAAATCACAAATGTGCTGCAATCTGCTCAAAGATGGCATGTGTTCATGATTAGGTGATACTCAATCTCACTAGGCAGGCAAATTACCCAAACCACCTTGGTCTATTGATCAAGAACCTCCAAGGTTTGGCCTAAAGCAGTCCTCAGATGTGAAAAATGATCAATAACAGCCATGCTGAAAAAAGAAAAGGTTAAACACCTAAATACATTAGTGACTTATGGTTGTGGGGTTGGTAGCCTTAGGAAATTTGTAGATCAAGAAGATTCAGGTTCAAGCCTGGCTCTCTCCTTCAGTAACACCATTTGAAGCACTGAGCAAGGCCCTTAATGCCAGTTACCTCCAGGGAGACTCTCCCTGGCATTAGGCAATGTATGTGGCTCTGGTAAGAGCATTTGATAAATGCAATAAATGTAATTGTAACCATGCATCTAAGGCCATTAGTTTCATGTAGAATCATTAAATATCCCATTAGGAAACCATCAAGAGCATCAACAATCAGAGCCATGTTACCTGTTATACCATTAGCATCCTATACATTGTGATATCAAGCCAAAAGATAAACACAAAATATCTTTACTGACTTTTGAACATCAATTAAAAAAAACACTAGGAACTAGGAAACAAGACTATTCATTCAGTATATGTGAGATGTTTAAAGGATTTTTGGAGGTGCCTGTAAAAAAGATGTTTTTCTGATTTTCTCATCAGCAAATTTTTATTAAACATTATTAACTAACCACCTTCAAAGCTCTTCAGCTCTCTGTCAATTAGTTCTTGGTTGAAATGTTCATTGTTCTTGTGGTTTAAATTAGATTTCCTAACAGGACCAGCAAGTGCCATTAACACATTTGTGAAGATATCTTGTTTATTAGCTCCAGACTGCCTTAAACTACTTCATTATCATTCACAGGATGGAATGAACACCATAACTTTCTCCAAATCGGATATTAGCTTCTGCATTTTATCAAAGAGCTAAATGAAATGGGATATGAAGCTTTTTATTACAGTAAACTTTCTGCCAACTTTGTGTTGGAGTATGATGTTGAGATTGAAACAGTGTTTAGCCCAAGTACAGACAGAATGATGGGCTGTGTCATCACTTGCTCCACCCCCCATCTTAGTCCTGATTTATGGTTATGAGGCCAATTCTCCACAAATCAGTGCCATCACTTGCTCCTTGGCCCGGCCCGCTGGCTTAGCTGGTTCGGTCACATTAGCTTGCAGCGTAATTGACTCGCGAAGCTTATCGTTTCCCCACAAAGTTTATGGAATGAGTTACGATATGCTCCCAGACCTGAGGACAGCCCAAGATTAATCACTGACACTCATTCATTTGGATGTATGTTTTCATCGCTGCTCCCTGCCAAGCAGCCCTGCTCCACTCCCAAATGATAAATCTGCTCTCATACTAGCACTGCGCTGGCAATGTACAACTACCACCAAGCTGGTTCAGCATTGTAGCACTCAGATTCAAACGCACAGAATATTGCTTAGAAATACAGAATATGGACATTTTTTCAGCTCATGCAATTTTGACATCTTACTTAAAATATGCAAATGCTATCAAGAAAACTTTGTTGATTTCTAGTGTCTAATTAGATTGTGAGTGAATCACGACCTATCACTATAGGCTGGAAATAAAAATATTATAAGTCCTGTTTAAAAAGCGAGTGGTAATCTCCTTTTGAACAAAGGAAAAGGCCTTTAACTGGCATCAGTACATCTCAATGAATTACACGTAAATTTCCCATGTATTGGGTAAGAGACATTTTTCCACATTTTTCTGAAATTAACAGTGCTTAAAATATATTCACAGAAAGAAACCACAGAAATCC
Source organism: Hepsetus odoe (assembly GCA_017165825.1). Classification (NCBI taxonomy): domain Eukaryota; kingdom Metazoa; phylum Chordata; class Actinopteri; order Characiformes; family Hepsetidae; genus Hepsetus; species Hepsetus odoe. Next base: position 11,236,367 of record CM029391.1, on the reverse strand, counting down.
CTAATATAGGGTGTTGCATCTGTATAACTGTATGAAATTCATTAAAAAAAAGAATGTTTACACTGTGTACTAAACCACATTGTGGTTTGAGTTGGGTTGGGAAAGGTTTGGGAATCGTATTGTTAAAAGTGAAAAGTGAAAGTGACTACTTGCCACTGTGAACACAGCACAGGACACCGTGCACCAATTTCTTTTTCTGCATTTAACCCATATATCAAGTGAAGCAGGACGCTGCTGTACATCCACTGGCCAGTGAGCAGTGTTGAGGACAATACCTTGCTCAAGGGTGCTGACTTCTAGTGTTAGCAATGTAAGCCTTGCAACTCAGTTCTGAAGTAAAGTAGCAGAATTGGGTCTTCAGACATGTTTTCACTGGTTGACTACTGTGATACAGAGAAATTTCTAAGAAAATGACACCATTAGTTGCCATTTGAATTGTGGAAACAGGGAAGGTTTTATATTAGTGCTACTGTGGTAGCAAGATTTGTACCTGTAAAGTCAGTAAAAGTGACTGAAACTAACAGAATATTATCTCTGAATAATATTTTTCTTCATTTCTCTCTCACCCACTATCTTTGTCCCTCATCCATTTACAGTCACAAGTCCATGCAATCTCTCAAATCGCCCACTCCTTCAGGTGCTCATTACTAAATTCAGAGTTTAGACATGGGTGTTTGGTTGTTGGTGGTGGTTGTGGGGGATTGTCATGTTATTCTTTAGCTTTTGGCTCACTGAAGACACCTCGAACATTCTGTCTACTCTGTCTCCACTACTCCTCCCATCCCTCTGGCCCATGAGAGAATGGGGGCATGTTAATGTGATCAGAAAGCCGTTGGTGTGAATAATGAAGTGAAGGAATCAGAGAGACACAGTTCATCATCTGGAAATAGTTCAGCTATAAAAAGAGTGTGTGACTCACAGGCTATGTGTGTGTTATGTCAGCTATTTCTCTGCCTCCTGACATTGCTATAGACCGCGGGCTGCACCCCGATTTTGGAGTGTGTGTAATTGCTATAAGGCTAAAAATAGAGAATGGGGTGTGTATTGTAGCATCTCTTCTTTCTCTTTCTCACAGTCATGATCACAAACAGACACACACACACACACAGAGCCCCTCACATACCCTCTGTCTCCTGCATTTTAATTGTCTCACTGTTTGAAGTAACTCAAAGTGAATATGTGATTTGTCAATTGATTTCTTTTCCCTCTCAGGCTATGAATAACAGTCTTTAATTATTGATGTGCTGACGTCAGCAATCTGTTTGAATGTTGTATGTGGTGCAGACCTCTTTCTCAAGGCTCTCTCTCTCTTTCTCCCTCCTCCTCCCTTCTTTGCAACCTTCCTCTTTCCATCCTCAATTCCTCACACTCACACACCTGGCAGAAGATAACGAAAGAACACAGGAAAGTGGTGACTATGAGAACAAAGAGATGAGGAGAAAGTGAGATCGAATGAAGGATATGTACAGACAGGATAAGCGGGGGGGTGTGAGAGAAAAGAGCAAGAGATTGTGAGAGAAAGTGAGAGAGATTTAGATAGAGAGAGAAGAACAAGACAGAAAGAGAAAGTGAGGGAGAGAGAACAGGGGAAAGAAGAAAGAGAGTTAGAGAGGGAGAGAGAGAGAGAAAGAGAGAGAGAAAGAGAGAGAAAGAGAGAGAGAGAGAGAGAGAGAGCGAGGCATTAATGGCACTGTGATGTCGCAGATGGCTTGCAGAGATGCGTCCGCCAATAGAATTGCAGCACCTGAGTGCTGGGAGGGGCTCCACAGGTCCATTCACAAACCCAGCAGCCGCCCAAATAAAAAAGCAGCTTCTCTGTGCTGCAGTGTCTTTCAAAAACAGCTAACTCGCGCACAAACACAATCTTTCTGAGATGCTCTGTCACGACTGCTCAAATCTAACAGCTCTATCGAGGCCAGCATCATATAGCACATCTACAGTAATCTATTATGCTTGCTGAATACTGAATATTCTGCTGTATCTATGCAATATAACTGAAATCAATGCCAGACATGCACATTCATTTGCTGAACAGTGATCAAGAAGAAAAATACAATGCATGAGGGAGAAGAACATTGAACATCTGCACAGAAACTGCTTATGCTTGAATATGCAGCAGACCATATGCAGGTGTTCTGGTTCATATGCCTTTCGTATATGCGTATATTTTGCAGAACACTCTTAGGCTGGACTAATGGGGTGATGTATCTTCCTTCATGACTTACAGGGTGCCATCTGTCAAAGTAAAATATCTGCCTATTGAACATACGATAACTTAAGATGTTCAAAGATTAGTCTGGATCTGAAATACCTCCCACCAGCTGAATTTAGCACTCCGACTGACGTAGGCTAGCTGTTGCCGTGTCGTCACGCTGGGTCAGCTGACAGGAGAAGAGCATTTAGTGTTTGCAGCCAAATATTCCCTCCAAACACAACTTCCTCAACAAGCAGAATGCAAATTGGCTGACACCAGCTATTCCCCATTCTCTCTCCCCAGCTTGAGGCACCCACATGCACACATCCCTGAAACTATTTTGGGTTCCAAGTCACCACCAAATTTGTATTCACCTGGATGAAAATAGCAGGCTAGTTGAAAATTGAGTGTGTATTGCGTAGGCCGTTTCTCAGCTCAGTGCAGACTTCTTTTTTTGAAGCAGGTGGTAGAGGGTGTCAGACACTTTTTCTGGCAACAATTGAATTGAATAAACCTTCTTCCTGCTTCTTTTTTTATACCCTTGCAGAACAGATGAATGAGAGCATGCAAATGTGTGTGCTCTTGCATGCTCTATTCAATCCTAAACTGTAGATGTTTATGCCTAATTAATTGCTGATATTGTTCATATAACGGATATTGATGACCTACTCCCTTAAAAGTTAGAACTTGCCTTTTACTCTTTGTTTTAGTTCATCTTTGTTCATGACCAGGCAGAGTAGGAAATCTACAGCAAGTAAGTACGATAAATAAATCTGTTGGATCCCATGTGGCGCGATCATTCAAGCAATGGCAAGGATGTCACAGTCATCCATGGCCGCACCGCCAAAAGACTGTAATTGCCCTACCTCTCTGGGTGAATGATGACTCTTCTTTATCCCCATCAAACTGCACACCTGTGACCTGATGTATCAGAATTGGCAGATAGTGTTCTCCTACAAGTGTTTTGAACTGTTTGATGACATTACATTATGTCTTGGAGGAAGCAAATATGCAATTGAGCTCACTTTTTTTTCTTTTTTTTTTTTTTTTTGGTGGAATCATCTTGAAATGGAAAATTCTAGCATTTTTCTCCCAACAACACCTACAGCTAGGCTGGATGAAGGATTAAGGCATGTATGCTAAGAGAAGTAGTGAAAGTGGAAAGGGAGGGAAAGAGAGGGAGAGAGAGGTAGAAGAGGTGACGAATATCAAGTCTGTCAGCACACCGCAGCCACTGACATACGGCCAATAGGGCTAGCTTGAATAATTGATCAGGTGAAACGTTAGGTGGGGATCTTGCATGGTCAGCTCTCTTAGGTGCAGGTGGGGGAAGAGAGAGAGGAGAGAGAGAGAGAGAGAGAGGGAGAGAGAGACCACATCACATCAGGGTAACATCAGCCAGACAATGCAGACTATGCTCAGTCTAAATGTACTGAATTTCTCAATAAAAAAAATTCAAGACTTGTGGGGTACATTGCCAAAATGATACCCTGCAAATAAAACAATGCAAACAAGAAGCAAAGGTTCTTTATTTTATGAAAGGTACATCACAACACACTGAGCAATGCTCCACCCACAAAAGTGTTCTTTCACAGAAACTGGATTGAACTGAATTTGATCAAAGATTCTATTCAAAATGATTTATAAATGCTTCTACATCTGTATGGTTTTTCTACAAGTCATCTGGTTTGCGACCACAGCTCAAAGACAGGCATGTCAGGAAAAGTTATATTACCCCAAAGGTGTGAAGGTGTGTGTATCCCAATACACAATGCTTTCTGTTGTTAGATAGAGCAATACAAACTTTGTTGTGGCCAACATTTACATTTGTGGTATTTAGCAGGCACTCTTTATCCAGAGCAACTTCCATGTCCTAATTACAGGAACAGTCCCCCTGGAGCAATTCAAAAAGTTTTTGCTCAGGAACCCAATGGTGATAATGCTAGAGGTGGGATTCAAACTGGCAACCTCTTGATCCGTAGGTACATAGGCAAGTGACCTACCACTAGACCACCAACACCCCTTAAGGAGCCAACAGGAGCCTTAAAGGCACAAACTTTAATATATAATTATGATTATTATTTGTGTAAACAATGATGTATCATTTGGATAATTTTGCAATTTAAAATGTAAAAATGTAATAAAAATTTTTAATTTAAAAACTAATTTAAATTAAATTTGAAAAAATGTTAAATTTTAAACAAAACGGTAGAGCAGCTATGAATGTTTTACTGGGGCTGGTTGTAGCAAGGCTTTAAATGCAGGTTGTGTTGTAAGCTAACAATGTAAACTTGCAAACTTGTATTACATTTACATTTACGGCATTTAGCAGATGCTCTTATCCCAGAGCGACTTACATAATTACAGGGACAGTCCCCCTGGAGACACTCAGGGTTAAGGGTCTTGCCCAGGGACCCAGTGGTGGTAGTGCTAGAGGTGGGATTCAAACCGGGAACCTCTTGATCCAGAGGTCCGTAGGCAAGTACCCTACCACTAGACCACCACCACCCTGCACCCCAATTAATCCTGGTTTTGAGCAGTTGTAGATAATTTAAATAAAACTGTCAGTATATGTAGCATTTTCTGGTTAGTGTACATGGGTTTAGCTGAAAATACGTGATCTGCTTATTTTACAGGCTACAGTATGGCTAAGTGTATACAACTTTTTACAACCCAGGCACAGGGAAGTGAAGAGGTGGAACACCCTGGGCTCTGAATGACCATCTTCAAGGGGACAGGAGACTTTAAGGACACAGGACCTCTAACAGACCGTTTCAGATTAAGAATAGCAAGGGGACAGAAAAATATGTAAAGGAAACCAAGGCCTTTTTCAACTTTGATGCATGTGAATGTTTTTTAGGAGACCAAAAATAAAATCTCTAAAAAGATGCCTAATAAAGGTACAAAGTGCTATTTAGCTGGCTAGTTGGACCAAGCGGTCACAGGTTCAAATCCTACCTCTAACTCTAGGGTTCCTGAACATGACCCTTAACCCCAAGTTGCCCCAGGGGGACTGTCCCTGTAATCAGGACATGGAAGTCGCTCCGGCTGCATCTGCAAAATGCCGTAAATATAAATGTATTGTAAATTCACATTCCTATTAGAATAATTTTAGTATTAACTCCAAAAGTGTGCTATTGCCTTCATACCACATGAGCACTACCAGTACCCAAGTCAGGATAAGCAGCCAAGATGGATCGATGGATGGATTCTTATTGCCATTATTGTTAATATTAAAAATTACTGTTTTTTTCAGTAATAATATTTAGAAAATCACAATGTAATTACATAAATATTTAAATAATTCACAAAATTTTAACATTTTTCTGTGACTTAAAATAAAACCTCAAACAAAAGGAAAAGATGTTTTTATTCCTCATTATTTTACAGAAAAACAGAAAGGAAGGCACTTGTTCAAGGTCCTTGAGCACATTCACCAATACAAGTGTTGCTCCTATTTTTCTTGCCTTTAATGAGAATTGAAGAGGCCATTTAGTACTCATGGCCAAAGCAGACTCCCTTGGACCCAGTCAGACAACATATCAAGCACTGTACTATATAAAGACTACCTAGTCCAAGGTTCAGCAATGCTAGATGGGGTAAAGTGATGTTGGTATGGGCTGACATATAGAAATGTATAAGTAATGGTGCTGAGTTCTAACATTTACTGGAACTGGCTACACTGCAGCATAGATTCCATTAAATAATAAAAGATTCCAAATGAAAATATCTGATTCTGTCCAAAATTGGGTTAGGTTTGAAACTTCCAGCAGGACTATGATCCCTAACATTCATTCAAGTCTGCAAAAATGGTTCAATCGCCACAAAACCAAGCTTGCAACATGGCCATGCTAGTTTCTTGACCTGTTTCATTGAACACCCAAAAATTAATCTGAAGAGGAAGGTCAAATAAGATCTCTGGATGAACTCTGGAGCACTGGGTGCTGACTGCTAAATTGCCTCTAAGTGTGTGTGTGTGTGTGTGTGTGTGTGTGTGTGCCCAGCAATGGGCTGCCCATGGTGTTTCTTTGCCCTATGATACTCTTATGCACACTTAATTTTCACATTTCAAATAATCAGTACCAGAAAAGGATTCTAAAAGGATGCTAAAAGGATTGGCTGCTGTCTGAAATCCAGATTCTCAGTGGCATGTTAGTTGCCATCATTTCAGTTGTAATCATTTGAAATACAACAACCAATTACCGAACTGCTCATTCTTTTCTTTTCCCCATACCAGCCATCACTGTTCACAAAAAAATGTCAATTCAGAGCAATCAGCCTCCTGTTCTAGTCCTCACCTCCATTAACCATGTTTTAAAACTCCATATTTTAGATGGTGAACAACAAGAAATGTTAGCCAAACTCTCTGAGGAGAAATTCACATCAGGAACTGTAGGGTTAATTATCACATCAACCTCACATGGTTCTACTTATCCACTCTACAGGTAGGCATCTTTCTCTTTCTCTCTCTCTCTCTCTCTCATAACAGCAGTCACGCCGTCTGACTTTGCCAGCTGTGGAGGGCCACTCTCCCAGGTAATCATGTGCAATTTAGCACAGACTATAGAGGAAACACTCCATAGGCTACTGATTTAACACAGCACATTCTCTCTTTTGTGCCTGTGAATTACTCTCATAAACCGCTACAGACTGCAGAATTTTAAGAGAAAAGCTGAGACAGGGTCTCATGTGCGGTCACAGTGAAATTTTCATAAAGAGCAGGACCTTGTTTCCCAACAGCCTCATAGTGTTAAGATCGTCTGAACTGTTAGAGAGAATGCTCACAGTGATAATTGCTGCACCAATTTACTCTGAACTGTGTTAAAGCGGCATCCTCAGTTTGCACCCACTCAGTTTACCAAGGAGCAAAGCTTTCTATTGCTTCTCGTATATACCTCACAGCTTTTCTTTAGGCCTACAAACCTTTTATGAGTTATTTTCATTGGCCAAGCAATTATTCATTGAGGAACTAGTCACAATCCAGTTTTGGGGTCTGAACTCAGATTGGACACCAGCACACTCTTTATTGTTTGCTTCTGTTAGGTGTAATTAATGGTAATCTGATCTGTAGGCAAACCAGACATGATGCTGCTAACAACCTGGTCTCGTTATGTAGTTTTTGTCAATATGTAGCTAATTTGATCAGTTGATTGTAGCTTTAAGGCTCAGTTATTTGGTAAGAAGGCAAAGATGAAGCTATGACAGAGTGCAGCTCTAAATAAACATTTACAGTACTGTGCAACTGTTTTAGGCAGCTGTGGAAAAAATGCTGTAAACAAAGAATGCTTCCAAAAATGGAAGTGTTCATCATTTATTTTCATCAATCAACAAAATGCAGTGAATGAACAAAAGAGAAATCTAAATCAAATCAATATCTGGTGTGACCACCCTTTGCCTTCAAAACAGCATCAATTCTTCTAGGTACACTTGCACACAGTTTTTGAAGGAACTTGGCTGGTAGGTCGTTCCAGACGTCTTGGAGAATTAACCACAGATCTTCTGTGGATGTAGGCTTCCTCACATCCTTCTGTCTCTTCATGTAATCCAGACACACTGGATGATGTTCAGATCAGGGCTCTGTGGGGGCCAGAAGAACTGATGCTGGTTTGAAAGCAAAAGGTAGTAACACCAAATATTGATTTGATTTAGATTTTTCTTTTGTTCGTTTGCATAAAAAAATTATTATTTATATTTCTGAAAGCATTTTTTGTTTATAGTATTTGTTCCACACCTGTCTAAAACTTTATATATATATATATATATATATATATATATATATATATATATATATAGAGAGAGAGAGAGAGAGAGAGAGAGAGAGAGAAATAGAGATTTATTTATTAATTTAGAGCTGCTAATATAATATCATAAACATATATGATAAAGAAATGTTCTTTCACTATTTGATTTAATGTTTTATTGTATCAAACAGAATTATTATTATTATTATTATACTTGTTGTTGATGATGTTTTTGTTAATACCAGTAATAATAATAATAAAAATTTACACAAATGTATGATTTTTACAGTTTATTTTAAATATACTATTTGCTCTATTTATTTATCATTTTACCATTTTTGTCATGTGTTCATGTATTTGGTATTATTTAATGTACCATTTCTCTTTCCTGTCAGAATGAGCCGGCAGCTCTGTGTGCAAGTTGCAGTATTAGATCTCACGTGCAGAAGCTCTATTGAGCTGTTCCTTATCTCTGGTACTGTAATGGCCTGGGCACTTTGCTTAAAGGATTTCTCATCGCACGCCATAGAAGATAAGGGATGTGGCTGCTAATCGCTTCACTTCACCTCGCACTCTAACAGCATGAGTCCCCCCTCTGAAGAGGCTGACGGGCCAGAGAGCATCAGGACATCAGAGCAAGGGCCGGGACAGGGGTAGAGGGGCTACAGAAAAAAACCTTTTCCCAAAGCCAGCCTTAAAGGCAAATCTGCAAGATTTTTGCCCTAATCCTCCTTCTCAGCCTCTATCCTACCCGCTACCCATTTCACATTATTGAAAATCAGGGCCTCCTGGGGAGGACATTGTCTAGGTGATGGTGAATGGTGACGTATCTTCTTAAAGAGTTTGATAATGTTAATGTTAATGCCATCTGACTCATAGAGCCCCGCCAATCATTCACATTCATCTCCCATCTGCCTTTCCCCCAATCAAAAGCAAGTCTAATGAGCTCAGTGTCTCAACCAAGGCCCTGTCTGGTCAAACAAGTGCTTAATTGTTGGCTAAATAGCTTCATTCACATCCAGTTCAGTGGAAGCTTGGGGGGACGAGGTGGAGGGGTTTAATTCTGTTTGCCCCGTGCAAGAAAATGAGCTAGCTAGTTGCTGGTGATGACGCAGTGCTTGCGTGGGTAGATGCGATCCAACTGACCTCAGGGCGCACTAATGGGTCTTGCCTTTCTCAATCAGGCTGGATTATTAAAACCTTCAGAAAGTTCATCTGTGGTTTTAGGGCCCATGCAGATAATACGGCCTCTCATTCCAAACATATCACTTCCCCATTGACCACTGAGCTGATTCCATAGCCACAGTGGGGTTACTGATTACAGCAGCATAAGGGCAGTGTCCAAGCATGCTTTTGACTAGGAGCCAAATTAAGCAATTAAAGTAATTATGCAGCATTGGCACTGTGTCCTTGTTTACAGTGTCGTGTGCATCGCAGTGTTGAAGCTAGTTCAATGTTTCAGCGCGCTCTTGGCTGCCAGCTGTTCCTTTCTGAGGAAAAACAGTGAAATACAGTGGGAAGATCAGTAGCAATGTGAACAGATCCAGCTCTTTTCAGCAGAATAAATGGACACCAAGGAGGCCACTGGCTTCTGTTAAAAAAAAGAGACATGTTCAGAATGAAAGACTAAGAGTAAAAAAAAAAATACTACTGTTTTTGCCATTGCTTTTGCCAATTGAGACATCATTTAAACCTGCCGGAAGAAAAAACAGCCTGTTTGTTTTGTAAAGCACCATATGTGCCATATATTTGCGTCTGTTTTAAGTGGGCATTGAATTATTGAACACTTACTTTTTAGGCCTTGTGCAGAGCATGAGGACTGCTTCCAAACACACTGAGTCGCTGCGATCCAACAGGTGGTCAGCGAAGAAATAAAATCTGACTGCTAATGATGTATGAGTCATGCCTGGAAAGATGAACTCAAACAAACTTTTTTCAAACAGACCTTTCCACTGAATCTGCTCAGTGTCCCTTTCCCCCTTTCTAGCTTTTTCGCTGTCAGCGTTCTGCGGTCAGTTATATATGTTGATGACGATGATGTCATGGACCGGTCGTGGCGGCGGTCCCGTTCTCCAGATTACTGACCCAGGAATTCACCTTCACCTGGACAACAAGACTTTTAAGGACGACCACACTGACCCCATAATGTCCGTTCTCTGATTGGAGCACTGCCTGTTTCCATTTTGTTTTGTTTTACAGAGAATTAAGTATCAGACAGATTTGCCACACACTTGCACCTCTGACAATCTCCTTTCGCACACACCAAGATGACAGATGATGTTGGTGATGAGGATGATGATAAAGAACAACAATAAAAAAAAAAAAACATTTTCATATTATGATAAGGAAGAAGAAGAATCAAAATATTCTGTTCTACTCTGCTCTGTTACCAAGCTTACATTGTTCTTGCTCATACAATTCTGAAATTGGTTGATTTTCACCTGAATGTCACACTGTGTGGACTAAACGAACTCATGAGCACTTTTCCAACATTTTGCCAAAAAACAAATATCATTTGCTCTTAATGAACCAAAGTGGAATTTAAAATCCATTAAAAAAAAACTGTGCCTGTTAGGCAGAATTATACTACAACACTGTGATGTAGCAACAGCATTCAAGTATACCACTTAAGCACCAACCTATTTTACATTTAAATCATAACATTACAACAGAAAATCAAATCAGTTCAAATAAAACATCTGAAAATGCGTGTTTTCAGCAAAAGCTTTCTCTGTTCTCAGTGGATTTTGTGACGGGTTTAAATGACTTTACTACCATTGACTGCTGTAAAAGAGACCCTTCAGAGGCAGAATGCCAAGGCTGTTATTTATATTTATTTTGTTTGTGCGGCATTTTTTTTGCTCGCCCTTTTATCTCTTCCACTCAAGTCCTCCTGTTTAGCAGAAAAGGTTGAATGAGCCATTCGGTGGACTGGGCTGGCTTTATTGAGATACCTATTTGTGAGTAATAGCCTCTGTCGCAGGGGCGAGAGCCCCAGCACACTATGCTGACAGGATCATTGAGCCGTTGGGGCAATTTGTCCCACGATGCCGCACCTTTATCACAAGATTGTCTGCACCAGAGAGAGAGAGGGAGGGAGGGAGAGAGAGATCAGCAGAGCAGAGACTGTTAACTGTAATAGTCTGCTTCCACATAAGGCTCTCTGTACGTAGCGCAGTGAAAAGCAGTTGCAATGGCAAATCTACAGTAGCGGCACACTATTTTAAGACTGCTCATCCATTGCATGCGCTGTATAATGATTCATCACATCCAACCCATTTAGATTCTTTTGTACAGCAACATTAAGATGCTACAGCAAGTCGATCTGCTGTGGCGACCCCAAAACAGGGGCATCCGAAAGGAAAAGAAAAAGAAGAAGAAGAAGCAGCAAGTCCAGACTTAAGTTACACACTCAAAACTAATTGCTTCTGCAAATGGCACATAGTCCCAATTATAGATTTAACTTTTTAATTAAGTATTTATAAGAGTCACAATGCTACTCCTTGCAATGTAGCTTCATAGCTAATAGTAGAACTGTTACTGTGAAAAAATAGAACTATATTTCTATCATAATGTTGCACTGACACCTTTATTAACTCATCTGTTCATGCATTCTCTGTGTATACCTTTTGATATTTATTTTCCAGCACGCTTATTTCCTTTTTTATTTACCCGAGCATCAAAGTGAAATCTCAAATGTCATTTTCAATCAGCCACAACATACTTGGAGAATAATTTTGCTTCTTTACAAAGCAAAGTTGCTTAAAATACTCAAAAATAAGTCAATATTCACACAGAGGTTTCCTCAACTCACTCCATGGCACAGTGGGTTTGAATCCCAGACTAGTAGGTTGCCCTGAGGTACCCTTGAGCAAGGTACTGTCCCCGTCACTGGACATAGCTGCCCCCTGCTGCAAGTGTGTATGGGTTAAATGCATAGCATTCATTTCATGGACAGCATGAACACCCATGACCTTCCGATCCTGGGGCCGACTACATAAGCACTATTCCGCCACTACCCCAAGTCTCATATAATATTTCATATTATATAAGGTCCATTGTGAATGATTTGTGATATTATTGTCCATCCATCCATCCATTTTCTGCCGCTTGTCCCAAACAGGGTCGCGGGGGAGTGCTGGTGTCCAACCCAGCGCACACAGGGCGAGGACAGGGGACGCACCCTGGACAGGTCGCCAACCCATCACAGGTGATATTATTGTAATATAATATAATATAAGCTATTTGGCGATTAGCACTACTTGCCAATGAGCTTGACTGAGTATGTGGCACAGACAACAAGCAGTCAGTGTAGCTGGCGGTTCAAAGCGCAGCACTATCCTGGCTCTATTGAAGGATGCTAGAGGGTACTCAGCTCTTGTGGACCAGGTGTAGGAGGGGGAGATGTGGGCCGATGAAGTGGATGAAGGTTCTTCCACTCTGTTTGAGCTTTGTTATTCTAAACAGCAGTAATGGCCATAGTAGTTAGAGACAGAGCAGCGAGAATGTGTCTGCTTGCCACAAGAAATATGTATAACCTCCAGCACTTCATTCATTTGATCTTTAACCTCTTTTCACTGTAGCCATAAAATGTCATTCTAATGACATCTGTGTAGAAGAAGCTGAACTATGAGCTTCATTTCTTCAGTACTGTTGAAATATATATGTGCAGCAATGCAGTAAAAAATGCCTACAATTAACAATACTAGAAGCTGGTTTTTATGTCTTCATAAATGAGAATGTGAGTTTGCATGTTTTTTAAGTGGTTTTAATGTGTTTAAATACTACTTTTGCTGTACGTGACTGTATCATGCTGTCCCATTTATTCTGATACAGCCAGAGGTGTGAATTGTTTTCAAACTTTCTTCTTTCACTCCTCATTGCTCGCTAGCAGCTCAGCATATTTAACATTATGCTGTATTGTGTGCTAAACACATTATTCTAGAAGGAGCAGGATTTCACTGGTGCGCTCATTAGGACGGCCAAGTGCTGTGCTTCTGAGCAAAAGGAGAATAGTATGTCTCTGGCTTGCACTATCCCTGAGATGTTTAAGAAATTGAGAAGGTTAATCACCTCAAGAAAGGTGCACCTTGCAAAGTGAAAGTGAAAGTGACGAAACTTGTCATTGCGAGGTCACAGCACATGCAAATACTGTGCAGCAATTTGTTTCATCTATTCCTTTCTGTCTCTCTCTCTCTCTCTCTCTCTCTCTCTCAAACACACACACACATACACACACACAAACTCTATTTCCGTTCTTGTGTTTGGGAAACGAATACAGATTTCCCATGAGAGTGACCACTGAGAGGGAGAACAAAATCTAGCAGAGCTCGGCCAGATGGCATCTCTAATGATCACTTGGCAAGACCTCGTCTCTACCTCTCCCCCCCACCTCCATCCTTCCTTCTTCCCTCCCTCACTTCTTTACTTCCTTCCTTCACTATTAGTCAGAAATGTCTTACAATAACACATTTACAGTTACAAACAGGGAAAGTGGATATATTCAGTGAAAGGACAAACACAGACTTGGGTTAGACAAAAAGAGAAAATTGATGAACACAAAAGCATCATTTATATATGTCATGATAAATTGATACGAGATGTACTTTCAGAGCAATAAATAACTCCATGTATTGTAAGACTGATGGAATGTAGTTAAATGGCCTCTTACCAGCAACAACCTTTGTTTAGGGACTGCTTAAACTGCACTAGATACCAGCCCATAAGGCCATTATCTTACATCAGAACCATCCAGCTGAAGGTTGGGGAAAAAGATTATATATTATTGTTATTATGATAAATTTAATTTCTTGATTTTATTGTGGGTATCACCAGCAATTATAGAACACTTAACAGCAGATTTGGATCAAAACAATGAGAATCCAAAACATTAGGACCTGCCTGCTACACTTTTGATCCTGTACACCCAAAACAGCTCCAGTCTCCTGTGGTATAAGCTCTACATGACCTCTGTGGGTGCTTTGTGGTATATGACACCAAGACTTTAGCAGCAAATCCCTTAAGTCCTCTAAACTGGGAGGTGTATTCACCACTGATAAGACTTCATGTTCCAGTAAATCCCACAGATGCTTGATCGATTTGAGATCTTTAGGAAGCCAGAGCAACACCTTGAACTGTTCATCATGTTACTCAAACCATTTCTTAATATCTTGTGCTGGACTCATCATCCTACTGAAGCAAGGCATTGGGTAATGCCACTGCACTGAAATGGTGTACCTGTTTCAGTCAGGAAAGTGGAATGTGTCAAATTCCTCCACCAGCTGATCTTCTTCCCACAGTGCACCAGGAAGAAACCCACAGGGACGCTCTGATCCAGCTGTATGGCCGTAATGATCTTGCCTTTGTCAAAGTTGCCCAGGTCTTGCCCATTTGTCCTTCATGTTGCCAACGAGATCGGACTCTTTGCATCCTGTCTAATATATCCCAGACTTTCATATGAACAGCTGTAATAAGATAACCAGTGATATTCACTGTGAGTGCTTATAATACTGTATCATGGCTCATCAGGGCACATCTAGTGAATGTGCCCATTACAAATTTACACAATTTTTTTTCCTTGTATTATGCGAATAAGAAAGTATTCATGAATATTCAGTAGCATTCATTAGCATAAACAAGGTTAAAAAGTATACCCTTCTTTGCAGCTTATTGCAGGAGACCCCACACTGACATCACACACACTCTGCTACATATATTTCAATGTGTTTCAGTGTTCACAAAATAACTCCTGAATTCAGCAGCACGTGTTTCAGCACACTTTAAGTATAAGCTAGTCAAGCTGAAAACACAATCTTGCCTTTAACAAACAAAGAGTAATACTCCATGCCAGCATCTATATTTGTGTGTGTGTGTAGTTATTAGAGGCTCATATATCACTGAGATATTCTCTTGTATTCTCTGTAGACAAAGCCGGGGCTGGAGCCCCATTATTAAAGCAGTGATGGAAAGAGAAAACACTCACACACACACACACACACACACAGAGAAGTGTGTGTATGAGATGGTGGAACAGCAGTAAGGCTGCAGCCCTACTCTGACTCAGCCTGCTCCCAGGGGACCCCCCAACTGACGTCACACACACTCTGCTGCACGCCAGCACGCGCACAGCCCAGCCTACCAGCTACACACACACACATGCAGGTACATAGATACACACCCCCCATGCACAGACACACAAGCAACAACTCCAATACACAAATAAAACACTCAATATACACACTTGCAGATTCAAAACTGCACACACATGCGTTAGAGCCAAAATCTATGCAAACACAGACATCTACAGTACATAGTAAGTAACACACACTATCAGAACAGCTGTAAAAGATACACAGATACACACTAAAAGGCAAAAACACAAAACTATACACAAATATGCATACATGCATGTGTGTGTAGGCATATGTTTCTCTGAATAAGCTCATCAGCATCAGCCTCTATTTCTACAGATGCTCGACTTCCGTGTGAGAGCAGACGGTCAGATATGGTCAGGACCTTTGTGATGTGCGCAGTTCTGAAGCTGAATGAGTGGAGGAAGAGCTCTTACTGTGTAAAATGTGAAGTTGCTAGACTGAGGCTCATTCACACATGCACTGCACCTCATTATCCAGCTCCTGAGAGCAGACCTGCCAGGCTACAGCAGGCCTCATTTCAAAGAACACTTGCTAAGAACAGTGGCCAAGAACAGGAGCAAGAACAGGGGCAAGAACAGGAGCAAGAACAGGGGCAAGAACAGGGGTAAGAACTGGCAAAGGACAGGGGCAAGAGAACAAGGTCAAAGTGGAAGGCAGTGCTGCATAGTAGCTTCATCTGCCTCATAGGAGTTAGGGAAGTCTGATGAAAGTCATTCAACTGGAGTGACTACGTAATGTTACAAATGATTACAATTAATTTTAACAAAATTCAGAAAACTAGACTCTCCTTATGGGGCTACAACTAATTTCCTGGGCTGTTTTCAAATGTAAATATGATGTTAAAAGGCCGAGTACATTGTTTTATCTATATTCATCATTTTCATCAGTATAGTGGACCGTTGCCTCAGTATCCGTATCTGTCAGTATCTGCGGAAGACCGGGGATTCGATTCCTCAACAGGGAGTCAATCAGTCAGTCAGTCATTTTCTGCCGCTTGTCCCAAGCAGGGTCGCGGGGGAGTGCTGGAGTCCATCCCAGCTCACACAGGGTGAAGGACGGGGGACACACCTTGGACAGGTCTCAACGGGGAGTGTGCATGTGTTTTTGGGGCAGCGGTGGCCTAGCAATTATGGAGTAGGCCCCAGGATCGAAAGGTTGTGGGTTCAAATCTCAGACCAGTAGGTTGCCCTGTGTTACCCAGCAAGATACTGTCCCCATCATTACTCCCTAAGTGTTGGATCTATGCCTGCCCCCTGCTGCATGGTGTGAGTGGGTTAAATGCAGAGAAATAATTTTGTTGTGATTCACTGTGTGCTGTGTCGTGTTTCACAATGACAAGTAGCCGCTTGACTTAAAATAATTAAATCAAATTAAATGCAGGCAAAGTTTTCAAATTTAATCTCTTCATAAAGATTTACAATCAGATTTAATGGTTGCGAGGTCACATATTTGCAGCGCTAATAGTAGACAACTCCAGAATTGTACTTTGTAATTTGGCCTGAGAAAAAAAACACCATTTCCTTTTGTTGCAGGGCATTTTTAAGCAAGAATACAAAACTTAAGTTCTTTAGAAACTGGTTTAGGAACCATTTGGGAACTGGGGCAGTGGTAGTCTAGTGGTTAGGGAGTTGCCCTCGTATCAGAACATTGTGGGTTCGATACCCTCACCAGTAAGTTGCCCTGAGCAAGGTACTATCCCTGTCACTGCTCCCCAGGTGCTTTGAATAGCTGCCCACTGCTGCACGGTGTTTGAGTGGTTCACTGTGCGCTGTGACCTCGCAATGACAAGGGTTGTCACTTTCACTTTCATTAGCACAGAGCAATATGTTAAAGCTAAGGCCTTTCTATGAGTTTTAAAAACAGTAAGGTGAAATATTTCAATAAACATATTAGTAAGACATTAGTAACAGATGCTGACTAATAACAGTTTACGAAGTCTAAAGCTAAACATGAGCCACACCAAATTATACTACATGCTAAATATTATGTTGCGCACAAATATAGTGTTCAGTTGGGATTCCCTCTATAAATATGTGTAAAAAAAAATGTATAAATAAAACTGCATGTAATCAGTCTATATGTCCCAAAGGCTTAGTGTAGCTACTTAGCATAGCCACTGTATCGGAGCCAGTAATCCTGAGCCAGACAGACTCCCTCCTACACACTCTCTCTCCTCCATTAACCAGGCTCAGATTAATATCCTTCGACCCCTGCTAGATCACTCAGAGCTGAAACGGCTGCCCATGACAGGCAAACACTGTGATAATGAGGCAGCTGAGGAATTAGTGTGCACTTTGCTCCATTATGGCTCTGGGTGAGCTACTGTCTGTAGGGACTGCCTTCATACACTGTCTGACCCTGAAATATACATTATCTGACCATGGGCTGGACACTAACGGTTGCTGGTTTTTAAAAACTAATAAAGTATAAAGTATGTTGAAATGTGCTGAGCACAATAAACCGTATATTGAGGTGCTGTTTGTAGCAAAAACGAAAAATGCAGAAGAGTAGATTCATGATTCAGCAGAAACACAGTGTGGTAGGACCATAGAGCTCCCAGTAATATAAAGTGGTGCTATTTGGTGTATATTCTTTATTATGTACTAGCAGTGCACTTTGCAGCATATATGCAGCATATTAATATTCATCTGATCAGTTAGCAAGCATGATGCAGTAGTTGCCCTTCATTTCCTTCACTGATCTGATGTCAACGCTATATGTGTAGCCATTTATTGGTCAATAGGAAAAACAAACCCAGCAGTTTTTTCCTCGACTTAGGGCAAAATGTCAATGCTCTCTTCTTTTCATTAGCCAACAGTTTATTGGGGTTTTAAAAGAGAAAGGCCAGGTGAAAGCTTGAACAGTGCAGTGTTGTATGAAAAAGCTGCACAACTATAGACCTTTCAGGTTAAATCTTTATTAGGCATCTCCAATTCACTTGACTGGCACATTTTTTTTTAGCTTTTATTTTTTTTTTTTACATAGGAGCACCTGGAGGACCCACAAAGACATGAGAACATGTTATTTAAATGTGTAATAAGAAAAATGTCAATTCATAAATTCATCAAAATGTTTGCATTTACATTTCTGCCTCTTCTTCTTCCGGCTGCTCCCATTCAGGGGTTGCCACAGCGGATCATCTGTTTGCATTTCTTCCTGGCCTCTGCATCTTCCTCCTTCAAACCAACCACCTGCACCTTTGGTCTTCCTCTTTTCCTCTTTCCTGGCAGCTCCATCTTCAACAGCCTCTTCCCAGTATGATCTTTGTCTCTCCTCCGGACATGTCCAAACCAATGCAACCTTGCTTCTCTAACTGTCTCCAAAACATCCAACCTGAGCTGTCCCTCTAAAATACTCATTTCTAATCCTGACCATCCTCATCACTCCAAATAAAAAACTCAGCATCGTTAACTCTGACACCTCTGGCTCTGCCTCTTGTCTTTCGTCAGTGCTATCGTCTCACTACTGTCCTGTAAACCTTCCCTTTCACTCTTGCTGGTACCCGTCTGTCACAAATCACTCCAGCCACTCTTCTCCACTCATTCCAACCTGCCTGAACCCTCTTCTTCACCTCTCTTCCACACTCACCATTACGCTGAACTGTTGATCCCAAGTATTTAAATCCCTCCACCTTTGTCACCGCTACTCCCTGCATCCTAACCACATCCTCCCTTTTGTGCACACTCATGTACAGTTTTGTCCATAAATATTTGGACAGAGACAACTTTTTTTTTAAAATTATGGTTCTGTACATTGCCACAATTAATTTAAAATGAAACAACTCAGATGCAGCTGAAGTGCAGATGTTAAGCTTAAATTCAGTGGGTTTAAGAAAAAGATTGCATATAAATGTGAGGAACTAAAGCATTTTTTTAACACAATCCCTTCACTTCAGGGGCTCAAAAGTAATTGGACAAATTAAATAACTGAAAATAAAATCTTCATTTCTAATACTTGGTTGAAAACCCTTTGCTGGTAATGACAGCCAGAAGTCTTGAACTCATGGACATCACCAGATGTTGGGTTTCCTCCTTTTTAATGCTCTGCCAGGCCTTTACTGCAGCAGCTTTCAGTTGCTGTTTGTTTGTGGGCCTTTCTGTCCAAAGTTTAGTCTTCAATAAGTGAAATGCATGCTCAGTTGGGTTCAGATCAGGTGACTGACTTGGCCATTCAATAAAATTCCACTTCTTTGCTTTAATAAACTCCTGGGCTGCTTTTGCTATATGTTTTGGGTCTTTGTCCATCTGTATTATGAATTGCCCCCCAATCAATCCCCCATCAATCCAGCTGGATTAGATCAGGCAGTATGCCTTTGAACACCTCAGAATTCATTCGGCTGCTTCTGTCCTGTATCACATCATCAGTAAACACTAGTGTCCCAGTGCCGCTGGCAGCCATGCACACCCAAGCCATCACACTGCCTCTGCCATGTTTTACAGATCAAGTCAAGTCAAGTAGGTTTTTACTGTCATTTCAACCATATACACATTACATAGTGAAATTAAATAACGTTCCTCCTGGACCGTGGTGCTACACATAAGACGGCATCAGACACAACATAAGACATAAGACAAGGCAAACAAGTGCAGACAGTACAATAGACAGTACATTCAGTACATTCATTCGTCTGAGAGACGGAGTGTTACGGAACAAAGCAACACATGTTGTTGGCGGTATGATAGAGCAGCAATGTTATGGTTAAAGTGTGGAGTGCAAAAAAAAAAGTAATAAATAATAGTAGCGGTAAGGTGATTAACAGTTC
Organism: Hepsetus odoe; assembly: GCA_017165825.1. Classification (NCBI taxonomy): domain Eukaryota; kingdom Metazoa; phylum Chordata; class Actinopteri; order Characiformes; family Hepsetidae; genus Hepsetus; species Hepsetus odoe. The sequence goes on along the minus strand of CM029391.1, from coordinate 11,216,516 downwards.
AAAAGTCTGATGGCCAGGGGGAAGAAACTGTTTCCCAACCTGGTAGTGGAGGCCCGTATGCTGTGGAACCTTTTCCCGGATGGCAGGATGGTGAAGAGAGTATGGGATGGGTGAGTGGGATCATCCACAATGCTGGTTGCTTTGCGGATGCAGCGAGTGGTGAAAATGTCCTGAACAGAAGGCAGAGAGACACAGATGATCTTCTCAGCTGTTCTTACTACCCTTTGTAGGGACTTGCGGTCTGAGACGTTGCAGTTCCCGTGCCAGGTAGTAATGCAGCTGCTCAGCATGCTCTCAATGGTTCCTCTGTAGAAGATGGCGAGGATGGGTGGTGGAAGATGGGCTCTCCTCAGTCTGCGTAGGAAGTAGATGCTGTTGGGCTTTCTTTGTGATGGAGTTGGTGTTGAGGGTCCAAGTGAGGTTGTCTGTTATGTGAACACCAAGAAACCTGATGCTCTGGACCACCTCCACAGGTGAGTTGTTGATATTCAGTGGAGAGTGGTCCTGACGTGGTCTCATTGTTGACGTTCAGAGACAGGTTGTTGGTTCTATACCAGTCCGTCAGCTGTTGTATCTCCTCTCTGTACTCCGCCTCGTCACCACCACTGATCAGATCCACCATGGTTGTATCATCAGCGAATTTGATGATGTGGTTTGAGCTGTGTTTGGCTACATAGTCGTGGGTCATCAGTGTGAACAGCAGTGGGCCGAGCACACAGCCCTGAAGGGCCCCTGTGATGCGTGATGGTGTTGGAGGTGCTGCTTTTGATCCTGACTGATTGGGGTCTCCCAGTCAGGAAGTCCAGGATCCAGTAACAGGGAGGGAGGTATTCAGGCCCAGCAGCCTCAGCTTCTCACTCAGATGCTGAGGGATGATGGTGTTGAATACTGAACTGTAGTTGATGAACAGCATTCTGACATAACTATCCTTTCTCTCCAGATGAGAAAGGGCCAGATGGAGGGTGGTGGAGATTGCATCGTCCATTGAGCAGTTGGGACGATACACAAACTGCAGGGGGTCCAGTGAGGGAGAGATTTGAGACTTGGCACATCATGACCAGCCTCTCACAGCACTTCATGATGATAGGTGTGAGCGGGACAATAGTCATTTAGGCAGGAACATTGGCACTGGGACAATGCTGGTGGTCTTGAAGTACCTTGGAACAACAGTGGTGCTCAGAGAGATGTTGAAGATGTCGGTGAGAACATCTGCCATCTGTTCTGCACATCCTCTGAGCACACAACCTTGTATGTTGTCTGGACCAGCAGCTTTCCATGGATTGCCTCTCAGTAGAGACCTTCTCACCTCGGCCGTAGTCAGACAGAGAACCTGGTCATTTGGAGGAGGGCTGGTCTTCCTCATTTCCGTGTTGTTTGCCGCATCAAACCATGCGTAGAAGCGGTTCAGCGTATCTGGGAGGGAGGACTCACCGTCACAGACAGGTGGAGATGGCCAGTAGTTGGTGAGGGCCTGAATGCCCTGCCACATGTGTCGTGTGTCACTGTTTTTTGAATTGGCCATGGATTCTCTGTGCGTGAGCAGATGCAGTATGCTTTGGATCATGAGCAGTTCCACGCCTTCTCCATACATTTTTCGTGCCATTATTCTGGTAGAGGTTAATCTTGGTTTCATCTGTCCAAAGAATGTTTTTCCAGAACTGTGCTGGCTTCTTTTAGATGTTTTTTAGCAAAGTCCAATCTAGCCTTTCTATTCTTGTCGCTTATGAGTGGCTTGCACCTTGCAGTGCACCCTCTGTATTTACTTTCATGCGGTCTTCTCTTAATGGTAGACTTGGATATTAATGGTAGACTTGGATGCCTACCTCCTGGAGAGTGTTGTTCACATGGTTGGCTGTTGTGAAACGGTTTCTCTTCACCATAGAAATGATTCAGTGATCATCCATCACTGTTGTCTTCCATTGATGTCCAGGTCTTTTTGCATTGCTCAGTTAACCAGTGCTTTCTTTATTTTTCAGGCTGTACCAAACTGTAGATTTCGCCACTCCTAATATTGTAGCAGTTTCTCAGATGGGTTTCTCCTGTTTTTGCAGCTTAAGGATGGATTGTTACACCTGCATGAAGAGCTCCTTTGACCGCATGTTGTCTGTTCACATCAAAATCATACACATGCAAGCACCACACCTCAAATCAACTCCAGGCCTTTTATCTGCTTAACTGATAATGACATAATGAAGGAATTGCCCACACCTGCCCATGAAATAGCCTTTGAGTCAACTGTCCAATTACTTTTGGTCCCATTATAAAGTACATACAGAACTCTGCAGCTTGTGTTCTCACATTCTCCAAAAAATCTAAACATATCACCCCCATTCTCCACAAACTTCACTGGCTGCCCATATTGCATCGTATTCAGTACAAGTTGTTTCTAATCATGTTTAAAGCCCTTCATGGATCCGCTCCTCCATACCTCACTGAATTACTCCATTCATACACTCCTACCCGCTCACTGCGCTCCTCCGGTTACTCACAGTTACTAAATTCAGGTTAGCTACCATGGGTGGTGGATCATTTAGTGTTGCTGCCCCTAAACTCTCCCTCCCTCAAAACCTGCGCCTAACGTCCTCTCTGTCTCTCTTCAAAACACAGTTGAAAATATATCTATTCAGTCTGTGCTATTCCACTTCTCTCCATTCTTGATTTCCAAATTCTGCTGTTTTTTTTCTCTGTCTTTGTGTTTTGTGTTAACTGATTTAATTTATATTGTTTTTCAAATGTATATCTTCTGCTCTGTAAAGTGACCTTGGGTTTGAGAAAGTTGCTATATAAATAAAAATAATAATTATTATTATAAAGAGGGCGGCACATGTTAAGGAGCTGGAACTCCTAAACCGTTCATCCATTTTGAATGTGGATACCCTCAAGTGGAAGCTGAGAGTCTACACATTATGTTCATGTCCATTACTTAACTATGGAAAATGTTTCAGTAAACAGGTACGAAAACAAAACTTGTCCATCAACATGTCCATTACTACAGCAAACAAGAATAGGCTCAGCGTTGATCCTTGATGTAATCCAACCTCTACCTTAAATGCATCCGTTACTCCTACTGCAGATCTCACCACTGTCAAACTGTTATACATACCCTGAACTTCTCTCACAAACTTCTCTGTAAAACCTGACATCCTCATACAAAACCACAACTCCTCTCTTGGCACCCTGTCATATGGTTTCTCCAAGTCCACTAAGGTACAATGCAACTCCTTCTGAACTTTCTCTGTCCTTCTCCATCAACACCCTCAGAGCAAACATTGCATCATACTGCCGTTCATTAATCCTTCCCTCTTTGCTTAACCTAGCTTCCACTACTCTTTCCCATAACTGCATGCTATGGCTGATCAACTTTATCCCTCTATAGTTGCTACTGCTCTGTGCATCACCCTTATTCTCAAAAATCAGTACACTTGGTCTCCACTCCTCAGGCATCCTCTTACTTTCCAAGATTGTGTTAAACAGTCCGGTCAGAAACTCCACTGCCATCTCTCCTAAACACCTCCATGCTTCCACCGGTATGTCATCCAGGCCAACAGCTTTTCCACTCTTCATCATTGCCCTTACTTCCCTTACTTGCTTATTGAAGTGAAAGTGAAAGTGGCTGCCCTTGTCATTGCGAGGTCACAGCACAGCACACGGTGAACCACAATGAAATTGGAACTCTGCATTTAACCCATGCACTCAAACACCGTGCAGTAGTGGGCAGCTATTGAAAGCGCCTGAGAAGCAGTGACGGGGATGGTACCTTGCTCAAGGGTACCTCAGGGCAACCTACTGGTGAGGGAATTGAACCCACAATCTTCCAATGCGAGGGCAACTCCCTAACCACTAGACCACCGCTACCCAATATGCTGCTTATTTGCTGCTCTTTCTGGTTCACTATCCTCACATCATTCAATCTTCTCTCTCTCTCTCATTCTCTTCATTCATCACTCAAAATACTCCAAAATGCTCAATGCACTCTGTTCACTTGTGAGTATGTTTCTATTTCTATCCTTAATCGCCCTGACCTGCTGCAGATCTTTCCCAGCTCTGTCTCTCTCTCTAGCCAATCAGTATAGGTCCTTTTCTCCCTCCTTACTCTCCAACCTACAATTCACCACCCAGCTTATCTTTAGGCTTAGCCACTGCTTTCTTTGTCCTGTGCTTCATTTCCTTGTACTCCTGCCTACTTTCTTTTTCTCTCTGACTATCCCACATCATCTTCACTTGCCTCTTCTGTATACACTCCTGGACTTCTGGGTTCCACCACCAGGCTTCCTTATCCTCCTTCTTTCCAGATGTCACACAAAGTGCCTTTCTAGATTCCTCCAAAACACTCTTCACATACTCTACCTTTAGGATAACACCCCACCATTCCTCTTTCGGGAGGAATGGGGGAGGTGTCCCTCTGTTTCGGGGCAGCGGTGGCCTAGTGGTTAGGGAGTTGGCCCCAGGAAAAGAAGACTGTGGGTTTGATTCCCTCACTAGCAGGTTGCCCTGAGGTACCCTTGAGCAAGGTACCGTCCCCGTCACTGCTTCCTGAGTGCTTTCAATAGCTGCCCCCTGCTGCACGTGTGTGTATGGGTGAAACGTAGAGGCTGAATTCTGTTGTGTTGTATGGTGCTGCGTTTCACAATGACAAGGGTAGTCACTTTCACTTTTTTCAATTTCATTCACTCCATGGTTAGACAATTTAAATCCACACACCTGGCCTTACTACCCTTCCATCTAGTCTCTTGCACACACAAAATATCAACCTTTCTTGGAATAAATTTACTACAGAATATTAAAATATCAAGTAGCTAATTCATTAAGTAGGTCAATCAAATCATCAATATTGATCAATATTACTCAATAAAAAATCTGTCTTGCCACTTTATACACAATCTTTTACACACTAAGACTTAAACGACTATTATCATGACATTATGAAAAAAAGATCAGATCAGAACAGGCTGGTAAACAATATGAAACCACTCGGACAGAAACAAGTCATGAACAGACAGTGGTCATTTACATATAGGCTTATCAGCAAGCAAATGATTAATTACAACCTAATAACATTGCATTTAGGAGTGTTCTAATAGAGATGGCCATAGCTCTACATTTTTGGTCAAGTATAAACAGAGGCATAAGTGCTCTTGATTTGAGTTGATTTTTGGGTGTTTTTGGATGTGCATCCACACACTTGCATGAGTCAGAGATCAGCCTTTTGAAAATGGTTAACGAAGCTTGATAGGAAGGATCAAGGCAGCGGGTGGAAGTTCAGCACTAGTATTATGCTCAAATTCGATAAGTGGTCCCCTTCAGACATTAAAATTGTATATAATTATCCTGCCTGTGCGATTACCCATTAGAGGTAATTGCAGTGGCACTTGCAACTTTTTTTTTTTTTTTGAGTGTGTGTGTGCAGTGCCAGGAAGAGAAAGCTTGCAGGTAATGTAAGCATGTGTTACAGAGCATTTAGTGCTGCTGTGTGGACATATCCAGGTAGATACAAATTGAAAATGAAGCTGTTTCGGCAGCTCTCTAATTACATGTTAAGTGTTTATTACAGAACAAATAAGCCTGAGGTTCGAATCAAATCAGGGCTCTCACTGTATGACTAATCTGTTCTCTTCGAAAAACAAATCAGGCAGGACCAAAAAAAAAAAAATGAATAGGCAAATAATTGAGTAAATCACAGCATTTTAGACAGGACACAATTATAGCTAATACACTAATAAACTAATGCGTTCCTGTTGACGCAGCCCCACTGTGAAATAGAGCTTGTGAGTTAGAAGGAGCTGTGACAGGCTACCATTCATAGATGGAGAATAAGGGGCTCAATAACACGGCCACACTCTGACTCTGACTCACTCCATCCGTGGTGCTGTGTGTTCACTGCAATTTCCTTTCACACATACATCTCTCTCACCCTGTGCGCTCTCTCTCTCTCTCTCTGACGATTGGCTCTCTCTGTGTTTCAAAATGTCAACCATGAGGTGAAATAACTGACTGGCTGACTGGATGGTAATTGTGTTTGTTAATAATTGATAGGGGTAGACTGAGAGAGAGAGAGAGAGAGAGAGAGAGAGAGAGAGAGAGGATTGCTTTTATAGATGTTTCATTAGTTCTGACATGAAGGACAGATATTTCTGTATCTACAAACTCTTGTCCTAGATTTATTTAAAACATTAATTCCTTTGCTTTTGTAAATGCTGTAACTGCACGACACTGACATGGCTCCGAGAGAGCAGACAGACCTGCTTAAAGGGCCCAAACTAAAGCAAAACGACCTTTGGAGTTAAGATTTGACTTCGTAACTAAAACTGTATCCAGAGTAGAATCTAAACATAATGTTTCACAATGGACTCTTCATTGCTCAGTCCACACATAGAAAAATAATCCAAAACACCTACTCACCTGCATATGCAGCACCAGGCAAGTCTTAAACCTCATTTCTTTATAGTTAGCTAGGGAATCACTCACATGCTCTCATTCCTTTTCTGAGATGTTTGTCCTGATTAGGGTCCTATCCCAGCTCTCAGCAAAAGGTGGGGAAACACACTAGACAGGTTGCCTCTCAATTCCACCTGACCTTCACGTCTTTGGGTGGTGGGGGACACAGGCACAGGGAGAATATGCAAACTCCACACAGAAAGGACCCAGACCGCCCCACCCAGGAATCACACCCAGGACCTTCTCGCTGTGAAGCTTTAGTGCAAAATATTATAACCTCTGTAAGGGCCTTCAGTATCTTCAGCAAATTCAATAGATAAAATTAAAGAAATTGCAGTGTTGTACTGTGACAGGCTGCAAAGTGCCTAAAGATACTATTTACCTAGATAAAGCACCACCAGGGCAGTGGTGGCCTAGTGGTTAGGGAGTTGGCCACAGGATCAGAAGATTCAAACCCCTTACCAGTAGGTTGCCCTGAGGTACCATCCCCGTCACTGCTCCACGGGCACTTATCATAGCCGCCCTGCTGCATGGTGTGTGTTTGTGTGCATGGGTTAATTGCAGAAGTCCAGTTTCGTTGTGGTTCACTGCTGTTTGTTCTCACAATGACAAGAATAGTCACTTTCACTTTCAGTAGACTAATCACTGGCCTGATCATCTGGAATCCGCTGCACCTGTTACTGTACTGCCTCATGCTTTAAGTTAGAAGGCTTTGTTCTGGTACATCTATTTGGTCTAACAAATATGAAACAACCTTCTGCAACTGACAGGAGCCAAAACCTTCCTGAAAGTTTTTAATGTAAGCAAAATATAAAGAAGTGAGTTCAAGACTCAAGACTATTGCACCGCATTCTACATACCTATCTGGTCTACTGTAGGTCCAACCCATTTACATGTGCTTAGGAATGTTTTGGCCCAGAAAGCTTTTTGTAGAATACAGGACAAATCATGAACATATTAGTCTTAAAGGCACCGAACATAAACATTATAAGGAGTCATTTTTGGTATGCTAACTATAATAAAATATCAGATATGAACCTCAGGGTTTAAAACAGAACAACAAATAATTAGAACATCTGCTATGATCCAGAAATCTTTCCAAAGCTTGGATCAAACCTTCTCCAACTTCCGACAGACATTAGATAGTTTGGTTTGGACCTACAGATAATTCATGCAGGTATGACAGCATTAAAGTTATTTCTAGTATTACATGGACTCTTTGATGATGGGCGCTGAGGGTTGCTGTACAGAAACTAAGTGTGAATATTTGTCACTTTAACACAGTTGGAAGTAAAAAAAAAATGCTTTAGCACATACTTTCCATTAAATTAACTATTGGATAATGGCAAGTTTATTCAGGGCCTCATGATATTTGAATTTGATTTAACTCACAAATTTCCTCTGCTTAGAACTGGAAAGGGGAGAAAGAGAGAGAGAGAGAGAATGAATTAGAGGTGCGGGTAGGATGAGTGACAGAGATTCCTGCGGGTCATGGGTGTGTGGCTCATGTCCGGTTGGACAGCTGCTCGATTATGCAGTGAGTCAGGCCCACCCTGATCTCAGGTCAGCCGGCCATCTGTCCACACTGACACAGTCAACCGCGGGGACATTCTCGCTTTTGTTTGTTTTTATCATTTCCTGACCTCTTTGGCTGGCCACTGCACTGTGACTTGTGATCAGAGTCAGCATTTAGACCATTTTTCCTCAAAGGGGTCAAGCAATTTGTATGCTTTTTCTACACAGTGTTAAAGATGACTCACTCGTTTTGTCCATCAGTGTTTGGCCATTACTCAGTCTGTCGGTTTACCCAACTGTCTATTCTCCCATTCATCCTTCCATTCACTCATCCGTCTGTCCATCCATCTATCCTTCCCACCACCAATAATGGCTGAACTTCCTTTGGCCCAATCTGATTTATGGCCACTTTCCAGGGTGTTCCCCACATTAATATACAGCATGAGCACACAATCACACACCTATTAAAAGAAATTGATTGGATGTGCCTTGCATGGCTGCCAAGAACAGACTGTGTGTGAGCAGTGATGATAGTGGTGAGGGCGGGGGGTTGGAGGGGGGTGTCAGAGGCGGGTCAGGGGTTTAACAGGCAGTAATGAGGGACCAGGTCAGCCATTAGAAACCTCTCTGGCCCCCAGCCAGCAAGAATCGGGCAGCATTTCTACAGCTGGCCTCTTTCCCTGTCCCCTGTCTGCACTGCTTTAATGTGCTAATGTAGAAACACACACACTCCAACTCACATACACACTCAGATGAGTCTCAGGGTTGCATCAGGGAGTTTACGGGATTCTGTTGCACACTGATGTGTACTGGAACTCGACAGTGGCCTTGAGAAGGGTAAGATGTGGTCTTGTAGAAAAGTGTATAGTTCCAGCATCTGTTAGCTGTGTGTATTATGGTCGAATAACAACTGACATGTTTATGATGCATTGTCGGAGGCATTCTGATGCATTCTCAGAGGCATTCACATCATAATTACAGTAAAACCATGGTTATGGAAAGGACTAAACAGCAGAACACATGTAGATCAGATGCTAGCCCAGCAGTGGTACTGGCCATCGATCAAGGTTGATTTAAAAAGGGCACACTTCTTCTTGATGGTGATGATCTACAGAAATGATCTGATGAAACTGTGGGATATGCACAGCGTTAGGATTAACCTTAGATGTAAAATTAAGGTTGGTAATAAGATTAGATGTAACAGAATTTTTTCCATTCAAGTGTTCCAGTGTTACATTCAGTGTTCAGTTGCATTTATGTTCAGTCTGTAGTTGCATTTAGCAGATAATCAGTTGAATGTTAACAGCAAGCTGAGCACAGTTACACCTTTTTTTTTTTTTTTTAATCAAATAGCCTGTTGCAAAATATACAGTAGTGTACAATTGTCTTGAACCACCCCTAACTTCATACTTGTTTCCTAAAAGCCAGTATTTTCAATGTATTGAGGAATAAACTTCTCCAAGCTTCCTAAAAAAAAAAGTATTGGGCTCTCGTTTTCAGTTCAGTCTCTGTACCTAAGCAATTTCAGAGGCAATTTCTAAAAATCAAATCCTCGATATAATTCCCATTCCTGCCTAGTAATGTGCTATGAACTTTGCATGTAAGACACAAAACCATGACCAATGAGTTCCAGTGTGTCACTTACAATAATGATTTAGGTCTCAGGATCACCTTAGAGTGTGTGAGGCTTCATAGAGAGATAGTCCAGTGATGTACTGGCTCAATTTCAGACAGAACAACCCCCTGCCCCCCCACCACCCCCATTGCATTAGTGCTTAACCAGGCAAACCATGAAAGACAGGCGTGATAACCATTACAGGCAGCCAACACGTTCGTGCTTTTGGCCCTGTTAGTAAGCGGTACAGGCCTCAGTGACGGCGGGAGAAAAAACAGCCAGCGCGGAGCGAAACGGCTTCATTGGCAAAGGCCCTGTTCTCCTCCACGGTTGAGCAAGCTCGACACGAGGGGTAAATTACAGCCCAGGCAAAGCTGTCATTACCCGAGGGCACTTGTTACGGCTGCACCCCGTGTTTTTCCAATTTGCCCCCCAGCCTCCACACTGTCAGCCTCCTGAGTGGGTAAAGAGGGGGAAGGGCATAGAGAGAGAGAGAGAGAGAGAGAGAGAGAGAGAGAGAGCGAGAGAAAGAAAGGGGAGTGAGATAGATGCTGGGAATATTATAGGCCCCAGTGGCCAGTGGGTAATTTTCCTGCAGAAGGATAATGGAAGAGAGGCAAGGCTCCCGCCGTGAGGGAGATGATTCCGATCCGGCTCTGCCACTCGCCTAGCAGTGTTTACCGTCTCGCTGACTGGTTTTTAGAGTGCTTAAGAGTTCACCCTCTTACTTTCTCTCATTCTCTCACTCTCTCACACACACACACACACACACACACCATATGACACCCTTGCTTTTTTCAGAGTAAACCAATCAAATTCTCTCTTTTCTTTAAACGGCAATTGACAGTCGTGCATTCAATTCAGATAAGCTGTATAACCTCTCTCTCTACAGACGCACAAACACACAGCTTGTTTTTAAACCTGTCTCTCAAAGGTGTGCAGTAAAATAAAAATAATTAGCAAAGGTGTGCAATAAAAAAACGTAAAACAAAGTTCTAGGAAATGACAATGTAGTACATGCATTATACATCTGTAACTACATGTATGTATAACTCATATGTAACTGTCTATATGCATCTATACCTTGTATGTTTGATATATATATATATATATATTTATATATACTTGAGCTCAGCATTTGTGGCTCAGGGGTAGAATTCTCACCAGAAGGCCCGGATTCGTTTCGATGCACAGCCTTCTAGGGGCAGCGGTGGCCTAGTGGTTAGGGACTTGGCCCCAGGAAAAGAAGATTGTGGGTTCAAACCCTAGACCAGTAGGTTGCCCTGAGGCACCCTTAAGCAAAGTATTGTTCCTGTCACTGCTCCCCGGGCACTTTCAATATCTGTCTCCTGCTGCACGTGTGAGTGTATGGGTAAAATGCAGTGTCATTTCATTGTGGTTCACTGTGTGTTGTGCTGTGTTAAAATGTACATGTGCAACACTGTACTATATGTATTATACATATGCTATTACAACTCACTATAGATCATCCATAACTATGTATTTTCAATAATAATGTAATAATATATGTATTATACATATGTACCTATTTGTCAAACATTTAGTGTAAATCTACATCCACATATTACACGAATTTACAAATTCGCTCAGCACAACACCCTTTTTCTGTGAGGCATCTCATTTTTGTTTTCTTTAAACAACTGAGCAGGCATTAAGTATCCACTACACAGACAAGGTCTAGTCAGATTGGCACAATTAGGGACCTGTTAAACATGAAATGTCTAACAAAACTAAACGTAGAAACAGATAAACAAATGCAGTTCATTCATTTGCATTGTCTGTTATCTTTCTCAGCATCTTTGGAGCTAATGTGAATGGAAAGAGGAACCTCTGTGTCGAGAGAGCAAAACACTCACACACATGCAGGCCTTCTTCTGACGTCGCTCTGGGAGTCCCTGCAGCTGCATCCTCCTGAGGTAGACTCAGGTTGTGTGTGTGTGTGTGTGTGTGTGTACTCTGCAAAAGGTGTGGCTACTCTGCAGAAGAGGTGTGGAAGAAGCCAAAGCACATGGAGGGGCAGGTTCCCTTCCAGAGTGGGGAAATTAGCACTTTCAGAAGTAGCAGTAGCAGAGTAAGAGTAGCAGTTTCCTATGCAATTTTTTGGATGAAAATGTTTTGACACGTGCTAAAAGCCATGAAAAATCACACCAACAGTTATCACTGGAATTCATCCTAGTTATCACGCTTCATTAGCACTTGAGCCTTCGTTTCTCCCTACAGCCAAGGCTTGCAAAGAGCACCTGCTGCCCAGCAACTGTCCAACCTGCTGAATTCTGATGAGGAGTGAGCATGAGGTGCCCCTGTGCTGACATGGAGCAATCCCCTCACAATTAGAAGTGTGCACATATTTACTCTTGTGCTCCAAGATATGCTCATCATATCAATGATGAAATGAAAAAGTCTTTTTAAGCCTTAAAAGGTGTAGAGTGTAGAATATGCTACAAAACAATCAGCAAAGGGTTGAAATGGTTTATCCTTTCCAAAGTTAGTTCTGTCACTGACAGACAGGCCAGAGTGAGATCTTTAAGCATGCACATAGCTGCAGTTCAAGAGTGTGACTGTTGTGGACCATTTGATTCATGCAATCTGCAGAATGTTGTAGGAAATCTGCAAGGCACATGCAAAAAGGACAGAATCTTGGTACAAAAGATACAAAAACAATCATCCAGTGGGTTATGCCAGATTAGTGCTGCAGAATAAACAAACTCATTGTGTGGTTATGTTTGAGCTGATATGCCCACTAACTTGCTTTTTAATGCTGTTAAACTTCACAAGCCCTGTATTGTAGTTCTGCTGGAATGATTAAAACAGTTGATTTGTGGTCTTGCCAAATTTCAGAACCCTGCTTGAATCCAAGCGTTCATTTTATTCTTGACTGAAAGCTGTAGTGTGTGCCTCGAAACAACATACACACAACATTGATCACACAGGCCAGAGCCTGAGGGTATCGCTTGATTTGGATTAAATCTAGGGCTAAATCTAAAATGCCCATATATTTTTAAAACCAATTTGGTATGGAATGACCGGGAAACCTTTCTGTTTGTAATGGAGGGCAAGTTTAAATTGGTATGTGAAAATCTTTGGTGCATGTTAATCTGTTGCAAAATTGCGCAACTGATTAAAATCTGTTCACTTTGCTTGGTCATTATTTCCACTTTTAGGTTTTGTTACCTTATATGACTAAATATTTTTAATAGGGAAATTAGCTTTTTAACTGCTCAGTCTGCATCTAAAGAACAGCATTCAAAGCTAAGATTTAAAAAACAAAGCAAAAAAAAAAGATATTTTTTCTATATTGCCCACCCCTGATTCTTACTAACATTTCATGAACTGGTCTTGCAAGCAACTTACAACATTGCATTCACAGCAGAATGGATTTTAGTGTCTGATGCTGTGAGACAGTCATTGGTGTGCGTATGACTACAGCTAGGAATACAGATCATCCATCAGGATTTTAGAACAACTATAAATCAGTGGAATCCATGTATTATGACTTCCCGATAAAAATGATCTGAACTTTCCATAAGCAAGCATGTCACCAGCATGAGGAAAGGGAATGCATTGCATGGATCAGAACTGTCCTTAAAGTTTATCATATCATCTTAAATTTCTGTTATGCCAAGCTCAGTGTTAAGACATAATGGCAAAAACGAGTGTGAGAAGCACTTGAAATGACAGAATATTCTGTACAGTCTACAAGAACATCGGCGAGACCTCTCTATATGGCTGGTTTGTTCAATAAAAGATCACATGCAAAATTTTTTGGAATAACAAGGCATGTGGACAGAGCGCATCTCTCAAGGCTTCACGTGGGGCACTCCTCCCAGCACTGTTTTATTTAGCTTTATTTTAGTCCAAGCCTCTTCTCTTCTCCCATATCTCTTCCCCCTTCTCTCTCTCTTATCAAAGTTTTAATTGAAAGTCAGTGAAAGGCGGAGGGGCTCCCGGCTGAGCACTCAAACACGGCTGTCTCCTCCTCAGGGTTTGATCGGCCTCCCATGAGGCCGCGGGGCCCTGCGTCATTCACAAAAATCATTCAAATGGCTTCGCCCTCAAAGCCTCGCCTTCATTCAGAAATCTTTTAATAGCTCGGGCTGTGCCAGGGAATGGGGTGTGTGAAGAAGCCTGGAGGGGGAGGGGAGGTGTGTGTGAGTCTGTGAATGTGTGTGTGTGTGTGTAAGAGAGTGTAAGGCAGTGCTGCTTATAAAGTACCTGATGGCAGACTCTCTCCTCTGTTTCCCCACCTCTTTCTTGATTCCCGTTCTTCACCTGATTGGCAGCCACACCTGTCCATCCCCAGGACAAAGCTGATTGGACAGCCAGCGTGACTCTGTTCTTTGACTGATGGGTACAAAGTAGTTGGTTGGCTGGAAGTAAAGACGTCACAGCGCTCATCACTGACAGCAGCCTCATTCACAAATATAGCACGTAGAACCACAACGACAACATATTCGTCTACCTGAGCCGAACGATTATACATAAAGAAATTCTTTGATATGTCTTCTGCAAACTATGTGAGCTGTAGAAGCTGTTTACAATATCTAGAGCCTGATCAGAACAAGAGAGACACAATGAAAGGGGTGAGCATTCAACACCTACTTTAACCTTAGATGATAATCAGCGTAAACCTACTATTTTAAAGGCTTATTTCAACAAGAGGCAGTTTTTTTCATTAGGGATGCTTTAGTCAAGCTTGATATGATCAAGCAATCTCAGAAAAGATGTATTTTGGAGTAAGGGTTTATAAATGTTTACAAATGCTTATGTTGATGTAGCCCAGATGGCGCTTTCCCCTGCAGTCAAAACCTCGCTGAACAAAATGGAAGAATAAGCTTAGTATTAATGGCAGCAGTGTGTATAATTACATTCAAGAATATGTGTATATTAAAAATGATATCTCTTGTCAAAAGTGGAATCAGAACCATCTTCTTTCAGCTGTTCCCGTTAGGGGTCACCACAGCAGTTCATCAGTCTCTATTTCTTCCTGTCTTCTGCATCTTCCTCATTCAAACCAACTGGCTGCATGTCCTCTCTCATTCATGCACATTCTCCTACCCTTCCTTCTCTCCTCCTGCCTCCAGACATGCCTTCCTCCTCCTCTTCTTCTCCTTTGGCCAACAGTAGTCCAACTTCCACCCTGTTGGTTAACAGTACTGGTGGTGCATGTTGTTAACCCGGGCCTCGGCCAATCTGGTATGGAAATCTGTTCCGTTGTCCACATATTTGATTTGGCAAAGGTTTTATACTGGATGCCTCTCCTGATGTAACCTTTCCTATTTTTCCAGGCTTGGGGCCGACACAAAGAAATACACTGGCTTGTGCATCTCTAGTGGCTGCGTTTGATCTGGTCTAGTATAGAGCTAGTACAAACTAGTTCCCCTGAGCGAGCTTCCAAAAGTTGTCTGGACAATCTACATAAGGGAACTACGTAGTAAGAGGAGCAAAATGTTGAAAAATCACCTGCCATTTTTCTGCTTTGACTGTCCATTTTTCTGCTTTGACTGTTAAAAAATTAAGCCACACAGAATGACCGCACAATTGCCTAGCAAAGTAAAAGTACATACAGGAAGTATGTTGTATATTTTATCCCTTGCCAAAGTGGACTTTAAACCCATACAAGCAATTTGAAATCAAGTCCCTGGACAGTGATCAAAAGCAATCAAAGCCTGTCTAGACCAAATGCATACCAGAGACACAAAGTGTTTGGAGAAGTATGCTAAAAATGATCGTTTACCATGATTTTGGATTTATTGTTCAAGTCAAAAGGCTATTGCGGCCTTCAAGGGAGCACCTGAGTATAACTGGAATTAGCATAAGGCTACGGGGTTTTAAAAGTTTAGTTTTTAAAGTTTTACTGAATTGCACTTTAGAGCAGTGTTTCATTCCTGATTCATTTCATGTACACAAGCCCACTGGGGATCACACTTCAGCAGAGTATCCCTAAATAAATTATTTAAGATAATTAATTATCAGACCATATTCATTTAATTTTTTAATGGATAACATTAATGGGTTTATTAAATATGTTGCATTTACAAAATATGTTTTGAGGGTAAACACCTCTAGCACTGATGAACTGAATGCTTATGGGTGAAGGCTAAAATAAGTGGAGTGATGGGAACATTTTTGTAATGTCAAATAATAAGAGCAAATCTGAAACGAGACCCGAGCTGGGTGGGCCTTGAACGGCAAAAGGGAGAGACAATGGGGCTTGAAACTGTAATATGTATGAATGGAGGAACTAGACCATCAATGAGATTTGTGTACAGGAAGGGAAATGTGAGTTACTTGAGGATTGTCTGGGTCAAGAAATGGGTGTGTGAGCGGTGGGGCGCCTTTCTGACACACTCAGGCAGATGAGGCTGCTGGGAGACAGATGAGGTGGCACTAATCAGAAGCAGTGTGAGGGGAGGGGAAGGGGACAACAAGAGTGCATTAAAACCCATTAGCTGCCTACAACACCACCACACTCTGTTATTTTGACAGATTCATGCAGCAGGGCGATTCTCCGCACAGAGGGTGTTTAGACACACACCTACACATACAGTTCTTCACATTTCTTGCGCCATGCAGCCCATCCATGCGTGACTGAACACAGACCAATTGGTGGTGGTGGGGAGAGGGTTCTGTGCACAGATACATTAGCTTAGTCAGGCCATGTGAGGCTTTGCATGAAACGGACACCATGCATTTCCAGTAAAACTGCTCCCATAACAGACCTCAGAGGCATTATAGATGTCACATGTGCTCTTAATGGTTTAAAACACGAGATAATTGTCCTAAAGAATCTTAAATTACTCTTGATGTAAACCAAATTTCCCCAAAGAAGACCCTTTTATAGTAAATGCTAACAATAAGTTGACATACTACATACTAACAAGAATAAAACATCCACACAAAGCCACTCATTGCTGTGAAGGAGACATTAAACACAATGTACTTAAGGTACTGTTACCCATGCCGTCTCTGCTATGTTACTGACAGCGTTTGGCTCCATAAAGAGTCATTTTTGGTAGAGAAAAAAACAAAAGATATGTGAATGTGAAGAAGCTGATTTAAAGTTCAGCACCAGTGTCCACTAAAGAACTCACCATTGAATGGTTCTTTAGAGAAGAAAAAATGGCTCTTTGAAAAAAAGAAGAAGAAGGTTCTAGGTTCATTTCACAGATCTTTGCTGTGTGGAGTTTGGATGTTCTCCACCGTGTCTGAGTGAGGTTCCTCCCACCATTCAAAGACAAGCAGGTCGGGTTGATCTGAGATGCTAAACCTCTAGGTTTGAGTGTGTGTGTTTGTGTCTCCACCCGGAGATGAATTGCTGACCTGTCCAAGGTGCTTCTCTGTCTTTCACCCTCTTAGCATTGAAATAGGCTTCAGCATAATCAGATAATAAGATAATATTTCCAGCAGTTTATCTTATGTGGTTTTGTTTCAAATGTCAGACTTTTAAGGGTTCTAAAAATAAACTTATTTGTTTGAAATGTGACCTAACCTGTTCAAAATTAAGCTAAACTATTCTCCTCTAAGTTACATGAACAGCTTGCAAGCAAAATGATCCTTATCAGAAGCAGAATGGTCCTAAAAGTTTGATAAATTGTCCGACAGTTGTAAAACTGCCCTAAATGTGAAATAAACGGATCCAAATGTAGCTACAAATGTTTTCTTACAGTTCAGCGAAATTGGTCTAAATATAAGCTAATGTACAGTACTGTGCAAAAGTTTTATGCAGGTGTGGAAAAAATACTGTAAACAAAGAACGCTTTCAAAAATGGACGTGTTAATCATTTATTTTCATCAATCAACAAAATGCAGTGAATGAACAAAAGAGAAATCTAAATCAAATCCATATTTGGTGTGACCACCTTTTTCCTTCTAAACAGCATCAATTCTTCTAGGTACACTTGCACACAGTTTTTGAAGGAACTCGGCTGGTAGGTTGTTCCAAACATCTTGGAGAACTAACCACAGATCTTCTGTGGATGTAGGCTTCCTCACATCCTTCTGTCTCTTCATGTGATCCAGACACACTGGATGATGTTGAGATCAGGGCTCTGTGGGGGCCAGAAGAACTGATGCTGGTTTGAAGGCAAAAGTTAGTAACACCAAATATTGATTTGATTTAGATTTTTCTTTTGTTTGCTCACTTTGCATTTTGTAAATTGATCAAAATAAACAATCATTATTTATATTTCTGAAAGCATTCTGTGTTTACAGCATTTGTTCCACACCTACCTAAAACTTTTGCACAGTACTGTACATCTAGCAAAAGGGAAAAATAACCTTAATACTGCATGGATTCCATGACTGACCAGCTTCTTTGTTTTGACTACTTTCCATGGTTTCCATCTGTTTTGACTACACCATCTAATGTTGGTGGTGTTTCAGTGATTTCCCTTTTCTCACTTCAAATAGAAGCCCCCCTTTTCCAAGGTGACTCCACCTCCACAAATAGCCAACCCCCTGCTGGTCGAGCCTTTCCCAGCGTCCGAGGTGGATTTCACATAATGGACGAAAAAAGGCTCTAATTATAGCTAATTAGCACGAATGTGAGTGCGGATCTCATTACCTGCCCTGTGATTCTGTTGACTCATATTTTTAATTAGTACATAGCAAGGGAGCCAGCGCGGAGCTGGGTGGGGATAACCATATTAATTATGGTTTGGAGAAAATTCTGCATAACCGTTGCTGGAGACACTACAGGAATCAATCACACCATCACATCAGTGTGCACCTGTTCGGATAATCTTGAGCAGTTAAAGCAGACTGGGGGGGGGCAGCAGTCTCCAAACTTATAATTAGGCTGAATAACTAGAAGACTCATGAAAGTGAGGGAAAGAGGGTTGGACAGAATAATTTTTGCAGTATGGTAGGGTGCATTGTCCTGCTGGCAGTGACCACTGCCATTAGGGAATACTGTTGCACTGAAGATGAGTATATGGT
Organism: Hepsetus odoe; assembly: GCA_017165825.1. Classification (NCBI taxonomy): domain Eukaryota; kingdom Metazoa; phylum Chordata; class Actinopteri; order Characiformes; family Hepsetidae; genus Hepsetus; species Hepsetus odoe. Next base: position 11,197,993 of record CM029391.1, on the reverse strand, counting down.
CTGCATTAAAAATATTGGTAGTTGGCTATGGACATCAGGATCCACATGAATGCTAGAACCCAAGGTTTCTCAGTAGAACATGGCACTGCCTCTGTAACATTTTCCCCCCCAAAGTGCAGCCTGAAGCTACAGACATACACACACCTGGTCATCAACATGATGCAAAATAAAAAAATGAGGCCAACTTCTTGATGGTCATGTTCCCTTTGCAGGCACTTTTAATAAGGTTGGCATAAGCTCTCATACTGGTCTTCAACCTCTGCATTTCACCCCTACACACTGTGCAGCAGGGGCCAGCTATGTAAAGTGCCAAGGGAGCAGTGATAGGGACAGTACTTTGCTCAAGGCAACCTGCTGTTCTGGGATTCGAACCCACGACCTTCCGATCCCAGGGCCAACTCCCTAACCACTAGACATCTGCTGCCCAAGTTTAACACAACTGCAAATTCTGTAGAAGCAACTCTTGACATAATTACACTGTCAAAATACTCTTGCTTATTTCTCCAAGGTGGGACCTGAGATAAATTTGAGATCTTGGGAATTTAGAGTGCAGTGCACGAGGAAATCATGACAAGACTAAAATACACATCAGAAATACAACAAAACTTTGTTGGTTAGTTTGATGTGTCACGTTCACATGACTACCAGCAGCGCCAACTCTCGCACCATGAGGAGAAGCATAGCCAGAAATAAACCTGCACCAGTGCCAAGAAACAAGCCAACACACACACATTCAGACACACTCTTCTCTTTCTCTATCCCTCTCTTGTTCACTGATTCTAGCAGTACAAATATAACTCTTGTTTACACACAAAAATATGGATAGCCTAAAAAAGAAAACAAAATACTTCTAAAAGCACAAAAACATGTCTGAAGGATAAATGCATTAAGGAAAATGAATTAGGCTGAGCAAAGAGATCCAGTAATTACATTACAAAGAAGATAAGCAAATAAATGGGAAGAAAAGGGCAAACAATCATACATTTAAATTGTTGAAAAAACCAAGTATTAGGAGATTTATAGCTTAAAAAGTTTAACATTTTTAATAATTACATTTTTTTTGCTTGATGTTTTTGTAAACTGGTGTGGGCCAGTTTTGTTTATTGGCACACTTGCTTATTGGCATAAATAAGTGATGAAAATAAGCTATTGACTGGACAGATGATGCCTCTATTAGGGTGACAATGGTCTATTGAACATCACCTTTATCCTGAGACTAGAGTCATTTGTACAGCAACCCGGTCTCTGAGCTCTAAACTATGACACTTGTCTCCTTAATCCTAATAACTCCCCTTACAAAAAGGTGGACGCTGTTTGAGATAAGAAATAATTAGTGCCTTGAATGATCAAAATTCCCATGGCATCGTCTGCTTTGCACGCAGGCCGCTCAGATAGCCTCCCATTAACATGCAGGCAGCTCGGGTGAGGCAGGGAGTGGGGAGGTGGGCGTTTGTGACGTCAGAGTGAGAGAGAAGGAGGAGAGAGGGAGAGGAGGAGGAGGAGAGATGGAGGAAAAGGAGAGAGGGAGGAAGGGGAGGGGCTGCAGCCGATCGCACCACGATTAGAACAGAAAACACACTTAAACACCATTAAGTTCAATGTTACATGTGCCATTTAGTTTCCACGGCAACGACGGGGCGGTGTATATTTAGAGCTTTCAGGATAAAGAGCAGTAGAAAACAGAGGAAAGATTGGAGAAAAAGAAGAGCGAGTTAAAGAAACGGGGGCTGTGATGTGTTGATCAACAGCGGAGGAGAAAATGATAAGTATTATAATAAAATATATAACATTTAAAGGGGCCATCTGGCCTTTAACCTGCATTGCGTAAATGAAAAAAAGAAGAAAAAAGTGAAAGTGACTACCCTCGTCATTGTGAAACGCAGCACAGCACAACAGAACAAAATTCAACCTCTGCATTTCACCCATACACACACATGCAGCAGGGGGGCAGCTATAGAAAGCGCCTGGGTAATGTACTGGTAAGGGAATCGAACCTACAATCTTCCGATCCGGGGCAACTACCTAACCACTAGGCCACCGCTGCCCCATGCATTTTATAAAGGGACAAAATAGAAGTTTTGCAAATCAAACCATTGCATTGTTTTTAAATGAAGCTTATTTCTTTCTCCTAGAAACTCACATTGCCAAGTTTTTGGACGGCCTTTTCAAGTGAAAACAATACATTCAGGCACTTTCATGGCCAGCGGTGGAATTCACCCAGTGATTAGGGAGTTGGCTCCCAGATTGGAAGGTCATGGGTTCGAATCCCTGGCCAGTAGGTTGCTCTTAGTTACCCTTGTGCAAGGTACCGTCCCAATCACTGCTCCCCAGGCGCTTTCAACAGCAGCCCCCTGTTGCATGTGTGTGTATGGGTTAAATTTCCTTCACTTTCACTTCACATTAAGGTGTCCTACTGCATGTACTTAATATCTACATACAGTACTGTGCAAAAGTTTTTGGCAGGTGTGAAAAAATGCTGTAAGAATACTTTCAAAAACGTGTTAATCATTTATTTGCATCAATCAACAAAATGCAGTGAATGAACAAAAGAGAAATCTAAATCAAATCAATATTTGGTGTTACTACCTTTTGCCTTCAAAACAGCATCAATTCTTCTAGGGACACTTGCAAACAGTTTTTGAAGGAACTCGGCTGGGAGGTTGTTCCACACATTGATGATCAGCAGCACAGGGTAAAACTGGTTGATCATACACCGACTATAATCCTACAAAATCCCAGACTTTGTGTAAGTGTACCAAGAAGAACTGATGCTGGTTTGAAGGCAAAAGGTAGTAACACCAACATTTGCACAGTACTGTATAACTTAATAATTACCATAAAAAAGCTGCGTCAAAAGAATGGGCTCTGAAGCAGTTGCATACGTGCCTGAAGTGTCGACCGCCGGAGTAGAAAGCCATTCAACCTTGGGATGTGAAGCAGTGAAACTGTGATGAAGTTCCTTTTAAATTTAGGATGAGCTAGAGTGGTGTTTGTGATCCTGACCTCATTGATGCTCTGGTAAATTAAAGTTATAAAATCCTAATGTTCCAACTTCTTGTGAGCCTTCCCAGGACTAGAAGCTCTTGCAGTAGCAAAGGGGGCACAGGCTGCCAGTTAATACCCTTGATACCCAGAAGAAAACCTTGATGATCACATCGTGCCCACCCAGGGACAGAATCTCTTTGGGGCAGCGGTGGCCTAGTGGTTAGGGAGTTGGCCCTGGATCAGAAGATTGTGGGCTCGATTCCCTCAACAGTAGGTTGCCCTGAGGTACCCTTGAGCAAGGTACTGTCCCCGTCACTGCTCCCTGGGTGTTTTCATAGTTGCCTACTGCTGCACAGTGTTTGCATGGGTTAAATTTCCAATTTCGTTGTGGTGTGCTGTGACCTCGCAATGACAAGAATAGTCACTTTCACCTTAAAAATGAGCAGATATCTGCAAATTCTGGACATGCATCCAGCCATTTTCTTACAAAATTCTACAATTAGGCAGATGAGATGAAGAGCCTGGGCCTTTGATAAGAGAGTTTGAGGAGATGTCACCGACTCCCGCAGAGATGCTGACATGTTTTGAGTCACTGAGTATTTAAAGCATCAGCACGCTAACTGATTCATGCCAAGCAGAACAGTACGAACTAAGGCAAGTCAACTTCTTTTTCTCTCTCTCTCTCTTTTACTTTTTCTTTTTTTTCTTACCTCTCCCACTTCTAAATGTCAGCTTAGCACTTGCGAAGAAACTCACAAACGTCACAGGGACGCACGTGGTGCCGGTCAACTCCCTCGAGTGGACATTTGATATGGCGTTTTATCTGCTAGTTAGGAATCTTGAGCTGTTGTTTGTGTTTTTGGGCTGTGACTGCTAGCCAGATGGAGGCAGCAATGACTCGAAGTCCCCCGTGCACCTCATACAGCTCAGAAACCTAAACGGAGAAGGAGAACAGGCAAACCAACAGGCATGTAAAATGTTACTTGAGACCGGATTCAGCTATAAAATCCAGGGATATGGTTTTTTTAAATTATTATTTTTATTACTAACCCACAGGAAATGTTATGTGTTATGTTACTGGTATTATCAGTGCATGCCCCTGTACTTAATAAAATAACCAAAACCCTTCATTCTTATTCTTAATAATGATAAATGGGCAGTTGCCTCTGCACATGACCTTTGGATTTTGTCAACAGGTCTTTTCTACAACTAAGTGTACGGAAAGTGTCAAAATGCCTGTAATTATTAACTGCATGCCAAACAGAGTATAGACTAGACTACGAGTGTCAAACTCCAGTTCTGGAGAGCTGGTGTCTTGCTCAGATTTCCTTCCTCAATCATATCTGGCACACACTTGTCAAGTGTGTTTCAGGAAAGGAACTGCCAAACTGTGAGGACCCTCCAAGACTGTAGTTTGACACCCCTGAACTGGACTACACACAAATCAATCACTACATTAAACCAATGGCAAGTGAAGCGAATAGCTAATTATCTTGCAGCAATGCCACCAGGCTAAGGTTAGGGTTGGGATCTACTGTGCATCAAGGGAACGGTCAGATCTTGAAGTTGATGCCCTGGAAGCAGAAAAAAAAAATGGATGTCAGGTTTTTCGGAGGTGGTCACAGTATACAGGGATTAGTACCTACCAAAGGTCATCCAAGGAAGAACAGCTGATTAATAAGCAACAGGTTCATGGGCACCCAAGGCTCATTGAGTGTTCTGGTCCCACAGAAGAGCATTTGGAAGACATACTGCACAAACTACTCCACCTAACAACTTCCAGGATCTACTTACACATCTGCAAATTTTAAAGCACAATTAACACATAGGTTGTACAAGTAATGGAACATTTTAAATATAAATAAAATCTCCCCAGTAGGGGACAACAACAACAGCAAAAAGAAATAGTGTAAAGTTTGCACAAAACTGATATAGTTAAGCTCGCTACCTGTTCGATTTTACTCCACTCAGTAGAACGTAAACTGTAGAACATAAACTGACATTATTCAAACTCATGTACACAACTGCAGACCATGTAAAAAAAATTAAATACTGGAATATTCCTTTAACCCCATAACATCAGGGATTCGTTCAGAACAATGAGACAAAGTTAAGCAGCTTTGATGTGTCTGTTGTTTTCATGCTATTACTGAATGATAAGAATTATAACATCATTTTAAATTTGAGAGTTTAAATCATAATCTACTTCAAGACTCTAAGACCAGCCTTCTGGTATGTCTGTATTGCCCTACATCCTGCAAGATCTCTCCACTTGTTTTGTATAACTTTCCCAATGAATAGAAATCCAAAATAAAGCAGGGGTTCACAAAGAACACAAATGCCTTTCTCTGAGGAGAAGCAGACAAGAAATCCCCCCCCATCACTTTCATGAAACAATTTCATCTTTTCCTATTCTGCACAGGCAGAGGGCTTGTTTGGTGTGTTTCAGAATGTAGTGTATATGCAAAGTTAATCAGATTGGATGTGAGAATTTGAGTGAGAGAGAGTGTGCAAGTGCATAAGAGAGAGAGAGAAAGAGAGAGAGAGAGAGAGAGTACAGTACACAAGGCGCAGAGCATCACCATGGCAGCCAGAGTCCCACCCGCGTCCTGCAGGTGTGTGACTCACCCATCAGCTCCACAAAGAGACAGAGGACACCGCATAGAGACGCAATCTCTCCATCTCACTCTTGCTCTGTCTCTCTCTCTCTCTCCCCGACACATGCCGCATTGCCAACTTCCATGTGGGCACACAACACACCCATGCACTCATTCACACGCTCACTCACCACCACTTCCGCACATACTGCAGTGATGCAAAACACCCATCGATCACGACGTTCGATCCTCTGATACCACTCCACACTCTGCTTATTCTTTAAGGCACAACGACGCACACACACTCCCTCTCGCGCTCACTCTTGCAAACATGAACTCCCACACACACTATACCACACACAAACACTCGTCGGGACAAACTGAAAGTGGAATTCTTTCCCCCATGCACATGCAAGCTTGTAGAGTCTCTTATTAGATGGTTTGAGAAGCCAGTATCCCTGCTGAGGTGGGAAATGGATGAGATATGAAGGGACTGCTCCTGAAAAAGCGTGTAGGGAGTATCTTGACCAGACCTCGATTCATTACAGGTCACGTTAATGAAAAGTTCTGTGCAACTCCCTGGAGGTTTGGTCTTCAGGATCACTCATCTGTACTGAAATTCAGGGCTGGGAGTAGTTTATTTGAGGCAACATTTATATACATAACGTGTGCTGTGATAAATATTTGGAAAAAGCAGAAAAGCATGTAAATTCTCTTTGAGTTTAGTTTTCTTTTTTTTTAGTTTTTTCACAGCATCAACTTCCTTTTATGTTGCGCCAATTCAAGACAAGTGGACTGGAAGAAACAGTTAACGGTTGGAATTAAATTTTGTCACAATGACAAACATGAAGATACGTTAATGTCCATGCTCCTATAAATTCTCCATTATACATCAAAAATGCATAAAAGGCTGTGAATTGATTCGAGGAAGGAACAAAAACAAAAATAAAGAACATTTTGATAAAAACAAAAATAAGAATAATCAAGTGAAGGTTAATTTTCCAGGATAAAATATTTTTTAAAGGGTTTTTTCCTTGACTGTCATTTTTATGGTTAATAATGCCTGACGCATGACTTATAGGGAATTTATTGTACCATTATATTTTGTGGTTTGGGTTATTTTAAATCTGCTTCGCCTCGTGTTGCTCACAATGTATTATTTATGTCTTCACGAATTCCCAGGCGTGTTTAGATCAAAAGCATGCTTTTGTGTAGTGTTTCATTTTAAGCACGCCATGCAGCACTTCCAAAGCCCAATTTAAATGACTGAATAAGGTTGCATTAACTACACTGGAGTCTCCATATTTTTTGACAGCCATTACTACATAATTCCAAGGTAAACATTTTTAGATACATATTTTTAGTATAGCTTTTTTTGATACAGTTAACTTTAACAAGTTATCTGTGTTGGAAATACAGTATAACCCAGACTCTAAAAATCCTCAGATGCAATAATGTATATACAGTGTGCTATATATTTTAAATTCACAGTAATATTAAAAAAAAAAAAAAAAAAAAAAAAAAAAAAGCCTGTATCTGAGTGAAAATAAATACATCTTCTGGACGTAATGGCTTTTTATTTCGACTTTTTGCTAGTATCATAGTTTAGTTTGTTTACCTCTGGTCTCTGAAAGGAACAAAATTACAATTCCTATTTTTTATTTTGTTCTTAACAGTTTTAAGATGTATTGGAATGCAAAGTTGTAGAAGAAATGTTAAAAGCAACATTTCAAGTAAGCAACATTAAAAGAACTGCTTCTATTCAGAGCATGCCATTTAAATTTTGTTCAGTTTATTTTAAAGCACAACAGCTCCATGCGTGTTCTAACAAAGCACACATATGCATACACAAGCAAACGATTCATTCCATAATAAGTCAAATTTCAGTGTGAAAGTAAATCCACTTAACTCCGTATAAAAAAGTATCATGGTCTCTATTCTCTATGTACCTGAATGTTACAGTTCTAAACTTTGATTGCAAAGATGTGTATGTTGTGCAACACTTTAATTTACTCAAAAACTGCAACACATTATTTACTGGGCAGTTTACAGGATATATCAAATAATCAGCCCTAAACCCCTTTGCAAATGTACACTGAATTAAAGATGAACCTAAATTATCACAGAGGTGGTTCAAAATACATTTAGCACTTTTTGTCAGAAGGCAATTCCATAAACAGCAAAACAGATCAGTACAAAAGTGTCATGGTAAACAGGAAGAAAAATAACCTAGAATTTGTTACTACATTTCCCACCTAGCTTTTAATACACTAACTAAGTCTCAGCTGAACTGGCTGAGTGAATTTGGGAAAAAGGATTCATTTTCGCTGAACCACTGCTTTAAGATCAATAGCTCAATAATAAGCCAACAGGGATCTCAGTGATAATTCGAAGGAGTCCAGCTCTCCTCTCTGCTCTGTTAAAGAAATGTTCTAAGATTGTTATCAGACAGACAGAAGCCAGAGGCTCTTGTTCAGCGTCTAATGGCTGCCCTAAGCTTTGCCGACCTGGCCCTCGGATTGCCCTGCACTTCCTCCTCACTGGGCATCACCACCTTTTTCTGCAGGCTGGCCCAGTGGCTGCTTTCTCTCCCTCTCTCTGTACCATCCTCAGCTTCCTCCTCTTCTTTTTCCGCATCTCGGAGCTGGTCACGGGCCCACTGTCGGACGCTGCGACGCGGCGGGGCAGCTAGGTCCTCGCCCCGGAGGAAGCGCTTGGCAATGCGGTCCTCTAAAGAGTGGAAGGTGAGGACACAGAGGCGGCCGCCAGGCCGGAGGAGAGCCTGTGTGGCCTCCAGTCCAGCCACCAACTCATTCAGTTCATCATTCACAAACACACGTAGCGCCTGGAAGGTTTTAGTGGCAATGTGCGAGGGCCGCTGCAGGCGATCCCGTCGAGAGTACAAAGCAGAGTCTGGGAACGCTCCTGAGGAGAGTGAAGGAAGGAGAGATGATGGATTATATTAGCAATTACTACAATGATTCTTTGGTTAACATACGACGATAATATATGACGTAGGAAGAAAACAGTGTTCTTAGTATATAAATTAAGGGATCCTACGAATCTGTTCACAAGGTCCAACACAACTGACTGAATTCATGAGTCAGTAACTTAATCAGGACTTGACTTAGACTTAAATGAGCTGAGTCTCACAACTGCCTTTAACGGGCTCTTGTCTCAGCCGAACCTTCCCTATCAAGTTGTCTCTCAAATCAACCTTGCTCTTTAATGCGCACAACTCGATTCAGACTCACCTTTAACTAACTGGGATCTCGACTTAGACTTGCCTTTAACTGACGTTTGTTTCAACCTTGACGAGATGACTAGGGCTTGACTTGGAACTCACCTTGAGAGAGAACACTACTGAGATTAAAACATAAACAAACTTGATTAAATTAGAACCATCGACACATGTGTTCGTTCTTTATTACATAACTATTTTTCAGTTTTTACTTCTACCTTCACTATTAAAGGGCCTGCATTAAGTTGAAAACTGAGAATCTCTTTTCTAACTGAACCCTTGGCAATTAGCATTATGCCTAAAACACTTCCTATAACTTGCGCATTAATGCATACGACCAGAATTAGGCTGAACTGATGGATAAATGAAAATGTGTTTGTGAAAGTGAAAGTGACAACCCGTGTCATTGCGAGGTCACGGCGCAGCACACATGAACCACAACTAAATTGGACCCGTGCAGCAGTGGGCAGCTATTGAAAGCGCCCGGGGAGCAGTGATGGGGACGGTACCTTGCTCAAGGGTACCTCAGGGCAACCGATCCTCCGATCACGCGGCTAACGCCCTAACCACTAGGCCACCGCTGCCCCTGTGTTTGTGTTGGCTTTTATAAGATTACAGACATGCAGGATTCAATATCGCATGTTTTTGCAGTTTACATAAAAGGAACCTATGGATTTAGTGGCATGAATGGTACTTTTGAAAATGGAAAAAAAGGTTTACAACCGATAATAAACTTTTTTTAAGTGAGAAAAATGTGGGGTTTATGCGAAAGAAACCTTTAACTCCGCAGAGTCGTGGAATTAAAAAAAAAGAATAAGGAAAAGCAGAACGGAAGAAAGTGTCTGAGCAGTTTATAGAGGGGAAATGGCAGCACAGTATGTGTTTGAAACCCTAAGATTTAAAACAATTCTGGCTTAAGATTTTATATAAATATTATATAAAGCAGTCACTTTTTTGACTCTACAAAGTCAATTATTACACACAGTGGGCACAGGACCTTGGGGTGCTGCTTGAATGAAAAAGCAAATCTCTTCTGCAAAAAACAAAAGATGCTAAGATCATAACATAAACAAAGCAGGACAAAAGTCTGAGGACACACTTTGCATTAATATGACTCAGCATGGGTGAAATGGGCTGACATACTAAGGCAGGTGACTGACAAAGCTCATTGCTTAGAAAAAATCAGACGCCACTGTATGCTATAACGCACAACAGCAAAGCCTCACAGCAGGCATTAACACACTAATGCAGGTTGGGCATTTCGATTTATGATCGCATAAGATTTTCTCCCCTCACTGTTCATTCCAAGACTTCTTACTCTGTTCACTGTTGATCTTGAGGCTGGATACTTTTCAGCTGATATGAACGCAACTTGATAGACGCTGGATCAAATCAAAACACTGAGAGAAGTACTGGTTTCCCACGGTGAAAAAAATATGCTTTCATCATGGCAACTGATGATCACAGGCTGAGAGCAATGCTACTTCAATTCACACCTAGTTGCTAAAAAAAAAAATGTGGACATGAAGCTGGAAATAAAGGAACAAAAATATTTTTTGGAACAAGTTGCCACAGATGCCCATCAAAAACATAAAAGTATTCCAGGCATGTGATTAGAGTGCTTTTAGAGCGGAGTTAGTCAGTTATGAAGACCTTTTTGCCATTCTCAATGAAAGTTAAGTGTAATTTACATACGCATCTACTTAATAAAGTTCTAAATACACCGTTTTTAAACACAGACTTTGTAGTCATGAATAGGAAAATTCATCCCGGTTCAGTGCTGTAATACAATAATGTCCAGGTTTGCTTAGCACTCTTTAAAGCCACCCTCTTTCCAACTGGACAGTCAACCTGAAGTCAAAAATGTTAGAGCATGAACTTGGTCCTATTAATAATTCATCACCTTTCACAGACACAATGAATTGTTTTAGTAGTCTTCCATCAAAAAGAAGTGACTTTTGCTTGCCTTGAAAACATCTGATTTCTGACTATATCCTTTTGCACCAGCTATATGCGGGGTCGGTTGAGGGGTCAAATTAAACATTTCTATCAATCACCTCGCCCTATATCATCCATGATCAGGCAAAAAAGATTATAGACCCCCCTGGTGTCAGCATTCACTCAGAAGAACACCATTTACATTGTGCAGACCTAACAGCTCTACAACCAGGTCCAAAAGAAAAAAGATGAAAGTTGAATTTAGGTTTTTTATATATTACATAAAAGATGCACAAGTCTTCAGCTCATATCGGATGTGCCAGGTCATCCAGAACAGAATTCGATAGGTCAGGTGTTTAATGATTTCTCCAATACGAGTAATGAATAAGTGGGACTGATATTCCGTGTTCCTGCACAAAATGCTTAACTGTGACAGAAATTAAACAAATGATCAAAATGTGTGGCTTTATTAAATCATGATCTTTACATTTCAATTAAAGGCAGTTATAGCATTTGAAATTAGAGGTTATACGAAGAAAAGAAGTAATACAATGGCAAAAGGATCCGTTTTTGGTGGACCTTAAAATGTTGAACTCCAAACAATTGGCAGCACTATTGTTTTTATAATAATAACTATAATAACTATAATTGTAATAATTGAGTATATTTTTCAAAACATTGTCCTGTAGGAGAGAGGTTGTATAGGAGAGTGGGTTAATTAAGAACTCATAGGAGCCGGCGTGTGTGTAAGAAAAAGAAATAGAGAGAAATAAGAGACAGAAGAGCAGAGAATGCCACGTTGGAACAGATGGTGCGAGTGCACAAACAAATACGACCGGCCGAGGGTGTGGGCTACAGCACGCAAACAAATAAACAAGCAGGATCTCAACTTTGGCGAGCCTCTAGAAAAGTTTGTGTCGAGGTTCCACAATGTTGTTGTGTAGGATATGATTCTGACCCTGCGGTTTCCTGTTACTGTCAACGCCGATGTTTAGACATCAAGTCTAGAGGCACAGGCATCAAGAGAAACTCCTGAGAATGTCCTTAAAACTCAAAACAAACTAAAAAGATGCCTGCATGTGAGTCATTCAAGGCTTTGTATTATGGTGCAGAAAGAATTCTTTCCTTTTTTTGTAGCTGGCACAAGTGTTCGAAAGTTGTTCTTTATTTGTCTAAGGCGCATGCAGATGAAAGGCAATCGTAGAACTGTTTTTTTCTTACATGGTTCATGGGGTCAGAGTGAGACGTTTCAGAAAAACAGGCCTAACAAAGGAAAACTTTTCCCTGGTAAAAGTGCTGAAAATAGTATTTGTGCTACATTCATTAAATTCATTTAAAACAGATACACAATTGTAGAAATGAAAATTAGAACAAGGACTTTGAGCTGTCAAATATCACGCATACAGTTGTTTTTAGTCATATTTAGATTTAAAGTAGACTTCATTTGTAGTGTGGCATGTAGTTAGAAAAAAATCTATTGTGACCTTATCATCACTTTACTATATCATGAAAATAATAGTCAAGCTAGCAAAGGCAGATGTCAGTGTCTCTGTGTTGTGGAGCTTTATTGAGGGCATTTAATTAAGCGGCCGTCTTCAGTGAGGGGGTTGGGATTATCGGGTAACACCCGACTGCTTGTGGAACTGATAATAGGCAGTATGTCTTGTTTGGGTCAGGCTGATTATTGTGTGACACCCTTTTATAATAAAAAGCGACGGCACTCCTGAATGGGGATTTGCCCTCATGCATTTTACCCATGAAGAGCAGGCTAATTCTTAATCGAACCCATGGACTAAATGACCTCTTCCCTTTTGTAATACTGTTCTATTATTAATCATCCCCTGTTGCCCCTCGTTCCGAACTACAGGCAAAAACACCATTTGAAATTCAAGGCTACGTTACAGCAACCAATCATTAGCCTTTTGTTCTTTAAGCTTGTGCAAACAAAGGCCAGAATGGACACATTATCAAGTTGCAGAGCTGACTGTGCTCTGTTTAATTGATAGCACAATATTCCCATCCTACAATCTCTGAGTGGTTTGAAATTTTAAATGATCAACAAAATAAAGCAAATAAATTGAACATTTAATTGGTTTTAAAAACGCTTAAACAACACAGTTGGGTGATCTTCTAAGTAAAAGAAGATAAGAAAACATCAGGATGGAATAAACTTAAGCTTGACACTGCACAATGCCAATTTATGTGAATATGAAAGTGACTATTCTTGTCATTGTGACACAGCTCACAGTGAGACACAACAAAACACACGTGCAGCAGGGGGCAGCTATTGAAAGCGCTTGGGGAACAGTGACGGGGACGGTACCATGCTCAAGGGTACCTCAGGGCGACATTTGATGCTATGAGCAATGGGATAGGTTCTGACCACAAGTTGGGATAAGTGCAACCCAAGTAAACATAATATGAAAGATGTTTGACAAAAAGCATGGGCTAAAGTAAAGTAGTAGATAATACTGAGATGTTTTTGTTTAAGCAGCTGATTGAGGATCTAAAAATAATCAGCTCTTTCAAAGCATAAAATATTATAATAGGTATAAGTGGAAGTGGAAGCGCCACTTCCACTCAGACTCCAGAAGTTTAAGTGGGGTACTGGTATTGGCTGTTTGACTGAGCTAGTTGGACCTTTTCAAGTTGAAGATGGACTCAAAATCAATTCCCAAACCTACTGCCAGTTTTTAGAAGACACTTTCTACAAGCATTGGTGCAAGAAAATGTCTGCATCTTTCAAGAAGACCATGATTTTCATGCAGGACAATCCTCCATCACATGCATGGAAGTACTCCACTGTGTGGCTCTCCAGTAAAGGCCTTAAAAATGAATGAATAATGACATGGCCCCCTTCCTCACCTGACCTCACCTTAACAGATCGAAATAAACAAGTGAGATGGGAAAATGATCATTTTTCATTTAGTTTTTCATTTAATAATTCTGCACACTAATAGTTGCCTAATAACTGTACACACAAATGTATTCCCCAGAGAATGTTCACACTCACATTTCCTTTGTACTCACTTGCCTGCATGCACAGTGTAGAAGTTACTCAACAACCTTTTGGTCCACAGCTGAGTATTGTACCCCTATACTGCCACCATCCTAGATTTCCTAGAAGCTAATATCTCAAAGCCAGTTAAGACACTGAAGAAATAGTTTATATATTTACAGGAAAATGATCCAAAACATATTAGAACCAAACAGAAAGACACCCAAAACGATGTATGTATATCTATGATTGAACTCAATATGATAAATTCACTAAATAAATGTTTGCAATTAAAAAAATGCAGAAATAAATCATTGAAATTGTCACAGCTTGCCGGCCGTGGCTGCAGTCCCGTTCTCTGGATTACTGACACCGGGAATTCACCTTCACCAATCTGCACCCAACCCTCCACACCTGGACAACCAGATATTTAAGGAAGACCACGCCGACCCCATGTTGTCCGTTCTCTGAATGAAGCACTGCCTTTTTCCATTTTGTTTTGTATTGCAGAGAATAAAGCATCGGACAGATTTGCCACACACTTTCACATCTGACAATCTCCTTTCACCAAGATGACAGAAGGACAATATGGGGTCAGCCTGGTCATCCTAAAATATCTGGATGTCCAGGTGTGGTGGGTTCTGCGCAGATTGGTGAAGGTGAATTCCTGAGTCAGTAATCCGCAGAACGGGACCGCAGCCACGAACGGTGGGCCGTGACATAAATGAGCAGTTCTGACTAGGCTCTGAACCTTGGAGTGAACTGTAGGTTTTGAATGTAACATGTTTTTTTTTTTTTGATAGAACAAAAATGGCTTAGAAGGCAGGCTGGGCATGGAGAGAAGGGAGTATACTGCAGAATGGACAAAACTGGAACATCAGAATTAACCAGGCTGATGAATGTGGGACAGAGCAGAACCATGATGCTATGTTCCAGAGGCACTTTCTGTACAGTTCTTAAAGAGACAGTGATGTACTCTTATAGGGCCGCTGAAGCATTACCTGTCTAAAAGTAAAAGCCATGATCTTCCTCTCCATGCAATTTGGACAAGAAACAGTCTTACTTCAGCACTCTTACTCTGAGTGACTGTTACACCACGCTATACCTGGTTAACACTCTTCTACTAGAAGCTATGTTACTGACACCAGGTGTCCAGGTGAGGTGGATGAGCTAAAAATTGTCCTGCTGAAACATTCCAATTATAGCCTGTCAAAATGAACAGTTGAGCTTTTCAGAGCCAGGGACAAATCTACCTATGATCAGGAGCTGGGCCAAGCAGAAGTCCACACAAGTGTCCTGTGTCATTAGGACTAGCTTACCTAGATGATGAACCCAAGTAATTATTTGTCCACACCCTCATTGACCATAAAGACCTTTATGTCCATATTTTAAGTAATCTTGTCATTTTATCCAGTTGAAATTGATGTAAGTAAAGAAAAGATTCATGGTTCGTTGTGTTGAACTTCATTATGTTGGGCCAACTGTGTAAAGAGATATGAATCAAGCCTACTGTTTGTTAGTTCGGTTTTAAATCTGTCAGAGGCTTGAATATCCTCAGTACAGGACTGAATCCCTTGCTATGACAACAAACTGATGAGTCATCTGCGGTGACTGTGTCTCATGGACGAACTTACATATTTCTGTTCGTCTCTGTCTGGGGACGAAAAAGAGAAGAAAAATGAGGGAGAAAGTTCAAATTAAAGCTCTCCATCTTCTCGTTTACCTTGTGCAGTTAGCTCAGATTTGAACACCATCTCCCAAGCTGACGTGATCACAGTTTTCTCCTGCAAGACGAAAAGCAATGGATCTAATATCTTTCGACAGCCCCGATTGATGCTGCTTTCCTCAAAAGTCCTGGTAGGGGCCTCAGTGAGTGGCAGAGCTTGCTTGTGTCACAGAGGCATTAGGCAGTTTTATGCACAATGGTGTTGAGAGTAATACTTCATTATTAGCTCATAAATCCACCTTTATAAAAGCAACAAGCCGTATGGGGACATACTACATGATGAATATTATCCAGGCTTTGGAACACCACACTGTCATTGGCTGGCGGAGAAACTCTCAGTGGAGGGGTGCTTGTGTAAATAGCATTGGTTGTTATTAGTTTTTTTTTTGCCTGCATGTAAAAAATTCTCTGGGCGACTGTGCATTAGCAACTGTGGGGGGGGAGGCTTAATGTCATGATAGTAGAATTGCTTCAGACAACAGCAGGCCTTGTTGAATGAAAGCAAACAGGAACTGCTTTCCCCAATGGGCTCCCAACAGAAAATATAGCCATGTCCAAACTATGCCCTTTATAGCTTTTTTCTATATTTCAGATGGTTTTTTTTGGTATGGAAAACAATTAAAGCACAAATTGTTCTATGATTTGGAACTAATGCAGAACCCTTTTTCGGTGGTGAGTAGCAGCATTTCTCATTTTCAGGGACCTCTATAAGTTTGCACTATCCTTGTGCTGGGACGTGTCATTAAACAAAAATGTGCAGGGGACTCTCTAAGAACCATATATAGAACATTTCATCATCTTCTTCTCCTTTCAGCTGCTCCCTTTTAGGTGTTGCAACAGCAGATCATCTATTTTTATTTTTCTGGTCCTCTGCATCTTCTTCCATCAAACCAACCACCACCACACCCCTAAGCCTCTTCTTTGGCCTTCCATCCTCAACATCATTCAACATCATACTCATCACTACCAGCGCAAATCTCTGCACCTTTAACTTTTTGTCTTTTTGTCAGTGCTACTGTCTCCAACCCATATAACATGGATGGTAACACTACTGTCCTGTAAACCTCCCATTTTACTCTTGTTGGTATCTCTCTGTCAAAGATCACTCCTGCCACTCTGCTCCACCCAGACCAACCTGCCTGTACTCTCTTTTATACCTCTCTTCCGTACTCCTTGTTACTCTCAACTGTTGACCCCAAGGGCAAAAAAAGCTCAGCCTCCATTGCACACATGGTTAGGGAGTTTGCCCCAGGATCAGAAGGTCATAGGTTCAAATACCAGACTAGTAGGTTGCCCTGAGGTACCCTTGAGAAAGATACCGTCCCCACCACTGCTCCTTGGGCGCTTTAAATAACTGCACCTGCTGCACGATGTGTATGGATGAAACGCAGATTGAAAAGCAGTTTGAATTTTGTTGCAGTTCCCTGTCTGCTGTGCTGTATTTCACAATGACAAAATAGTCACTTTCACATCCATGGTGCTCTTTCTTGGCATGAATCCATAATGCTGCTCAACAATCCTCACCTCTTTTCCTAACCTAGCTTCCACTACTCTTCATGCTGTGGCTGATCAACTTTATCCCTCTATGATTACTTAAGCTCTGTGCATTACATTTACTCTTGAAAATAGGTAGCAGTACACTTTTTCTTCATGCATCCTCTCACTTTCCAAGATTGAGTTAAACAATCTGGTTAGAAACTCCTCTGCTCTCTCCTAATCACCTTCATGCCTGCACAGTTATATTATCTGGACCAGAGGCACTAGGGATGAACTAGCCAGTGTATTTCTTTGTGCTGGTCCCAAGCCCAAATGAGCTGGGAGAGTTAAATCAGGAAGATTATTTCTTTTAAAACTTTTGCCAACTCAATATGTGGACAACAATACAGATATCCATACTTAGAACATGTACAGAACCACTTTGAAAGTAATTTTTCAAGGAGCATATTAAAAAGATCTCTGTTATAAATAGTACTCTCAAATTAATCAATAATAGTGGTGGATACTAATAATGATAGTGGAAACATACCATAGGCATTGCAAACAGAGGCTCGATATGGTGGAATGTGATTACTGTCTCACAAACTAATTTAATGGTATTACTACTTCATTGTTTATGGTGCTCAACTAGTGCCAATCACAAAGTTTAGCCATAAATCACACTGCCTCTGCCTTACAATTTATGACAGTTTCATTAGTAAATTGTGCCACAACTGACTACAGTCATTACTTTTCTTAGTTCTTGTTTGATCATAAATATTATGTGGAAAACTAAAATGTGGACTCAGGATCATTAGTTGAATTGAATCATTACACTCCTAGAGTCTGCAGAATAAGAGAACAACTGTGAAAAATGATTTGGAAACAGCCTTTTGTAACTCTGCAGTATCTCACAAAAGTGAATACACCCCTCAATTATTTGTAAATTGTTTATTATATAGAGTATTGTGCAAATGTTTTAGGAAGGTGTGAAAAAAATGCTGTAAACAAAGAATGCTTTCAAAAATGGAAGTGTTAATCATTTATTTTCATCAATCATCAAAATGCAGTGAATGAACAAAAGAGAAATCTAAATCAGATCAACATTTGACGTGACCACCCTTTGCCTTCAAAACAGCATCAATTCTTCTAGGTACGCTTGCACACAGTTTTTGAAGGAACTCGGCTGGGAGGTTGTTCCAAACATGACCGTGTTTCAACTTCCATGTGACATTGATGATCATCAGTACCTGTTTGGTAAAACTGGTTGATCAGACACCGACTATAATCCTACAAAATCCCTGACTTTGTGCAAGTGTACCTAGAAGAACTGATGCAGGTTTGAAGGCAAAAGGTAGTAACACCAAATATTGATTTGATTTAGATTTTTCTTTTGTTCACTCACTTTGCATTTTGTAAATTGGTAAAAATAAACAATCATTATTTATATTTCTGAAAGCATTCTTTCAGAATTCATTTTTCACACCTGCCTAAAACTTTTGCACAGTACTGTGTTTTCATGGGACAACACTGAAGATATGACACTTTGATATAATGTAAAGTAGTCAGTGTACAGCTTGTATAACAGTGTACATTTGCTGTACCCTCGGAATAGCAACACACAGCCATTAATGTCTGAACCACTGGCAACAAAAGTGAGTACACCCCTAAGTGAAAAATGTCCACATTGTGCCCAAAGTGTCAATATTTTGTGTGTAATGGTGTGTCCACCATTATTTTCCAGCACTGCCTTAACTCTTTTGGGCATGGAGTTCACTAGAGCTTCCCAGGTTGCCATTGGGATCCTCTTCCATTCCTCCATGACAATATCACGGAGCTGGTGGATGTTAGAGACCTTGCGCTCCTCCACCTTCCGTTTGAGGATGCCCCACAGTTGCTCAATAGGGTTTCGGTCTGGAGACATGCTTGGCCAGTCCAGCACCTACACTCTCAGTTTCTTTAGCAAGGCACTGGTCTTCTTGGAGGTGTGTTTGGGGTTGTTATCATGTTGGAATACTGCCCTGTGGCCCAGTTTCCGAAGGTAGGGGATCATGCTCTGCTTCAGTATATCACAGTATGCACACAGTGCTTTCATGGTTCCCTCCATGAACAGTAGCGCTCCAGTGCCAGGAGCACTCATGCAGCCCCAAACAATGACACTTCCACCACCATGCTTGACTGTAGGCAAGACACACTTGTCTTTGTACTCCTCACCTGTTTACCGCCACAGTAATCCATATCCTTAGTCTGCTTGTCTTCAGCAAACTGTTTGTGGGCTTTCTTGTTCATCATCTTTAGAAGAGGCTTCCTTCTGGGACGACAGCCTTGCAGACCAATTTGATGCAGTGTGTGGCGTATGGTCTGAGCACTGACAGGCTGACTATTTACCCCTTTAACCTCTGCATATGACGCTGAGCATGTGCACTCAACTTCTTTTGTCAACCATGGCGAGGCCTGTTCTGAGTGGAACTTGTCCTGTATGGTCTTGGCCACCGTGTTGTAGCTCCGTTTCAGGGAGCTGAATGTAGAGCAAAAAATCTTTTTTTTCCAGATCCTCAGAGAGTTCTTTGCCATGAGGTGCAAACAGGGAGGGAAAAAAACATTTTTCACTTAGGGGTGTGGTACTCACTTTTGTTGCCAGTGGTTTAGACATTAATGGCTGTGTTGAGTTATTTTGACAGCAAATTTACACTGTTATACAAGCTGTACACTGACTACTTTACATTGTATCAAAGTGTCATATCTTCAATGTTGTCCCATGAAAAGATATAATAAAATATTTACAAAAATGTGAGGGGCGTACTCACTTTTGTGAGATACTGTATATGGCAAGTAAGAACCAAGAAAAACAGATTTTAGGCTGATATCAGTTTAACTGTCATTATATTTTGAGTTTATGAAGCTGACAAATATTCTGAGTGTATTAATTCATGCACCGAATATATTGTGAGTGAATGAACCCTGAGAATTTCATAGCAATCCATGGCTTAAATAACCAAAGCCTTCTGAGATAATAAAAAAAAAAAATAAAGCAAAATGATAAACAAATGGACCAATCATCCATTGTTTCTTGACCTAGTCTTTGGGGCTCAGGCCCAAGCTCCAGTACATTAAACTACATATGGAAAAAGGTGAGAGCTGGCTTAAAAATAAATAACTAAATAAATACATATTAAAATCCGTCACATGGGCCCAAATGACAGAGCTGGAAAACACAAGATACTTATATAACAAGATATTAATGCCGAACCATGGTCTGGAAATTCCAACTCAACAGTAGTAAAATTGTAAAGATTAGCGTGGCCATGTTCTGCTAACACGGGCTCAAAGAAGTGTCACAAAGACCCAAACAGGGCTGGGGGCCCAGAGAAACTCAAAGAGAAACTGAAAGATCAATGTTCATCAGAGTAACAACAAGGCTGCACTGTACCCAGTGATCAATAAGGCGCTGATTAAGGTGCCATGCTGATATTAGCAAGACCACGGGCTTAAATGATTCTTTAACGGCACCAAGCACAGGCCTTGAGCTTTGCGAAATCAATCAGATAATGTTTTAGTTTGTATATATACACTGCTCTGGGGTAAGTGTATCTGATGTGTCAGAAAAGCTGGAGTTTCATCCAGATATAAAGCTGAATGATGCTTACTTGTTTAAAAACTAGTAAAGCCTCAAATTATCCCAACTCAAATGATGAAATAAATATAATGATTTCTAATTATATTGTCTGGCTTTGCTTTAGGCATGAAAGATGATTTATGATTAATCACCAACTGACAAAAAAAAAAAAAAAAAAAGTAAAAAAGGAAGGAAGTGTTGTTGAAAAGTGAGTATCCTGCTGATTGAGATAATACCGGGAGGTGTGTGATGTGAGACAGTGGGCTGGGGGAGGGGGGAGGGGGAGGGTGTGTAACTGGTTAGTGTCACTGAGAGTGTGAATGAGCTGCAGGAGCCGTGCCAGCTTTAGCCTGGAGCTCATTATGATTCATACTGGCCCGGCAAACGCCGAGCTGAGCCCGAAGGGGCACAGGGCCACTCTCCTGCGGGACTCTGTGTAATCTTCTGTCACGCCAGCTGGGTCCATATTGATGAGAATATTAGACCTGCACAGACAGAGCTCCTCTCCGGCATGTTCCATTAAGCAGCAGCAGCTACTAATAGGGGTGTTGCTTGTTTCCTGTGTGTGTAGACCTGGTGGAGAAAGGGCCAATTCAGGGTTTAACCCTTTATGATTATAATGAATATTAATCTGGGCTCAGTTATGAATTATTTGGGTTTAGTGATTAAGCCTAAGCTTTATGATCCAATGGCTGATATAAAATATTCCATATCTGTTATACAAGGTAAGTGGTTAACAGAGGGGGGTATTGGCTAAATATTTATATTTTAAGTAGTCTGAAGTACTTCCAGTCTAAAAACTGCATTATAAAGCAATTGGGGAAAAAAAAAGTTCACATTAGACCACTTGTAATCAGCATGTTTACAAAAAGGAAAATAATGATAAAAATTACATGCAGGACACTGCAAATGAGGGCAAACGGAGAAGGAAAGTATCTTTATTCCTCATTCATGCAAACTGGGATGCAGATGTGGAGGATAGTTAAGTCACAAACATAGGAGAGGAAAAGTGTCTTGGGGTAGTGCGATCTGCATTAGGAAACAAATGGAAAAATCGAAAGAACTTCCATGATATCTATCATTATGGCGTCTATGACCCTTCTTACAACCACACCAGTGCACACGTACACTCTCAGAGCCTCCCCTTTCCCTCCCTCCACCTTGTCACTTGCTTCCCTGGGCAACGGGTGAAGCTGCTGGCCCCGCCGGCACTCCCGAGGGACCTGTGCAAGTCGGGACCTTCCGGATTGATTGGAATAAACATTGGTGTTGACTCGCTCGGCTCTTCAAAGGAGATGAAACAACTGCCCTCACTCACACCTGTTCTCCAGCCGTGACGCACGTGCTCACTCCGTGCTACCGTCATCAGCTGTACCGCCCCATTTCCTCCCTCCTTCCCTCTCTCCTCTCCTTACCAGAAACAGCGCAGGGTAATAAAAAATCACAATGGCAAAAAAACAAAGGGAAAAATAATATTGTGCCATATGCCATCACGCAGCTGCCGCAATGTGGCATGTATATATGTGTGTGCTTTGTGAAGAGTGATGATGAGCAGGAGGTGCATCGAAGGATACATACAAATGTGCAGGGGGTGGGAAGAGAAAAGCAAATTTAAAAAAACAAAGGGGTGCTCAAAATGAAATTAGAATTGATACAAAAAAATAAGATTTTAGTATATATCAGGATAAAAAATAAGAATTTATTTGGAACAAAAAAAAATATATATATATATATATATATGTAAATCTAGTTTCCTCACTATCTCTCCCTGCCTGTTTTGCCTGCCATGTTTTTATTTTTAAGGCATTATCAGGAAGTCAGACAAAAGTCTATGGGCAGATGAGTACGGGGAAAAAGACAAAAGACAGGAGATTTCTGAACTACAGCTGGCATCGTTCTCTTTTTCTTTTTCGCTCCCTCCCTCGTTTCAGGACAAATAGGTCCCAGAGGGAGGACTTTTGGATGAACTGGATGAATATTTCTCTCTCTCGTTCTCTGCCTCTTTGTGTCTCACCACTCCTTTATTTATTTATTTATTTATTTTGAGCGGAGTGAGTATATGGTGTAGGGGAGTTAATTAATTTTAGGGTGTGCAGGGGGTTGTTGGGGGGTTTGTACCTGCCACGATGCTGGCCAGCTGCTGTGTCCGGGCGATGGGATGGATGCTGCGTGCCCGGGCGATGGCCGCAGCGATTTTGCCGGCGCGCCGCTCCTCCCCGTACGCGGCCAATATGGACGCAAGCGCCCGCTGATCCAAGGCGTTGACGGCGTCAGCCGCGCAGGGCATGCCGGGGTACCTACGCACAAAGAGGAGCCCAATTAAGACCACTGACGTCACAGGTTACTCGCCGACAGGAGCCAAAGGCTGACAGCCTCTTAGACACACAGCGAAAGAAAGGAAAGAAGAAAAAAAAAAAGCCCTCCCTCGCGCCCTCCTCCTCCTCCTCTCTTCCTCCCCTTCCCACTATGGGAGATGTGGGCTTGAGATCTATAAAAAGAGTGTGAGTGTGTGTGTGTGTGTGAGTGTGTGTGTGTGTGTGTGTGTATGAGTGTGTAAAAGAGAGAGAGAGAGAGAGAGAGAGAGAGAGAGAGAGAGAGAGAGAAAGAGAGAGCGAGAGAGAGAGAAAGAGAGAGCGAGAGAGAGAAAGAGAGAGAGAAGTGATAACAAATATATACATGTCAAAGCCAGAAAGCCTAAAATAAAATCCCTGGTTGATTCGTCTTTGGGCTTTAAATGGTAGTGCTACCCGTTATAACACCTATAGCTCTGGAAGGAGGGAAGTGAGGAAGAGAGAGAAAAGAGAGAGATACATACGCATGCACACACTTAATGAAAAATGTTGAAAACTGTTCAACAAAAATAGCAGTTTTACACTTACTGTGTTTAACTTGATTTAACATTGCACCTCATTTGCCCCAACCTGCATTTGTATCATTCAGTATAATAATACAACAATAATTTGGAACTGGATAAAAAAAAAAAAAAATCTTAACTTTACTGGACGACAGATATTAAATGGCCTTTCATATATAATATGACATTCATGTGTGTTCTATGTAATAAAAATAATGATAATGCATTTTACCATTCCCCAACCACTCTTTGTCCTTAAATAGACTGCTACTGATCCTTTAAGACTGAAATATGCAAATAACCACTGTTTTAATTGGCTGCTCAGTACTGTATCCCCACCAAAGATCATTGCATTTTATGTGCCACTTTATAGTGCCTGATTTTCTGATTTTCCAGCATAAACTAAATTACAAATTAAAACACTGGATTCCAGGTTAACCTCAAAATAGAGGGAAAAAAAACCTTATTTGTTATTAATAGAATATGTTAAAATAAAATTATAAAAGATCAAAGTTTACCAATCCATGCTCGTCCTTAAGTGAAAAAGGCCCACGTATATACCCACTAATGTACCAATCAACTGCTCAATCCATGCATTCCTTACTTTATTCACCATTCTTTCATCACACATTTTTCTTTCATATCTGAGCAAGTTTGCCACACAGTGCCTTCCAGGGACATTCACAGAAAACCTTGAGCTATAGGCCTCTCTATGCCCTAATTTCTGACAAAGTGATCGCTCTTTTGCGGCTTACAATGTAGTTCACAATGGCCTTAGCATCGCTGTTCCGTCAGTTCATGTGGGCACAACAAAGAGCAGTGGAAGAGTTACTCAGACATGGGCCAAGAAGCACACAAACCATCCATTCTTCTTCTCCAAGGTCAACAGCAGATGAATGGGAGCATCAGGAAAGGAAGAGAAAAAAAAAATAAAAATCACCTGCCTTATCTCGTAATGAGCGATATAAAGATAAGGATTAGCATGTCCTGAGCCTGTGGGCTGAGCCTCACTCGACCTCTTTAACACAACTAAACCTTCCCCTCTCCCTCTCTCTGTCTCTCTCACCACTTCATCTCGCCTCCAGAATAATTGTGGAGTCAGGCGTAGTGGGTGGGTTATCCGGTTCATTATCACACCACAAACTTTTCTCCTGAAATTCTTAAAAGAAGTTAGAGAGGGGCCTTTATCCTTTCTTCAAAACAACGAGGGGATCATTAAAGGGGATGAGTAATAAGGGGCTTGTAAGATGAATAGATTAATTATAGCAGGTAAAAGAACCTGCCGTGGGGGACACCTCTGTTTACATGTAACCAAGCAAATGACTGGAATTAGGGCATCCTTATTTATTTTTTTTTTTAACTTGTTCTATTTAGTTTGTTTTCCTTCACCTTTCCATGCCTGCCATCCACAGAACAATGTATTGCTGTTTTTACAGTTCAAAGGACAGCGAGACTCCTATCAGCTCATTTACATTCATCAAAGTTATAGAGTAGCAGTCAAAAGTGTGGAAATTTCTCTTCAAAAGTTTGGTACCACATTATAAAAAAAGTTGTTCTTTGTGGATATATCTATTACTACAGCCTATTCACCAAGCTGACTCACTGAGCTGCACCTGTCCATTATATCAAATTCAAGGGGGGGTGCTGGAGACAAACCGGATCTCATAAGGAAAATACGCAGAGAAACACCCTGGACGGGCACATTTCAGAAATATTTTACTGCTTGCCAATCCTTTGAATGGTACCCTAAATAATAAAAGTGATGTCTTTAAAAAAAGCTTCTCACTCAAGTAGTTTACAACTTTTGTGAAACTTAAATTTGGAAAACATAGAACCACAATCACTGCAATCATTTTATCATCCTAATTACTACGTGTGCCTCGTTAAAAGTTAATTAGTGGAATGTCTATCCTCGTTAATGCCTATGAGCCTGTCAGACGTGTCTAAATAGCCCCATTTGGTACAAGGCCAATATTTCTGATTGTACCATCTCCATCATTATCCTATATAGTGCCAAAAAACGTTAACAGAAAATAGCACAATTCATCTCTAAGTCATTTTTGACTGATACCCAAAGTAACATACAGTAACATTCTTCAGATGATTTAACTTGAGGAACTTTGTGGAATTTTGATTGGCTGAAATAAGTTTTTCTGGCTTCTATTTCTGCTTGTGTATAAACTTTAGAGTGCTGAGAGCCGGAGCTCATTTTTTGTGAAGGTGTTCTCTCTCCATTAGAGAAATCTCCCCGCATGTGGGCGGCTCTATCACCTTGAAACGCGTCTGAACCCAAACAGCCCTGCTGTTTAAATGAGGGGAGATTACCATCACACTCACTCACCTACTCACAAAACGCATGAGCGCACACATTTTTTCCTTTCTTGTCTTTTGGTGCTCCTCTCGTACTCCTATCTCATCTCCTCTTACATACCCAGGAAAATGTTCCTAATATGCATTAGGGATCTCCCCAAGTCTACAGCAAACAACTGCTTTAAAAATGGTTTGCTTTACAGTGTCTACATGTAGTGTTGAGCATGTGAGCTATCCTATCAGAATAACTGCAGATAAACTCTCAATGATTATAGAGGCCTGTTTTCTGAGTTGCTTTTCTCGGTAATAAGGAGCCATCTATGCATCTCAAACAAGCTTTAATCAGTTAATGTCTTCCATCTGTGTACAAAAAGTTAACCGTACAGCCCGATTGAAGACAGATGCAGCCAAAATCTGAGTTAAAAACAACATAGTGCACCAAAAATCCACCAATCCACCAAGCTGCATTAAAACCACACACAGGTGAAGCGAATAACATTGCTTATGTCAGTACAATGGTATCTGTCAAAGGGTGGAATATCTAAGAAATCAACTGAACAGTCAGTTCATAGAGATGATTGGTTGGAACCAGGAAAAATGGCGAAAGGGAAAAAAACAGCAATTCTGATTAGGAATAAATCGTGATGGGGTGGTGGTGCTGGTCTAGTGGTAGGATACTTGGCTAAGAGGTCCCAGGTTCAAAACCAACCTCCAGCACTACCACTACTGGGTTCCTGAGCAAGACCCTCAACCCTGAGTTGCTCCAGGGGGACTGTCCCTGTAATGAGGACATGGAAGTCGCTCTGGTTAAGAGCTTCTGCTAAATGCCTTAAATGTAAATGTCAATTCATCTCCAAAACATCTGGTCTAGTAAGCAAAACTTACTTACTGAAACTGTGATCCAAAGAAGGACAACCACCTAACTAGCAACAGGTTAACGAGCACCCAGCGCTCACTGATGCATCTGGAATGCGAAAGCTAACACAACTGACCTGACAGCACACAGCTTCAGACGTCTTCAGGAGTCCTTGCCATGACATGTCAGAGCTATTTTTGGCTACACATTATTAAGCAGGTGGATTTATTTTTTATTTAATCTATGCATATTTTATGATTTTAACATGCCATGTTTTATTGCAGTTGTATATTGCTTAGCTACATATTTATCCGGGGTTAAAAGTATAGCTTAATGTAATAAAGTGCTAGATTAATTTAGCTAATACTTAAAGTAGCTATGTGATTGCCGTTATCCATTAACATACTAACTGTGACTGCATAACAACCAGTTTGATAAACAGTGGTCACAACCAGAGCATGAATGAGACACAGCCGTTAAGCTATTAGAAACAGACACAGAAGTGGAAAAAGTAGCAGAAATGTGGACAACAGCAGTTAAACTAATAGGAAGTCAAGTCACCTGTCTCCATCCATTCTCATGTCCAGAGGGCCATCCTTGCTGAGAGAGAAGCCTCTGTCTGCTGTGTCCATCTGCATGGAAGAGCAACCAGCGTCCAACAGGGCAGCGTCCACGCTCCCATTCCTCAGCCCGAGTCCTCCCAGCAACTCTTTCAGCTCGCTGAAGCGTCCGAGCACTGGCCTCACTTGGCCCCTACAGAGATAGAATGAGAGACAGAGATCTACACTTGCATCTTTGTAACCCAATTTGTAGCAATGTCATCCTTCCAGTAATGTCTCTGTAATTGACAGAAGCAGGTTAACATTTTCCGGCTTCCAACAGACATCCATGTATAGTATTTGTTTGTGATTACTATATCTAGATCTGTAAAACGACTGAAGTACTGAATCCCATTACAATTTGTGTAATTCATCATATACTTCGTAATATGAACATATGTAAAAAAGCACCTGCCAAAGAGCGATGTACTCCAAGTTATTTCTTGAGCTAGAAGCAGCGAAAGATGGGCATCAGGATGACTTTAAAAAGGGCCAAACTAGGAAAGATGGACGATAGTGTCGAAGTGGCTCCCGAACATAAGTTGGTTGCTCCGAGAAACGTTTTGCTGGGAAACCCTGGCTCCTGGCATTCATGTGGATGTTAGTTTGACACAAAATATATCTAAATATTGATACAAACTAAATACACCCCAACAGGATAAGGCATCCTTCGAAACTACAAGAAGCACTGTTTAATAAAAAATGACAGAGTTCTTAATCAAGGCCTCATGTCTCAATCTGATCAAGCTTTAGTGGATGTGATGGACGAACTAGCTAATTCCATGTAGACCCCACCTCATAACATTTAGGACTTAAAGGATCTGTTGCTAACGACATGGTGTCAGATACCACAGCACACCTTCTTAATCCTTGTGGGATCCATGTTTCAAAAAGGTCAGAAGTGTTTTGAAGGCACGAGGGGGAGCTACTCAATAATAGGTAGGTGGTTTTAATGTCATCACTGCTGGGTCATAATGGAGCCTATCATAACTGAAAATAAAATGCACTGAAAAAAAAAAAGTATATTCACATCTTGGCAGGCTGAACTGAAATTGAATCTTACTGATGGTGCCTGGAGAGCCCCACCATTTGTAAAAATACACATTTCTTGCTCAAGTTATCTTTTGTATCAGATCTCTAGCTGGTCTTTAAAAAAGCATAGAATTTAGTTATTTCTGTATTCTGAGAGAGAGAGAGAGAGAGTGTGTGAGTGAGTGAGTGAGTGAGTGAGAGAGAGTGAGACAGAGACAGAGTGAGAGAGAGAGAGTGAGTGAGTGAGAGAGAGAGAGTGAGTGAGACAGAGACAGAGTGAGAGAGAGAGAGTGAGTGAGAGAGAGAGAGAGAGAGAGAGAAAGAGAGTGTGAGTGAGTGAGTGAGTGAGAGAGAGTGAGACAGAGAGAGTGAGAGAGAGAGAGTGAGTGAGTGAGAGAGAGAGAGACAGACAGAGACAGAGTGAGAGACAGAGTGAGTGGGAGAGAGATACAGAGAGTGGGAGAGAGAGAGAGAGAGAGAGAGTGAGTGAGAGAGTGAGAGAGTGAGTGAGAGTGAGAGAGTGAGTAAGTGAGAGAGAGTGAGAGAGTGAGAGAGAGAGAGAGGGAGTGGGAGAGAGATACAGAGAGAGTTAGACAGACAGAGAGAGAGAGAGAGAGAGAGAGAATGGGAGAGAGTGCGACAGAGAGAGAGAGCGAGAGAGAGAGAGAGAGAGAGAATGGGAGACAGTGCGACAGAGAGAGAGAACGAGAGAGAGAGAGAGAGAGAGAGAGAGAGAGAGAACAATAATCACCCCACAGGAATGGTAACAAAATACCATTCCATTTGTTTGTCACCTTGGAGAGATGTGTGAGAGGAAAGAGATTTGCTGCATCATCCAAGGTAATTCACCACAAGCACGTGCCTGGAAGCATGCATACACACTTGCAAACACACACATGCAACTTAACGTGTAGATGAGTAGTATTGAAGATAGTGGAGATGGTTTTATTTTGGGTTGGATGTGGAGGTGGGAAAGTGACGCGCGCATTGACGCTGACTCCTTTTCATCCTTAATCATTCAGATGGACACGTGGGCGTCTGGGTTCGTCTCTCTTTCTCTCTCTCTCTCTAAACTCACTGTGTTGATTCTCAGATTTATTCTTGCAAAAAACTGTTAAAGCACTGGTCACCAAATTTTTAGAAATGGTCAAATGAATGACAAATGAATTTATATCATATTCCAGTCTAGTCTTAAATATGACCACCTACCCAATTCAATTTCCTCCCGCTTCTCTCTGCACCCCCTTCTCCCTGCGCTCCTTTCCCGGTGCTGAGCAGCCATACATTTTTCATGTGACCTTTTGTAGCTTGAGCATGAGTGGAGCATGACCCAGGTAAGAAGCTATAGATCATGCCAATCAGCTGACAAGAAGAAAAAAGAAGCTTCTGCTGAGCATAAACAACCTCCAAGGACAGTTGGCACACCCCTTAACTCTCTTAGATGGGCCTACATCTCCAGCATATGCCACTATAGATCTCCTTAACTTTCGTTCTTCCTCACAACTCCTTCATTATTTGTGAGTTATTGTTTTAAAGAAAGTCTGTTTTTGAAGAAAGTAGAACTATGCGTTTTATATTTGCAGCAATGAAACAGAGGAAAAAGTTGCATGTGGCTGTTGATAAAGAAAGAAAATGCATCAAATTACATAACTTTGAAATGACTTATGTAATTAAATAATTGGCCCTGCGAGAGACTGGTGAACTGTCCAGGGTGTTGCCCCGCCTTTTGCCCTGCATAGGAGCAATAAAACTTTGCATTTAATAAATTAATGTTTGGTGTCAGCTAATTACCTCTTCAAAAAAGCTGTTTTTGAGTTAATGGGTGTGCGATTTTTGAATGCTGCATGTCGTCCTACTGGGTTGTTTGATTGTTCTTTTATTTATTCATCATTTTATTCATTCCTTTATATCATTACTGCCTTAGAAATTAACATATTAAAAAGAACTGACAGAAATGATATTTTCAAGCTTGCACTTGTTCAATCAGTGATGCTCGCTATGGCAAGCTACACCCCGATAGTTCCTGAGTCTACAGTTCTGGACCTAAAATGGGCCTTGGGTTCTTTGGAGGAAACACCTAAAAGTCTTTGAGCTCTTGAAAAAGTTTTCAGCTCCTGTAGAGGTTTCCACAGAAGAAACACATCTATATTCAGTCCTAGTATAAATATATCAGCAGTCATGAACTCCACCAACCAGTAGGACATACTAGTGATACTTCATATGCAACATGTTCTATCTCCTACACTAGAAACTTATTAGTTTTGGCTTTGCTTTGCCCACCCACACAGCACTACAATTACATCGCAGCCTGGGAGCTCCCCCTCCTCCCCAACACGTTTCACAGCGAACTATGAGTAAAGGAAGAGAGAAATCACCACTTTCTCCTCTTCTTCCTTCTTTGTGTTTTCTGGAGCAAAGGTCCTCCTCCTCCTCAGCTTGGGGAGGTGGGATGCTACCCAGCATGCTTTAGGGTGCCAAGGCCTGTTCGCCCACGAGCTAGCTGAAAGATCAAGGGCGAGGCAGCAGCTTGGTAAGTCTGCGCCCACGGCTGGGGCTTCCCTTACTCCTCTGCGAAAGGGAGTGGGCTTTCTCCCTCTCCCTCTCTCTCTCTCTCTCTCCCTCTCTTTCAGCACCCTCATTAATTTGCTGGAAAATCTATAGCAAGGCATTCTCTTGCCCGCCCACACACAATCTCGATGGGATCTGTAAACCACCCACCATGGATCAGTGGGTTTGGAGGAAGAGAGGAAACATCCCAGCCTGCCTGAGCTTGGGGCGCCCCCTCTTCTCATGTCAATACGCAGCCAATTTAAAGCCTCAGAGGTGCCAAACTTCCCTGTGCACCATTTTCA
The DNA here is from genome assembly GCA_017165825.1 of Hepsetus odoe. Classification (NCBI taxonomy): domain Eukaryota; kingdom Metazoa; phylum Chordata; class Actinopteri; order Characiformes; family Hepsetidae; genus Hepsetus; species Hepsetus odoe. The sequence goes on along the minus strand of CM029391.1, from coordinate 11,166,913 downwards.
ACGTCTCAAGCCTCTCATGCCTTATTTTTATTGCATTGTTTTCCAATAATTTTCATTACCTCTCCAAGCACAGCCCCAACTGACCAAACAATAAGAGCAGTGGCTGTAGGGAAGGATCATGTGTTACTACCAGCATCATATATCAACAAGAGTTACTTTCATGACTATGGTACAGTAGTTAAGCTATCCACAGTGTTAATACTATGGAGGATTAGGTCAAGAGTCTCTTGACCTAAAGCCTCACTTTTGCACTATTTGTGGAGTTTAGAGCAAGCAAGACTGCTGGCTTTCTTGATGTTCGCTGGAGGATATGATTTTGAGAAGTGGCTGAAAATTAGCAGTGAGCAATGGCGATGTTTTCAAATCCTTTGCTTGAATGATTTATTATGAAAGAGATATACATTGCATGCTTAGTTGCTGATTCTACTTTTTTATGCATCTTCTTAATCAAACAATTCGGCACAGTTTTCACAAAACAACAGTCGTAAGGTGAACATTAGCTGTGCAGGGGTTTCCCCTGGAGTGCCTCCATTGTAACAGGAATACACAAGCTGCTGGTACCAATAAGCATGACAGTAATTGAGACATGGAGGAGTTGGAACCATTGACTGTACATATGATACACAAGCTCATTGGCTCAAGTCGATCTATTGGCGCGTGTACGAGCATCTCTCTGTGGCTTGTGTCCGCTTGAGAAATTGGGTCATGGTATCACAGTTCTCTATTGCCGATTGCAGCTCTGTATTTAAGCATCAATATCAGTGCAACAATAACAAACAAGTAATACAGTTATTATTCCGGGGAGGTGGTGGTCTAGTGGTAGGGTTCTTGCCTACTTGCCTATGGCGCAAGATGTTCCAGGATTGAATGCAACCTCTGGCACCACCACCACTTGGTCCCTGAGCAAGATAAATGTGATACATAAATGATACATAAATGTGATGTAAATGTAAGTAATTTTCCAATTGTTCTTCCAAGCTATAACAATAAGCAGTGCCTTTTAAATGAAAAAAAAAATCTATTTGAAACAAATGAATTAAAAATGTGAAAATTACCACTGATTATTTTAATAATTTGACAATCGAAGCTAATATACTCCATAAAAAACTTTTCCTGATCATGCCAACGATGATCAGATTGAAGGGTCGTATTTTAACAGTCTATGTAGAAATAAGTGCAAGTGCATTTACTCTTCCAATAGCATGGTCACAAACAGCAAAAAGACAATAAAGACAGTCTGAAACTTAAAGTGAAAGTGACCACTTGCCATTTGTGAAACAGCACACAGTGAACCACAATAAAAATGCAACCTCTGCTTTTCACCCATACGCCACGTGCGGGGGGCAGCCATGTACAACACCACCGGGGAGCAGTGACGGGGACAGTACCTTGCTTGAGGGTTCCTCAGGACAACCTACTGGTCTGGTATTCAAACCCACAACCTTCTGAGCCTAGGGCCTATTCCCTAACCACTAGGTCACCGCTGCCATAGCATTCGTGTCACATCTGCCACTTTGTGCCCATGATTTTCTGTATTTTTACTGTATATCACTTGGTGCAGCTTGACCATGAACATTAAACCAAACAAATCTTCACAATGCTTTTCTAGCAAGTGAATAAAAAGAATGGAACCCAAGTTGACAGGAGATGTGATTCAAAGTTTGCGATCCACACAAATGATTATTATGCAATTTGTTTTGGCAACACATAGAACGGTGTCTTAAAAAGCTAGAAACTCTGGTTATCATTATTGGTTCCTGATGTTTTCATTATTCTTCTGATTGATGGAAAGACTGGGGAAAGGAGGTTCTGCCATAATTCCACTATACCACTCTGAAAATCCCTTTTTAAAGGAAGGGGAGGCATGAACTAAATTGTGCATTACTTTAACAGACTGTGTCACAATTATATATAAAAAAAGAATAAAAAGAAAAGACAGCCAATCAAACCAAGTCAAGGTGAATGAGTTCGAGCTGGATGGTAGTGCTGTCAGTGACCCACAAACTGCTGTGTATCTCTTGCTCATTTCACCTGTGGAGGGAAAAAAAATCAGTGACATTCCCTGACACAGAGTGATCAATAATTGAGTGAAAACACTGATTTAATCAGAAGAAGCGAATCCCTGGGTCCCGCTCACCCTGCAAATGCCAGGCATTGCCCATCGCAACACAATGCTACACAGGTAATGCCCATACACATCCACAGATTACACTACTGAAATCAGCAGTATTTCAATATTCAGTATCCAGACTGAAAATCCACACACACCTAAAGCATCATAATGGTGTGCATGGCAAAAGAGTCACAAGTTCTCATGTTTACACATTACAGCCCTGCTTTCACATTACACTAAATGGAAGTGGAAGAAACTGCTTTGAACTTGAAACCTGCTGCTGCCTGCCATCTACACCAACCAGGTAGCTAATACTTCCTAATGTTGCTACTAAACACTAGTTTTAGCCACCCAATCGAATCTGAGCTTCCGAGTTTGGAGTAACAGCCAATATCAAACCATATCTTAAGCTTTCATGATTAAAACAGCCTTAGAATTTCAGCAATATTTTAGTCAAACAAATGTGTAATAAGAAAATGTATGCCTTTATGGATGCATGTGTGAGAGTCTAGTGGTTGTATTTTGTTCAGGGTATTTTTGTAGCGTTCTGATAACAATGCAGTTTGATTTCTGACCTGCTCTACTGTTTCGGTTTGGAATTAAATGTTACTGCTAACACTGGTTTAAATACAGAAGTGACCATTAAAGCAGGAGCAGGACAGCTTTGTTTCTAACAGGCTGACTCACAAGTGAAAAGTGGTAGCATTTTATTGTACATGCTTCTGGTGGCATGCTGCCCATGGTAAAAAGCAAAAAATAGACTTGAAACAGCGACTCCCGCACTTTGCCTACCATCGTTCAGAAAAAACAGTTTCAACACTCCAAGCACTGGAGCTGAGGATCTTCATATTCCACTGAAAAATAGTTCCAGTTCTGAGACAGCTTCTGAAACTGTATGTTTCTTTAGGTCTGAAAGTAAAGACAGCGGTTCGGCAAACGATTGAACAGAACTGGCTCAGGATTAATAAGATACCGATACTTTTGCTCAGACCAGGGCATCTTGGTCATTTTCAAGGACTCTCTTCCAAAGTAAACAAGTAAAGTTTGTTCTAGTTAAGATGGTGATTCAGAATGATGAATGGATGTCTGATGTTATTAACGCAGGTCGTCGTGACACAGACAGTGATGTCTGGTAATTTGCTGAGTTTATGCCACATCTTTACACACAAATTATGTCGAATGTGGGGTGTATGATACATGGCTTGATGTAATTAATTTGACAATGTGAGAGACTATAAACACACACACACAGTTTGTCCCTTGTCCAATATGCCAGCACCATATGAGAAGAGTCGCCACACATAAAACCCATAATTTCTCACTGTACTAGTGGCCATGGCAACTTGCTTAGTAGTGAGATATTTATTAATTATTCCTTCATGCAGTATGTCAGTTTAACTCAGCTCCAGCAATCCAGATTAAATAAGTAACTGGAGACACCCATGAACTTTCCAGTATTTCAATTCTCTCTTGAAAATAAAACACTGAATCCAATTCTGACAATGTCACAACTGGATTTCCCTTTACTTTAAAATAACCTTGCACACGATACAATAGAGAATGGTACTTTTACTAATATACCCATGTCTGCAATATTAATTTTAAGAACAAAAAAATAGATAAATAAATAAAATTACGCCATACACCCAAAATAATGAACAGTGGCTTTACTCAAGCAGAGCTGCATGGCAGTCTGTAATTACTCCAGCAGGGGGCTGGAGGGGGCTGCTCTTGTATACAGCTTTTTTAAATAAAGTATTGAACTATTATGTTAACACTGGAGAGTTAAATATCATTAGTTTCAAAATTGTGATTTGAAAATTGCACTCTCAAATTACAAAGTGAAAGTGACTATTTGGCATCATGAAACACAGCACACAATGAACCGCAGCAAAATGCAAAATGAGCCCAGGGAGCAGTAGTGTGGACGGTAACTTGCTCAAGGGTACCTTGGGGCAACCTACCGATCTGGGATTCAAACCCAGGACCTAGTGCCTGCCCTTTTAACGCTATCCCACATTACAAAATATTGACCAGGTCTAAAAGCGGGAGTCAAATAATAATAATTAAAAAAACACCTAATAATGCAAAGCTTCTGAACTGCCTGTCTGTCATTACATTAAGTACTCAAACCTCAGCTCAGTGGGAAAAAAAGGTTAAATTCAATGAAAATACTGATAAAAAACAAATTATCATATATTAAATATATGCTGAAAAGCCTGAAGTCTAAGCTGCAGCGAACATTGTTAATAATGTTAACAGGCTACTAGAATTAAAATGCATCACAAAGCCTCAATAATCAGTTATGAAATGCAACTTGGCCCCTTGCCATTTGCTGGAAAGTCCCAAGAACCTAGAGAAAGGATTACATATGATTCCTCGCATGTACAGTAGTGTGCATCACAATTAAGCAGATAAGACAACAGTTTAAATGATTGCTCTTGGCAATAAATGTTTTGCCAAGAAGGATACCATGTCATGTTTAAATAAACAAAAAAGATAAACGTAACAATGTGAAGCAAGAATGTCTGGTAGTTTGGTTCCTTATATAAAGGACATGCTCTATTTTGGATGGTAACTATACATAATCACACTGTACTTACTTGAGGATGGACATTAAAATAATACATATAAACAATAAATGTACTGTTTATAACAAGTTAATAACCACATCAATGGATTTACACATCATCCCCAATGGTATCACACCGTACTGTGTAAATCAGTATAGAAAGGAAAATCCTAGAAGTTTTCCTGCTTAAACACACCTGATTAGCGCAAGAAAGACTTGACCATTGATTAATGAGAGTAAAACTGAAAAATTATCCCGTGAAAAGAAATGTGAAGAAAAGGAAATCATATGTTTTAACCAGAAGCCTTTGCTACTTCTGCTATTTTTAAATGGACTTCAAGGTAGCTTTCTGACACCGCATTTCACTCTTATGGCATTCCACTGACAGGTTGTCAATTAAACCCAGCAATATAGAGGAAACACTCTACACCAGGGTGTGAAACTGATCTTGGATTTATTTTCTATGATGCCATATGGGAATGTTTCAATTTCAATACCACCGACCTCATTTATGAGATTTTTTTTTTTTTGCTATCAAGCTACAATACAAAGCCCCACACGTTCATTGTGCATTCTTCTATATTTGTTCTATAAAAACTGTGCATTTGGGGTTTTTTCTACAGTTCTGTTGGAATACTCACAAATATATTACCATACACATTTAATATGTACCACTGACAGCACAATGGGATTGTCTGAAAAGCGTTCTTGGGGATGACAGCAAGTTAATCTACAGTAAATTAATTAATCCAATCCAGTTAATTAATCCAATTCACCTTTCTTCAGAACCACTGCTTTAAAAACCTTTGTTACAGTCATGACTTCACCTGCAGTTCATTTGGTCAATTTGATCAAATTCTGAGGAAAAAAATAGCAGGTAAACAAACAAGAAACAAACATTTTGGCAAGAATAAACTGTAAACACTTCATAAACTTGCTGAAACAGCTGGTGTATAATTCAATGAAAGCCCATCTATTGTGTGTTATTAACTATAATACCATCATCCTATCATCACACACCTTTGACTTATGTCATCATAATTTGAATCATCATTTGAATCATAGTCATAATGGCATTAAGGATAACACACTACCTCATTTTCTATTGCTCAGTTGAAAATAGCGGTCTAAGCTTAAACAACTGACTTAAACAACTGTCTATAACTCAAGCACCAGAAGAGATTCAGCATTAAAAGGCAGCAAAACAAGCTAGCAGCACCAACGGGGGCAAAGTTACTCGGAGATTTTGTTGAGGAAAGGGGCCCATTAGTGGGATCAGGTGCTGGGTACAAATACCTGTAGACATAGCAGCCCTTGCTGTGTACCTGAGCTCTGCGCATTACTTGGGAATGACAATAGTGCCTAGCAACCCAGCAGGAGTGGGAGGCGGTGTGTCAGAGCTCAGGGAGGTACAGAGAGAGTGGGCAGCATCGTAACGGTCGCTTTGTCTGCTACCTCACATCAAAAACACCTGCCAGCCCAAACTCTGATGCAAACTCTCACTGAACGATCTCAAACTCTGACTCAACTCACGCTGAATGGGTAAATAACACACAGACGGCTGACAGGGGCAAAGTCGTCCCACCTGCTGGCTCCAAAAGAAAAAAAAAAACAAAAAACTTTCACAGCACCTACTCAGAATGCAGCCATTACCAACTTGCAGCCATGACACTGGTCACAGAGAGTGGAACAAGTAAAAATCTACAGCTCATAGCTTTTTTGCCATTTTCATAACCAACTCTAGGGCTGGGCGAAATATATCACAAATATATGAATGAATTTTTCCTGTTTGCGAACAAGTTGAGCTAAAATGCATCTGCAGAAGGCTATGAAATGAAATTGAAATTATATAATTCTGACTGAAGATTCTATTGCCTTTTTAAAGTTATATTTGTAGGGGGGGAGGTGTAGTGACTAGTGCTGTTTTCCTCACAGCGAGATGCTTTTGGGGCTGTTTGTGTTTGGATGTTCTCCACTTGGCGCTCTGGTTTCCTCCCACAGTCCAAAAACATGCCAGGTAAACTGGAGATGTGTGACTGTATGCGTGGCTGTGTAATCTGCCTGTAATGGACTGATGACCTGCCCAGGGTGTTTCTTCATTTTACTCACCTTAAAAGTGCGGTCATAACCTGGTTAAGATAAGCAGCTCAGACAATGGATGAAGGAAAGTTAAACCTTGCAAAATGAACTAGAAAAGAAAAAAGAAATGTAAATTGTAAATATGTTCAGCACCACTGTGTATTGGTTTAAACCTCTTTTTAGATACATGTGCATATCCAATAGCAACACTACACACAGTTCCCAAGCACTGAATTACTGCATTGCTAATATATCATGACTTCATATGATGCAGCCCTCCAATCACTGCCTACGTACAGTAATCTTTCCAGCACTTTCTTCCCTCTCTATCTTACACTCTCTTTCTATGGGTTATCTAGTAGTGTTACGTTCCTCTCCACCATCTCCACATGCATTGTGGGGGTTTCCTGAGCCTACTCAACGAACAATTTAAGAATATGCAAAGCACTTACATAACATCTTTAAATTATTAACTTCTTTATGTGGTTTAAACAGTGTTGGAAATATAAATGTCTTATGTAAGTTCTTGTATTATTAAACAGGACAAGTTTGATTGGTGAGCATTCATATGTGTGTCACAGTGCATATGTATGTCTGTGTGTGTGTGTGTGTGTGTGTGTGTGTGTGTGTGTGTGTGTGTGTGTGTGTTCACTCACGTGCATTTGCTTCAAATAAAGTATATTAATTGCTTAAAAAGCAGGCCTATTTTTAGTTGTGCAGCCCACAATGCTGACAGCAGTTAAAGAAAGTGTGTAAAGTGAGAAGAAAAAAAGTAAAAAGGCAGCAGCTTCTAAGCATCTTGCACTGAAATTGAGCCAAACACTTTCCTTGAAAAATGGAACTAGAATGTTCCTAGAATGGCTGGAACTGGAAGTGAGCTACACATTTTAAGGCCTCTGTTTGTCGTAGGAAGTGAATTCTGCAATCTACATTGTTAGTGTCAGGTCTGTGTTAATGGGAATAAATGGTGCTTACATGAAAGAGTACCAAGAACTCTCAGTAGGTTTAAAAAAAAAAAATTTTTTAATCAGATTTATGGAAACCTCCTTTATAGGAAGCACATATTTAGCTTTAGGAAAATAATTCTGAAGACATCTCACCCTCAAACAATGAGCAAATGCTTGAATTCACGTTCTCACAACATTAGAAATACTGAAACTATCAGTATCACAGTATCCATATATCCATTTATCATTTTAGCCAAACATCCCAGCCATGGCCATGGGGGATGCTGGAGCCTTCAGCACTCACATTGCAAAAGAACATCCAGGAATTATCACAGCATGCAATACCAAAAATGAAAGTATGTATAACAAAATAAATAAATAAATAAATAAATAAATAAGAAAAATAAACAAACAAACAAAAAATATGCTATATATATATATATATATATATATATATATGTATATATATATATATATATATATAATAATCAATCATTGCTCAGTAGTCTAAAGTACTAGGTTGTTTATTGTGACATTGATAAAAGAAACTGAATTTCCAGTACTTCTCACAACACCACTGGTTACAGCTGATTTGTAAGCCAGTGGCGTGTCACCTAAACCTGGGCCTTCTCAATGTAAGCTGTTAAGCCGGAAGCATGCTTGAGTATCCCCCTTTAAATAATCAAAAAGCAACAATTTCCTGCCAGGATATGCGCCGTGACTATGACTACGTGCAAGACCAATCCGTAAATGTTGTCCTGAAATTCATTTTCTCTACTCTGTCCAGCCGGAGTGCGAGCGCAGGCGGGATCACGGATTAAGGTTACACCTTATGGAGGATGAGCAGGAATATATGTTGTAGGGCATGTGATAAGTCTCCTGTCCAGATTACAGCTCATTAAAATAAATGCATGTTCTAAATTTAAAAAGAAACACATCCTGACCATATGTGGTCCATCTCATGAGAAAGGCTTTGCTACATCAAGTGAGCTACAGGTAATGTGGCACTAAATACCACTTTAACATAATAATATTTCCATGGCCTAAATCATTGTCCATCTCTCTTGAACTGTGTTGAGTTTTTAACTTGCTAAAAGTTCTTATTTGCTTCATAAAGTTTAGAAGTGGATTCCTTCTGGCTGTGTCTATTAAGCAACCTTGCCGAGCTAGCTGAGATCAGGCCAAGCCGAGTCAGTCCAGTTTAAGATTACTTCAAGGTATTCGAGTTCAAGCTGGGTTTGGATAAAAGCAGATATGTAGCTGCAGGCAGTGATGGTGAAAGGAAATGGAGAAGAGCTAAAATTAATGCTAAAAGAATAAAAATGAGAAGCATGCTGTGATGCTCCCTGCGTGGAGTGCAAACACAGCAACTCACCTCAGAGCTCTCAATGACTTAATAGTAGGTGATGCTAGGTTGACTTCAAAACAACACGTCTTGGATTCAGGGTTGAATCTCAGTCCAAAGCACGGAGAGTCAAAATGCTTGATGGATGTATGTGTATAATGCAGGGCATTGTTTAATTCCACTATAGTCATATAGTCAACCATGACACACTTAGGGCACAACTTGGTATTACAAATTTCCATCTTTTGACCATGATCAGCACCTCAAATGACTGTGTAAACTTCATTTAAGATGGTTACATTTCTAAAAAGTCTGAAAGACCCGGAGAATGTAGTTATTTTTTAGACATGAGGTCTGAGCACAATATGTAAGAAACCCGACAGCCAATATACGACTTTTGCATCAGCAAAATAATTTTATTATAGTTAACTCCTCTACTGCAGTGGGTAGAGATAACAAAATTAACGATTTGAAAGCTGTGATTGTGATTCAATCAGTTATGAGTGTAATATAAAAATCACCGATTTTCATTATATCGCTTGCACGATACAGTAATTCATTTAATATCCTTTCCATTTCCCAACCTTATATTCGCCTTTAGAATTAAACAGACTGTTTTATTACTGTGCCTTTAAGTCTAATATGTAAATGACATCAGTTCCAAACGGCTGCTTTGTATCAGGTCTCATTCTAATAGGTATAGATGAGCCTCCTTATCCCTTCATGGGAAAATGAGCGGAGGCTGTAAAGGCAGTTCTGTGTAAATCGCAGATAGGGTGGGGAAAAATGTAGATAAATAAAAATGAATGCAAAAAATTGCTAAATTCACATGTATGGAACATGTGCTGGCATGTTTTAAAATATAACATGACAGTGATTTATACAATACCCCGTCTTCCTCTGTTTATAAAATAAATCGGATTTTCTGTGAAATGGGAACTTTAAGTTCTTGTCAGTATATAAAGTGTTTTAGCACATATAATAATGTTTTATAATATAATAATGTATAATAATGTGTTTTAATAATAAATCCTGTCACTGCTTTTATCGTCGTCTAAAAACGAAAAATGAAGCTAGATGAGCTATTGCTTAAATAAGAAGAAGAAACAGAAAGGTATTAAAAGGTCTATATCATGAAAAGAAAAAGAATCTAACCTGAAAAACACACAAATTTGGGCAAACTTGTTGACAATGCATACTTCTGAAAAGTGATTACACTAAAAGCTATTGTCTCTTGTATGCTTGCGTCCATTTAGTTTGAGAGTGTAAACTAATAAAAGTATGAAAAGAAATTATTGATTTCTTTATTTGACAGATATTCTAAAATGGCAACCAGGCTTAGATTGGTTGCTTCCCGTAAAAGCACTACTTTATAGTTATGTTTTAAGTGAACTGATTACAGTTTATTTGTTATCACAGTTGTTTTTAGTCTCATCATCTGCTATTCAGCCTATTTAAGAAGAGAAAACCTTTTCTTGTAGTTTGGTATCACTGTGTGTAATACACTAAGACATGGACCAGAAAACACAAAGGAAGCATTGTCTGCAGGAGCTCATGAGAAAAGTTTAGATGGGCATGTTAAAGCTGGAGATCTATAAGCAGCTTCATGTTCCTGTGATCAAAGTTGCAAATATTATTAAAAAGGATCATCTGTGGGCCTTGTCAGGACTTGGCCACAAGAGAAATTTCAACCCTAGGTTGAGCAGAAGGATAATATGGGTGTTAAAAAGGCCAGAACATCCATACAGGTATTATCAGAACTTAATTGTCTGATCACACCCAACCATCCTTCTGAACAGCAATGAAACCATGAAAGTAAAACATATTAGACATATGTTATAAACATATTAACATATTAGGAAAGTCAAATATTCTGGGAGAAGGATTTTGGAATGATGAGGTAAAACTGTTTTTTGGTGAGACACAACAGATCTATGCTCCCAGATGAAAAAATTAAGGACTCAAAGGGGGGGAAAAAATCAAAATAAATAAATAAATAAATAAAAAAACACCATACAACCATGTGCAACATATTATTCCAATAAGGAAATTTGTCATAAAAAGTTATTTTACAGATAGTCGAGGGTTTTCTTTTTGTGCAGTGTTCCCAACAAATATATCCATGTCTGTATGCAATCTCCAGTAGTCTCAAGTCTGACATTTACTCTTCACTCCCAAGCATGTACAGATCATCTATAGGAATTTAACTACAATAACAGCCCATTTTTAAACCAACTAATTCAAATACTGACAGCACCTTCAAACGTGCCAAAGGTGAAGTTAAACTGAAATGAGAAAATGAAAAACTGAAAAAAAACTGAAATAACACCCTAGTCTACACTAAGCTAAAAGGTGGGTATGAGTGTCTGTCTTTTTTTAACACAGTATGTTAAGCAGCACTGGTCGGCCTTTTTCAGAAGTCTCTGATAGCGTTTGGAGTATTTTCGAGCTGTGACAGATTGTTCTCTAACAAATCAAGCCTAAAACGATCCTGCCCTCCTCGGCCCCAGCTAAGACGTCACTGCAGCCTGAGACAAGATGCTGATCGACTGCTTTCAGCAGGTGAGCGCGGATGAAAATATCTGTGGAACAAGTCCACAAGTCTAGGCTTGTAGTGCTTTTACCATACTTGTTTTCCATGACGTGAAGCTTTAGATATCCCCTATATGGAAGTGTGGAACTACCTACATGCAGTCATTTTTGAAGCAGAATTCCGACATTAATCCAAAATGCAGTATCTATAGATACTATATGTTTTTTCTGTTTCTTTTACAAAGTCAGGAAACATCTGACCTAAAAATGTACAAAAACAAACATGCCTGCACACCCAAGTCAGCACACTGACACAGCCCCAGAGCAGCAGGGTGTGAACCCTTTGAAGAATGTGTGTTGGGCTAGGTATATTGAACTCAGACAGCTTGGACTAGGCCTTAGAGGATGAAGCTGCTGGAAAAGATGACCATTTGATAAGACAGCCACTCGTAGATGAAAGAGCAAGTGTGCGACGCTAAATCCCAGGGTCAGGACGGAAAGCACTGCTCTGCTGAGTTACTCACAGGACCACTTTAAACTCGGCAGGCATGGTTAATCTAACTGCTGCTTTAAACATTAAATGCTCAATGCAAATCAAAGACGGGCACCACTCTTGCCACTTTCCTTCTAAATCAAGACACTTATTTCTATGCAGCCGTGTTTGTTTCAGCACTACGGTAGATGTCTTGTGCGTGTGTGCTGCACCGTTTGGCGATTATGAAAGCAGGTGCACATGGCTTGACAACAGAAAAATATAGTTATATGTATATATCCTGTGTTTTTTACTGCTGTGTAATTGCAAGTAATTGCTGAAGTGACACACGACAGAAGGTACTGCTGTCATCTCTGACGTGGTTCCTGTATGTGTGTGTGTGTGCGATGTGTGTGTGTCGTACATGTGTGTGCGTGAATGTTTTTGTGTGTTTCTTTTGAGTCAGAGTAAGACTGATGAAAATATGAAGGGAAATAAGCGATCAAAACAATTACTTTGACTGAATGATGAACTTGCTGGCCACAGAAAAATATGGACATATAATGAGAGGAGTAGAAAGAGGAGGATGAAAGGACAGGTTAGGACAAGAGTTAGGAAATGTCTAGAAAAAAACAGGTAGAAGGGGAGAGGAGAGGGGAGAGAGGAGAGGAGAGAGGAGAGGGAGGAGAGGGAGAGGAGAGGAGAGAAGAGAAGAGAAGAGAAGAGAAGAGCTGGTCTGGTGCATGGGGTGCGTGGGTTGCCTGGCCCTGTTACACAGGCCTGCAATAAGATTGGCTAATTGCTAGATTTCTTCAGCTCCTCTCACCCTTTGCATGAGTGGGAGTGGAAGGCCTCATTGCTGGGGTATATATTGCTGCTGACAGAATGGCTTGTCCTAATATTCTCTCACTTTCTCTATGCCTCTCTCACCCCCTCTTTTGCATGCGTTTCTGTAGCTGCAGCAGTTCCCCTGAGACGTTTCCCCAGAATCGACGTAGAAGGATCTCTACCCACACCGCAGAATCAGGAACATCTCATTTCCATCCGCCCTCGCGTACTCCCTCGCTCACGTCCATGTACACACACACACGCGCAGCACCGCACGTATGCGAGCAAGGCCACACGCCTTCTCTTTCTTGTCTCTCCTTTATTAAACACTATTTCTCTCTTGCAGACTCTCTTCCGATTTCTCTCTCATCATCATCCTCTCCCCCAAAGCAGAAAGCAGGGAGAACCTGTGTGGGTGGCAGGCGTCTCTCCACATCACACAGGCCTTGAGCCCCCGGCTAACCAGTGTGGGCGTTGGGGCTTCTCTGCGGCGTGGTGAGAGTGGGGTTTCTGAATCTCTGCAAAGCGAGCAGCACTGGCTGATAGTTAAGTAATATAGACAGAGAGGAAGGCCAAGGGTGGGTGTTAAGACAGAAGGAAAGACTTCTAGATCTGTTCACATGTTCAAAAAGGTGCAATGTCCACTTTGGGAAGTGTACAAGCAACAGCTCTTCTTACTGCACTACTGAATTATGCACTCGTATTCTAATGTTGTTACTTTTGAAAAACATTTTTTTTCAAGATTTCAGAGCAAACAGAGGTGCAATGAAGAAGGCTGATTTAAACAAAAACATCCATACAAGACAAAATCAATAAAAATTCATACAAGAGTCATTGTAGTTGTGTTTCTCTTCTTCCCCTCTTTTCCACACTCACTATTACTCTGAACTGTTGATCCCAAGCATTTAAGAATCCTCACACAGCACATTACCTCTACTCCCAACACTCTGTCATTCCACTGTCTCCTGTTAATTTACACTTATATACTCTGTCTTTGTCCAACAGACTTTCATTTCTCTAGTCTCTACAGCAAATCTCCACCTCTCAGGGTTTCCTCCAGGACACTCCATATTCTTGCTACAGATCACAGTATCATCAGCAAACATCATAATGTCTAATGTCATCGGTCAACCCAGCCATTACCACTGCAAAAAAGAATGGGCTCAACACTGATCTTATTTCATGTAATCCTTCCACTACTTTAAATGTCACTCCTACTGCAGACCTCACCACTGTCACACTGCCCTTGTACATTGCACACTGCCCAGATACTGGACAAAAGCAACAGCTACAGTGTAAAATGGGTTTTAAAACTTACGAAAATTCTTCTTTCAGTTGGGCCAGTTATGAGATGCTACAGGAGTCATGGTCAACTGCCACAGAGTCACCTGCCAGGACCGAGCCTCAGGATGGCCTTACTATGACCTCCGCTTCCAAAGTTCAAATCTAGGAAAACCTATTCAAAAGTAGAAAGAGGATGTTAATGTGTGCAATGTGAAGGAAAAAGCTGCTAAAAGAACATCTTACTGTGTCATTTTTTTTTTTTTTGATTTATGATGGCTTTCTCTGTCTTGTTATCAGTCTTGGAAGGAATGAGCAAAACAATCAGCTTACTATTCTAAGGATTAAACAGAATGAGGAGAGGGATGTAAAATGGTCAAGTAAGAATAAATAATAATTAATTCTTGATTGTAGTTTAGGATAAAGACCCACACAAACATCATAAAAATTAAATCAGAAGGAAATTGCATTATGGATGCCCTTTTAAAAAGTCATTTAATTAAATTGTTAAAGACAGGATCAATTAATTTAACTTTAGCTGGATTACAAAAAACTTGCATGTAGCTCTGATTAATCACCACCTCAGACACGCTGATTGGTTAGAGGCTCATTTGAATATGGCATGTTTCTGCGATATTAGTATTGTAGAGATCAAAAAAGTGATTATTAACAGATAATTTGTGCAATATTGTGCTGCTGTTGAATATGAACAAGCAATACATTCTTTATTTTGGCAGCTGCAGTTTGGATGTTCATTCACTAAGAAATTCAAACACTCTCTCTGAACATTACTGGAGCCTGCTGGCTTAGCTAGTTGCCCAACCTAAGTGAGAAATATGGAATGCAGTCCAATTAGCCCACAATAAGTAAAACATTCCTGTTTTACACTGTTCTTACCATCAGAGATGTTTGTGTGTCAAACAGCAGCTGTGGCAGTGAAAGAATAGAAGATGAACGTGGTTATTTGAGTGGGGAGGGCAGTTGCTCAATGTGATGCCAACAGCCTATAGCCTTTCAGTTAAATAGAAATATGGCAAAATGATAGAAACTACATATTGCATGACTTCTCTAGTGGAAGATACAGGAAAATAACTAGCAGCTAATGTTGTTTTTATATATATATATATATATATATACACGCTACACACACACACACACATACACACACACACAGTACTGTACCAAAAAAAGTTTAGGCAGGTGTGGAAATATGCTGTAAACAAAGGATGCGTTCAGAAATGGAAGTGTTCATCATTTATTTTTATCAATCAACAAAATGCAGTGAATGAACAAAGAAATTAAATCAAATCCATGTTTGGTGTGACCACTCTTTGCCTTCAAAGCCCAGCATCAGTTCTTCTAGGTACTTGCACACAGTTTTTGAGGAACTTCGGCTGGAAGTTGTTCCAGACATCTTGGAGAACTAACCACAGATCTTCTGTGGATGTAGCTTCCTCACATCCTTCTGTCGCTTCATGTAATCCAGACACACTGGATGATGTTGAGATCAGGGCTCTGTGGGGGCCAGAAGAACTGATGCTGGTTTTGAGCAAAATAACACCAAATATTGATCTGATTGAATTTTCTTTCATTAAGCTCACTTACATTTGTAAATTGATAACAAACAATCGTGGCTTATATTTCTGAGCGTTCTTTATTTCTGACATTTTTTTCTACCTAAAACTTTGCATAGTACTGTAATAATATATATATATATATATATATATATATATATATATATATATATATATATATATATATACACACACACACACACACACACACAGTACTGTGCAAAGCAAAAGCAAGAGTGAGTGGAGGCACAAATGTGTTTTCTGTAACCTCTTAAGTGGAAAGCTTTTCGAATTGGTCTCTCAGCACAGGCCACTTTCATCCCACACTATAGATCAATCTTAATGAGCAGCACATAACTTTGGCCAAAATGCTACATGGGAATTGACCATTTTCAAAATTGATTATTGATGTTGGAAGATATTTAGAAGTAAGAGACAAGAGCGCAAGTCAATCAGAAGTACCCCAGTTATTCAGAACACAGCTTCAAGTTTTAAGACCAAAATCAATTGTAAAAATCAGCAATGATCAATGAGACAATAGCAGTTAGGACTCCTAGGCTGATCAATTGACCTCACTAATGGCAGACCTTTATCATGGTCATCCCATAAATCCATCCTCGGTGTTCTATATGCTGACGAATTATTGGCAAATCTTTTGAGCTGTTGCCATTGTGCACCGTAACAAATAATACTGCGTGTGTAATATGTGTTTGTGTGTATGTACAGTACTATGCAAAGGTTTTAGGCAGGTGTGGAAAAATGCTGTAAACAAAGAACGCTTTCACAAATATAAATAATGATTGTTTATTTTTATCCAATTTACAAGAAAATGCAAAGTGAGTGAACAAAGAAAAATCTAGAAAATCAAATCAATATTTGAATTGTTACACATTTTTGCCTTCAGAGCCAGCATCAGTTCTTTACAAATTGCCACTTGCACAAAGTCAGAGGATTTTGTAGGATTATAGTCGCTGTATGATCAACCAATTTTACCAAACAGGTGCTGATGATCATCAATGTCACACGGAGGTTCAAACACAGTCAAGTTTGGAACAACCTCCCAGCCGAGTTCCTTCATAAACTGTGTGCAAGAGTACCTAGAAGAGTTGATGCGGATGGCTGTAGTGAGGAGGTCAATGATCGTTTAGAGTCCTTAACTGCTATTGTCTTCTATTGATCATTGTTGATTTTTACAATTGATTTTGTCTTAAAACTTCAGTTGTGTTCTGAATTAACTTCTCTCTTACTTCTAAATATCTTCCAACATCAATAATCAATTTTGAAAATGGTCAATTCCCATGTAGCATATTGGCCAAAGTTATGTGCTGCTCATTAAGATTGATCTATAGTGTGATGAAAAGTGGCTCTGTGTTGAGGAGACTACCCTGAAAAGCTCACTCTAAGAGGTTACAAAACCCATTTGTGCCTCCACTCACTTTGCTACTCTCTCCCTCTGTCTCTCACACACACACACACAGACACACACACCAAAGACACTGTCCTCTCTTCTCATCCAAAAGTCAATGCATGAGTCATGGTATCTCCTGCTGAAAGAGCCTCATTGAGTTCAGAAAGCTACACATCGACACATTTACAGGGCCTAACCCCCCACGCCTATAATAGTGCAGGTGTCCTGCAGGACATAGCAACACACACCAATCAGCCATAATGTGAAAACATCTGATATATTTTGTGAATGTGAATAATACAGTCCTGCCATAGCAGCATATGACATGAATTCATGTTCAATATCCTTTTAAATCCGTTGACACTACTTTAGCGCTTGAGCGAGATCAGACCACACTAGTCTTCACTCAACACGTGCATCAGTGAGTATTGAATGTCCATGATTCTATTGCTGGTTCTTCCGTCAAGCACTTTGGTCAGGTAATAAAAATTATATACTGGGAATATCCCACAAGACCTGCCTGTAGATGTTTACCTAACAATCACAATTTGGCCCTTGTCAGAATAGCTCGGATGCTCAAAAATTCAGGGACGTCCTTGAAACAATTAGAAACCGTTTTGACGTCCTCTTTAGGTGCCTGCTTTCACAGTTCGGATGTACCTCAGTGGTTACAACATCTGTTATGGGAAATGGACACAGATACTCAACGTAAGAATGAATAACTCAGATTAACAACCTTATTTTTGAGACAATGTGTATCGAATGTAGGCTGTTTCACGTCAGGACAATGTAACACAAAAGGCGCTGCAGTTATTACCCTCTAATTCTTCATGACGCCCGTTACAAAAGACTGGGAATGATTGGATGTCATGAGGCGTAGTTTTTAATTTAATCTCAGCTGAAGAGCGGCATGTATTTATTTCTGTGCATGCGTCCTCCCCTCGCGAGGGAACATCTCCAGATGAGAGTGCCTACTTGTGTATAAGTTTGTGTAGCTGTGTGTGTGCAGTTGTTCCCTTTTGATTTGCAGCTATGGAACAAACATTCAAGGGCCTCAGCATTCTTCTTGCACATGTCTGACAAAGGTGGAGGACATGGCTCCCAAAAGCTTCTGATAGGTCTTCCTCTTGTTGTGTTTCATTCAGCATACTACCCCCCCGCATCCCATCTCTCGAATGAAATAGCTGCTGAGCTGATTGATGCAGCGAATGTATGTGTTGTTCATTACACTTCCCTACGTGAGGTCGGACTTGTAAT
The DNA here is from genome assembly GCA_017165825.1 of Hepsetus odoe. Taxonomy (NCBI): domain Eukaryota; kingdom Metazoa; phylum Chordata; class Actinopteri; order Characiformes; family Hepsetidae; genus Hepsetus; species Hepsetus odoe. Next base: position 11,148,505 of record CM029391.1, on the reverse strand, counting down.
CATGACACGGCAACCTGCCCTCGCTGCTCGGTGTCCATAGCAACCGTGAAATTGTCACGTCCTTTGCTTCTTTTCAGCGTGAAGGTGCCTCTACTTTCATCTGAACAAATATAGAAATTAACTTAGCATGGAGAGAAGTATATTCTAACTTCAGCTAGGAGGAAATCAGAACGCTACATAAATAATTAATAAAAATTTATAAGAAAATGTTCAGCGTGGTGGTTTAATGGTTAGCTTCGTCAAATCACAGTGACCAGGTTTCATTCCCAACCGAGGCTGGCTGGGCCTTTTCTGTGATTCCCCCCATCGTGAAATGACGATAGTAAATTGCTTTTAGGTGTAGCTGGACCCCCGTGACCCTTGTTAGAATAAGCAGCTCAGATAAAACAAATGAATGTCTAAGTTCCAGAAAAGCAGCTCAATATGATGATTGTGATAATTAATGACAACCTTTGTAATAAATATGCTGTGTATACACCATCTTTGTGGCAAATAAAATAAAAGTGTTACAATCTAGTATCAAAAACAGTTCGCTTTTAACAACATCCTCCTCATTCTTCCACAATCTCAGCTCTTCACTTGGTTCAGTGTGGAGTATTCTAGGAGCATATCATTTCTATCCTACTCCAAATATTGTAACTTTACAGGAGAAGGCAAAAACTTTTACTTTTCATGCAACTGAAAACATTTTTGCCATTTTGGAGCTTTCGCATCCCTCCAATCATCCTGAAAGTTTCACATACTTTAAATGGCAGAGATTAGGTTGATGTAGAACAATAAAAATCTAAAAATCTCGGACAGTGAAATATGGATGAGCATACGCAGAGAAAATTTTAATTGCAAGATGGATACAAATGACTGAACGAATATGACGAAACATGACGATTTGGGTTTTGAAACAATTTCCTGGCACTGTTGCTTCACCTCCGTCCCTCTGATGCGATTTCTTCTTGGGCCTGAATGCCAGAATATTATTCTCCTAGTGGAATTCTCATTGTCAAGTGTCATTACACATGGAAACTGATATGTAAACATAGGCAAAGCAAGTAAAGCAGACAGGGTTAAGCACATCTTGTTCTACAAATTTACATTTTGTGGCTAAAAAGCTTGTTAAGAAGACACAGCCTCCTAGTTAGCCCTTTTATTGTAAAAAAGCACACAGTTTGTAAAGTTTGACATCTTTTCTGGAACACACTGGTGTAGTGGAGGTTTGTTTTCAGAAGTGGGGGGTGTTCTGGTAGAGAAAACAAAAGGAGAATGTTTGGCAGCGAAATGTTAAGCACGGGGATCGATATTGACGCCAGTGCTGGGTAGCATGCATGTGTGCGTGCGTGTGTGTGTGTGCGCGGTGTGCGAGTGGTTGAGGAGGTGATCGATGGCGGGAAGGCTTAGTCTCCCTCTCGTGTCTGAGACTCAGGCAGCAGATGGGGAGGGAGAGTGGGCCAGCGCGATGACTCACAATCAGTACCATCAGCACACCCAGCGATCTATTCAATAACGTGATAAAGAAAGAGGAAATATTGTAAAAAATTAATAAATAAATAAATAAAATACATGGAGAAAAATAAGAGACGAATACGCAAACAAGCTGCACAATTGGTTGGAATAGTCAGTTGTCGAAAATGGGTGGCATGACACAGATCAGAGCGTTTTGCTGGACAAGTGAAAGGAAATGTATAAAGAAAAAAAAAACTAGCAGGGTTAATAAATTTGCATTTGTTACCAGAACACAGGAGTTTGCTAATTGTAGCTATTCTCCATACAAAATCAAGGTCAGCCATCTGCTATACAGTACAGCCTAACCAATTACACAATCTGCAAACGACTTAATGGGCAGGTGTGCCCCTTGATGGTATGCCCTTCCTTTCCAGTTCGTCCCTTTTGACTTTGTGTAGTGATTACTTTTCGTTCAACAATGTACTCAACCATAGCATATGCTTTTGACAATCCATCACTTCAGGTGTTTTTTTTTTATACTATTATTTGGACTCGACACAGGGACTAGATCACTTCCCTGTCTTCCAGGGTGGTCCTCTGTTATCAATCAAAATGTCTTGGAAGGTAGCAAAACAGATGTCTTCTTTTTTATCTTGCTGAGCAGAACAGGACACACTTTGAAAAACCGATTTCAGGAAAAGATGTGTAAGGGTCAGGCTGTGGAGTAGGTGGAAAGCCAAAGGACAAATGACTCATATGTGTAAGATGTTGATATAGTTGAGATTTGATGTCCAAATTTGAGCTAGGAGTGTGCAATTCAAATGGTAACTTGTTTTTCATCCAGTAAAACCAGCAATTGGCAATAATTCTATGTGTACTGCAGCAGACCAGTCAGTTCCATGAAGGATTTATGGGAGATCTGGACTTCCTTACAGAAATGTTACAACTTGCCAAGAAAAGAAATGGCTTAGAAACATATATACATAAGGTATTCCTTTTATAGCCCAGATCATGTAAAAAGAGGTCTATATATCATTCAATCAAAGCAATGCATTAAAGAAATGAAAAGTCATGCTGTGAGATTCAAAAATCCACTTATGCTGGATATCCTAAATCTCTCTTCTTTCATCTTTATCCTGAGCATCGGATATTCCATTATAGCCTGTGAGGTTTCGGACTCAGCAGGCTCCTGAAGAACCAAATGATGTTAAATGGTTTGAGTCAAAGGCTAGGTAGGCCTTGGGGACTGGTGATAGTTTTTTTTTTTTCCCCCCATACCGGCTCTGTGCTTGCTTAATTACCCACTAGCGTCGCCTCATCATCTCACCTGTGGATGAGTGCGAAGCATCACTTGAGTGAGCCATACCTCAGCTACTCAGCATGACTAGGCACTCTTACATTCACCACTCTTCCACTGGAGTATTCCATGAGCCAATGGCAAAGGCTTTCTCTCTTCTGGATGCGCCATATGCAGGAAAACTAATGTCAAAGTACATGTTTGAACCTTTTAAACACACGGGTTTGCTTACGTTTGTAACTGAAAACTGCCAAAAAAAAAGAAAAAGACTCTGCATGAGCTGAAGATGGCTGAAAGAATTATGAGTCATGTGTTTCTGTACACATGACTCTACCGATGAAGAAAAGAAAAGGAATTCTAAGAATGGCATAGCTTTTTTGCATCAAACCAGTGAGTCTGCACATCAGCGCAGGAAGACTTTGGATGAGACTCTGCGGCGCTACCGTCAATCAAAAACACCCTCCAACATAACCTTGAGAGGTTTGAAACAGTTCTTTCTTCTTTTAAAACCACGTTGACGCAAGAGACAACATCACAGCATCAAACGCAACAACCTGTGCCTACCTCCACGATGACGAAAGTATCGAACAGACTCAAAATAGCAACCCAGTCTCGTGGGAGTGCCACTGGATGTGGGGTTAGGATCATCTTTCTTTTATAAACCCCGCTGTCCCTAAAGAACAATATTCTCCCAGTTATCAGTTTTGTTTACGTGCTGTGTCTGTTTTTAGACAGATAAAATAAAACATCCTAAAAAATTAATGTCTCCTGCAGCATCCAAAGGCAGTGAGCTTTTTATGGCGTGTTGCCCCTTTAAGAGACCTGCCTTTTCTACCGGTGGAGATGGACGTAACAACTCCCTGAAGGATTTGGCTATAATGGGCTTGGCATTTGCAATGGTGATTTACACTGAAGTCGAAGTGAGTCATCTGCATTGATATTTCATACAGAGCAGTGTCGGGAGCTGTGCTCCCAGGATCCTCCAGGACCGATGCAGCTAGGGAAAGGGAGGGAAAAGGTGAGCGAAGGCAGGCGAAGAGAAATTCCACCAATCCCTGTTGTTCTATCTCAGGAAACAGAAAGCCATCTCATATTTGCTGGCATGTCTTTGTGTTCAGGTAGACAAACCTGCTTTGATGAAGTAGTTGCATAAACCAGCAAGAGATAAATGGAAGTTGAGGATGTCAAAACAACAGACCAAAATGTGATATAAACAATTTGCATGGGGTTCCTGTTCGACTTGTTTCCATCTGCTACAGTGGTTAGACTGCTGAAGGCCTTTCCCGGGTGCAGTTACTGCCTTCACCAGCAGAGGGAACAGGAGAGTCAGCAGTAGCTCCGGCCATGAATGCTCTAGATGGTCAAACCTAGGAAAAAAAAAAAAACACCCTACACCAACTTGACCTCTCAGTTGAACTACAGGGTGTAAGAAAATGGCAAACCTTGTTTCAGCAAAAACAAACACAATCTAAAAAAAAAAACAAAAAAAAAACCGCTTTTTCACAAGCTCTGGTGTCTCTTGGCACGAAGATAGGTTAGGACCCCTTCATTACTGTGCTTGGGGTGCTGACCAAATGGTCTGGTAATAGAAAGAGACAGAGAAAGAAAAAAGAAAAAGATGCGTCAATGTTCCCGTCTCTCATTTGCTCACTGTGATAAGCAAAGGAGGGCAGGAACCTGAGAGACAGTACAAATTCTACCTGTGGCTCTCCTGCCCAGTTCAGTTACAGCAGAGGGTCTAAAATGTCACCAGGGGACTTTTGGAAATATCTCCTTACACTAACAGACGCACCATTAAGGAGAGAGATTGGCTGGAACAGGATCGCTTTTCCTCATCGCTCAGTTGCCATGACACAAAGTGGATGGGGGTGGAAAGGGTGACTAGTTTCTTCTTTTTTCCATTCTCATTAGGTGTTTAGCATAATATACCGTTTACGTGTAATTGCATAGCCCCGCTTATAGCCAGGCTAACACCATTTGTCAAGCTCTTTGTTACCCATGCTCCTGGTAAAAAAGCCACCATTTCTTCTGGGTGGGACTGGCTATAAGAGTTATGTGATCATTGGGCTTTACAGTATGTCCATCCCTGTCCATGACGAGGCGCGCTGACTTGCATGCTTTCATCAACCCAATCTCAGAGTTGACCCGCAGCTAAGTGCATCGATCGACACACGCTTGAGGTTTGCCGGCAGCAAATGTGACATAGCTAATAGAGCCAGTTATTTCCAGAAAGGCTTCCCAGACTACTGGAAAAAGGGAGTTTCCTCACATATAATAACCCCTCATAAAAAATTTGCATAACAGGTTGACTGTTGAGTGATGATGGAACACCGTTTAATCACTGAACCCTTCCGCCTCTCGTTCCTTCAGGTGTACATCTGGTCATGAAAATCTGTCATTGAACTCATCAACTGGGTTATCACAATTAAAATAAACTCCTTTTGCCTTCAGGTAAGGTACACAATCATGTCCTGGTACAGAACAATAAGCGTGCAGCAGCTTTATTTATCAAGCCTCCTTTGATGGCAGACGTTGACAGCTTTGTTGGGAACAGCTGTTTGAAATCAAATACAATTAAATTAACCATCACTCACGTCAGCAAAATGGACATCACTAAACAGACCACACGCATGAACACACACACACACAAAAACCTTCACTGGTCTGGAGGGCAGTCAAAGATTCTCTCCAACGCATTTCAAAATTCAATCATTTCCTTTCACGTTTGATTGGGAGTCAAATTTGTGAATCATGTATCCAAAAATACTCCCACTTCACAGCGAGTGCTGTGCAAGTCACAGCAGGATCCAAGATGGTCTCCAGAAGCACACTTGGCAGATGAGCAGGAATTTGATGGATGGATGTGGACCAGGTGGATGTGTAAAATCTCAGCATCCAAACCCTTAATGTTGACAACTGTGTCGCTGCCAGACTTTACACCCTGTAAACATGACGCCAAGGAGCGAAGGAATGGGGGGAACCAGACCGGCAGTGAGGTGTCTTGCTTGACAAAAGGACAGGAAAAGTTTCTGGTGATTATTCTGTCAAGTGGTAATTTTGTTATTGAATTTAAGCATTGATGTGGGCCACCTAAACACAAGTGTTTTCTTGTTTGGGCGAGATCTAAGCCGACCAACATGATATGCTTACATGAGTTAACAAGTAAAAGGAAGGGCGAGGAGAGTGGTAGCAGTAGATCTGCCCAAAAGACTGAACGGTGGCACCATTACCGCATGTTGTGTAATGGATTTGTCAAAACTCACCAAAAAGGAGGGAGACTTGCTCAAGGGCGTTTTTCACTGCATGGCTTATTTGTAAAGCAGATCGGCCTTTTGTTTAAGGGGCGACAAAACACACCACATTCCATGTCTATTCAGATGTGCAAGTTCCTGCGCTAAAAAGGCTAAAGCCCTTGCAGAGAGCTCTAAGCTTGGGAAGAGCATGACTCGACTTCTTGAGTCAAAACAGCACTTTTATGCGCTGACAACCGGCAGCGGCAAGGCCAGTGTTTGGAGAGTGTCTTGCTGTCAGCGTGAATGATGGATGAGAAACTCCTTGTGCGTGTGCAAGCATCCATGTCTGTGTGGAAGGGAATGTGTCTGAATATGTGTACAAACACGCAAGTGTGTCCACTTCAGGTTAAGACGAGAGAGAAAAGGCCTGGGGCTAGTCTGGACACTAAAGCTTGCTGGTGCATTAAAGTGTCTACAGTCTCACCTGTCCCCGTCTCCAAAACCGCCTCCAAGAGTACTGCCTACCTCTTATGTGCCGTTATTCGTGTGCTGGCATTCCTAAATACAGCACCGTGGGACCAGATCCATCCAAGCTGACTGTCAATATCTCACCCAGTCTGGCAGACTCCCTCAACCCTCACACCACCATGCGCACTGCCCTGGCCAAGCACCTTTTAATGAGGTCGCAGGTACATGCACATATTGGACATCATAACATAAGTAATGGGTTCACTGTGCTCTGATCTCAAGTTGAAGCAGATGTGTTTTTATTCCCTCTTCAGAAAAGACGTTTACATGAACTTAGCAGATGAATCTGATGTTTTGTATATCTCTTCAGAACAGATGTCAGATTTGTTTGTTTATTTAAAAAATAAAAAGTTTTTTTAACACACATATTGTCAAGTATTTGAACGATATACCTAACCTGAGGTGTCATTACCTTCTGGCAAATGGCCAAAGTGAGCCCTTATTTTTCTGCCTACCTTGAAGTTAATTCATCTTTCTTTGGCAACTTAAGACCCCTAAATGAGTGATGTGGTGTACAGAAGCTGGTCTGCTTCCACTTGAAACAGCCCAAATGATCAGCAGTGATGAAAAATGAATAAAGGCAAAAACAAACTGCAGCGTTCTTCCTACTCAGGGGAAGTGTTTAACACCATACACTTGGCTTCAGTGGGCATGTCTTATTCAGAGGCTTTGCCCACGTACACAGGGATGGGAATATGCTAGCACCTCTTGGGCCAAAAGAGCAAGAAAAAAAGATGAACGCAAAGCTTGGATTTCTCGCCAATGATCACAACATGACTCAAACCCGGATGTGACCTGCAAAGTTACCCTAGTGTTTCTGCTATGGAGTCTATGCAAGCAAGCAAGCACAACACAGTGCAAGAGCAACACAGTGTTGAGAACAGGGCTTCCAGACCTCGGCCCGTGCCCTAAACAAGTCGCTGTCATCCTGCTTTAACACACATACATGAATTTAAGGAGGAATTGGTTAGTTCAATAAGATGTGCTTTAGCATGGAAACAAACATGAAGCAAGCATACTACAGAACCGCAACTAGGAGCCCTGGAAGTTCTTGTTCATCTGCAGGACTACAGCTCTTCCCCATACATCATTGTGAAATTTCTGATGGAGACAAAGAGGTCTAGCAAAGGATCCATTTGTCTTGCCCATACAGTTACAAGACAGGAGGGATAGAAAGCTAAGATAGAGATATGTTCAAATAAATAAATAAATAAATTGGCCCTATTGATTCCTGCTGTGCTTTCATGGGTTAACTGCCTCGGCAGGGCCATAAAGTCTTTAATGGGCCAGTGATTGCTCATGTGCTGACAGTCTGGGGGCTGTTGTACAATGTGGAGGCGGAAAGGCCCAGGCCAAAGGGCTTGATCTGCAGCAGGTCATCACTCCACACTGAGAGACAAGACTGAGACGGACAAACAGAGAAGGCGGACAGAAGTGGCTGAAGAAGGGATTTATGTCCAGGCGTTAGGAACGGCACCTCTGCCCTTAGACAAAGCTTGTCTGAGAGCACTGTCCCAGCACACGTTCTACAGAAGAGAGTGTGGAGTGAATGGGAGTGAATGTGAATGTGCAAAGGGAACACAACTCATTTTTTATGAACAAGTGCATGTCTGAGGTAAAGAGGCCTCATTTGTAAGTGCGTGTTTATAAGAGAGAGAGAGACCTACAGCTTGTCTGAACACGCAGTGCATGTGTGTGACAGGGTCTGTTTTAATTAAGGTGCAGTAAACTTTCTTTATCCTCTTTCCTTTAATAAGCAGGCAGTAACGTGCAATTCTGCAATACACTCCATGAGCACACACAGGAAGCCACATTATCAAGCATACATCTTTATGTAATTGCTGGAGCTGTAAAAATGCTCCTTGACATAAGGCAAGCAGATAGTACTATTACGTACTATTTGCAAAAAGTCAGCTCAGTTATGCTCTGGTTATCGATGTCAGGAAATCCATAACTGACCTTGGGAGAGATGGCCATCCCTTGACACCACAAAATCTACACAATATGAACCAAAACAGTTGCTTATTAGCTGATGTAACAGAAGTGGCATTTAGTGTACGTAGAGTGATGTTCCATTACAGACAAATAAGTGGTGGCTTCGTGTCTCAGAAGAGGCAAATGTTGGCCCTCACCTACTTAGCTTAGTAGTTTTTCAATGGTGAGTGGAGACCTAGTAAATGAATGGGAAGAAAATATGACTAAACCGAGGAGTAATCTGGGTGGAAGAAAACGCCAAACAATAAATGAATGAATAGAGAGAGTAAAATTATAGACAAAGAGAATAATGCATTATATCAAAAAAGAGGCAAAACAATTCTTTTGAGCTTGGAAAGTGGCTAGAGGTAGCATGAAAGGTAGCATGCATGTTTTAAGCAATAGAGGCACAACAGAAGTGTTCAAAGGAAGAAGCATTAAAACATCCATTCAACATTCAAGTTGTTTTATCCAGCATTCAAACTTGCAAGCCGTCAGCTCTCCCTGGGGAAACCTTTCACACTGTCACTGCATTTCTGTGCCAAGTCATCCTCAAGTATGTTCTGCCTTATCATCACTTGGTTGAGAACCAAAACAAGACCGAAACTCCAACCAAGACAAGACTGAGAGTAAAGGATCACACAGCCAAGGTCGATCCTGTCCAAAATGCTTATTTAATGGTTTTAATATAATTCAGCCAAAGCAGTTACATGTTCAGACAGATGGATAAAGTAATTAATACTAGTTAAAACAATACAGTTATAAGAACACAGGTTTTTTTTGACCTCTCAGTGCACTCTAGCCATCGCACAGAACTGTTTAAGTTTAATGAAGAAAGTATTAATTAAATATACAGTGCAGTGACTGTAAGTACTGGCAATGCTCAGTGAGAAGTTTAAAAAGCACACATAAAACAACAATGTATGTATCTATTTTTATTATAATAACGTTAAGAGAACTTTATGAGCGGCAGAGATAAACTATTATTATCATTATTATTGTATTATTATACAAAATCAGACTATCTAGAATGTTTTTTCTTTAAATAACCTTTCTTTAAGAGTAAAATTCTTATGCTTCATACATTTTTGTCCTCAAAAAACAGGCTGCTGTCTAAAAGAAATTGGTAGCAGGCCCGTTGAATTAAATTTACTTTTATGCCATTTAGCGGACACTCTGATCCAGAGCAGCTTCCATTTCCTAATTTCAGAGTCAGTCTCCCTGGAGCTACTTGGGGTTAAGGGATTTGCACAAGAACCCAATGTTGGTGGTGCTGGAAGTAGGATATGAACCTGTGACCTCTGGGTCTATAGGTGAGTATCCTACCACTAGACCACCCAATTAAACTCTAGGCACTCTTAAATATTCACATGTACGAGTGACTGAAAACTTTTTGTAAGTCCCAAATTGCTGAAGATGCTGCTTTGCTGAAGTTGAATGGACTGTTATTATCTGAGTGTTAGAGGTTCTTTAAGTTTTGCAAAATATAAATAAAAAAAAAAAAAGTAAAACTACAATGAAAATTGTACACGTGTTTTAGTTATTTTAAGGAAAAGGACTGGCCCAGAACAAACTCAGATTAGAGAACAACAGACCTAATAATCACCACAAGACACGCATCCAGACACATAAACTCCCAAATTACTGACAGACCCTGACAATGACATGGGTAATACTGAAATGTTTTACTGCAGTTGTGGTCCTGTCTGCCAGTGGTGAATGACGGCTGATAATGAGATGTTTTGTTATTGAAGGTGAAGGGAAGAGGGAGCGCCTGTATGACTCATATCTCCATCCCATGAATTATAACTCTGCTGCTCTCACTCTCACTGCCTTGCTCTCTCTCTTTTTTCCCAATGTGGAAACTAGTGGATAACTTCCTATAACCACCCATAAAGAGCATAGCATGCCAGCATGATCCTCTGTCATCATCGTCATCAAAAATAAGGAAAGAACAAGGAGCACTGCCTGAATGGATAACATCCTGCATTAAACATATACAGTATATTCCCTGCAGCGAAAAATGCTTCTTGCTCCATCTAACCATGTAGCTTTGTAAAGGATGTGTACTTGTTCCTTGTGAATTTTAAAGAAAGAACAGATTGGTGAGAAAGCACAAGGCATCTTATAAAACCTGTTGGAACCAGATGAATGTCAGGTGTTGGCATGGGCTGATGCCAACTGTGATGTACATTACAATAAAGCTAACGACATAATCAGCATCCAACAATGTGATCTGTGGATATATTACAGTAGATACGCTTCAGTGTGAAGGCATTAATAAAATAAATGAATTATATGATGAAATGTAATCATATAATTCATTTATTTATTATATGATGAAATGCCCCTCCTTGAACCGCCACCTTATCGTGGTGGAGGGGTTTGCGTGTCCCAATGATCCTGGGGGCTATGTTGTCCGGGGCTTTATGCCCCTGGTAGGGGCACCCAAGGCAAACAGGTCCTAGGTGAGGGAAGAGACAAAGAGCGGTTCAGAGGACCTCTGATGATGCATAAAAACCTTGGACGACGTTCTCCCTCGCCCGGACGTGGGTCACCGGGGCCTCCCTCTGGAGCCAGGCCTGGAGGTGGGGCCCGCTGGCGAGCGCCTGGTGGTCGGGCCTTCACCCATGGGGCCCGGCCGGGCTTAGCCCGAAGAGGCAACGTGGGTCCCCCTTCCCATGGGCTCACCACCTGTGGGAGGGGCCAAAGAGGTCGGGTGCATTGTGAGCTGGGCGGTGGCCGAAAACGGGGGCCTTGGCGGTCCGATCCTCGGCTGCAGAAGCTGGCTCTAGGGACGTGGAATGTCACCTCTCTGGTGGGGAAGGAGCCTGAGCTAGTGCGCGAGGTTGAGCAGTTCCAGCTAGATATAGTTGGACTCACCTCGACGCACAGCTTGGACTCTGGAACCAGTCTCCTTGAGAGGGGCTGGACTCTTTTCCACTCTGGAGTTGCCACCGGTGAGAGGCGCCGAGCAGGTGTGGGCATACTTATTGCCCCACGGCTTGGCGCCAGTACATTGGGGTTTACCCCTGTAGATGAGAGGGTGGCGGCCCTCCGCCTTCGGGTCGGGGGACGGGTCCTTAGTGTTGTCTGCGCTTATGCGCCAAACAGCATTCTGGACTACCCACCCTTTCTGGGGTCTCTGGAGGGGGCGCTAGAGAGCGTCCCTCCTGGTGACTCTATCGTTCTGCTGGGGGACTTCAATGCTCACGTGGGTAATGACAGTGACACCTGGAAGGGCGTAATTGGGAGGAATGGCCCCCCCGATCTGAACCAGAGCGGTGTTTGGTTATTGGACTTTTGTGCTCGTCACGGATTGTCCATAACGAACACCATGTTCAGGCATAAGGATGTCCACATGTGCACCTGGCACCAGGACACCCTAGGCCGCAGTTCAATGATCGACTTTGTGGTCGTGTCATCGGACTTGCGGCCCCATGTCTTGGACACTCGGGTAAAGAGAGGGGCGGAGCTGTCAACCGACCATCACCTGGTGGTGAGTTGGCTTCGTTGGTGGGGGAGGATGCCGGTCAGACCTGGTAGGCCAAAACGTATCGTGAGGGTCTGCTGGGAACGTCTGGCAGAGTCCCCTGTCAGGACAAGCTTCAACTCCCACCTCCGTCAAAGCTTTAACCACGTCCCGGGGGAGGTGGGGGATATTGAGTCTGAATGGACCTTGTTCCGCACCTCCATTGTCAAGGCGGCTGACCGGAGCTGTGGCCGGGAGGTGGTCGGTGCCTGTCGCGGTGGCAACCCTAGAACCCGTTGGTGGACACCAGCGGTGAGGGATGCCATCAAGCTGAAGAAGGACTCCTACCGGGCCTTTTTGACCAGTGGGGCTCCGGAGGCAGCTGATAGGTACCGACAGGCCAAGCGGAATGCGGCTCTGGTGGTTGCTGAGGCAAAAACTCGGGCATGGGAGGAGTTTGGAGAGGCCATGGAGAAGGACTTCCAGACGGCTTCGAGGAAATTCTGGTCCACCATCCGGCGTCTCAGGAGGGGAAAGCAGTGCACGGTCAACGCAGTGTATAGTGGGGATGGTGCGCTGCTGACCTCGACTCGGGACGTTGTGGGTCGGTGGGGGGAGTACTTCGAAGACCTCCTTAATTCCACCAACATGCCTTCCGAGGAGGAAGCAGAGCCTGGGGACATCGAGGTGGACTCTTCCATCTCTGGGGTCGAGGTTGCCAAGGTGGTCAAAAAGCTCCTTGGTGGCAGGGCTCCGGGAGTGGATGAGATCCGCCCAGAGTTCCTCAAGGCTCTGGATGTTGTAGGACTGTCATGGCTGACACGCCTCTGCAACATCGCATGGACATCGGGGACGGTGCCTCTGGATTGGCAAACCGGGGTGGTGGTCCCCCTCTTTAAGAAAGGGGACCGGAGGGTGTGTTCCAATTATCGAGGGATCACACTTCTCAGCCTCCCGGGGAAAGTCTATTCAGGGGTCCTGGAAAGGAGGGTCCGTCGGATAGTCGAACCTCAGATCCAGGAGGAGCAATGTGGTTTTCGTCCAGGTCGCGGAACAGTGGACCAGCTCTACACCCTTAGCAGGGTCCTGGAGGGTGCATGGGAGTTTGCCCAACCAGTTTACATGTGCTTTGTGGACTTGGAGAAGGCATTCGACCGTGTCCCTCGGGGGCTCCTGTGGGGGGTACTCCGGGAGTATGGGGTATCGGATTCCCTGTTAAGGGCTGTCCGGTCCCTGTACAACCGGTGTCAGAGCTTGGTCCGCATTGCCGGCAGTAAGTCGGACCTGTTCCCGGTGAGGGTTGGACTCCGCCAGGGCTGCCCTTTGTCACCGATCCTGTTCATAACTTTTATGGACAGGATTTCTAGGCGCAGCCAGGGCGTTGAGGGGGTCCGGTTTGGTGGGCTCAGGATTGGGTCTCTGCTTTTTGCAGATGACGTTGTCCTGTTGGCCTCATCATGCCGTGACCTTCAGCACTCTCTGGATCGGTTCGCAGCCGAGTGTGAAGCGGCTGGGATGAGAATCAGCACCTCTAAATCTGAGGCCATGGTCCTCAGTCGGAAAAGGGTGGAATGCCCTCTCAGGATTGGGAGTGAGACCTTGCCCCAAGTGGAGGAGTTTAAGTATCTTGGGATCTTGTTCACGAGTGAGGGTAAAATGGAGCGGGAGATCGACAGGCGGATCGGGGCAGCTTCTGCAGTAATGCGGGCTCTGCATCGGTCCGTCATGGTGAAGAAGGAGCTGAGCCAGAAGGCAAAGCTCTCAATTTACCAGTCGATCTACGTTCCCACCCTCACCTATGGTCACGAGCTGTGGGTAGTGACCGAAAGAACGAGATCGCGAATACAAGCGGCCGAAATGAGTTTCCTCCGCAGGGTGTCTGGACTCTCCCTTAGAGATAGGGTGAGAAGCTCAGCCATCCGGGAGGGGCTCAAAGTAGAGCCGCTGCTCCTCCGCATCGAGAGGAGTCAGATGAGGTGGCTCGGGCATCTGATTAGGATGCCCCCTGGACGCCTCCCTGGTGAGGTGTTCCGGGCACGTCCCACCGGAAAGAGACCCCGGGGAAGACCCAGGACACGCTGGAGAGACTATGTCTCTCGGCTGGCCTGGGAACGCCTTGGGATCCGCCCGGAGGAGCTGGAAGAAGTGGCCGGAGAGAGGGAAGTCTGGGCATCCCTGCTGGAGCTGCTGCCCCCGCGACCCGACCTCGGATAAGCGGGAGAAAATGGATGGATGGATGATGAAATGCAAGTAATCATATTTCAGCTGTTCCCGTTTAGGGGTCGCCACAGTGGATCATCCATTTCTTCCAGACATCTGCATCTTCCTCTTTCACGCCATTCTATACTGTATAGCTACACTCTCCCCGTCACTACTTTGCAGTCTCCAATCTCTTTCCAACTGACCCTCCTGCAAAGGATATAATCTACCTGCGTGCATCTTCCTCCACTATTAAACGTCACCCTGGCCTCCTACCTCTACTTAAAATAAGTTGTACCTACAACTATTTCCATCCTTTTAGCAAAATCTACACCCATCTGAACTTTATCATTCCTCTCCTTGACACCATACAAACCCATCACCTCTGTTCCCTTCACCAACATGAACATTCTCCTCTCTCAACCTGCATGTGGACCACATGCACTAACAATGTTCATTATCATTATCATGATCTTGATCCACACTGTGTCACTCTCTTCACTTCCAAAACACTTTTCTTCCTTTGCTTTCATCCCGACCATCTATAGATCCCTAAATAAAAATTGTTTGGGGCAGCGGTGGCCTAGTGGTTAGGGACTCGGCCACTGGATCGTAAGATTGTGGGTTCAAACCCCTTACCAGCAGGTTGCCTGAGGTACCCTTGAGCAAGGTACCGTCCCCGTCACTGCTCCCCAGGCGCTTTCATAGCTGCCCCCTGCTGCACGGTGTTTGTGTGCATGGGGTAAATGCAGAGGTCCAATTTCGTTGTGGTTCACTGTGTGCTGTGCTGTGACCTCGCAATGACAAGAACTTTCATTTTCTTTGTCCGCAAACGTTTACTCTGTAAAACATGAATACCTGTATAAATTCTTCTTAATCTATAGAATCTAAAATAAACTATTCATCCTGCTCCTATCCCCTGGTAATTAATAAAATGATAAAATGACAAAGGTCAAAAGGTCAAAAGATGATGACCAACTAGTTTCCAAAACCCATACATCCTGACACTACAAGTTCCTTCATCAGACATGCTGCTGTTTAAGTCAAGAGCAGAATAGTTTATGCAGTATAACCTCCACAGAAAAGCACTCACAGTAGAACAAGATGCTCTGTGCCTTAGGTCATCATGGACAATGTCAAGCATCACCTAGAGTGGTATTAAGCTCCACAGCATTGTCCTGTGAAGCAGTGGTAGTGTGCTCGCCAAAGAGATGGAGCAAAATGCAATACCTTTGGGATGAGATGGGAAAGTGTTTGTGATCCAGAACTCATCATCTAACATCAGTACCTGACATCACTGAGGCTGTTCTGACTGAATGCAATCAAATCCTAACACCAATGTGCCAGCATCTACCATAAAGCCTTGCTTGAAGAGTAGAGGCTGTTACGATGGCAAATAAAGGGACACACCCAATAAATACCCTTAATTAAAATATAATAAATGTTTAAAAAAGCAAGAGTACAGACTTTTGAACACAATGTACAGGTTGTCCAGTTTTATACAATATAATTTACTTTAATGATGTATAATAATAATAATAATAATTTATTAATTATTGCGGGTTAATTCATGTATGCAGGTTACTGTAAAAATGACAATATCACCAACAACAACAATAATTTTAATTGATCTAGGAACTGATCTGCAATATCCTTTTGATTCTCTTTGTAAAAGAAAACTGTCTATTTAAGAGAAACTGTTCCCCACAGCTGTCAAAGCTTCCTCAGGCCACACTTTTACTGCAGTCTTATCAGGAGGCTTTTGAACTTTTTCACATTTTCAATCAGCCGGAACTGTAATTCCAACATGGTTGTTTATATTCTGCAACCCAATACTATTTTTAGGCACATGCCACTCGGTTTTCTAATTGTTTAATACTATACAGACCCTGATATTGCTTTAAGTGTACAGTTTTAACATGAATTGCAAAATTCCTAATTTGTGTGCTTCAGACGGCTGCCTGCTTGGGTTAACTGATGTGCAAAAGTGGGCTAGGTTTCAAAAGAGCTGCTGATGCCAGAGAGCCTACTTTAATATGCCTAAATGCAAACAAAACAAAAGAAACAGGGTCAAATCTGATCCAGCATGATCTATTCAGCAGCAGGCCACGGTCGACTGCTGCTCGCTTTTGAAGGGCTTCATTGCTCAAATGAAGCAAAGAGTGCCACACTATCGCCAACATACTGTAGAGAGGAAACAATACAGGCTATATTTAAACTCTACTGAAATCAAAGTCACGGGTGCGAGGTTATGAGGGGAGAGAGGTTGTTTTTAAGCCTGTGTCAGCATACATGAAATGTCTAAGACTTGTATAAGAAATGTATAAGTAGTGGGAAGCAGATTTTGAAGTGAGAGAGAGAGAGAGAGAGAGAGAGAGAAAATGGACTCTCGTCCCGAAGGTGAATTTCATGGCCGTAGATGTGGATAAAGAAGGCGCTGATCCGTGGCCATTAGGATGTGATAAAGAACTCGGCTAAATGAAGACATGCCTGTCTCAGCGTGATGATGGAGAGAGAGAGAGAGAGAGAGAGAGAGAGAGAGAGAGAGAGAGAGAGAGAGAGAAAACCAACTTGAGGTCACAATGAGAAGTTGCTTCCGGTCGTTTAATAATAGTGCATAAAAGAAAGAGACTTAGATGAAAAGAAGCAGCGGGCAGGAGGGAGGGAGGGAGGGAGGGAAGGAGAGAGAGCATGTGTGGAGGTTGTGGAGGAAAGGGACTCTGACAGTAGGAGCCCCGGGGCGCGGTGTTTTAAGACTGTGGAATTAGCAGTTCATGGAGGACTTCATACAGCAAAAGCGACACGATGAGGGAAGAGCACAGGAGGAGTGCAGGAAGGCAACCTACTTACTGAGAGCTGGCCAGAGGCACGCACATACACACACACACACACACACACACACACACACACACACACAAAAGCTTCCTCAAGTCTTTAGAAACAGTGCAAGTCATAGCAAAGTTCTCAGACAGGCGCTGAGCTGCATGTACAGTTGGAAAGGCCATTAAGGTATAAACCCCTCACATTCCTTAAACATCAACACATCACACTAAACACACTACATTCCAGCCTTGTGCAAGGAAATGTTTTACTTCCCCTGTCCTCTCCATAGCATTTTATATGCCACCAGTAATATTTATATGACCGCAGGTTTTTATTTTACTGGTGGAACGTATATGATGGCAAATGTAACATTACCCACAATGGCAAATCTCACTCTTTTGAGGTAACACAGATAAAACAACAATGTACTTCTGTTCCTCAGTTAGCAGCTGAGACCTCGATGTTGAATGACTGTCATTTCAGTGCACACCATAGCTTCTTCACAGCAAGTAGACTAGCCATTCACTTGTATCAGCAAGTCAGCTATTCCGTCTTGAAATTTTGTGGGATAAAAAAAGGAAGAAGAAAATGTCAGAACAAGATTGTGGGCCAAAAAAAAAAGATGAGGGAAGGAAATTTCCAACTCAGTATTATTAAATGAAGATGATATTATAGAAAATTGTTGATTGATTGCGGTGTTAAATTTTAGTGTGCACATTGAACAAAGATTTTAAAATAACAAAATAAATGAACACATTTGATAATGCCATCGTTTAGACCCAAAAATACATTCCCAACAAGCTTTCAAATTTGAGAACAGAGTTGTAATTTATAACCTTTAATGGTTTGCCAGCCATAGTCTTGGTGTTCGTACTGCACAATCCTCAGAATTTAACGAAATGGAAGGTCATACTTCAACAATATGAGAAACACTAACACTAAAGAGTGGTTTAGTAGTAATGGCAGGCCTACGGTGAATAAAGGATGGGCAGCTGAGCCAGACAGTTTTCGACAGCGTTCTTTGTCTCTGGGGTAAGCAGTATCCCCAGTATCACCTTACCAGGCTGCAAAGCACCCAGATAGCTCAACCCACCCTACCATGCTGAAGAAGCAGACTGGGGATACACGACTCTGGCTGTCACACTATGTCAACCTGTCATTCCCACCTTGAACCAAGTCACTCACTGGAAAGCACACAGAAACACACATATACCCAGCACAGATCGCATGAACAAATCTGCACTTGCTGGTGCCACCTAGATCAATTAGGAAGCAAGCTAATTTCAGATCGCTGCACAAAGGCGAGACGTTCGCATGTGCCGCACTTTTAATGACCGACAAGCTTTATGTTTATTTCATTAATGTCATGTCAGCCGATATAAATAAATGATAGGCGGTACCTCTACCATGACATGTTGGCATCCACCAAAGACAGTGGCAAAGCGTGTAAAACAAGAGTTAGACTGTTTCTTTACCCAACACACAAGGCTACACTCTCTGTAATGACAGTAAACAAACAGAGACCACACATACAGTGGAAGGTGGGAAAGCATGATGATGTTAAACAGATTTAGTTACAGTTTTCGTTCTCAGCCGGACATATTATTTACTAACCTACTCCAGAAAGAAGGCCGAGGGGAGGACCATGGCAGATGCACAACGTTTTCTGGAATTCTGGTATGAAGGTTTAAATGGAGTGGCACAATATGCCAATGCAGATTTTGTTGCCCGTCCAGTGTTCAAAGAGATTTTAATAGGATTGACAAGGTAAATTAGCCACAGCAAATAATATTTTTTGTTATAGTTTAAGCCCTAAATTATCCTTCTACACTATTTAAACACATTCTAGACATAGAAAAAATCTAGAAAACATTTTATATATATATATATGAAATATATATATATATAAAAATATATATATGAAAATCCACAAGTTGGTCGCAGCGGGGTCGCAGGGGAGTGCTGGAGTCCATCCCAGCTCACACAGGGCGAGGACGGGGGACGCACCCTGGACAGGTCGCCAGCCCATCGCAGGGAGGAGCGTGACGGGGACGGCACCTTGCTCAAGGGTACCTCAGGGCAACCTATTGGGAAGGGGTTCGAACCCCCGATCATGTGGCCCGCCTAACCACTAGGCCACCGCTGCCCCAAATAAATAAATAAATAAATAAATAAATAAATAAATAAATAAATAAATAAAAAAATAAAATAAAAATAAAATAAAATAAAATAAAATAAATAAAATAAAATGAGGATACTACTATTAAAACAACAACAAGGGCAAAGTGAGAAGTGAAAAGGAAAGTGACAACCCTTGTCATTGCGAGGTCACAGCACTGCAAACCATGAACCACAACAAAATTGGACCTCTGCTTTTAACCCATGCACACAAATACCGTGCAGCAGTGGGCAGCTATTGAAAGCGCCCGGGGAGCAGTGACGGGGACGGTACCTTGCTCAGGAGTACCTCGGGGCAACCTACTTGTGAGGGAATCGAACCCCCAATCTTCTGATGCTGGGCCAACTCCCTAACCACTAGGCCACAACTTAGTTTAATTGAATGTATCATTTATTTCTGACACCGTAAGTAAACAATAAGTAAATAAAGCTCGGTAAAGGTGATCTTGAGTGAACTAAATATTCGTTCTGTCATTCAGGATTAGATTTGGCAAACATCATTAGATTAGAAAAGAAATCAAAGGGGTGGGACGTCTTGCCCATACGGGTTGACACATACAACCATTGGTTGAAATATTGCTCTCTTTGGATTTCAGAGGAAAGAAATGTTAACTTCATTAACTCTAAATTACTAAAAGCAATAAGGACATTATGATCATATTATTTATGAATAATAATAACGACGATAAAAATAACTATAAATAATAAAAATCAAATGCTTTAAATGGAAATAAACAGTTTTGAGGGATCAAACTGAGAAACTGAGTCTTATGGGATTAGTTGTGATTAAATTATACAAAATACTGACTGTCTGTTAACTTTTAACATTTAATGTTTGGATTTGCACTTGGGAAAGAAAAATAAAAAAATCACAATGACTGTGAGACCATGGAGACAGGAAACCTTCTACTCAAAAAAAAAAAAAAGAAATCCTAAAATAAATTTAGAAGATAGAGCAGGCTGACCTGAAGCAGGTAAACTAATGGTCAAATCTAATAGATCAGCCGAGATTTAGATCCGAAACATAAGCAACAGAGGTCACCCAAAATGAACGTGTTTTCATGACTGCTAGCTGAAGTTTAGGACTATTTCAGTGTCATGTGAACATGCTGGGCAAATACCTTTTTATTAACAGCTTAGAGCACATAAGGTACTGTTGTAGTGCATGTGTGTGTGCATGTGTGTGTGTGCGTGTGTGTGTGTTTGTGTGTATAAGCCATCCCACCTGTAGATTGCCCATGTTCACCCATTCAGAGCACAATAACACAGTGTGTTAACCTGCGGATGACAGAAGAAAGCCTGCTGCCTGTAGCCACAGGCAAATACCTGCCATATACCTGGGAGTGTTTGTGCTGGAATCACTGGAGTTCAAGCGTACATGTACTACCTTATGACACTAATACAATGTCAACAGATGACCCGCCCGCTCCATAATACTCAGCCAGCTCCTGTTGAGAGACAGACTACACAAGACAACGCTGTATTCATATGGAGGCAGTGGCTTAGCCTAAGATGAGATTTAGTCAGGGGCATTGTAGGTGGGCTATAATAGTCTAATACGTCTAATTTTTCATTTACAATTTGCACTTACATTTTAAATGGCTTTTGGTGTATGACCAACACCACTGTGCTTATGATTTCTATTATGACACAGAAGTTGCTCAAAGTAAATCGGAGCAAAAAAAAAATTCATTAGTTAATCTTTTGCAAACAAGGTTGTAATCATAACATGAGCAACCACAAGATATTATAAAAAGTGTAACACTACATGTTTTTGTACATCTCATTTGGTACATTACATTTGTGCCATGCTGTGCTTCAACTGAATATGGTGCAAGTTTACTCATGCACATTACGTGCATTTATATGCTCTGCTTAGTTAGCTAATAATATGTAGGCAGAAAGGTTTGCCCTCTCTTCTTCCACCTGCACACATCTATGTGCGGAACAACAATTTAAAACCCAGTCTCCCAGTTCCATAATGGAGCCCCATTGCCTTCAGATATCCTGTTTGGGAACATTTCCAGTAAACTGCTATAGCCATGGGTACGTGGATAACTATAACGCATGCTTGCATTGTTCAACTAGGCCCATTCCATGTTTTTTCTTTTATTTTATTACAAGAAAATACAGAAATACATGTAGTGTTTATGTGTAACTGTGACTGATTTTCAATATTTTATAACTTGAAGTTATGCCTTAATTAGTCACAAAGGCTAAAACTATTGGTATGGAACAACAATGCTTCAGATTTGTCTTTCACATTCACTTGGAGTTGGAATTCTATTAGTTTCTATTAGTAATGTCTGACCAGTATGTCAGTGTAGTACAGGATATGTTTGAGGGCAGTTTGAGGTCTGCAGGAGTGATGGATGCATTTAAAGTACATTTTTTTTACAATGTAAAAAAAAAAAAACACAAAACAGGTGACTGCGCTGGAGGTAGCGTAGTTTAAGGTTCTGAGATTTACATTGCGAGTTATGAGGACAGGGTTAGGAACTAATTTATTAGAAGCAAATCTCAGGTTGGAGTCAGAGGGGCGAGACTGGGTGGGTATGGACATATGCAGAGAAGAGAAGAGTAAATTGGGAGAATGATGAGGATAGAGATGCCAGGCAAGAGGAGAAGAGGAAGGCCAGAAACGAAGGTTATGTGTGTTCTGAGAGAGCACATGCAGACCAAGGCTGGTTTGAAAGAGGAAAATGCAGAAGACTGGAAGATATGAAGACAGATGATCGGCTGTTGCTGTGAGTGTCATGAATCTCTTCAGATATCACAGTCTCCTAGAATTCTATAGAATGTCATTTCCATATGTATTCATTTAATTTTGATAACATTTTTATGTAACTGGTAGACAGGAGTCCCCGTGGACGATGATGTTTGCTGGTACTTTGAGAGTAGGGAGCAGCTTAAGGAGAACCTGTAGAGGTGGAGATATGCTCTAGAGAGGAGAGAAATGGAAGTGAATAGGACAGAGACCAGTTCAGAGTAATGGCGATTGTGGAAGAGAGGTGAAGAAGAGAGTGCATGCAGATTGCAATGGGTGGAGAAGAGTGGCTGGAGTGATTTGTCCAGACGGGTACCAGAAAGAGTGAAAGGGAAGGTTTACAGGACAGTAGTGATACCAGCTATACTGTATGAGTTGGAGACTGTGACACTGAAGAAAAGACAGGAGGCAGAGCTGGAGGTGTCAGCGTTAAAGATGCTGAGATTTTCTTTGGGTGTGACGAGGATGGACAGGAATAGAAATGAGTATATTAGAGGGACAGCTCAGGTTAGACGCATTGGACACAAAGTGAGAAAAGCAAGGTTGTGTTGGTTTGGACGCATCTAGAGGAGAGATGAGGATTATATTGGGTGGAGGATGTTGAAGATGGAGCTGCCAGGAAAGAGGAAAAGAGGAAGACCAGAGAGGAGGTTTATGGACATGGTGAGAGAGGACATGCAGGTGGTCGCTTTGAAGGAGGAAGATGCAGAGGAGTGGAAGAAATGGAGACGGATGATCGGATGTGATGACTAAACGGGAGCAGCCAAAAGAAGCAGAAGAGGGGTTTTTTTTTTGTTTTTTTGCTCACTGATAATCAGTCACTGTCAACTTAGATCTTGGTTGTTGTGGGGGTGTGGTGTGATAGGGAGCCACAGTACCTTGTTCAGGAGTACCTCAGGGCAACCTACTGGTGAGGGTCATCAAACCCACAATCTTCCAATCCTGGGGCCAACTCCCTAACCACTAGACCACTGCTGTTTCTTTGTGGGTTTTATTTCTTTATCACTGTAAATTGATTTCTATAGTTATGTGACTATTTCCTCCAGCTAAATAATGTGAGACTACTGTAACAGTTCCGTCTGTAATGTTCAAATCACACTGCAATAAAGTGATACAATGAAAGCTTGAAACTGATTCTTGAAAATTTGAAAGAATTTTTTGTGATTAAGCGTCTTACATTTGTGACTAAGAATTTTTGTGGCTAAATTTGGCCACAATAAACCCAAAAGGCCTTCTCCATTCCTGAGTAGATCTTGAAGCCTGTGTGATAAATCTTTATGCAGTGCTTAATTTCTGGCACCTCAGGCTACATCCAATGATGTCCCTGTTCAGGCCCAAGCCTACCCGAGCTTACCATCTGTGCAGGTAACACAGTGGAAACTTCCTCTGCCTCTCCCTCTAAAAGCTTGCCATCAATAGGATTTGGGGAGTCTCTTTACCTTAAGTGCACCTTGACAATGGAATTGTACAGCACCTATAGAAATGAAACTGATCCCATTTTTCACCTGCTCTTTACCCTGTGTACTGACACCAATGCTGCTTCTTTGTAGCATTGCCCATCAAAGGCCTTTGATACCCAACACCAATATTAACTAAATTGAGAAGAGGACACTGGTGATGCCTAAAAAACAGTTTCATTCTGAGAAGATATTCCTAACATATACCACTAAATTAAACAGTCATTGGAGACCCATTGAAAAGTAATTTAAGTTTATTGTGCAGAATATTCCAAAAACACCAACATACTATTGACTTTGTGTTCAATGTCATAATAAAATTCCCTTGTGATATTTTTAATGAAAAGAAAATTAATTAAGTGAATGAATAAACGGTCTGTTTAACTCATTAGGTAATATCTGGACTTTTTTGTGGTCCTAGCTACAAATATTATTATTATTATTATTATTATTAATTCTGTTACATTATATTATATTGTTATATTATGTAGTTGTTGTTGCTGCTGCTGTTGCTACTATGTTTGAAATGTCAGAAACTTCTTTGCAAGTTTCATACAGGATACACCAAACAATAAAATCAGACCATCAAAACAAATTAGTCTGAACTTAAGCAACATTATTTCTACACTGCAAGCCATTTTATTTATTGAGGGGCTTCTCCTTCTTCAACCGGGTCAGTTTTTAAAGAGTTCTTAAAGAAGTTTATTGTTCTGTTCCAGATGCAGCTTATAGGCAAAACTAAAATCTGAGTATAGTCAAAACAGTGAAGAAGTGGACCAGAAAGACAAAGCAAAAACTGAAGGGTGTTTTGACTACACTTATTGGGAGCGTTTATGAACCTGTGACTGACATCCTGGATGAACTGAAAGACACTGACTCCTGCAAACAACAATAACAACTCGTGTTTCACTGCCAAGTTAAAGCAGCTTTGTCAAGCCAAGGTGGGTGCCTGCAGAAGTGGGGATAGAACCCTGTAAAAGCAAGCCTGCAGGACATTTCCTGCAGAAGACCATGACCTGGAATTCTACAACTGAAGTTCTTGGGGGTGGGAGCCAACTCCAGAGAACACCCCCTGGTCTATATATTACAGAATACAAATGGTTATGACATTAACAGTCTGTCAAATCACAGAGACAACCAAAAAGCTCTAATACACTGAAGATACCTGGGTATTTTCAAAGAAACCTGAAGCTGTTGGATATCCATTTCTGTTTCATATGCTCCAACATTACTCTGGTCCCCAAGAAAACCGACATCACAAGACTAAATGAGTAGAGGCGTGTAATCTGACATCTGTGGTCATGAATAACTTAGAATGCTGGGTGCTGACCCATCTGAAGAATATTACAGGACACCTGCTGCATCCCCTATAGTTTGCCTACTGAGCAAACAGGTCAGAGGATGACAGAGTCAACACAAGAGATTGAAACATGTCCCACAACTCTGACTGTCAAGGGACATTTGTAAGGATACTGTTTGTGGACTTCAGGTCAGCGTTTAACACTATCATCCAAGAAATACCCTCTTCCAAACTCACCAGCTCACTATATCCCCTGCCATCTGTCGGTAGATCACCAGCTTCCTGACAGGCAGGAAATAGCAAGTGAACCTTGGGGCAGTCACTTCTGGACAGTTATCCCTGGCGTTTCCCAGGGATGCATCTTCCCACTGCTCTTCTCCCTCGACATCATTAACTGCATCTTCAAGCACCCAGATGTTAACTCCTGAAGTTTGCTGATGACACTACAGTTGTCCGACTCATCCAAGATGGTGACGGTTCTGCATATCAGCAGGAAGTTGAACAGCTGGTGTTCTGGTGCTCCAAGAAAACACTAGTGAACTACAATTTCCCAAGACCTTAAGTGGAAGACCAACATAAACTCCATCCTGAAAAAGGCCCAGTATAGGATGTACTTTCTTTGCCAAATGGGGCAGTCTGATCTCCCAGAAGAGATGTTGAGCCATTGCTACCACAGGCATTGAATCGTTGCAATGCACATCCAGGGGGGTCTGGTTCAGATGGCCCAGAAAACAGGATAGGAAAAGAATGGTCAGTGCAGACAGCTGAAAAAATCACTGATGCTCCTCTGCCCACCCTTTAAGAATTGTACACTTCAAGAACCAGACATCAGACATGAAAAACCATTAGAGATGGTTGAAGTCAAATGTTCTGTGTCCCTGCTTTCCTAACCTATGGAAATTATCTACTTTTATTATTGCTCACACTAGTCTTTATCTTTTAATTATTAATTTATTGTTTTCTTCACGAGAAATGTTCAAGATGAACTTTGAACATGAATGGAAAATAAGCCATATGGCCACACAGTAGTACAAGATATTTGTATATCAGTATTTTTTTCCCTTCACATGTAAACACAAATAGAAGTGAAATAGTCATGCTGTAAAGCCCTGGACATGCAGAACAGTCATTTTATTTGGATAAGTTTTCAGCATTGTCTCAAAGGAGCACCAATTCATATAAATAAGGCCTGGACCAGTGGAGTTTTGCAGGGGTCAGTAAATAATTACAAGAATATCACTTTAACCTATCCCTGACCTTCACCGCAAAACCTGACAGTATTCATTTTCGGAGATGAGCCAACCATCACATGAGGTCATTTCCCAGTAAAGCGGACCCTTTCGTATCTTTATCCTCTTTTTTCCCCTTATGCGAAGACCGTCAGGTGTAACCCAGCACGGCTTGGAGTAATGCATCCATTCCTCCTCCTCCATTTCAGCTGAAGAAGAAGACAGCTCTACACCCCACTGTAACTCTACAACCCATACCTCATATATTATATGCATGCAGCTGCTCCTGTAAAGTTCTGTAGTTGATTCAGAAATAAGTATAAATGGAAACACCATTTACGAGGGCAAGAAATAATTTAAGATTTTGAGAAAAACAAAAACAACTTTCAAAGACAAATAAATCAACTACCGAATATAAAAAGATGAAACAGGTATGACACAATGATGATTAGTTACAAAACAAACATGTCATAACTGCTTAAAATGTAGAAATTGACTTATTTCTACCTTAAATCCAGTCTAAGCCACCTAACTGAACAATCCATCTTCAGCACAGAAGTTACAAGTTAATAAACAAAGAGTGTATTACACTTATGTACATTTGAGCAGTTGCGGGCTTGTATTTTACTTTTGAAAGTCTATGAATCTGCAGCTAGGGCCTTGTTAGCCTTTAAAACACTGCTAGGATTCCTCTCCAAATAACTTTTTACCCCAAGACAACAAAGACTAAAACTGGGAACGGCATAAGGGTTATTCCCAGAGCATCTTTCCACCCAAAGTTAAGCAGGAAAATGAATGAACAAATTAATTAAATACTGCTCATGCATGCTCACGCGGGTTGTTACGGCAGGATATGACACTGGACAGCGTAATAAAAGCCCGCAAGCAACAAGCCCAAAATCACAAGGAAATGCTCATTACGTTTTATTTGAAGTGGTGTCATAAAAATCCTTTGCCTGAGGCTCTGACTCACAGTTGCGTCCCCGAGTCATCCTCCCCTCTTGCAGACACCCATAACCAGTCCAGACACCTGCTTCACAATGGCAAAATGAACTGTCATACATTACAATTCCTGTCACATAAAGCCACAATGGTGCCCCCATAACTATCGCAGCCACCCATAATGGAATCAGCAGGAGTTTGTCACATGGCCCTCCAAAACACACCAAACAGAAGAGCAGAAGAGTGTGCAGTGAGGTCCACAGAAGGCCAAAGCTAAACACGCACTCTGTGCCCCTTACTTACATGCTGACAGCGTCCATTAACATTCATATGGATATATACATTTATTGTTATTATTAAACGGCCTATGAAATTGATGGTCTATAATTTTGAATGTTGTTCAGCCCAAAAGATTGCAAAGCAGGAAAACGTGGGGGCAATATGGCTCCTAAGTCACACATAGTCACACAGACAAAAGCAGAACTGAAGGAGTCAAAGATCAGTTGATCATTCAAATTAATCATTAGATCGATGTTTTTGTTTTTTTTTAGTTTACCGCAATTCCTTGCTTTTAAGTGCTTTTAAGAGATTTTCATAATGGATGGGTTTTAAAAGCCCTCCTACAGTTATTCATATACAGTAACAAAGCAGTTAGGTTTAGGAGTTCTCAATCAGGTGTACAAGGCCGACAATGGCACTTTAATTAAACTGGAGGCTGTTTCCAATTAGTTAGTCCAGGCCACAACTGGCCAAGAAAGCTCTGAGTCAGGGAGCTGAGTCATACGGCCAAAAAACTTTTCGATTTCTCTCTCACTCTCGCTGCTTTCTCTCTCTGCTCTGTGCTGAAAGCGATCTGTCCATGAAGAAAACAAGAAGGAAGAGGTACATAACAAAGGAAAAAGCGAACAAAAGAAAATATATGTAAGTTCCACTTGACCTTCTCTGAAGCAACGATGCATCAGCTCCCGGCCTCGACCCACTGCGATTATTGACTCCTGGCTCTCCTGTGTCAGATCAATATTGGTAAAAGCACATAGAAGCAAGAGAAAGCACAGAAAATGTCTTCAGCTGACACTCAAATGCAGCCCTGTCATTTACGACATTTCTTCTCATTTTTGGCAAAGCCTTTGAAACCTCTATTTTAAAGTTTTGAAATGCTTAAGCTGAGCCAATGAGGTTTCAGAGAGGGCTCACACTTGGCCAGAAGAGTGACAGGTGACTCAAAACTATCAGAAACCTTGCGTCAAGGGTGGGAGCTGGAAATCAAAAATGTGTTTACTGAGCCTAATTTTTTTTTTTACACTTTTGCCAGTGCAGCAGCACAGTCTATACTCCAGAACCTAATATGTTTTAGACATCCAACCACTGCATTTTGAACACTGTCCTTCAACCCATACACTTCTTCAACAACAACTACATTAAGTGTTTTAACAGCGCTCTGCAACCCAACATATCGGCAGCTGAACGGCGAGCCTTCACAGCGGAAATCTGCTGCAATAAATTACAGAGCACGATAATTCAAATAACGCCGTGCCTGCTGTTTTTGAGCTTTCATACAAACCCCAGTCAAGGCCATGTTGCAGGGATGAGTCATCGCTCTATCCAGCTGTCCACGGGGCATACATCTGATTAGCAAGCCCACGCTCACACGGTAGGCGCAAATGTAAATATTGTAATAAAACCCTCCGTAATAACTTAGCTCTCGTGTCTTGGAGAGGCTTCACTTTATTTATTCTAGCCCCTCGCTTTTAGCAATACCGTGCACTATTCGCACTCAAATAACGGCTAATCAAGCCCCACGTCAGGTGGAGTTTCCCAGAGACCATTCTTCAACTCCTTTCTGCACTGACGAGTCGCTCACATCATTAGTGTAATTATCCTTCTCATCACTTCAGAGCGAGCTTCTATCAAAGTAGTGGGCGTTCTGCCTCGCATTCAGACTAAAAGACATTCCAAGAACATGCCCACTCTGCACGGATACTAAAGAAAGTGGAATCGAAGTCTCAAGGCCAAAGAAACTTCTAGAACTACTATGAACAAAATGTTGACACGCCTTTACTGTAAGACATACCTCCACTGGGTCAAAGGTCAGAGAGAGGAGAGGTTGTTGCTGAGAAGGCTCGAAATCTAACAAGTTAAATTGAAAAACAGGTTTCCAAATAGAAAACACAGCAATGTTTCTATCTCTCTATCCTGGAAAAAGGCTGGTAGGGGGTTGGTTCAACGGGCATGTTGCCATGGCAATCCCAAATGCTCAAGGGCTCCTGCTGAGCCTCACGCTAGGAGGCAGGTTCCCTCTGTGCCAGCGCAGCCACCTGGTACGGCAGCGATACATTTGGCTAATGAACTGGTGGACTCTCTTTCATGCCGCGCCCCCAACCGTTGTTGCCGATTGTCTATTCATGAGGGTAATGAGAAGTCAGGATCAGAGAGCGAGAGAAAGAGAGAGAGCACACAGCGAGAGAAAGAGAGAGAGCACACAGAGAGAGAGAGAGAGAGAGAGAGAGAGAGAGAGAGAGACACTCTACTTGTGGCCACTGATAACCCCAGACTAAACTTGCAACCTTACGAGGCTCGAGCTTAATATCTGGCCGTCAATCAGCTCCGCCATCCCTCGCCGGAGTGTTTAATTACAGGGATCAATTATTCACTAGCCTCTTCTTTCACTGGGACGCGCTCCTCCAAAATAAAACCACCACAGGCTCAGGCAACCAGGATGGAGCAAATGCAGATGATTCTGGCCCACAGGGGGGGCCTGTGTCACAGGGAGAAAGCCCTTGGCACTACATGTAGAACTGATCCAGCCGCCCCACACAATGAGCAAAGGAAGATGAGGTAGCGCAACTGTCCAGTGGCGCTAAACTCATCACGGGAAAATATATGGCAGACAGTTTCGTGTCAGGTCAGTGCAGACCTGTGCTGACGTCATGGACTGTTGAAAAATGTCACTCGTCGACACATTGTCGCTTTCATGCGTCTCCTTGGTGTTCATAAATACTTAATGCACAGTGTTTAAGATGCAACAGAGAATGTTTGACCACCACCTGTTGCATGGAGAAAAATTAAAGGAAAAAAAGAGAAATGTATCTTTTGATGTTTTTATTTTATTCATCGGATATTTTTCTTTAATATGGCAAATACGTTTCACTGACCTTGTTCTGCTATCCAGATCTAGTAAACAATTTCACTTGCCAACCCTAAATACATTTGTGCCTGGATGGAAAGTTAATTTTATGCATCACTATGTAAGATGGGGACCCTGGTGCAGACAACCCCTTTAAATTTCAACAGCTGGGATTGGTACATTCAAGAATCTTCATATTTAACTTATAAATGGTAGGATGATGTTATGCTGATAGTTTTTACTAGTGATCCTTATTTGTATAGCAAGTCCAGGGCACTCTAAGCAAACCCAGACCTACCCAACATTATAGCTTTGCTGCGATGTATAAATTATATTATGCAAAATGTACATACTTGTAGGGGACAGATGCTAAAGCATCAGTTTCCCAGTTTTTATTTAAGAATCTTAAACTAAGTTCACGATTAATCATTTAAACTACTTTAGTTTAGTCAGTCCTAATCTGGGCTTAGAAAACGTCCACTTAATGTCCAAAATATTTAAAGAAACCTGCACAAATCTGAAATCAAACAGAAACCTGCACAAATCTGAAATCAAACAGAAAGTCCAATAGTGTCAATAGGGAACTTCTTCCACCTTTAACAACAGGTTGGATCATTACTGCTGGATCACAAAACACAACTCAACCCAAAAAGTATTGGCATCTGAAAGTGAAGTGAAAGTGACTGTTCTTGTCATTGTGAGTACACACAGCACAGCACAGCACACCGCAACGAAATAGGATCTTTGCATTTAACCCATGCACAAACACACACCGTGCAGCAGGGGGCAGCTATGAAAGTGCCCAGGGAGCAGTGACAGGGACGGTACCTTGCTCAAGGGTACCTAAGGGCAACCTACTCGTAAGGGGTTTGAACCCACAATCTTCCGAATCAACTCTCTAACCACTAGGCCACCGCTGCCCATGTTCTCGTTCATTCCAAAAAACGTTGATACACTTCTCCATACCCCAGTGCCAAAGGGCTTTATATCTCTCTTGCTGATAGACAATGTCATCAAACACTAAGACGCTACACTTATGTCTACAGAGTATCCTATTCTATTGCCAGCTCCTCTTTTGAGGGAGGATCAAACCTGCATCAACAATGGGAGCACCTTAAAGTATCTGAACCTGAGCTATCAAAAGTGGTGTCTGGATACTTATATACTATATACTTATATACTATAATCAGTCACTGCCTGCATGTTCACACATTATGCGCATGTGTAACTTATCTACTGAAGGATGGTTTACGCAACTTAAATCGTACTTGATAAATCCTCCTTGAGATTTGCACAGCATACCTTTTTTAATAAATGACCCATACACTTTTACGTCTTTCACTGAGGAGGCACAAGAATAAATGAATGCCTAAAAATGAAAACGAAGCTCAAACAACTTTCAATCCAGTGCCACTATCTGGAACAACCAGATGTGGCAGGTCAGTTTCTCTGGGATCTAAAATTACAAGGCTGCAAAAAAGCATTTGCCACATGTAATTTTCTCGATTGCTGCATGTTTTTCAAACTAAATTATTTTTGAGATCCTCATAAAAAAATGTAACATTAGAGGTGTAAAAAGTTTTAAATGTCCAACCCTAACACTAACTACAAGTAAACATAATGTATAAAAAGCTATTCATCCCTAAACCAATAATGGCTTGTGCCACTTTAAACAGCAACATCTGCACAACTCTTCCTATAACTGGACATAAGTTAATAAGTATATCATCATTTTATTTTGTTACTTTTGAGCCGTTCAGAGGTGGACTGGGTCTTGTATTTCCTAACGATTGCTCCCTGGAGTGACTTGATGTTAGGGGCATTGCTCAGGAACCCAATAGTAGTAGAGCTGGAGGTGGGATTCGAAGCTGCAACCTCTTGGTCCATAGGTGAGTATTCTACCACTAGACCACTACCCTTTGTGTCTCGCTTCGTAGCCCAAATTCAAATGAGCTTCAAATCAGAATGATGAACAGACATTATAGAAGGTTTTCATGTAGACAGTAACATTTACAGATTGGTAAATTAAGGAACGTTTTCCAGGCCAAAACATCACATTACCATAGCTACGGTGTAACAGTGCAGAATGCTGCTTTAGTTTAAACCAGATGTACCACATGACAATTCCCGGGCAGATAAACAGCACTAGACCACTTGAAAAAGCGTATTTTTTGTGTTGATTCCATTATGCATATTTGTCCCTTTTAAATGAAAGAAAAAAGTGAAAGTGACCATTCTTGTCATTATGATTACATGGCACGGCACACAGTGAACCACAACAAAATTACACCTCTGCATTCAACCCACACACACAAACCCATGCAGCTATTGAAAGTTCCCTGGAAGCAATGATGGGCCCTGTACCTTCTCAAGGGTACTTCAGGGCAACCTACTGGTCTGGGATTCAAACCCATGACCTTCTGATCCTTGGGCCAGCTCCTTGATCACTAGGCCAAAAAAGATATCAAATATTTTTCACAGCAAACTACACGTTTTTCAATTGTACCGATACAGTGTGCACTGAAAGTTGTGACCCCTGAATCATTTGTTTCTGCATAAACATGAAAAAAAAAAACAAAAGCCCTAAAAGCAGATAACCAGGATAAATTAATGAGATACAGATTACACCTGGCAACTTATTTATTGAGAATAGTAATTCAGTAATACATACTTGTGAGGCAAAGGTTCTAAAGGGTTCAGTCTTTCAAGCCCTATTCTGTATGTTATGTCTCAACATGCATCTGTCTAGGTTAGCCACAGATGTGTCTTTAGCAAGCGAAATTCTGGCTTCAGTGAAAGAATAAGACTTTTTCTACCTTCACAGGTGGGGTTAGTATGCAGTCAGTATGCATATATTTAGGACACAGTACAGTTTTTGCTACAATGCATTTGCTGTGCCAAAATGTTTATTATGAAGGCAGCAGAAATCTTATTAAATCAAGCATTTATTTTCATTTTACAAGCTGGACATCACCCTACAAGGTAGGATGTTGCCCTTTCAGCATTATCAGGGAGATTCTCCTTTTCCACATCCACTCTTGGGCTATTATGAGAGAAACTGGTCTCAAATCGGTCATGTGTGCTCCAGACTGACAGCTCATTAATCTCTGCTGGCCGTGCTCCCTCCTTTGGGCACAGGAGGCCGGAGCCAGAGCCGAGGATTCCCCCTCGCTTGCCCGTGTGTGTCCCCGCTGCTCCACCTGGCTGGATCAAATGCTTGCCGCAGGGAGTGGGCACCCAGGATTCCGAAAGGCAATAAAGCAAAGCAAATCACTTCCCGCCAGGGGTGTGTCTTTTGCTGTGTGGGAGTATATGTGTGCGTTTGTGTGAGAAGGTATTAAAAGTGGGGCCACTAAATGAGACACAACAACAAGAAAAAAAAAATAAAAGCAGTGGCTGGTTTCGATCGTCTGTGGGCAGACTGCAGGGGGAAGCCAGCAGAGAGGAATCCATCACAGCAGAGTAGCCCATCCGTGGGTGGACCTGCCTCTGTGAAAAACAGCTCTGGGGCGAGATCTGAGACTACAGTCATAGGCGCCAAGTCCATAAGTCTTAGGGAAAGAAACCTTCCAGCCAATAATCAAGGGCAACGTCTGATCCTTCCACAGACGTAATTAGATGGGACATCAGCAGAGGCGTGGGCAATATGGCTAAGTGTAGCACTGCAATACCTGAAGAAGTCTATACACTACATATCACAATAGTTGGCTTGTCTGGAAATTCTTAACAAGCTGTAAAAAAGACACTATGTACCAAATCAGTAGTGACTGAAAAACTAAGTTTAATTACTCTAATAGTTATTCACAATAAAAAGATACAAATTAGATTGTAGCCGATATCCAATCAGCTTCCTGTTTAATACACAGTACAGTGCAGAAGTCTTGATCCAGAATTCTTGAGCCTTTTAGATGAAGCGGATTCATCCACTGTTCCTTCCTCATCACGAGCAGTGGTGGCCTAGTGATTAGGGAGTTGACCATAGGACCAGAAGATCATGGTTTAGAATCCCAGCCAAGTAGGTTGCCTGGAGGTACCCTTGAGCAAGGTACCATGCCTATCACTGCTCCCCAGGCACGTTCAACAGCTGCCCCCTGCTGCACATGTTTGTGTGTGGGTTAAATGCAGAGGCTCACGATGACATGAATGGTCACTTTCACTTCACTTTCGGTAAACTAAACACCGGCATCATCTGTAATCATCTACACTTGTTTCTTAACTTCATTCCCTTAGTTTCCGCATGAATGATTCATAGTCACTGTGTAACTTTAGAAGGTAAAATCGATCTTCTGAAGCTGATCAGGAACAGAGACTGGACTAAAAATTTGAACTAAAAACTTTCAGTAGTCTGGAGAAACATCAAGAAAATACATCCAATACATCAAGAAAACAATGAAACAAAAAGACAAGTGTGGCCTTTCTGAAGCAAATTATGAAGAATTAAGAGGCGGCTCAAGAGGTATGACAGTACAATACCAGTTATTACTCAGAAAAGTGTATGTATTCTGATTCATCACAATATCAATATCAGGCTAAAAAGTTCCTACATGAAGGACTTCAACTGGCTTGCTTTAAGTATTGCCAGAGAAATGAAAGCCCATTCCGTACCCACCTGAGTCACAGATTATAATTCAGCAGAGGCACTGAAGGGGAGGGTGGCGTCCAGAATGCTGGGTTTGGCTTAATTTAAGACTCTTTAAAGACTTCTCAGCATGTCAGGCCAAGAAATATGAAAAAAAAACAAAAACAAAAAAAAACAGGGTAGCCATGATTCAGAAGTCCAGACGGGAGCTCTCCGTCATTATGGCTGCGGAAGTTCAGCAGCAATAATGTTACCATGAGCCGCAGGGCCAGACTGAATGCGTCACACCGCGGGCCCATTATGGCTGTTCTAACAAATGCCATTAAGTCATGATTGGCTCAAATGTGGAGGCCATGCCTTGGCATTAGTTAAAATGGACATGCCTAAGCTGTGGACAGAATTCTCAGGCTGTGCCCTCAAATGATTTACACTGTGAAGCTTGCGTTATCTAACAAGGTGGCAGCCACGACTAAAAGACCACTATTTGTGCAACATTTACATCATTTTTGCACTGATAATACATTTTGTACCGCAGATCTTTCTTGAACTTGACGGACTGGTGCACATGGCAAGAAAATGACTACCACCATGGCACATCTGGGTTTGAGATTGGTCCAAAATGGCAAAGAATGAAAAACCCTGAACTTGTGAACTTCCTCATATCAATCTGTTAGGCTCAGTTAGGCTCCATCTGCACTTTTAGATTAGGACTGAAAAGAAACAGGAGGGAACATGATGATACTGAAATTGAAATCGGCCTTGCTACATTTTCATTTAGCACAGGAACCTTTCTAAACAACAATGGCACTGAATGAGACATTTTCACCAATCTCCAGCATATTCACAAACACAAGGCAGCAGGATGCACAATGCCTTGTGTTTCAGATGCGTTAGTCAAAGTGCAGCATTATTCAATCAGTAGATGGGGTTGTAGGTCTGCTATGAGACAGAGAGCTTTCATTCTCCATGTGATGTGGAAACCCCAGCATCCCCCACCCCTGCTTTGTCTTCATCGCCTCCTGCGCCACGGCTCCAGTGGTGCTCCTCGTCTTCCTCCCACGCTACGCCTCTGTAATCGAACTGTCGGCCCACTGCCTTGTACTGCCCATTATTCAATTAGCCAAATGCTACAAACGCATCCTGATGGCTAAGATAATTAGAGTAAAATGGTTATCTGGATTGGCCGAGTGGATTTGCAATTCAAGGTGAATAGAATAATATCCAATTGTAGCAAATGTAATCTTTCCAGGGCTAATTTGGCAGCTAATGAGGCTGCTGTAGTTTGGGTAATTTATGGGCATGGGGAAAGTGAGAGAGGCCAGTCTGATGGAGTGCAGTACAAGCTGTAGTGGCAGATCTTTCTCTCTCTCATGCTTTCTTGCATCCTCTGCTCTAAAAGTTCCAGACCAAAAAGGGTCCAACACTTTTTTGCTTGCTGGTTTCATTGCAGACCATCATAATTTTCCTTTCTTCTTTCCGCTAAAAAAAATATTTGGCAAATACATTTTAAATTAAAATTTGGGTCACATTTAGGCATTTATAATTCTGTTTGTCATTTGCGCCAGTCTGTGCACATCCAAAAGTCTGAGCAGAAAAACAGTAAAAGAACACTATCACTTGAATGGAACTATTTCATTTAAATTACTCAGAAGTTATATAAGTTTAAGAACCCATGCAGGTAAAATGCAGGTAAATCAAACCACTAAGTGTCCAAGTGTGCAATGAATCCATTACGTGGAAGCATGTCAGCCTTGTAGCTGATTAAAGAATCAGGTTAAAACTAAACATCCAATCAAACGCCTTTGCTGATCAGTTAAATTTGATTTAAGTAAGTTGAAGTAGACTTCCTTTTTATGGCCCTGTCCAGAGTGTTTATCTGCCTTTGGCCCTTTGAGAGCTAGCCTCCAGCACCAGCCACAACCCTGCTTAGAATAAGCAGTTAAGATAATGAGTGAATGAATAAGCTTGCTTTTTGGCTGAACCTTTAAGCAAATATGATCTCTGTGATAAATTTCAATGTGTAGTAGGTGCTGCCCACAGCCTTTAGTCTCACAGCTCAGCTCATGCAGAGAAAATGCATATTCTGTTTTCCAGCTGTAGGCAGAATGAAGGCCAAGAGTAATTCATTAGTGTTAACCAGCCATATCCAATTTAGACTATGGATATAACGATACATCCTGCGCATGATTCAGTACATTCTAAAAATGAAGAATAATGATGACTGGGGTAGGAGTTGAGATTTTGGTCTACAAACAATGCAACTGCATTCTCCACATGTCCACGGTGCAGGGTTTCTGCAATGCGATATTGGACATTTTCAATGCCCTCTGTAGCAGTGAGTAAATAAAGTGTAGGAAGAAATAAAGATGCTACCTAATGTACCTCTAACACAAACATGCATGACCCTGACAGCTCTTAAAGGTGGTGCAAAAAGAGAGCTGCACAAGCATTAATAGCCTTTATACTCCACCAATTAAGCTTAAAATGTGAGGAAGAACCAGATTAGAGCGATGTAATCTGTTTAAACACGTTTTCCATCGGCTCCTTTGCTGAATCCTCTTTTCTGCCACCGCAGCATAGTGAGCTGTTGGGTGAGAGGGAGCAAGCCCTCCACCTGCGCTGCTATCCATGCCTGGATGCCTGCGTGGGAGGCGATGGGTCGCTGAAAGCCTACATTTACCCACTTTGGCATAATTGCAGCGTTTACTCTCTGACTGTCTAAGTGCTCCATTCATACTGCTTCGCCTCGCCTGACAAGAGCCTCCGCACAGGGGTTGATTGCTTTACAATGGCAGATCAAAATATTAGAGTGATTCCTCTCAGGAATCATAGAGAGTGTTTGACTAACACTGTCATTAAGTTGTCCGTCAAGCACTATGGATAGAAGGCTGGATGAATGGAGGAGAGGGGAAAAAAATAAATGACACAGTGGAAGTACTGATGATCTGATCATCATTCTGGATCATTAACCACAGAAAGCCATTACTGAACATATTCTCTTCAAACGCAACAATTTCAGATATAAATAACCTTTAAATGAAGGCAAAAAAAAGCAGTGCAGTTAAGATTAAGCCTTGTGGTACACCCTTCATCCCAGAGAACAATATCGTCCAGTCTGCTGCAAGTTAAACATATTACAGAAAGGGATTTGATTGAAGATGAAATGGTTTATTAAGCTACACATTTACATTTCTCCTATCTGTATTCTATGCTTGACAGCATGCATTTTCATTTACAAGCTCCTGTCCTATTTTTATAGTGCAACTCCACATGGACGATCTGTCATGGACAGTGAACTGGAACAGAACAAAACCATGTTCTAGGTGAGGTCATGAGGACATTTGCTGAAGTTTTTCAATGGCTCAGCCCTCTGAATGGGTGAATTTTCACAGTGGTATTTTTTATTTTTTTTTATAAAGCAGAGCTTCTCAAACAGGATGATAACGAAGAGACCGCCATCTAATAGGACAATGACTAAGGAATGTTTCTACTGGATGCTCACTCAAATTAGCATATGCGGAATTTAGCAGACACTCTTATACAGAGCAACGTCCATGTCCTAATTACAGGGACAGTCCCCCTGGAGCAACTCAGGGTTAAGGGTCTTTCTCAGGGACCCAGTGGTGATAGTGCCAGAGGTAGGATTCAAAGCTGGGACCTCTTGATCCATAGGTCCATAAGCAATCCCAGAAAAGACTCTCACAAAAAGCATGCAAATTCAACCTACTGACCAATTAAAAGCACGCACACACAACCACGTCACAGCTCCAAATGGAACTGACATATTTCCTCCAAACATACAATTAAATAAAATCAAATTTTTATTTTCATTTTAGCCAATCTGAGTGATATTCTAAAGTAAGAGCACTCACACTGGACTTCTGCAGCTAAAATTAAATTTTATTATAGAGGACACTTAAAGCACATTAAGCTAAGTATGAGCCATTGTGCTAAACAGCCAGTTGCATCTCATTTTCCACCAGAATTATGCTGGTTTTATGTGAGTTTGTAATAGCTTTGTGTGTTAGTCTAGCCAACACAGGCTATGTTCACATTATTAACCTCATTTCCAGTTTTTGCTCCGATCCAAACATAAGCACATTCATATGACAGACTTGCAACTGTCTTTAGTGTGAACAAATGTGCACCCTGAAACAACCAGTATGTGCACTTCCAAATCAATAGTGTCACATGAGTGAATAACGTGCCTCATGAATGTCAAACTGCGTCCCAAATGACTCCCACTAGTGTGCTCTGTGAGGGAAACTGAATTTGGTGCAGAAACTGTTCAAACCGAACAAAGAGCTTCTCCGTAAGGTCACATGGCAAAGAGTTGAATATGTATCTGATTCATGAATACGTCTGAAAGTAGCTCCTATTTGATAAGAAAAGATCATGTGTGTCCACAAAGCTCTGAAAATTCTCAATTCTGTGTCACACGGAGGTAAGAAAATTGCCACTGTGCCACTTTGACCTGCAGTGTACGTTTCGGGTTTAAAGCTAAATTGTTAAAATGACCTGGAAAAAATTGAATTTGCCAATTTGGCTGCAAAGAAATAACTGTTAAAATTCAAGAACAGTGCAGCTGTAATGTTTACACATCATTCTAGACTAAGATTTTGTTATATAGACTGAGCTACTTCATAAACATGGGAAGAATATCTTCTGTGCTCATAATGCAAATATGACAGGGGTCTAACATTTAATTCAAGAGAATTTAGTCAAGGAAACAAAAATCCTATTTAAAAAAAAAAAAAAAAGAAAAAGCACTTATACACAACACTGTTCAGAATAGTCACATTTGCTTTCCTCTAATGCATCACAGCTTTAATATTCTTTCAATTTGTGAAATATATTCTCTGAATCGAACACTCTACTAAAATAGCAGAATATGAATAGCACATCTGTGACATGTGCGTTCACGGCTGACGCGGTAGCTGCCTTGTTATTGTTTATTTAATTATTCTATTACATCCAGGCCTTTGGCAGGCTCTCCCTGCACCAGTTGGCCCATGGGCGGATGATGGAGAAGTTAAGAGGTGCAAACTTTAGTCAGGAGCGCGGCAGCACTGTGGCACTCCGGGTTCTGCCAGCAACCCAACAGTGGCACCATGCTCCTGAGTCACACATTGACCCGAGGCCCCCACCTGCAACAGCAATGCTTCTAGCCATAGGACCCAGCGACGTCCAAGCAGAGCCACTCGCCAGAGCAGAAGGCCCTTTGACTCATGCCCATCTGGCCTGCTAGCACATTAAGAGTACGCCAAGGTCCTTGCTAGCACAACGCAACTTCCCCGCCTTGCCCAAGTGGGGACAGGCAGCGAATCGGAGAGCCCTAAAAGTTTCAGTGACAAGCAACTTCTTTTGAAGCAAGACTGCATGAAGTTACTAGAGGAGATAACAAGTCAACAAGACGCCTCCGACTTCTCCCACATTGCATGCACAAATACACAAACACAGTTCAGTCTAAAGTCAAACCCTGCACAAGATGTCTAAAAGGTACTACACTGTACTAATGATTACAGGTGACATTCATGCAAGATTGTTTTCCACTCTCCATATTCATAGGCTTCTCAAATATCCACCTAATATTGCACTGCAGTACATTGTTTTTAATTAATTTTCTGGATGATTTTTACAGTGATTTTCAACTAAAAGACTCCTTAAATTCAGATGTTCACAACAACAGGCTAATAATAATGAATAGCTTTCATCTGAGAAGTAACAGAATGGATTGAGGAAGGTGCCAAAAAATATCAAGGTTCTTTCTCTGCATATCCAAAAAGTAGCTCAACATTTGCTGTAAAGTCTAAATAGAGGAACTAGACTAAAAAAAAAACTCCTTGTCAAACTATTTATTGCTACAAGAAAGCATAAATAATTATACACTTATCTTAGCCAGTGTTAACCTAGTGGTTAGTGACAAGACCCCATGGATAGTTTGATGGAGAAGTTGTAGGTTTAAATTCCAGACAAGGTGCTCAGGGGTACACAGTATTGTTACTTTCACTTACACATTATTGTCACATTAAAATTACACCGTGTTAGTTATTCAACCTAAATATATGTCTCTTTTGCAGACAAAGCCAGCTGAATACTCTATATTCTGTAAGAGGTGAGAAATCAGGAAACAAAAGATTCTTACCTGGCCTGGCTGAATGTCCAAGTACTGCAGAACTTCTTTCAGGAGAACCGGTTTATGCAGCTCTCGCTTGGCTTGCATAGAGGACTGCTCTATGTTTTCTTTGTGACATCCAATTCTAAAAGGAGCAGAACCAGAGCATAGGCGCTCAGTTTGCCACAGCTTTCTCCAGGGGAGGCCTGGTGTGGATTTAGTGTGAATTTTACTCCATATATGTTGACAGGCCTGGCAAAGAGGCGTCAAAAAGCCATGAGTGGACAACGCCATTGTGAAACTGAAAAAGAATCAAAGTTGTTTTATTTATTTATTTTTTTTTTTTTTTTAAATGTCACTATAGATAGATTTCATCAGCAAATCAATTCATACAGTTTAGCAGGATTATCAATCACAAACATAGATCGATAGTAGAAATGGAGAGAAAGCTTCACCACATCAGTACCAAAATGTATTTCATTAATTTCATTTAATACTGAATTTAATGTTAAAATATTAATTATTTCTACTAAGGATCACAGCGAACACAAGCTATTCCATTTTTCTTGTGTTTACTGGCCTCTAGCTCCAGTTGCCAACACCTTAAAAGCAACCAACAGACAAGCAAATATGTTTCTATTTTTCACTGGTTAAAGGTGTAAACCATTAAAACCAATAGATTTCTGTTGCAACATGTACGTCTAGGCTGAAATCTTAAAAGTTCTTGTGACCAGTTCCTGTATGTTATCTTGCTATACTGGAAAGAAGAATTTCCTTCTAAGGTGCTGCTCCAGTGATTTTAAAAGCCTAGATAAAGCCTGGCCGACATTGGTGGGTTGATATCATCTGCTAATAATTATATTCTGATATCTGTGAATAACCTGTTGTGGTTTATTTAATGTGGTAACAAATTCTGGGAAACTGTCCTCTGCAGAATGTAGACCTCAACTAGTATTTACATGCTGCAGCATTGATTCCGTCAGTCTCATCTG
Source organism: Hepsetus odoe (assembly GCA_017165825.1). Lineage (NCBI taxonomy): Eukaryota > Metazoa > Chordata > Actinopteri > Characiformes > Hepsetidae > Hepsetus > Hepsetus odoe. The sequence continues at coordinate 11,106,859 of CM029391.1, read as the reverse complement.
TTCGACAGAATTCGCCATTGAGTATTGTGTTTCCAACCATCACATTACAAAATTTCACTCTTAATGTTACTGTGGCACTAATGCTAGAGATTAACATTATATTGTTCGTTTATAAATGTATAAATAATAAAATAATAATAATAAATGTTATTTTTTAAAGTCTTTAATAATGACTGCTGATTAAGATAACTAAGAAGCAAATCATCTATATCACCAGGTAAAACCAAACAGTCGTGTGAGCCAAGAAGGGGTGATTTAACAAATACTATTGGTTGTTCATCTTGATCATATTGGTCGGTTATCAGAATTTTAACTCTGTTTATTTAATACTGGTCACAACATAATGCTGAAACACGCCACAGAAAAGATGTCAGATCTCTGGTAAACTGGTGTCATGACAACAATCTCTCTCTTAATGTTAGTAAAACTGAGGAGTTAGCAACTGACTTTTAGAGACAGGCTTAAACATTTGCCCTCATTAACATGAGGGGCGATGCTGTGGAGAGGGTCAACAGCTTTAGGTTTCCTGCTGTCATTCTCATTGATGAAAAGGACACATTAGTTACCATCTAGAATGAAAAATGATGTCTTACTTTCTTAGGCATCTGAGAAAAATTAGATTTCCAACTACAGTGCAGTGCTACAGATGGACTGCAGTGTTCATCCTGACTGGTCCTGGTATGGCAGCTGTTCAGTAGAGTAAGAAAGCTCCATGGAGAGTTTTGAAAACATCTTAAAATATCATCACCAATCCAGGACATTTACACCACGCCCTGCCTCAGAAAGTAGGCCACATAATGAGGGACCCCAAGTCATGTTGCTTGCAGATGTCCAGGGTAGGTGATTCTTAAATGGAACCAGTTAACACAGAGTATTTGAAGAGCTAGACACTTTCAGGCTGAAAACACACAGCTTTCTTACAGTTAATTCACTTAATAGGCTAATACACTGTCCGCTCGCCTGCATTTCTATCCTGGAACAGCACTGTATTTGGATTTAATTGTTTTTATTCTGTTTCAATTCTTCCTTTAAATATACTGATTTAACAATCTACATTCTTTTTAAAAATCTTTTGTGTTTTAATTTCCATTTTCTTTTCACTTTTAAATGTTTTGCTTTTTGTATTTTCCTCATTTTTAAAGCACTGTATGACTGCAATGCAAAAGGTGCTACAGAAATAAACTTAGTTTGCGTTGCCTTGCCTTGCAGACTCTTCCCTGACCTCTGGTCAATGACTCCCCACCATTAGATCAGGCACGAGATTTGAAAGTGAAAAAAGTGACAACCCTTATCATTGCGAGGTCACAGCACAGCACACAGTGAACCACAACGAAATTGGACCTCTGCATTTAACCCATGCAAACACCGTGCAGCAGTGGGCAGCTATTGAAAGCGCCCGGGGAGCATTGACGGGGACGGCACCTTGCTCAAGGGTACCTCAGGGCAAACTACTGGTGATGGAATCGAACATACAATCTTCGATGCGGGGGCAACTCCCTAACCACTAGGCCACGCTGCCCCTTTCTGGACCCTTTCTACAACTAAGCAAAAAGGCTGCTTTAAAATGTTAACACTGCTTATTTTTGATCAATTATGACAAGCATTCATTGTTTATTTATTAGCTCAACGTGCAATTTGCTACAGCGATACCCTGACAATTTCCCTGTTGTGTTAATGCCATAAGACACATACTGTGAATTAGTGTTTTGTAACTTGTATATATTGTACAGTTTGTATTTGTTTTACTGTTGCACTCTGTGCCGAGTGTCTCTTACCTGTTGGGGTCACAGGAAGGCTTTCAAGAATGTCATCGTCCTTGTACCTCTGTACAAAATAAATATTTGAATGTTGGATGTTGTGTTCGCCAGCACTGAATGCATTAACCCCTTCAAAAGACAACACCCACTTCCTGAAATCATTCTTTATCTATATTACCGTTTATGCAATATTAAGAGTTTATTTGTGAAGGATAGAGTGTGAGAGATGCTTACGGCCACACATGGTGCAGCCACTGAATGTTCCCTGGCTCCTCAATTACTATGAGTTTGTGTTCATTCTAGCTGGCACTTTATGCAAAAGGCAGCAGTAATGCAAACACGTGTTCTGAGTTAATGCAGTAAAAAAAAAACTACGTTTCAGGAGAAAAAAGTAAACAAATCACTACCTTCGGCATGAGTACGCGAGTGGCGCAGCTTTAAATAGCGCACGGTCAGAAACGGACACTGTATTTCAGTTCCGCCCCTGTTTCTGTAATAGCCTGCGAGGGCTGATAAAGAATTAAGACTGTGGCTTTTACAAATACAAAGAATTCTGATTGAAGATCAGTCCTCTAACTCAGGACGGGTTTGAAAATCTAATTATAAATTAAGTCAATTTTAAAGGAAAGTACAGTTGAACCAAATCTGGATATTTTGACTTTGAATGTGCAGGGGTTGGCACATGTGATCTTTTTATTATTAATTCTTTAGTGCTGAAATTTTACAGTTATTTATCATTTACTTGTGAAAACTTAGCACATACTAAAAAATGAAACTGGAAATAATAATTCATTATACTAATTAAAACATTAATACAACATTGGGAAATAGAGCTTCTTTTTACTGCTAATAATAACCAGTACTATTTTAATATAGTTTCTAATATCAAGAAAACTGTGAAGGTTCCTACAGAAAATACTGAGTGATGTTTTGACACAATGGCATTTTTTTAAATGCCCAGGGAGCAGTGACGGTCACAGTACCTGGGGTACACGATTTGGATCATGTAAACATGGCTTGATCGTGCTGAAATACAGGTTGTGCAAGGATGCAGTGTGTACTTATGTTTGCAGCATTTAGCAGACACTCTTATCCAGAGTGACTCCCAATTCCTGATTACAGGCACAGTCCCACTGGAGCAATTCAGGGTTAAGGGTCTTGCTCAGGAACCCAATGGTGGTAGTGCTGAAGGTGGGATTCGAGCCTGCAACCTCTTGATCCAGAGGGCTGTAAGTAAGTACCACTAGACCACCATCCCCAATTGTAGTCCCTACTTGTAGTCCATTGTGGTACATTTAAACATGATTAGTCCTGAACTATAATACATTCTGATCAGCAGTGTGTGTGCAATATGGGACAGTGAGAGAGGAGTATAAGGAATATGGGGCAGTGGTGGCCTAGTGGTTAGGGAGTTGCCCCAGCATCGGAAGATTGTGGGTTCGATTCCCTCACCAGTAAGTTGCCCTGAGGTAGCTTTGAGCAAGGTGCTGTCCCTGTCACTGCTCCCCGGGCGCTTTCAATAGCTGCCCACTGCTCCACGGTGTTTGAGTACATGGGTTAAATGCAGAGGTCCAATTTCACTGTGTGCTGTGCTGTGACCTCGCAATGACAAGGGATTTCACTTATTTATTATTTATTTATTTAAAGGGGAAAATATCTATCACTTCTGTCAGTTGTGTGATTAAACACATATGAATGATCTCTCGATGTCCAGTCATAATCAAAAATACCCAAAACATGATTCCTAATTGTAAAAAATGAACTAATATGTATATCTGTAATAAAACGTCAAATTTGCTCCAAAGTTGTTTCGGTTTGGGGCTGGACGTCGTCACGTCGCTCCGCTCTGACGTATTTTGTGACGCTGCGTGACGAAGCCTGCGCTCCGTCCAATCAGCGGCGGAGACGGAGAGGTGGCTTGTGTTTGAATATCTTGGTGTTGAGGGTGATCAGTGAATAGCCAAAGCCGCTGAAATGGACATGTTTTCACATTAAACTCCTATTATTGCCGGTCTTTGTGGATAAACCGCGCTGACAGGTAAAAGTGATTTATTGAGTCGTCATTAAAGTAACGGATAATGTGCAATAATCGCCATTTAGCTGGCTGTTTGCCCGTTTGCTATCGGTTGGTGGATTAAATGTTAGGCGCTGAGCTGAGCAGAGCTGTGTAGCATTACCCTGAGCCGATACTGTTATAACATTGATATGCGACGTATAAACTGCCAAATATACCATTCACTAAGAGCACATATTGTGGACAGACGCGGTTGGCCATTCATTGCTGTGCACGTTAGCCGGGTTTGCTAATCTGCAGCAGGGGGTGTTTCTCACACAGCCTGGTAAACCGAACTCTGAGGATTGTCCAATAGAAACAACCCTTCCAGTTTTTCCTACTGAACAGACAGACTTTGGGCTTAAATATCTGACTAAACTGAGAGTTCTTGCTTTGTGGTGGTCTGACAATAAGGGAATTAGCGGGATGAGGTGGCCAGACAGGGGCCTTGTCAGGAAATCCACTCTAAATGTAATCAAATAAACCCAAAGTCTTATTTCCTGACATTAAATGGTTTTTTAATCCCAGACGAGGGTTGTCTGTATTGTCTGTCTGGTTTGCATTATTCTTGCACAGGTTTCTGATGACTGACGAAGCTATTGATGTGCCTTTCGAGCATTAATATGGTCTTTATAATCTTGATTCAACATCAGCTTTGCTCAGGCTGTTCTTACTGACCACAGTGGTGGCATAGTGGTTTCAGCACAGAAGGTTGTGGGTTCGAGTCCCAGACCAGTAAATTACTCTGGGGTACCCTTGAGCATGGTACAGTCCACCAACACTGATCCCCAGGCGCTGGATGTATGGCTGCCCTCTACTACGCTGTGGGAATAGGTTACATGCAAAGGATGCTTTTTTTTTTTTGTGGTGCGCATGTCACAACAGATTTCACTTTTTTTCCCCTCATACTCACTCTGGATTTTCATTGTGCCCTCTTCCAGGTTCTCCAGGTGAAAATAAACGTGAAGAAAGCAGGCTTGGGTGCCTTTACTGGAAACAATGCCAGAAGAGGTTTGCAGCCACGTGAAGGTGGTGGTCCGTGTCCGCCCATTAAACGACAAAGAAATAGATGGAAACTTCAAAAAAGTGGTCCATGTTGTGGATGGTCATATGCTCATCTTTGACCCCAAAGAGGAAGAGCTAACATTTTTTCGTGGGCAGAGAGTTGCAAACAGAGATTTGAGGAAGAGGGCTAATAAGGACCTAAAGTTTGTCTTTGATCAAGTCTTTGGAGAGGATTCATCTCAGGGGCACGTGTTTGAAAATACTACTAAAGGAGTAGTTGATGGAGTCCTGAACGGCTACAACTGCACAGGTGAGGATTTGTGAAAGTTTAGAGGTTTGTGCAGTGCAACAGCCTGTACAGCGTCTTGCTTTTAGATTCACTCAAAATCCACTGTTCTGCCAGCATATGTTTTCTCCTTTGAGTTCATGCTTTGAGCATGGAAACATTTTGAGGAAATGCTTGCAGATTCAGTGCAGTCCTAAACTGTGTGAGTCCTCCACAGACTGTACCTCTGTTTGTTGAATTTCGTGATATATGGTGGTCCAGCTCTAGTTGTGATTTCATTCCCTTTCTCTCTTTTGTCCTTGATCAAAATATGAATATTTGAGAAATAATTTTGTTCTCCGCTCTTCAACTGAATCTCGCATGTTTTCTGCAGTTATGAAATTAAATGGCATTTGACTAAAGCCTGAACTTTTCCAATAAAACCACATTCGGTACAGGACCTCAGATGTATGGCAAACTTTGTAAACCTTTCTGACTGAAATCCATGATTTGAATCAGCTACTTGTGTAAATTTGGGGAATTTTATCATTTTAATTTTATTCAGTGATATTAGTGATTGGAACAAATATTAGCTATTGCTGAATGTGCAGATTGAATCACTTTAACAACAACAGCAAAATCTTTGGCCTTGAGTGTTGTCGGTTTGTCTATTATTATCATAATGGTTATTTTGAGAATTGACTATCATAGTAAATTACATCACACTATTCTTATTTGAGCACATTTTCACATTTCAGTAATTTAAGAGTACTGACTTACTTTGTTTCTTTACAAATCAAACTTCATTTATCCTGTTTAATTGGATTTAGTGCAGTGTAATGTTGTGGTACTGCCTTTTATTTTTCCATTGAAACTTATCTGATGTCATGATGTTTTTGTTTTAGTCATTTCATTGGACTTTTTGAACGATGGTGACAGTGACATCCTTGACAATTCATGTTTTAAAACACATGTGTTTTTGCTTAGTGTTTGCTTATGGTGCTACTGGAGCAGGAAAGACTCACACAATGTTAGGCACCAGTGATAATCCTGGAGTTATGTACCTCACCATGAAGGAGCTCTTTAACCGCATGGAGCTGATAAAGGACGAAAAAGTATTTGATGTGGCTTTCTCTTATCTAGAGGTAAGCAGTGGGTTTTCTCTATTGTTCAGGCTGTCGTTTCTGTTATAAACTTGGACTGAATATTAATCATTGCAGTTCAAAGGGAAATCAAGGGAAGACCACTATGCATGTCATATTTGCTCCATCTCTAGTCATGGCCACAAGCGGGGAAGAAGAAGAAGAAGAAGAAGAAGAAGAAGAAAAAAGACAAATGGGGATAGTAGAAATTAGTGACATAATAGCTGAAAATTCAAAAAGTGAAAGTGACGACCCTCGTCATTGCGAGGTCACGGCACAGCAAGCGTGAACCACAACGAAATTGGACCTCTGCTTTTAACCCATGCACACAAACACCGTGCAGCAGTGGGCAGCTATTGAAAGTGCCCGGGGAGCAGTGATGGGAACGGTACATTGCTCAGGGGTACCTCAGGGCAACCTACTTGTGAGGGAATCGAACCCACAATCTTCCGATGCAGGGCAACTCCCTCACCACTAGGCCACCGCTGCCCAAAATATGTGGATATGATGAAGAAACCTCCTTCCCAGAGTTACTCAAACAGCATCTACTTCCATAAGAGCACAAATTAGGCCTTTAAATTAAGAACTGGTCTCCCAACTTTCACTGAAAGTCTCAACAAATCAAACTTCAGCTTATCAGTTTGGACACATCTTGCAATAGACTTGAATATCTATGCCATTATTACACTGTGTGCACAGTTATCAGGCAAGTGGGTATTTTGAGGATTAATTTTAATATGGAACAAATACAGTGCTGTCAGTCAATCCAAAATGTTAATTATCCTGAAACCTGAATGTTTTATCATAATCCATCAATTCATGGAGTCTGTCAGATTCTAGCAACCACAACCTCCCAGACACTGTTCAGAGAGGTGGACTGTTGTCCTTCCCCATAAAAGTCCCGTTCAAGAAGGGCCCACAAGATCTCAATACGGTTTAGGTCAGATGAGGAAGGGTGCATTATTTTTATGTCATTATTATTTCATTTTTAAGGCATTTACTGGAGGGTCATGCAGTGAAATACTTCCATGCACATGATGGAGGATTGTCCTGCAGAAAAGTCATGGTCTTCTTGAAAGATGCAGACCTTTTCCTGCACCACTGCTTGAAGAAAGTGTCTTCTAAAACTAGCAGTAGGCTAGGAATTGATTTTGAGTCCGTCTTCACCCCGAAAAGGTCCAACTAGCTCCTCTTGAATAATACCAGCCCATTCCAGTACCCCACCTCCACCTTGCTGGTGTTTGAGTGGAAGTGTATCTCTGTGCCCGTTACTGATCCAGCCACGAGCCCATCCATCTGGTCCATCAAGAATCACTCTCCTCTCATCTAAGCATTCGTCACACATCACCTGATCTGCTTAAATTCAATCAGCATTCACGTTTCTACAGCTTGGAGTTGGAATATATGCATATGCAAATAATTGTGCGCACAATGTATTGGGAGCCATCCATGGCTGAGGTTCCAAGAGAGCATCGTGGGCTTGACTCCCTTTGTTTGCATTTGTTAACTGATGAAACAGAATCAGTCATTAGGAATGACCTTCAAGTGTGTTGTGCTGTCCATTAGCATTGTATTTGTAGCATCTTAAAAAAAATGTCTTGATGGATTTGGATATTTGGGGAAACTGACAGTGAAGCAAAAAAGGCCACTGTATGATAAAATAAAGGAAAATTAGAACTATAATTTTACTTATTAAATGTTTTTAATGTTTCTAACTGATGCATTTGTAATGTAAAAAGTGGGCAATGATGTTTAAAGTGTAACAGCTTTGTGTACAGTGTGATCAATAAGAAAATCATTTCTACAGGACATGTCTAAAGAGCCTGTTTTCTACATTTCTGGCTATGAGCCTCATACAAAGGAGCTTTCTGTAGACACATTTCCTTAAGGGAGTATCCCATGTTCTCTGAGATATTGTTTCATTGCCTGTTTTTACTGAACAGGTTTATAATGAGCAGATTCGGGACCTCCTGGCCAACTCTGGTCCGCTGGCAGTTCGAGAAGACGGTGCAAAAGGAGTGGTGGTCCAAGGCCTTACCCTTCATCAGGTGTGTGAGAGAGAACACTCGTTTACTACTTCACGCTTTGCAAAGGCTTACTTTCTTGTAATCTTACCGCTTATTACACAAAGTACAAAGTTGTCTTGGAGTGAGTGATGCCAAAAATAGTTGAAGTCTGTCAAAAATCACTCGCTACTCACTACCAAATCACCAGACCTGCTGTCTTGCTAATAAAAAATCCAGTTGTTTTTTTTTTTTTTTTTTTAAATTTTATTATTGATGATATCCAAAGTGTGTTTAGAGAATTTAGCTTGTTTTATCTCAACCTCATATCGGTGTTAACATTTTTCACATGTTTATGAGAACTATGCATAAAGCTATGGTTATATCACGTATAGATGGCAAAAATGTTGTGTATGCAGCGTTTCAGCATTCAGTTATACTACTGATGTTCCAAATTTGTATCCCTTGCCTAATTTAACTGGGAAATGCTCATTTTTATAAATAGTATCTGCCGTGATGAGCTTTAAATGTAATTATAGGCATGTTACCATCTTAAATGATTTGTGTAGTTGCTATAATTATTACTAGAGCTGTTTCTTATTGGGTATTTCTGCGTGATGTGAAAAATGTGTTAAAGCTCACAGGGTGGAAATGAGTGCGTGTGCTAACCTTTAAACATTTTTCCTGAACTCACTCAATCAAATCAAAGCTTGTTTTTTTTTTTTGTTGTTTTTTTTTTGTTTTTTTAAAAAGAGATAAAATTGCTTTCCCCCTCTCCGGAGCACACAAAAATGGATACAAGATGTGGAAAATGTTGCTGTTCTCTGTGGCTTTATTCTCTCTACCACGTGCAGTATCTGGCTGTTGTACAGGCTTTATAGCTTGATGGATTTATGTTTGTGGGTTTGCTTTTACATTCATCTTACTGTACATTGCTGAAATGTTTTGACTCTACTGCACATGTGTGTTCTCCATCCGTTTCTCTGATTGTCTTAACTGCAGACCACTAAGGGCTGCCATTAATGAGAAAGTGTGTGTGTGTGTGTGTGTGTGTGTGTGTGCGCGTGCGCGCATGTGTGTGTACGTGTGTCCGTTCTCTGTGCTTTGCAGCCCAAATCCGCCGAGCACATCCTTGAAGCTCTGGATTATGGTAACAAAAATAGAACACAGCATCCTACTGACGTGAACGCCTCATCGTCCCGCTCCCATGCCGTATTCCAGGTAAACGACCGTCTAGCCAGGGAGCCTCTTCAAAACATACACTCTAAACACACTCTTTCATAATTGGTTTGATTCAGTGTGCCAGTTAGTGTTTTGTAGCAGAGCTTTAGTTTGGATTTTTGTCAACCTTTTTTCACAAATTTCAAAAACATATTTAGAGGATTTGGACAAATTAGAGGAAATGGCCAAATCAACAGTAATGATTTTTGGGGCGTTAGAATACTTGATAATTATTTTAGCAAAATTTGACCTTTTTGAGCTCAAGTGAGGTTCATAGGTTATTTTAATTAAAAACCCTGTGAAAAACGTGAATCGGTGGTTCTATTGTTTAATGTTCTGTTCAAGTAGTTCATTCCAGAAGTGTTACGATACGTTTTTAAATCTACTTTCTCTTCCTGTTTTGTTCTGCACAGATCTATTTGAGGCAACATGATAAGACTGCCAGTCTAAACCCTAATGTGAGGGTGGCAAAGATGAGCCTGATCGACCTTGCCGGTTCAGAGAGGGCCAGTGCCACCAATGCAAAGGGGGCCCGTCTTCGAGAGGGTGCTAACATCAACCGTTCTCTCCTCGCCCTGGGCAACGTGATCAACGCACTTGCTGATCCTAAGGTAGTTTTATTTATTTATTTATTTTTATAAACTGTAATGTCAGTTGTGGATTTTTTTTTTTTTGGTTAAGTAACAATTTAGCATTTACTTTTAGTACATTTCTCATTAAAACAAATTAAAACTTAACATGGTGCATATTTGTATCTCTGAACTTGCAATTAAGGGCAGTTGCTTAAGAAGGTTTCCTACTGGAATTTTGGAATGAATGGGCATGTGTGTGGTGGGACTCAAACGCATACACACAAACATCTACAGCATCCACATCTACAGTTCTGTAAAAGCCGTGTCATGACTTTCTTACATGAGTGCGCTAAACCGCAGTCCGATACAGAATATAAAGTTCTCATCCCTACTCTGTTGTTGACCTCTAGTGTAGTCATAGGCATCCATTTGTGAAACCATCCTTCATGTAACACATCACTGAACTGCATTTTAAGGAGACAACGCATTTATTAGCTTTGGTGAAAAGAAGGGCCTGTTTTCTTGAACTTGGATGAAAGGAAGGCTTGGACATCACCAGGAATAACACTTGCTAATGCTTAACATAAGGGTTAAGTCGAAAGTCTTAACATCTAACGCCTTAACAAGTGGTTATCGACAACAAAACTAGGTTCATTTGAATGAAACAAAAAACCGAATCAGTTCATATCCCATTTTTCTTGAAACTCAAATTGGGCCTGTTCTTTGGTTTCAACCTAAAAAGGAAAAATCACAATGAGTTCTGACATGATTGTCCTTTAACAATCCCATTTTCTTGCTCCTTTTATTTAGTGAAATGTCCTCTGGCACACAGCCAGGCATGATCAGCTTTATTTCTATCCCACCATGGCACACTCTCCCCTGGCATCCTCTCCTAGGGTGTCAGCACTCCCTTACCTCAAACCACCCACCTGCCCCCTTTTTTTTCTTTTTTTTTCTTTTGGGCTGAACCCAGTGGCCCCTCTGGCTCCGTGGCTCAGGACCTGATGCTATCTGTGCTAGCTACTATTGTGTACACTAATCCCTGTCCTCAGGGGCCTCTGTTTGTGTCTGTGTGTGGGATCCTTGCCTATGCGCTGCGTTCGACTTTAGCATGCCGCCACCACAGACCGTGTGTGGAATTGTATCCAGATTTCCACCCCCCTCCCCGCTCCCCCACTGCTTTGAGAAGGATGGAGAATAATTTATACCCAATCCCATTAGCGCATGACTGCTATAGATTGTAGTCTCACAAAATGCTGTTAAATCTCCCTCGGAGTGTTTGGTTCTTGCTGTGAACTGTGATAAACTGCATTTGTTTGTTTTAGAGGATTTTGAGCGTCTCAACAACATCACAGATTATTTTCCTTTGTCCTCTTCTAAACAACATTATGGGAAAATGTTTCATTCATGTTCCACAACAGTGATTTCTTGCCGTATGTGCATTCACAGTAGGAATGTGCTGAATCCAATGACTTATTTCATCACGTTTGATCATTTCCTCCACGAGGGGCAAAATATCTCTATAATCATGTCTCTTGGACACATTAGTAAAATTGAAACAGTTCCATTAGCTGATATCTTATTTCTGGAGTTTTAAAATCGAGCCCTAAGTTGTGTTTCATTTAAAATTTTTATTTATATTTCTTTTTATTCTGTCTCCATTTTCTCTTTAACTGCAGTGGACAGAGTATATTGAGGGCTACGGGAACATGAGGCAGGTATTGCTGGTTGTTATGGAGTGATAATTAGAACCACACTTTAGCCAGGGCCACTTTGACAGGCCTAATTTATACGGTAAAGTAGTTGAGGTGCGACTTTGGATTGGGTGGAGTAACTGTTTTAACAGCAGCTAAACTCATCTAGAGGTGTGTGTCCGTGGGTGTGAGTAAGAAGAAAGCTATTTTTCTTAGACAAAGAATACCTGAAGGACAGGATTGTAAGGCATTTGAAAGTTTTAAGAGTTCATTTTCTCTAGCAGATGTTCAAGAAATTTTCTCTTTAATTTTATTCCCTTCGTGTATTCATCTGAATAGCACACAAGTCCGTTTAAGGGTGCATTATATTCTTAGCTGCTGTGATTCCTGCACATAATGTGTTTGTGTTTGTGTTTGTGCAGGACTGCTTTTGGTGTACGAATAGGCATTTTCTCAATCCTGTTAACTTTTCAGCTGAAGTAATAGACTTTGTAGAACATATAATGCACAGCAAAAAGCACTAAACTTTCCTTTTTTGTGTTAACAGCATCACTTCACATTTGAACAAATCTTCACATCTTAATTTGATGGTCAAAGGCTTTCTTTCTTCACTGAGATGAATGTTTTAGCAATGTGTATATATTTTTTACATTTCTTGTTCTGTTTGCTACTGGTGGGCAATATTAGCAAAAAATGAATGTTCAGTTTCTTTAAGAAATACCATCAAAATAACAATTACCCTTAAGGTTTTGAGCCTTGTAGTAATAGTTTGAAATAGATATTTTTAAACCTTTAGGGCTTGCTACTCATCAAGGGTTATTTCAATACAATTGTTTTAAATATAATAAGAGGAGCAATGTAACAATATAGGAACTGTTGGCAATATGTCATGTTCATAACTGCTTATGTCGGCAACCAATACAAGTAGCCTGGCATTACCTACATATGCTGCTCTTTTGGACCAAATGCATCTTTACTTTTAAAAAAAAAAAAACCCTAAAGATGCAATCTTATGATTGAACTTAGAAATGCTTTGACCATTGCTCCTTGGTCTCCACGCCATGCAGCTTCTAAACAGTGTGTACGCAGGCGCACTTGTGTGTTTTGGGTAAATGGGGGGGTAAGGTGAGCAGGTTTGTCCCTGTCTATGGGCCTCACTGCAGCATGAGTGTGTGGGTATTGATTTCATGCCATCTGCATACATTAACCTGTCACACAGACGTCTCGCCTTACCCACGCCTGAACCACGCCACAAAGAAGAACATTCCTGCTCCCTGTGGACATTAACCCGGATTTAACCATTTTAAATGTTAGTGTCCGACTAGTGTTGGAAATCAGCAGTAAAGAAGAGGTGTGTTACCCTGATTTTTGCTACTGTATTATATGAATGCAGCCCTGTTAGTTTAGCTTAGCATGTTTTTATGTAGCAGTAATTTCCGTTACATAAGATCTACATTTTATTAGACCTTAAAGTCTCAGAGTTAGTGTTAATCTTGCTTTGTTTACTGCTTTTTGTTTTCCTCATTGCAGTAATTTCCACCAATGAAAAAGAAATGGACTGTAAAGTGGGACAAGGTCTGTTTCACGGCTTTGCAAAATGGAAGCTCCCCATGGACCACCACTTGCTTTGCAACTATAATGAAAACATTCTCACTCTGTCTCTCTCACTCTTGTTTACCTCCCAGACACCCACCTTGGGCCACTCTCTCATTCACTCTTGATATCATGCTCGTTCTGTCCTCACACATCAAACAAAAAGATTAGTACCAAGAAAACGGACCAGCAACAAAAATCACATCCCTGTGAACTAGACCCACCCAGTTTTTCCACCTGGTGTTGTTGCCAAATGTGTTTTGGCCCTGCAACTCTGTTAACACAGTTCAGCAGTTATTTGTCATCAAACCTCACGCTTGAGTTTTTAAGTGAACGGTGGAAGAGAAGAGGAAGACATGCATCGAGACTGTTCTCAGTCCTGGCTCCTCAGTGGAGGAACAATCTTCCCCTGATGGCCAGAACTGCTGAATCCTTTGCTGTTTTCAAGCATCGATTAAAGACTCACCTGTTCCAGGAATCTCTCAGGGAATAATCTTTCCAAACAGTCCTGCTCTTTTACCTCTGCTCTTTCTTTCCTCCTCTTCTTCCCAAAAAAAAAAAAAACACAAAAAAAAAAGAATTTTTTTGCTCTTTCTGCTCTTTCTTTTGTTCTAGTCGCAGGGTTAATGTGTTTGTTATTTGGCTGTAATAGTTAATCAGCAGTTGTTGGTCGTAGCTGGTTACTAACATGAAGTTAAAAAGTGGAGACAAAGCACTGTTGTAAGTCGCTCTGGATAAGAGTGTCTGCTAAATGCTGTAAATATCGTTTGGCAACATGAATGCCAGGGATGCTTCCATATACTGTCATTCTAAAATGCAAATCGCTTCTGTTCTCCGATACAGGTCTGTCACTTAATTACTTAATTGATCACGATTTTTCTACTGTTGATCCCTCAGAGCCTGACTGGGCTGTGTATTTTTTTCCACCAAGTTCTATTGGACCAATACTGACAAAAATGCTGGATTAAATACTAAAGGGGAGAGTTTCATGAAGCTTAGTAGGAACAACAGGAAAAGTGTAAAATCAGTTTTGGCCTATGCTGACGGTTTTCAAAAATTGACGGTTCAGAATAAGTGGTATAGTGCCATCTTCAGTGACGGACCTGGTCTGGAATTTCCTTCATCAGATGGCTGAACATTTTTGTTGTTTCCTCTGGGTTTAGAATAAGAAGACACACATCCCCTACAGAGACAGTAAACTGACGCGGCTGCTGAAAGACTCTCTGGGTGGGAACTGCAGGACAGTGATGATCGCTAATGTTAGCCCATCCTCCCTGTCCTATGAGGACACACACAACACCCTCAAGTATGCCAACCGGGCCAAGGAGATCAAGTCGACGGTAAGACCTTGTCACACGCAGTATGTAAAATAAACCCACTACACCAGTTAATATGCTAAAAAAAAAAAAACTCCGCTTTTATTCTGCAGTTAATCTTATTTTCAAATAAATACTATAAAACTGCTACATGATGTACAAAGATGGAGTAATATTGCAGTTAGGCTCAACTAAAACAATTTAAACGGGAAAAATGCTTGTTTTGTAATGAAACATGCAGTTGAACAGGGTTGTCTAAGGACTAATGATTTGCATAATATAATCATAAACATTTATATGTAATTTAGAAAAATGAAAAATTTTGTCCAATTCTCAATCATTCTGAAATGTAATTTCCGAGATGAATGTTTTACTCTTGGCTAATTATTCCATAATTAATCTCTAGACTTTTTGTTCAGCAGCTTCTATAAATTCTGTACCTGCTAACAAATAAGTATTACAATTTAGGTAATATACTGTATATCTAAATGTTTTTTACTATATATCTAAATTGGTTTTTTTTTGGGGGGGGGTATTATTTTAGTTTTAATACAAGTTTGATTATTTTTCTTTAAACTGAGATTCAGAAAGGCCAGCACATCTGTTTCTTCAGTGCCAGAGTGACCCATTTCCAAACTCTTTAATATCCCCAAAAGTTAAGACTATATTAAACAATTCTATTGCTTATTGAATTTGTCACTTTTTTAAAGTGCCCTCCTAATATAATGCCAATATTTTTATCATTTTATCATATTTTATCATCTGTTGCAATCTGTGGTCAAATATGTGTGTGTCTGTAGAAATAAAGAAGTTTAATATGCTATGATAGGTGTTTATTGTGTCATTTTTATTGATATATTTGTGAGTGGCCATATTGATATATGAGTGGCCCATCCTTCAAAAGAAATTACAAATATTTATATAAAGTTAGGAATGTGGACTTATTTCTCTCAACTCTCATCCAGCTGAAGAGTAACGTGGTTAGCCTGGACAGTCATGTTGGCCAGTATGCTGTCATATGTGAGAAGCAGAAGGCAGAGGTAAGGATCTATGAGCTATCTTTGTCTTCTTCCTTGTTATTATGCACAATTGTGTGTCGAGTGACATCAGTCTTAAACACAAATGCAGTCTCATGGTGGCTCTCATTACTGATGCTATGTATCTGTGTAAATCTGGTCTGTTTTCCCTTGACAAGTGAGATGGGTCTAATTAGAATGAGGCAGGTGCATGTTAGTTGAGACCAGACTAGGACAGTTTGTGTGTGTGTTTGTGTGTTTGCAGATCATCCTGTTGAAACAGAAACTGAAAGAGTACGAGGAGCGGAAGGTGGAGCCTTCTGCCCTTAACCCAATCTCCAGCCAACAGAGGGCTGAATTTGAGAAGTAAGCTGTGTGTGTGTGTACTTTATATGTATAAAGCTTCTACACTTGTGCTGTCATGCGCTAAAGACAAACACTATTTGCAGGTAGCAGTGTGTGGCTGGAGACCAGTGTTTTTGTTTGTTAACTTGTTGTTTATTTTATGCCATGTGTGTGCAATGTGTAACTGCTCTTTAACTCCACCTTTTAAAACTTTTAATACCCATCAATAATGTATAAGTAAGAGTAAACAGCACGATGCTCAGGGCCCAGTGCAGGTGGAGGTCTCTGTTCCTCTGCATTTTTTTCATTTATTTTTTATTTATTATTTTTTTATTTATTTATTTTTTTACATTCACTGAGGATAACACTCTCTTTTCCTCTTTTTCTTTAATTTGCCTCTTTTTTCATTTATCCCGCCATCGTACTACATGCTTAGAAAATAAAAACAACAAAACAAATCATAACCCATAGACATGTCCGTCCCGTCCCGCCCTGATTCTATCTGCCTATCTGGCTTCGTCATGTGCCGCCGGTCGTCAGTGAGCACTGCAGCTGCATCAGTGAGGGAGAAATGGGAAAAGAGGAGGGGAAAAAGCAGACAGGCGAGGGGGGGCGCGAGTAGGAGGCGAAGGAGGAATGAATGAGTCTTACTCCTACGTGTTTTCATTCACCGGCATCAGAATTCACAACTGGGAGGAGGGAGAGCAAGCGGGAGGGGTTGAGCAGGGAGAAATGGCGGCACACTCCTGGTCACATGAAAAATGTTTCAAATGCAGAAGCATGGCAGCAGCAGCACTGCAGCCACGTCACACTGCTAATGGCCAGTTTCTCGGTGGCGCTGTCTTTCCTCTGTTTTGCGTGGAAAGCATTACATGCATTTTAACTGTTTACTTAACTCCCACCTACATGTAAACAACTGCCGGAACTGAATTTATGTTTGTGTGTTGAGAATTAGGCAGGGATGTCTGTGCTTCAGCTCAATATTTCAACTAGAGAATTTCACTCTTACTAGTGCCTGTGTGTTCAACTAGAAAAATATTATTTCATTGTTGATGCTTCACTAACTTAAAAAATGGCCTCTTTGTGACAGACACTGTTTATTCTGACAGACTGCAGTTCACTACAAGTATTGATTTGGTGCTGAGTAGGAGAATGAATCTAATCCAGTCTTGTCAATTTAACATATAATACCATGCACTCAGGCATGGTGTTATGTTGGGTGTGTGGTTCTTCCTGTGGGGTAGTGGAGCATTTGTTTAGTTCATAAAGCCTACAGCAGTAGCAAGTGCCTCGTTTATACTTAGAAATGGTTCATTTTAGAGCTGAGCAATTTAAGGAAAACAGCAAATACAAGTATTCAGACGTTTTTATTAATTTTTTTATTTAGTTCGTTTCCTGTTCATATTGCACAACCACTCATTTTCACCCGCACAATTTTGTTCTTATAAATGTATTCATAATAAGGGTACATGATTGTGCAAAAATATAATGAGGCTTCATATGCTGCATTCTACTAAAATCTTAATGAGACCAATTATGCTCCCTTTGTAAGGGAAAATGCAGTAGGTTTGCATTCTAGGAGCGCTGACTGTATTCAAAATTAGCTCAGAAAAGCATGTTGTAAAGTAATCTTTCACAAACATGTCCTGCCCTACTATAAGTTTGAACATAAGGGAGAGACCACAAATCATTATTAGTACTTTGTTGCAAGTACTTTTGCAGTACTGGGGTTTTGGTTTATTGGGCCAAACCATTTTCATATTCGCAGTTAGGCTTCAGATTTTTAATCTTCTCTCTTTTCATGGCGGATGTGATTCAATCCTATATTAATCTCACTCTGCACTGGTTCTTCCATGAACTGTAGTGGCTAAGTATGGTTTGCGGAGAAGCAGCTTCATGTCTTGATATTCTTACCTATGTAAGTATGTATGTGACTAGGCTTTGGGTTCGTAGAACTTAATAAATAATCTGCATTCTTACAGGGTCTCTGAGTCATTGCGCAGTGTATTTACAGCCCAGAGACTGGTGCGTCAGCAGCAGCTGGACATTGAGAAGCAATTGAAGGAGAACCGGCTGAGGCTCAGTCAAAGAGAGGAGTGGCATCATCAAAGCAAGCTCTTCTTCCCTGAAACCAAAGTCGAGAAGGTAGCATTTTGCTCCTCACCACATACCCGCTTCAACCACAGAGTGAACTAGCACCTAATCATGAGGTAGTATTACATGTTGTAGTGGCAGGCCTATTACATTTTGGTGTTTGGTTTTAAAAGGCATAGAGATAAACATACAGATAAACTAAAGAAGATACTGTAAACATTCAAGTGAATTTGCATTTGTTGCATTTGTTGTGTCATCAGTTATTTGTGTCGTGTGTGTGTGTGTGGCAGGCCACATGTAAGTATGAGCGCAAGCTGGCATCTCTGCATTCTCAGCATCAGCACTTGCAGCAGCGTTTGGAGGTGACCAAGAGAGGTTTTCAGGAGAACGAGGGATGGCTACACCGCCTGGAAAACGAGATGAAGCTCCTCGGTCACAATGGACAAACACCAGAGGTCAGTTGACTAATCTAACTTGGAGTCGTGTAATGGCTTCACTGAATACTATTAAATGAGAGGTTATTGTTTGCAGTTCACATGGCATATTTGGAAAGTAGACACTGCAGCACTTGGATGGTTTTATTCTGCACACAGAATTGATAAATCATAGAAGAGTCATTGACTCATTAAAACAAGAACAAGAGATCAATGTCCTTTATTCCCTCTCACAGCCAGTTCCTGAATCTATACACTTTACTTCTTTCCCTCTGGTTTTCCTCTTTTTCTTCTTTTCCTGGAAGTGGAACAGCCTAGTGATGCACCCGCCCCTCAAATGTTCCGTGATCGGCTTGCAATTGCGTCTCCCTGCGTCAGAGGGGGGGTATAACGCAGTCCTCAGAAAGCACATTCTAAGAGAGGTGCAGGAAAACAAAGGCCACTCCAGAATGGATCACAGTTGGCCCTCGCTTGGTCATAATGTTTTTGTGGTTGTGCTCCTCTCTCCTGGTTTCTCAGTATAGACAAGAATTGGCACTGTTTGATCTTTTCAAGGCCCTAAACACACTCCTTTCTCCTCATTCATGCCTCAGCCAGCCAAGCCTGTGCCTCCTCTTTATTTTTGCTGTCGGTTTTTATCATCCTTCCAAAAGTACTTAAGGAGATCATGCTTTCCTTTGCCTGTGTTTTGTTGAGGGGTTTTTTTTTTGTTTTTTTTTTTGGGTCTTGTCTGATTTCGCTTCTATGAAATAAAGTGCCTAGATCAGAAGATAATTGGTGCTTTGCAGAACTGACAATTTAGCTTTGGCATAATTTACAAATGAAGTAGTTATAATGTAATAGTTGTAATGTAATACAAATAGTAATAATGTAATGTAATAGTTGTAATGTATTTAAGCCAGTAGCACTCATTTCAAAATGCATGTGCAGGAACTGAAGACAGAGTTGCAATGTCATCGGTTGCAGCTGCAGGTGTATGATCTGCGGCAGCAGATTGAACATATGACCTACCTCATCAGCCTTCACGACCAGGAGAGCAAGCACACATGCAAGTATGAACCTGAGCATCACTACCAGTCTGGGTCTGGAACCTAGGTCTGTTACTTTCACTTTAGCAGAATAAATCATAAATACATAAATATTTACAGTGGTAAGTGGGGATGATGAGATTTCTTGTGCTATATGAATTAACCACCATCTTAAGTATGTCATTCTTTGCTTACTTAAGAGTGTTCATTTTGTTTTGTTAATGTTTAAGGTGTGCAAGGTTCCCCTTGCAGGTAGCATGCATACTGATGGGCTATAACATTAAAATCTGCGTTTTTGGGAGTCTTGCCTTCACAATTTGGCCAGTGTGGAAGTTGCACAGATCTTTACACTTGCACATTTCTCCTGCAGTCAGTAAGTAGCAGTACTCGGGGAGCATGTGCTCCTTAATACTGCTAACTTATTAATGCTGATTCAAGTCCTTTGATGCTGATGTGTATTTGGAATGTGTTAATATTATTCATGATATTAATGTACATATAATAAAAACAATAATATGTAATCATTTTCTCTGGTGATATTAATTGTATGGATCTCATTAATTGTAAGGAATAAACTACAGCCCATGTCTATCTGTTTTTCTCGTTCTTTTTGCAGACTGGTTCATGCCCTGCTTCCTGCCTGTCTTCGGCAATACCAGGCATTGAAGGCCGCAGGTATTGCCACGGCGAAGGATGAGGCGGTACAGGAGGAGCTTGAGCATCTAGTGCAGAGGGAGCGAGGTGTGGTCTGGGCAGACCAAGAAGACACAGAAGTGAGGGAAGAACCAGATATTTGCCTTGAACACTCCTGCCTCCAGCCCATTTTGTCTTTCTCCCACCTCATCACTCATCAGATTACACCATGCAGTGAGTGACCCAAATGTCTCTGGCATGGCAATGGCAGCACTAATGGATAGATGGATGGAAAAAGAAATAGATGGATGGAAAGATAAATAGATGAGAATAGAAGCAATACATAGTTACTGTAACAAAAGCTTTTGAATGTGATAGTATCTCAAAAATATAATGATGCATGTTTTTGTGCACTGCTCGTCAGTGACGTTTGAATGTTGGTGATTATGCTAATGCAGTTCTTCATCTCCTCAGGTGCAGAGAAACACACACGCAGAGTTTCCCAGCGACTTAAACCCACTCACTCTCCTAAAGGTAAAGGTGCATGTGCGTGCATCTCATCACTCATTCTCATCCAGCAAGAAGCATGTAGTCTAAATGAAACACTTGATATGTCAAACTTAAATAAAATATTTTAAGCCCGTTCATTTATTAAATAATAAAGAGTGAACTTTACATGTATAGTATTCTTCTTTATGTATTTTCATTCCTGTACTACTGCCTCAAATAGGTTTTTAGAAACATTTATAAAATGACATTTTTAGAGGTAACTTAATTTAAGTCATAAACATGCCATATGTGCCTTACGTACATTATAAGAGTCAAACATATGCGGGGGAAAATAACACCTCTAGAAGGCAGATGCCTTCGATATTTGTAGGACTCATTGGGCACTACCAGGAAATGAGAGTACAATTTTACAGCTTTGTTTTGTTTCATTAATTTACTTTTGATTACTTTTGTTTCTTAGTTTTCCCTCTTTCTTACTCTGTGACCCTCCATTCTGCTTTCCTCTGTTCTTTTTCATTCTGTCTCTGGCCTGTTATTCCCCATGGTCTGCTTCAACATACTCAGCTTCCCTCATCAATCCAGCTGCCAGCGTCTCCAACATCACTCATGTGGACCGTGAGAGTGTGTGTTTGTGTCTTAGTGTGTGAGAGAGAAGGAAAGAGATCCATCAAAGCTGTCCAGTACTTTTGTTGTCGATTGTACTTCACACATCACCCTGAAAGCTGACAACTCACTCCTTCTAAACAGTCAGAGATACTTGCTTCAGTGTAGGTTCAAGGCCCACAATGCAAATTAGCGTGACTGTTTTAACTGTTAGACATTTGCCAGTTAGACTGGATCCGCAGTAAACACGGAGAAGAAATGGCAGGAAATTAATTCATGCAGAGTTCAATTCTGGGTCTTGAAATAAAACTTTTATGCAAAGTGAGACTGTTGCCTCCATAAAATAGCAAATATGCGGGAAAAATTTAAATAATCCCACACAGAAAAGGACCAAGATTTTCTATGTAATTATTCTGAGCTGTGCTTTGTGTGATTCATAAAAATGGTATTTGTAGAGCCTTTACTGTATACAGGGAAAGAAAAGAACTCGGCGAGTGTGAGAAGGGACCCTTTTGGGGAATAGAAGACAGAGTGAGTTATAGCACAGTAAATGGGCCGTAATGATATTTGCTGCAGAACAGGTGTTCCTCATTTGATTGAGACACATTGTGGGAAATACAGGAAAACACAGGGTCCCAGTCAGAGAAGAGGGGGTGGTATTGAAAGAAAAATACAATTTTAAGTGAAGGAATGGCTGAGTAACTATAGAAGATAAATGAAACAATTTACTTCAAAATCAAGACCTATTAAAATTCCTAATATGACTGACATCTAAATCATGCTCTGGTAGTAATTCAAAGCAGCCAGACTGGGCTACTAGAGTAGTCCCGACTTAATATGTAATGTTCTTCGCATACGTCTCAGATGTGTCAGGAAAAAAAAGGAAAAACAAACCAGTCCCTTATATTCTGCTATGAATTAGTTGGCTGATCTCTCTCAGAGGAAAAGATTTGAGGAACTTCCTCTCTCATATTTTCCCTAAATTGAAGTGGATGAAAAGTGAAACTTTTCTGCCCTTTTTTTTTTATTTTATTTTATAAAAGTGTCCCATCCCTAAACCCCACTGCTTTGACACTGCTCTACCTGGCACTAGCACTGAAGTGCGAGATGCAGCAGAGAGTGAGAGAGGAGGAATAGTATGAGCGAGGGAGGATGGGTGCACGTGTCAGTGTGCACGAGGCTGCTGGTGTCCTGGAGCCACCGCTGTGGATGCAGCACTCAAAACATCACAAACGCAACACTCATTCAAATCAAAGGATGTTTCCCTGCACGAATTTCAGTTCTCAAGCAGTTCATCGGCACCATATTGCATTATTTGTTATTTAAATGTTTCATATCCATATATTAAACAGTAATTGCACAAAGTACATAGGCACTTCCATATCTGTCCTGTTTTTCTAAATTGCACTTCATTGCTCATTTTTAATCTCCTTTTGCTATGTATCCATCAGATTTTTTCTTTTCTATCATTTTTCTATCCTCTTTCTCTCTCGCTCTCTCTCGCTCTTTCTCCCCCTCCCTCCCCTTTGCAGCCCCACCCCACTCACCCTTCCCTTCTCCTCAGTCTCATTCATAAAATTGCTGTTCAGCGAAAGAGGGAGGGGAGAGGAGATGGGGAGCTCAGTCACATACGGTGTGAAATGCTCCTGGATCATCTTTGTGGACACGCAGCAGCCCAGCGACCCTAATCCGAGTCACTCCAGAAATAGCACCTCATGCATGTATTAATCCCGTCAGCCAGAAATACGCCATCCAGAGCACTCTGCCACCAATTACTGCACACACGCGTGCGCACACACACACCCCCCCAAACATCACACTCTGAACCTCAACCGCTTCTATGACATTGTGTTCTTCACACACACTTGGATTTCACCCCACAAGATGTGATGTGAGCATGTGTGTGCACTGTTCTATCAGGCCAGTGTGTTGTTTGTCAGTCAGCCTGAGAAGTGATGTAAACAAGTGCGGCTTACTGTCAAAAAGCATCAAACACAGTACTTGGGCTCAATTTCAAAAAAGCTTTTTTGAAACTTTTCCCCCACCCTTTCTGTGAATGTTGTGTGTTTCATCTGAGACTGTTACTCCATTTGTCATTTAATGTTCATACAATGTAAGGCAAGAGCAGACACTCGATGCTTGGCGCAAACTTTGGTACACACATTTGTGATGCACCAAACTGGAAATTCTCATCCATAGAAGAAATAGCTTTTAACTGTTGCTATGTGGCTGTGTCTAGGCAAAAATATGTGCCACAAAGTCAATGACTACGACAATAGAGACTGGTTTTTCACTGGTAATTAGACTTTGTTTGATTTTGTATTTTTATTCCTTCAAAAACTGGCTACACATGGCATCAGCTACTTGGGGACCCTATTTGCTTCTGCATTTGAAGCAGGATGTTCAGATTTTTAAGTGGAATCAAACCTGTTCTAGAGAAGTAAAGGTTTATAATAATAGGGACAAGTACAGCGCTACACTATCATGCATTCCACCTTAAGAAACTAGTGTGTTTATGCTGCAGTTGGCCATCAGACTGTTGCGCCCTGGCTCCTCTAATGCAATCGGTATTTGTGAAAATTGTCTCCTGTCCACTGAGACATGGCTTCATACTAACAGCTCTGGCACGGTCAGTTCTGAAGTGGTGCTATTGGTTAGCGAAGGATGCAGCTACAGCCTCTCCCTCCCTCTCGGTCTCCCTCCTTCTACCCCTCCCTTCCCTTGTCCTCTCTCTTCCCTCTTTTTATGTGAGTCAGTGCAGCTAGCATACTTCAGCATTCAATATCCAACGTCAGACTTCTCCAACAGCACCCTTCCTCACTATAAGTCCAATCACAAATATGCCACAGACACAACCACACCATGAGTGAAAGCCTTTACCCACGTCACTGTGTGCTCATTAAACACCTGGCCTTCAGCGGCGTGGCTTTCGAGTATTGGGTCACACCACACACTTTGTCTGTCTTTCTCTTCCATCTGTCTCTCTCTCTCTATCTCAATCTGTCTGTCTCTCTCTCTTTCTCTCTGCCTCTGTCTCTGTGTGTCTCTCAGCTCCAGCCCTTTTTTCCTTTTCTTCCCCTCTTCAGCCAAGTGTGCGGCTGCCACTGCTACACACTGACTCATCTCAGCCAGGTGACGAACACAACTAAATTATTCAGGACTGGCTGTGTATAGAATTATTGAGTGCACACAGGATGGGGCCTTGTCCTTTGTGAATGAACTTGAATGTTTGGCATGTGCGATTATTTTGTATTTGTGTGCATGAGGACTATAGCCTGTATGAATGAATGTGTGACTCATCAAGGATGGCTGCTTTCACAATGCAGGTGTTGCTGATGTCTATGGACATAAAGAATTGCATATTTTATGTGAAGTTTGATCATCAAATCAGTCTGAGAAAAGCTTATGATTTTAGCTAAGAGGAGTTGACTTTAATAGTCTGATACAAACACTTAAAAATGAAAAAATGTTCAATAACTGTAGCTTTGCTTTTAAAATTATTTGCTGGGAGATCCGAAGCAGGCTAAATAATGTGAATGCCACAGAGTTTTAATAGGAAGCTTTTTTTTTTTTTTTCTTTTTTTTTTTTTTTTTCTTTTTCTTTTTTTTTGCTTTGCCATTTAAATGTTTTTGCAAAAAAAAAAAGTCCTGATATGTCCACTTTATTGTTGGAAAGACAAAAACGTGAACACAAAATAAAAAGGAGCTGGCGGGGTTTTTTTTTTTTTTTTTTTTTGGAAAGCAACATTGTTGACATTGTTGACATTTTTTGCAGCCCCCAAGCCTGAAGAGGAGCAAGCCTCCATAGCTGAAATTCCTGCCAAAAAGCCAATCAGGAGGAAGCTAGTCGTGTCCCCCCCAAAGCCCAGCTCAGGCTGTACAGATTCAGCAACACCCCGTTGCCCCTCAGCACTTCAGGAGGTGTTGCTTCAGGAAGGGATGTTACCCCTGCAGTGCACACCTGAAACGTACACCTCTGAAGCCCCTTATTCCATCGACCCCAACTCCACATTTGAGGTGGGTCGGGACGAGCAAGAGCTGTCTCCAGCCAATGCTACGGTAATCCTGTCCCCGGGATTTCCCAACCCCGCTGGGGTTTCAGCTCTGGGTCGCCTCCAAGTTCTGCGTGCCAGTGACAGCAATGAGCCACCCAAAAGGTAAGAGAAGTGCTGGGCAAACATTTATACAGAATACAGTGTCTGTCTGTGAATAAAAGAGAGATGTAATCCAGGTTTTACAATCATTTATGATTGGAACTACATTTAAATATTCAAAACAAGATACTGAAAGGGGCAGCTGTGGCCTAGTGGTTAGGGACTAGGCCCCAGGATTGAATGGTCTTGGTTTGGAACCTGTAGGTTACCCCAAGGTACACTTGAGCAAGGTACTGGCCCCATCACTGCTCCTCGAGCATTGAGTATGGCTGCCCACTGCTGCACATGTGTATGGGCTAAATGCAGAGGATGCATTTTGTTGTAGTCCAATGTGTGATGTGCTCACAATGACAGTCATTTTCACTTAAATTATTTAAGATATTTTATGAATAATTTTGGGCCCAGTGGAAAAAATTACTTAATTCTACTTCATTAGTCATAGAAAACATCGGAAAAGACTGCAGCGTTCATTAATCTTTACATTTACATACTTATTTAAAACCTGTAAAGCTGCATTATTTACGTTTACTAGGCAATAACACGTTTTTGGAAATGCAAGTGTAAACTAATGTATTTTATGTATACAATATGGGGTTTTCTTTAAGCAACTGATTGACATTTGCAGGGTGTCATTTATGCAACAAGTATATTGTTTTATAGCCCAATGTTTATAGACCATATACTACTGTAGACCACACACAGACATCCTGCCTTATTAAACACTGAATGAAACTCATCTGCTGACGATTATGGATTTAATTCATAGCATTAGGTTAGCAGTGCTGTTCACCAAACTCCGTATGATATGTAGTATATTCACACGTGCAAACTTACATTTTTCTAAGTGACGGTACAGATCACACTGTGTTGGCTGCAAACATTTTATATATATATTTTAATAGTATAAGTGATTAAAATGTCCATCCTTTACAATGATGAGTTAATACTACTAATTTATAATGCAGCAAACAATAAGGTGGTCTAAGGGGTAGTAACACATGAATGAAGGCTTCAGGTCTGGAACTGGAAGGTTTAAATCTCCGTCTGTACCCCAGCATTGTTAACATAACAGTACAACATTGGAACGTTCTGACAGCCCTGAAATTTTAAGCAAATTTTTAGTGTTCAAGACTTATACCATATTGTGTGGGATGGTAATAGATCACACACTGTGTACTTTTGTAGGTTGGAGATTCCGTCTCTTCTTGACCTGCGTAGATCCAAACCGTCTTATATGGCCATGACATCAGCAGCGCAGGGCAAGCGAAAGCTCAACTGGTGAGTTTTCATACATGTGCGGAGGACTCGTTTCGCACAGCAGCTAGGAATATGTGCTTTTTGACCACAGTCTGGCTTAAAGGACACAAATTAAGTTGTTACTCTTGCAGCTCAGGAAAGGAGTCTGGACTCGACAGCATTCAGGGTGCCGCAGCACCCAAGCGAATAAAGCGAGATCCTTCCGATACCTCCAAACCCCTTCGTATCCGACGCTTCGGAGGTGAGAGCAATCTTCCTTCATCTACACTACATCAGCTCAATCAGCCAAACTGTTTCACCCTATTCAGCTCCTCTAACATTCAGCCATTCAGCTAACTGGCCATTCAGATGTAGTTGTCCCCTGTGACGTTTTTTTCTGAATAAGGTTTTACATAATTTGTTTGTGTAAGTGCAAATGAAGTGTTAGGGCTAGGCCACCTGACAGCTGTTAAGCTAAGTGTTAAGCTTTGCCAAAAAAAAGTCCCAGTCACCTCCAGTTCCCACTGACACCATTACTTTCATCTAATCCCTCCCTTCTCACCCATAGACTTTCCTCTCTCCTTGTTCTTACTCTGCTCTTTAATAATAATAATTAAAAACTATTTTTTATTTATATAGTGCCTTTCTCAAACCCAAAAAGTATATTTCTATTTCTGTATCCTTTAATGCTCTTATATAAACTTAGTTTCTTGACCCAGTGTCAAAAATAAAGGTGCACAATGAAATTCTTATTTCATATTTATTAATTATATTTCACTTCACTCAATTGAATATCCCCATGTTCAGCACCCATGACATAAGCAAGACAGGTTGTTTAGTTTTCTTTTTCGAGCTGGAATGCAACTGTTTACTCTGTGGCTTTGAACCAACAGTGTAATGTGTGTTATTGTGTTTTCTACTGCAGAATATTGATGGAGAGTTGTTAACTAATTTGAAATAGTTCAGTCATTTCTAGTCTAACACACAGCAGAACATGCTTATGCTCACTCCGATTCATATTTGGCTTTTTGTATGAAGATGATTGTTGTTTTTAAGTGCGTTTAAAAATCTAATGATCAGATATTGGTACCCTGAAAATCATTAAAAGTATCAAAATCTCATCATTTTTTCCTTTTTCCCTTTGTTGTTCCTCATCTCATTAGATTGTAGATCTTTACACTCTAAATGTTTTCCAAGTGGACACAAATATATAATTTTCTAAGCAGCCAAAGACTTCTGTAAATATCTCTAGATAAGAGCATCTGCCAAATGCCATAAATATTAATGTGAATGTCCTCTTTTTCTTTTTTTCGTTCCTGTGTCAAGCGTCATCAGAAAACGAGCAGAGCAGGAGAGTGATGCGCAGTGTTTCTGAGGGAAACCTCCATCTGCTTGGCCCACGGAAGACCAAAGCAGTCCTGCTTGGCCCTGCTGCCCTCTTCAAGAAAGTCACCAAGAGGATGTGAGATCTCTCCACCGCAACCACTTAAACCCACACACACACACACACACACACACACATACACACACACACACACACACACATGAGCGCACACACGCACACACCTCCTAAAGTCTCATACACTGATCTCTCTCCCACGCACATATACACACATATTCCTTACTGGACCTTGTAAGGGTGTAAATACCAAGACTTGAAACTGGACTGTAGTAGTGAGTCATGATATCAATCTAAAGCCTTTTCTTAATAGTATTCAAATAACATTGTACAAAGAATGTTTCGACCTAATACCAAGTGGGAATTAAAGATGTAATGATTTTATTATGGTTGGTGCTCAGTTTGTTCTCTTAGTAAAGAAACTTGTGGAAACCTTTTGGAGTTTGTGTGAGTGTGTGAATGTCATTTTACCCGTGTCATTCTTTTTCTTCTTCACATCCAGCCTCAGTCAGTTCAGTATAATTGCCAGGATTGCAAGACTAGCGCTATCCTCTTTCACTACATATGCAGCTGCTTGTTTTGGATTGAGAATGTGTCAGAGGCATAAGTCATGCAGAACAGCTTTTCTACAGAGAAGTAGTTTTTTTTTTTTTTTTTTTTTTTACATTGCAGATGGTGAATACATAGCGTGACTGATAAAGTGATCTAATACATAGGTAATTATTTTTTTTACTTTAAAAATGTTGGTCTCAGTTTAAGTACAAAGCTTGTAGCCTCAATGTGATTTCAGTTTTGCTTTCTCTTATCAATATTTGCCAAGACCACACAACTCCAAATGCAGAGGCCATTTGCAAAGCATAATTAGCATAATTTCAAAAAACACGCAATCCCCTCCAAAAGTATTAAAACAGCAAGACGCAGTCTCTTTTTTTTTTTTTTTTTTTTTTTTTTTTCTTTTTTTTTTTTCCCCTGCATTAAAGACATTTAGGTTTGAGATCAAAAGATGAATATCAGATGAAAGATGAAAGATCAGATTTTCAGCTTTAATTTCCTGATTATTGTTAAACTATGTAAAACAGCATCTTGTGTATCAAACCACTCAGGAGAGCAAAACTATAAGATCAAAAGTCATTTAAAGTCCACGTTTCACATATGTTTGCATATAATGCCTTGCTTGAAATAAGGTTATAAAGGCTGCAACTCCCAGACTTCACCAAGTTGTTTTTTCTTTCAGGATTATTCAGTTGTTTGTATTTTAGATGGTTTGCTCCTCTTACATTTACGGCATTTAGCAGACGCTCTTCTCCATAGCGACTTCCATGTCCTAATTACAGGGACAGTCCAGGGGCAATTCAGGGTTAAGGGTCTTGCTCAGGGAACCAGTGGTGGTAGTGCCAGAGGTGGGATTCGAACCTGGGACCTCTTGAGCCATAGATCCATAGGCAAGTACCCTACCACTAGACTACCGCCACCTCTTCATGAGATGAAACAAAAAAATATTTTACCCTTACGCCACGTGCAGCAGGGGCAGCCATATTCGGTGCCCTGGGAGCCGCGGGGAGCTCAAGGGTACTTCATGGCAACCTACTGGTCCGGGATTTGAATCCACAACCTTGCGATCCAGGAGCCCTTTGGTAACTAGCCTGTGTTTTTGATCATTTCTTACTGCAAGTTCTTCCTGATTTAGATTGGATGCCTTTCTTGAAAAATTGTTTTCATAGATTTCAGTTCATTCTGCTGCTACCGTCACGATTTACATAATCAGTAAACATTTAGCCTGTACCAGAAGCAACCATGTAAGACAATGACACTACCTCCAGTGTGCTTCCTGGATAGCTTGTGTGTTTTGGATCATGACCCTCTCACTCTTTGGCCTTTCCATCACCTGGGTAGATCTCTGTCCACAAACATTCATTTTAGAAACTTTTTCTCCTTTCTGTACTTCTTGGCTTTCTGCTTCTTACTGGTGAGGGGTATTTTGCATCATGTGTTGCGTAGAAGTCATCTTCATCATTCACAAAAAAAAATGGCTGAAGCAAAATTATAATATGGTCAATACTTAACACCCCAGTTCCGTAGATTAAGGTGTGTTTCCAGATGCTTCCAGGATTTGCTGGTTTTTATTTTAATCCAAGCTTCCATTTACCAGTGACATGTTCCGTCTGCCACTGACTGCATTACGAGATCAAGCCATGATCTATCCACCCCGTTCTTAAAAGGTGTTCTTTTCCTGGAATTTGACACACTTTTTTTTTTTTTTTTTTTTGCCCCCCTCTATCCATAACTTTAAAGTTTGGGCCAGTCCCTAGGATTTCTTTTCACAATGCATCAGGATTATTTCAATGTTCATTTGCAAACTTTTATTTTTTGACTAGGATACAGGGAAGATCTTTTTGAATGCTGTATTTGTTCTGGTGTTGCAGCACAGTAGAACAGTGCACCAACACGCCACCATGTGCTAAATCTTCCTCAAGGTCTTTGCAGTCTAACAGGGGTTTTTATTTGTCTTCGTAGCAAGAACAAGCCGTCCTTTCAGAAAGTTTTCTCTGTTTCCTTTACCTCAACTTGACTTCCACTGTTCCTGTTGACTGCAAATTCTTAATGATGTTATGAACTGAGGAAACGGCTACCTGAAAATGCTTTGCTATCATCCTGTTGCCTATTCCTGCTTTGCATCAATTGTTTTATTTTTCAGTGCTAGGCAGCTTCTTACAGGAGCCCACGGCTGCGGATTGTTAAGACAAGGTTTAAGGAGTCAGAGAATTTATGAAGATTTGGAATTTGCATCACCATGGAGTTTCCCAACAGTGACTGTGAACAAGCTGTTTACCTAATGAGTTAATTAAGGTCTGAGCCCTCAGATATATTGGGGTGCACAAACGTTTGCAGATTTGCACCATTTTTTTTTCATTCCACTGTGTGGTGTAGGGTTGAATATTGATTTAAATATTGAAATATCCCTGCTGTTCATCTACATGTTTAAGAGTTCTATAATCCCCGTCACTAAGGAGAGCTGTATAAAGGAGGTATCTCATCATGGTTTTTTGTCAAATGTTTCACTAAAAATGAACAAGAGCTGCTGGCCCGTGCTGAAAGGCTAATGTCCAGTGGAACTTTTCAAACACTGCTTCCTACACGGGCAGCAAAAAATAATTTCTTCATCTCATTAGAAAATCAAAACCAGGAGAAAGCAGAGCTTTGCAGCAGAGCCTCTGTGCTCTTTTCTGACCTCCTGTGTTTCTATGGTTTCTTTGTGCATAGAGTTTGCCTTTGGAGGAATGCATTTGTTGGCTTTTGATTTTCTGTCTCTTTTATTGTTCTAAAGTCTGAATTTGGAAAATGTTGCATAAAGGGCTTATTGGATGATGCTTACCTGCTGTTGTTCACTGATATGCCAAAAAAGAGACTTGGTAAAATGGGATTTTTTTTATTTTTTTGAAAGATATTGAAGAATTTATTTTTTTCTAAGTCAAGAACTTGCACTGAAGAATGTACTGATTTAATTTATAAATAAATGCTTAATCATAGACTAGGAAAGAACAGTAAATTTTAATATGCAAAATATTCTCATAATTAGTTGAGCAACAACCAAGTAGCCTTTTATTGTCATTTCAGCCATGTACACCATACACAATGGGGTGGGGGGGGAGGGGGGGTCTGTTCTTCCAGGACCCTAATGCTGCACATGAGACAACAAAGAACAGGACATGGAGAACGCCATAACAGCATAACATTGACAGCAGTCTTGGCCTAGTGTTTAGGGACAAGCAGGTTGCCCTGAGCGACCCTTATGCAAGGTACCATCCCTGTCACGGCTTCCCAGGCACCAGACATGTATGGGTTAGATGTGGTGACCTAGTGGTTAGAGACTAGGCCCCAGGGTTGGAAGGTTGTGGGCTGGAATCCCAGATCAGTAGGTTGCCCTTAGGGACCCTTGAGCAAGGTACCGTCCTCATCACTGCTTCCTGGGCGCTGGACATGTATGGGTTAAATGTAGAGAATGGGGGAAGCTGTGTCCTAGTAGTTAGGGACTAGGCCCCAGGGTTGGAGGGTTGCGAGCTCACATCTCAGATCAGTAGGTTACCCTAAGGGACCCTTGAGCAGGGTACCCTCCCTATCACTGCTCACTGGGCGCTTTAAGTAGATGTATGTATTTTGTTGTGGTTCACAGTGTGTCGTGCCTTGTGCTGTTTCACAATGACATTAAGTCACTTTCACTTCATAAGACCAAGGACTAAACAAGTGCAGAGAGAACATACAGTGGCAGAGGACATTCATCTGAGTACAGAGCAGAGGTCGTACGTATAAGAATATGGTGGAAGATGTGACATGAGCAAGCAACAGGTAGTCTTAACTGGGCTGGAATTCAAGAGAACCTACTTTGGCCCTTCCTCACATGTAGATTAATAAAATTGTCAGTGCTCTCCTCCAAGTGTGTTGCAAATGAAAACTGGGCCACAAAATAAAGTTTATTCACAGAAACCAGCAAAGTTCTCTTTTTTTTTTTTAATATACATTTTCTTGTGTTTGAGGTTTTGGCCATTTAAGACATGGAACAGTCCTCTTTGGAGTTTCATAGATGATGCGTCCATGAACTCCCAAAGACAATTCAGTTCTATAATTTCTTAAAAATGTGTAGCTCTTTAAAATGGTGTATTGGATATGAAATCGTGTTATCGGCTGATCCGTACTTCATACTAAACTCAGTATTGATCGACTGATGGAAGCATTGTTGAGAAAGCTCTGACTTCAACATTCTCAGACTAAACAGTAACACAATCTATTCGGTTAACCCTCCTGGGTCGCTGCTTTCATATTCCTGCTGCCAGACATCACAAAAGACCGATGTTTAACATGCAATTGGACACCCCTCTCCCTGTTCAGTGTCTCTATTTAAGCACCGATCTCCAGGGCAAAGCGCTACGCTCGCAGTGGCATTGAAAATATCTTCTCTTTCACTTTAATATTTGTTTCACGACACCTAGTTCACACCGTGCCATCAGTATGGTCTTTTTGTTTCTAGACAGTTTCTTCAAGGCTTTGCTTCAACAGTACTGACACATTTCCTTTCTCTCCGACTTTGTGCTCTCTATTACTCCCTGTCAGGCTCAGTCATTGACAGGAATCTTTTCACTGAGAACATTTTTCCTTTTTTTCTAGAAAGAAGGTGGTCTTAACTAAAGTTTATTAACTTCCTCTCAGCCAATGAGGTGACTGCTGTTTTACAAATGCCAGCCAATGAGGCCAAGAGAGATGCTGGAGGTAGATGTTGCTTAGCAACTGCAGGTAGAATCTGGGATCATGTTGGAGTCATTGTCTTATCTTAGTTCCATGTGAGACCTCACATGGATCTCAGTGTTTCGTGATATAAATGGCAGAGCGGAAAAAAAGAACCATTGTGCAAACTGATACGAAGGGACACAAAGTTTGAATCTGTCAGTTGCTCAAAGACGGCCATGTTTCTTAGCCTTTGAGGTGCCAGCAGACCTTCAACTTCCAGATGGCTGTCAATAAATGGAGCACTGTCCGTGTTGGTCCCGTGGCTTTAGCAAGATCAATGAAAAACAGTCCTTGCTGAGATTACCTGTAGGCCTTTCTATATCCTTCACAAATGCCGCAGGAAGGGCTGATGCACATTTACAAACAACAGCCTTGTGTGGGCGAACATCTGTCTGTGGAGGAAAGTAATGCCATTGTAGATAGATCTACTATGATCTATATATATAAATATATATATATAAATAAAATATAATGACTAATGACTGAGTAGCATGTCTGTCTACAATGGCATTATGTTCCTATTTATATATTTTAAAATTTGTATTGCAATCATATATCCATTTATACCCATTTAAATGAAGATATGCAGGTGTGGAAAAATTGCTGTAAACAAAACGCTTTCAGAAATGGACGTGTTAATCATTTATATTTATCAATTAACAAAATGCAGTGAATGAACAAAAGAGAAATCTAAATCAAATCAATATTTGGTGTGACCACCCTTTGCCTTCAAAACAGCATCAATTCTTCTAGGTACACTTGCACACAGTTTTTGAAGGAACTTGTAGAACGAACCACAGATCTTCTGTGGATGTAGGCTTCCTCAGATCCTTCTGTCTCTTCATGTAATCCAGACACACTGGATGATGTTGTGATCAGGGCTCTGTGGGGCCAGAAGAACTGATGCTTGTTTGAAGGCAAAAGGTAGTAACACCAAATATTGATCTGATTTAGATTTTTCTTTTGTCCGCTCACTTTGCATTTTGTAAATTGATCAAAATAAACAATCATTATTTATATTTCTGAAAGCATTCTTTGTTTACAGCATTTTCCACACCTGCCTAAAACCTTTGCACAGTACTGTATGTAGTCATTTGCATTTGAGTTTACATAAACCAAATGTATTATACAATTTGTATTACAATCATAATAATTACTGAATGTTTGAATATATATATTAAAAAAAACACATCTGTTACCGGTTGAGAGATGAGAGAGCTTTTAGTGTGGTGAAGTCATAAAAAAGATATGAGGAGGAAAGAAAGGAAGAAAAAGAAAAAGCCCAAAGGAAGTCTTTTAAGGGTTTTTCAACACTGACTAAGCCAAACCGTTCCCATGACAGGTGAGTGGCGGAAGACACGCTCGTACTCCCACATGCAGACGTAAATGAATGCGTGCAGCGCCTTCCACAATGCGACACCCCACCACCACCCAACCTCCAGCCAGCACGCATCACAGATGCCATCCTTTTGTCCCCAGCTAATTACTGTACAGTCTGATAGCCAACACTTCAGAGACCCCTAAAGATAAAGGCTGGCCTTGAGAGCTTTCGACCCACCCCGGCTGATTATGCTTTATACTCCATTACATCTATTTTTCACTTTGCTGACACTTTTTTTTTCAGATCCATTTTAAAAGGAATTATTTTTTTCCACTCAGTCTTCAAACATCAATCAGCAGTGACAAAGCAAAAGCAGAATTTTGCAGTGTTTTTTTTTTTTAAATGTATTAAAAATTAAAAGGTGAACTTATCCATTATTATGTATGTAATATATATATACAAATCTGTTAGCACACAGACTCCCTATTCTTGGATCAGTGCTTGGATGAAGCACGATTGGCAGCAATGAGAGTCCCCCTTTTTTTTTTTTTTAATGATCATTCAAGCTTGGCACAACTTTCTTTTGGAAGTTGGTTTAATTCTTTTTGGCAGTATTAAATTAGCTCAGCCAGACTAGATGGGGAGAATTGGTGTATAGCCATTTTCAGGTCTCTCCATAGTACTCTACTGGCTTCAGGTCCAAATTCTACCTGGGCAATTTTATGATTTTCAAATGAGTTTCCTTTGTTTTTTGACTTGTCACTTGTTTTCTTCTTATGCTACTCTTAACTGTCTTGTTCAACTGTAAACTTTCTCCCCAGCCTAACACCCTGAGCAGACACTTTAACTCATGCT
This sequence comes from Hepsetus odoe, assembly GCA_017165825.1. Taxonomy (NCBI): domain Eukaryota; kingdom Metazoa; phylum Chordata; class Actinopteri; order Characiformes; family Hepsetidae; genus Hepsetus; species Hepsetus odoe. The sequence goes on along the minus strand of CM029391.1, from coordinate 11,071,330 downwards.
TGCTCTAATTCTTCTTCAGTCTCAGTACCCACGCATGATGCTTCCATCATCATGTTTGACTGTAGATGGTGATACTCTATGCCTCGTTTGCAGCGGTTAGGAGTTGTGGTCAAATAGTTCAGAAGATTTTGCTTTTTTAACAAGCCACTATGTTTTGCATTTTTTGAGGAATAGTTTCCATCTGGACACACCATGAAGGCCTGATTGGATGGCCTGATTATTGTTCTTCAGCAAGTTTCTCCCATCTCCACAAAGAACTTTGGAACTTTGGATCTCATTTATAGTGAACATCAGGTTCTTCATGACCTGTCTGATCAGGCTCCCTTCATCCTCGATTACTCAGTTTGTGTGAGAGGTCAGGTCCAGGAAATTGTTGTTTCCAAATTTGCTTAATTTGAGATTTATGGAGACCAGAGTTTTCAACACTACAAAATTCTTTTAGTATCTTTCCTCACATCTGTGTCTATAATTATAAAAAATATATATATATATAATATTTTTTTATTTTTTATTATTATTTTTTTTAAGCTGTCCAATATTTGACATATGGGAGGTTTTGTGAATTTATTGCACTTTTCTTTTATACGAAATTATTTCTAACTGCACTAGAATGTAGTACATAGTAGATTCTGCTTCTTTTAGCACAAAAATGTAGCTTAGTACTTCTTTCTTTATAAAAATGGTGCAGAAATGACAAACATTTCTTTTACAAATAAACATCACAAGAAGTAAAAGGAACTGAAAAGCATAAAGTTGCTCTAGCAGCATTATTTATCCTTTCTGTACACGTATAAGCCTTCAAGATCCATAGAGTATTTCCTCCAGCCATGTTCGGAAACACTTGAGGGTTGGACTGTTATGTTCTGCTCTGCTCGCGCATGGATCTTTTCCAGTGGATGCACATTGGACGGCCACTACCCTTGAACTGTTTGAACTATTTTTGTTTGTTTGTTTGATTTTGTTTGTTTGTTTCCTCCCTTATTTGTTGGGATGGCTTCCAGTCTCATTGGCCTCACTCTATACATCTGTAATGAGGACATCAAAACCATTTTAATTCAGGCTTAATTATTTATTTACAGTAATATATCCCATTAATTATGGATATTGCTTGTTTTTTTTTTGTTTGTTTGTTTGGTTTTTTTAAGAATTCCAGTTATTGTACAAATTTTTAAAAACATTTGAAAAAACATCACATTCTTCATTAAAGTGTCTCTTAGTTCACATATTAGATGTCATTGAAAGGCTGCCAGAAACTCTTAAAGCTATTTTTTATGCTCATTTTGTGGCAACGGTGGCCTACTGGTTAGGCCCCAGGATTGGAAGGTCATGGGTTTGAGCACGGGTTTGACTCCGACCAGTAGGTTGCCCTTAGGTACCATTGGGGTAAGCTACCGTGCCTGTCACTGCTCCCCGGGTGCTTTCAATAGCTGCTCCCTGCTGCAAGTGTTTGTGTGTATGGGATAAATGCAGAGGTGTAATTTCATTGTGGTTCACTGTGTGCTGTGCTGTGCTGTGCACTCACAATCACAAGAATAGTCACTTTCACTTACATTTTGGTGTGCATTATACATTTATTCCACATCACGGAACTGTGAGGTTCAGACATGTATTAATGAGATTTTTTAAACAAACAAAAGCATATGAAATTGTGGAATATTCAAGGGTAGGATGTAATCGCTCAAATTTTCGTTTATTTAGTGTTATTGTTATTACAATTAACATAGTAGTAATTGCTTAATATGGTTGAGTTTGGAATAAAATAAACACTTTTACCTTACACAGTTATTTCTTTAATGATGCACTGCGTAATGTTTTACAGGCCAGTTTGTGTGTTTGCCATGAAAAATGGAGATGATTTGTCTCATAAAAAAAGACACTGGCAATTCAAATAAACATTGTAAATAGCTAACATCATAGCTGAAGAGCTTGAGAACTTATCATTTGAGTGTTTTGACATGCACTGACAGGACGAGGAGAAGCTTCAGGGCTCCCCATGGCACATCGACTCTTAGTGGTTAGTGCAAGAAATACGAAATGCTAGAAATATAAAAGGAAAAAAAAACAGTGAGCATCATCACTGCTGAATTTTGAGGAAAAAATACTTTGGGCTGAAGTTGGAAATTGTAAAATGAAAAAGTCAACAGTAGACCATGAGTTTATTTTCATAATAGCCAGCATCATATTTAGGGCTCTGATTTGTCACTAAAGTCATACTTTGTGCTCAGCCACAGTGTGTGTAACCAGTTTGCAAAAACAGACAAATATAGATAGTCAAAGAAACTTTAACAAGGAACAATAGTAAGAACAAAGGTAAGGATTCCAGTCGAAAATCAAGAAATGCAGTATACCTCCATCTGTGATACAAGTGAATGATTTCATGCAGAGAAACAGCATGATGAAAAGAAAAGGAGAAAATTGCCTGAATCTAATGACTGAGAGAGCAAGTGATAGTGTGGGAAAGTAGGAATCGCAGAACGATAATAGTTAAATGCCTGACAGGATGAAGATAACAAATAAGTGTGATTTGATTTGTACGACCACCTGAGACTGGACCAGAAATAGATGCTGACTCAACGGCAGCCTTGGTAAAAGTTGTGTAAAAAAGTCCAGCTAGAAGTTCACTGGGGACTTCTAGAGTGTTCCCTTTAAGTCAAACCAAAGATGAAAACATAGAAAGAAAAACTGCCCATCAATATCCATGTGTTGTTATGAAGTAGGTTGTAAAGAGCGAACACAGCTATACAAAAAGTCCAGAATCAAACTGAAATGTAACTTGCTTTATATAAATAGCCTTTTTTTTTTTTTTTTTTTTTTTACAAAATTACAACTTTGTGGTAAAAGTATGAACTACTAAATTTATGTATTTCAGTTGACGGATTAAACAATTTTATAATATTTCATATTGTGGTGGTGTAAAAGTGGATTATAGAATAAAACAAGTGCAGAGCTCCTCTCCCGATCAGGGTCAGCAGGATCAGGGTCAAAATGCTTTAAAAATCAGGCTTCTTCACCTTAGAGAGTATTTCTAGAGGAGAGGATCCTCAGAGACCCTAGAGAGACCATTGGGAGTGAGCCAAAATACTTTTGAAACTCTTAAGCTCTTATTTAGTAAATTAAGTTTGACTAAAAGCCAGTGTAAATTGTCCCAAACCCAGTTTAGCATCACAGTATCAAATGAAATCACATAATTATGGAGCAACTGGACATATTTAGTATTACATATTACTAATTATATTGCAGTTATGTTTATAGTGGTTTCACTGAGCCCGATGTAGGAGTGAATTACTCATTTAAATAGGAACTCCATTCCGTCTTTCTCTTCTTTCGGCTCACCACAGTGAACCTTTGGATTTTATGCAATGCCACAGAAGAAATGTTTTTGTAAATCATTATATAAGTGAGGAATCTTTTTAAAGGTAAAAAGGGCCTTCATATTTTGTAATGGCTCTTTTTAGGCACTTAAAAACTTTATCTAAAAACAGTTCTTTATTTTTTTTCCAACAGATTCATCTGTTGGTACAAAAAAATACTATTTATTGCCTGTCAAATTGACTTTTAAAAAGAAAAAAATAAAATTTTTTAATAATCTTTTGTATGTTGGGGAACCCTATATTTTCAGACTGTGAAGCAACGTAGCAAGTCAGAATTGTTGGCAGCAATGATGATTATTACAAAATATCAATACCAAAATATCAATACTGTTTTCAGACAATACTGTCTGAAATTAGTGCATAGAAATTGCTACAAATAAGTTTAGAAATATTGTTTGTAAAATATGTTCATTGTGGAGAAGTACATGCAGAACATTCATCATTGTTTGTCATCAGCATTACACAGAAGACTCAATGAAGACATGTAGGTTCACTGGTTATGCTGGATAATATAAAATGGGTATATCTGTAATGTAGACATTACAGATACTGTTTCTTCTTACCAGCACAGCTGAGAAACTGCTCTACCTTACTTTATTAAGCGTCAATGACTGAATTATGTAGCCATTAAAGGGTTTCCTTTTCTTACTTTGCCTGATAAAGAATTTTCTTTGGTTTTACAATTGTTTCATCCTACTAGCTAAACACAGTGGTGTTTAAATCAACACTGAGCTACAACTGCAATAACCCATGGAGAGCCGATACTGGGCCAATCGATAGCGCTCAGTGATGTAAGAGAGCTGCTGCAGCTTCTGTGTTGAATGCGGAGGTGAGAAATGTAGTTAAAGGTCATTGTATTAGATGTTGCCCTTTGCCTGATACAGAGGAGGTCATAAGGCCAAGGTTTAAGTGTAGCTCTTTGAGGAAAATATGGTCACAGCATGTCGATAGGCTCCTTTTTTTGTAAATATCACAAGTAGCTGAAAGTCTTCAGCTTAATGCATGCTAATTGGCTGAATGTCTTTCACAGCTGTTCGGAAAAATAATGCCTTCTTCTTTTTATCTTTTTCTGCATATAACTGCTGCCTGTTTTTAACAACACATTGCAGGTTTACAGGTATGTGCCATTTTCACTGATTGATGGAACAGATGGTAAAAGCAACTCAACAAATGAACAGACTGCGCAGTTCTGTGAGAGGAGTGTGACTGCCCTATACACAGTGTTCGTACCCACCTCTCTGAGTGGAAATATTCAAATGTATGGTATGGAAATCCCTGGATGAGCTCAGATTTGAAATTTAAAACAGGGTCCCTGGGAGATGAGCTTGTGCCCTGCTACACCCTGTCCTCTTCAACACTCAGATTTGCAGGGAGAAATCCACGGAACTGGCGTGTGTGTGGAAATCACCCCCGATCCAACAGGACCTCCGGTCCGGCACTCAGCACTCCGCAACGTGAAGGTAAGCTAATGGGTCAGAGGCTGCAATGATTTCATTTTCTAATGTATCTTTGACTGGTACCCAATTGGAGGCCACCACTGCTGAAATACAGAGAACCCAACAGGAAGACTCAAGGCCTAAATAGTATCCAAAATGCAACCAACTTATGTAGGTCTCAGATTCATCTCTCCTGACTAAGCTTTCCAGACTTTCTTATAGTAAGAGTCAGAGCCAAGGCAGAAACAATGCAGCTTCCATTCAAATACATGCAAAGCAATTCAAACTAATTTTGTGCAAAGCAAGGCAAGGCATTGATCAACATAAAGACAACAGGCACTGGTCCTTAGCACTGAGAATGTGGATGAGGAAAGTAACTTGCAAGCAAGCTTACTGTGCTCCTCACCATTGTCCACAGTGAAGCTTTACATATTCACAATATTTCCCCAAAATGTTTTAGATTTGTGTTTGTTGAACACTAGCTTAGTTTCAGTTTTCTGCACTCAAATTGAATAGCTACTGATTAAGCAGTTTGCTAGGTTTCTGAGGAGTTTGCTAAAACTTACAATTTCTTTCCAAAATTAATTAGCAGAATTATTGAATTAGTTGTGTATTGCTGTCTGTGGATACCTTAAAGACACTGAATTTGCTGCGTGTTTGCATAGCCTGGGTGTTTTTTCAGAATGTGCTAACTTAATGCTTGTTACACATCGACCCATTCCTAGTTTTAAAATTGCTACAAGGATATATTTGAATTATACAGGCACTGGGGAATAATTCAGCCACTTAGCCACTTAGCTGCTATTGCTGAAATGCCAGAATGTCGGTTCTGTGTTTGAAATCAAACATACAGTAAAGCATCTTAATGAGAAAAATATAATGGTGTTGCATTACTGAACACATCATGTGATTGTCAAAGACCTTTCTCTTGAAGCTACAGCCTCGGCAAAAGCATAAGTCAGCCACAAATGTCTATACAAATAACTATACAGCATAACGAATCTGTAATAATGTTCCTATATTATGTGCCTTCAAAATGTATCAATCAATCAGTAATTATATGTATCACTGACTTGCTGGGGTGTATTTGTGTATATATATATATATATATATATATATCCCATTCACACTCTCATGGCACCACTGTGGCACACTGGGAGCTCCATGTTCCACTATGCCTTTCCTGTAGTACTCAGAGGGTGGGCCAACGCACAAGCCGAAAGCACAGGGCCTATGTGGTGATGAGTCAGGCCTGGCGACCTGCCTCTTAACATGCAGACTCATTTTGCATGTTTTGTTGCTATGACGTCTGCACCAAAACATAGCTATGGTCTTATCCTGAGGGTGAGAATGGAACGTGTGGTAATCGGAATTTAACATAAGGGATGCGATGCAGAGGTTTGATATGACGTAACTTGTCGTCCAGCCTTGGCACTCTTCTCGAGGGTCACTCACTGTACCCCCCTCTGCCCGCCGTTTCCACTGACCCTCTCGACATTCAGCAGCATGAGTCACAAAGGAGTGGCGTCGATTAGGCAACTCCTGCCGTCAAGAATCAAAGACACAAGTCCATCACGACAGGCTGACATTTGTGAAAGGGTGCCATTGAATGACATCCTTAAGGTCTCAACAAGAGTGAATAGTGAGAGAAAAAGAGCGAGAAAGAATTGCAAGCCTTCATGCACTCTTTTCTTTCTTTCTTTCTTTCTTTCCCCCAGTTTCTCCTTTAATAGCAGCAAAATAATAAAAAACAATATCAAGTCTATATCTGCAAGTTAGTGAGACACCCACTCTCATTTGCAGTGAGAGGCAAATGACCCTGCTGATGAGTCATAGCATCACTTTAAGGCTGGTTTATTTTTTTCCATACAAACATGGTGAAATGCTGTGCAGCTTCTAAACACAGGTATCTTATGAGAGGTGTGTAGAGAGAAAGACAGTGAGAAAGGGAGCGTTAGAGTTTTGAATAAGAGCTTCAAGGCACTTATTCCTTTCCACCAACAGCTTCCCAAATCAAGCCTACATTTTCGCATACAAAGGCAGCATGCGCGATCACACCAAGGTGGAGAGAATGCTAGTGGCACATGCACTGCCCTTGTAACCACTCGCTAAATGTAAAGGAAAAATAGTCAAATCCAAATACTTTGCCATTTAAAATTGCACCCTGATTGACAAATGCCTTTGTGTAAAAGCTTTAGTTAATTCATGCATATCATCTCATCTTCCAATTACAAAATACAAACATTGAAAAGGTCTGGAGTTACACCTCATTCTTTATATTAAGCTAGACATCACCTTTTTTTGGATCAAATATCTATTTGATGTCATTCTGTCTTATCTTTGGCATATTGGGTAGATTCAATGAAAGACATATGAGTAAATGTTTAATTGTGAAAGGCTACAAAGTCCCTAAAGATACAAGGTGTCTAGATTGAAGGGTTCCAGCCACTCAGCATTCAGCACCACAAGTACACTAAACACCAGCCTGATCACCTGGAATCATCTGGACCTGTATAATACTGCCCAGGTAGAAGACTATTCGCTCAGAATTACTTGACTTTCCACAATTCTTTTATCAAGGCAGACATTTCCGTGGCGTCTGTTAAAAGCTGCAGTGTTAAGTGAAAACCTTGGTAAGGCAAGACAGGTATCTAATATTTTTTTCATATATTTTTTTATATTTACAGAAATAATCCACTGAAAGGTTCTTTGGGGAAGTATAGTTCTCCTATAGAATCACACAAAAACATTTCTGGCACTTTTTTATTAAAAAAAAAAAAAAAAGAAGATTGCATTTTCCATATATACCTTACCAAAATGTCTCACAAACAAAACCTCTCCCACACAAATCTCACCCTGATCTTCCTCATGAGCGACAAAGACCTGTTCATGTTGGACCATGTATAGGAGCTCCAAAATTCATTAAGACTTCACCTTTTTAGATAACAGGTAACAGGTCTGTTTTCCTAAATCACCTCCAGGAGTAGAAGTGCTGATTTAAAAAGGAATTTTACGGCATAAATATGAAGGACTCTGATCCAAGATATAGCTTACTGCATATCATACTGTGAACTTAAACGCATAGACAAGAATACTCCACCTTAGGAAAAAAAATCTAGAAGGTTTGAGAGAAGTTTCAAGAATGTACTTATGAAAAGGATTTGAGTAAATATTACCTTTTGGTGTTTATTAGCTACAGTAGTATTGTTGCTTTATTGTAAATTAAAGAGCCAACATTTGCTCTGCAAACCTTTATTGACACATCAGCTTCATCTGGGTTTACTGGAAAATTATGTAAACTCGATTTTACATAAGATGACTGTCACTAGTCTACAAGGGCAGGTGATGTGATAACATTGCTGTGATAAATCATATTATGATATGCTTTTCAGAGCATATAATGACGATCATCAAGTGCTGCTGGAACACTGAACAAATGCATCTTAACAATTTATATCAATTATAGTGCCTGGCTTTGTGACGTGACAAAACTGTTTTATTATGTCTTTGCAGCTTATTGCAGAAATTGTCAAATTGCACACTCTTACCTGTGACAACTTAAGCTATAGTGTGTCCCTGAATATATTCTGGGGTTGCTCATTTCCATTGCTGGTGCAGAGCAGACTTTAGGGGTAGAGATGGAGATAAGAGTCTGTCCTAGTGCTGTCTTTCTTAGGCCACCGGAGGGGTGCAAGTGCTAACAGGACATGTGTTATCAGACTGTATCAACTTTGCTTTGTTTAAAAGAAGAACAAAAGAAATAGTGGGTGTGTGTACGTGTGCACACTCGTGTGTGTGTGTGTGTGTGTGTGTGTGTGTGTGTGTGTACGTGGTGGGGTGTAATCGGACTCTATAGCAGCAAGCCTGAGAGTCACTGAAAGGATTTTGATGCAGTAATATTATATGTCTGTCCCAGCTTGGGCCAGACAAAGGTGGGCAGCCAAGCGCCAGAGCAAGGCATGTCATCTAAATGGTGAAGCCATTCCTTTTGCAGTGTATTACATCCAGCTGCTTTGTGCTGCCTGAATTTGGCTGGCTTGACGGCACAAAGGAGGCAGTTTGTTCGCCCCCGACAAGCTTGCTTTTATTTGCGGCGGTCCTTTGATGTATAGAGAGTGGAGCATTTAGGCCAGGATATCCCCTCGCAGAGAGACAGCAAAGAAATCCCACTCCTACAGTATGATCTTTAACAATCCCCAGCCTTTCAGCGCTCTAAAGCTTTTATTCACTTTAAGGACCTCACTTTCCACCATTATGTGTCGTCTTTCTGTTATTCTAGGGTAATGAGGAATGATAGGTGTGCTCTTTTGTGTGTGTATACACGGTGTGTTTCACAGTGTAGGTATGAATGAGGCCCTGCAAACGGTTCCAGAAAGGAAAGCCAGTCATTTCCATACAGTGCAATAAGCACCACTAGCCAAGAGCAAATTGCGTTTGTTTACACTGTATGCCAGTTTTTCCTGTGCATCAAAGATGTCGTTGAGTCCCACAACAGCGATCAACTGCACACCTGTTCAGTGGGCGACTAGCGCAAGCATCGAGGCGAAGTTCCTCGTAATGATGTTCATTTTTAATGGTAAACTTCTGTTGCTGATGTAACAAAAAATCAAATGCACTCTCAAACTATTTACATAGTAACACATTGCAAATTATGTAAGCACAAGGATCCCAAAGAGAATTGTTTAGCAGTTAATGGATACAGGGGAGCAGACGAGTAATGTGGAACATTAGTAAGTAGACAAGGGTTTTTTTTTGCTGTTGAAATGCTCAAGTTTAAAGCAAATAATTTGTAAATCTTTACTTTGACATATAACAGCAAATTTTCGCTGTCATTACAGCGTCGGTTGTTGGTTTTGACCATTTATATTGGTCCATTCCTCATGAATGTCAAGGAAATTTAAGAGGATAAAAGGTAATATTTTAATGAGCGTTAAAACATTTCTGCTGAACACATGTATGATTGAGAGCTGTGCCCAAATCACATGCTTTCCCAATTTTGTGCATGAATATTTTTGCCCATCAACTTCAGAGAACATTTCTGTGCACTTTAATGCACAGTCGCTGTTTGTTTACTGAATGTAATCTAATACGAAATTAGCAACAAAACTATGTTATAATTATGATTTCAGGTTAGTTTTCCCCAGTATACTAAGCCCAACAAATATTTCGGATTTCAGCTTTTTCATGTATAGGATTGGTAGACAGGGGCAGTGGTGGCCTAGTGGTTAGGGTGTTGGCCACATGATCGGCGGATCGGGGGTTCGAACCCCTTCCCAATGGGTTGCCCTGAGGTACCCTTGAGCAAGGTGCCGTCCCTGTCCCGCTCCTCCCTGCGATGGGCTGGCGACCTGTCCAGGGTGCGTCCCCCGTCCTCGCCCTGTGTGTGCTGGGTTGGACACCAGCACTCCCCCGCGACCCCGTTTGGGACAAGCGGCAGATAATGGATGGATGGATGGATTGGTAGACATTTTCACTTAGTTAATTCAGGAAATCAACATGATTTTACTTCGGACATTCTGACATTTGCATACAATTGTGCATATTTTAAGGGCTACTACAAAACCACACACACACACACACACACACAGTCTTTCCAATAGAGACCATATATTCCAAAACGCTTCCACTCTCTTACTTCTCCTTTCTCTTTTTAAATGATTATATATGTTTGGGTTTATGTCCATGTTCTACAGATTTAGGAGAACTGGCTGGGAAAGCTGCTAATCACTCAGCAGTGATACACAGTGACACAAATCTAGTGGCATATGCTTGCAATGTCTAAGCCTGACCAAAGAGAAACATGCAAATAAAGTTAGTAAAATATTCCACACAAAAACATACACTCACACATAGTTTTTAGATTTAAATTTTGCTCACTTATAATATGCTCAATTATCATTTCATAATGTGCTGCCAAGGCAAATAAAAGCCTTTATACCATTATTACCTAACCAGTTGCCCATTCTACTCTTTTTATTTTTCATTTTATACAAAAACTAATTGTACAAAAAAAAAAAGTAAAACATTGAATCTTTCCTTCTGCTATGTTTTTGAGAGTAGCTAAAAAATGATATGGCTCTTTCAGAATTGCATATGAATGTGTTTGTTTGGGTGCATTGTCTTTGTTTGCTTTCAGATATTTTCTGGTCAAAATAGAAATATCTGAGAATATCAGGAAAATATTTCTATAATAACATGCAATTGTACAAACTTTTATTTCTTTCCTTTTTTTGTAAATATAACATATAAATTTGAATACCTGTGAGAGTCTGAACACTTGCCACTTTTTCATTTTTTAAAATGTTAAGGCAAATGAAAATGTAAAAGCAAAAAGAAAATGTTTAGCGAATAAAAATGGGAAAGAAATGCAAATACGAGTGTCACATTTAAATATGTTCCCTATAGAGGAGGTTTTCATTTTATAGAACATTTTCCAAGTCTTTCAACTCTTTATTTCCTAAACTTAATTTACTTTAGGCCACTCTTTTATGAAGTTAACTGAAGAAGCGTGATCATGCCTGCATCTAAGAGAGTGGGTGTGTGTGTGTGCATGTATGTGTGTGTGTGTGACTGTATGTATTCGGGCTGTCCTTGTTTCCAGTTCATCATGACTCATGAGCTTTTTAGAATATCCATACTGAGGGATAGTGTAGAGAAGTGGGCTTTCTCTCGGGATGGAGAGTTACACATTCTGCCATTTAGTTGTAATGGAAACACGGCTCAACAATCCAGGGAAGATGTCAAAAGCCCTATTAGGCGCAGAACTCATGGCAGAGCTGCACGAGCAGCAGCTGGGTCTTACTCCCTCTCTCTTCGGCTTCAATGAAGGAGAAAAAAACTGCACAATTTCCAGTGCGAGCTCCAAAAAGTGCGAGCAGTCGGCTGGAAGCCAATTCATGTCATGTTGATATGTAAAAACACACTGTGTTGTGTAAGCTGCAAGCCGGAAGCTGTTGCTATGTGCTACAGAAGTGACAGCAGCTCAATGCAGTTTCAACAATGGACTGCTGTACAGCTCCACTCGAGGACAGTCACTTTCATCTCTTCTTTGGGAACAAAAAACGCAGCACGGTGAATCACTGTTACTGATACATTGAGGCAAGGGAAGAAGGTGATGTCTGTGAAGCAAAGATACAAAGCTCTGTTTCCAAAAGTATTGAAATATCTTTTCCAATTAGTGACTACTACTACTTTATTATGCACCTGTTGCCGACTTGAGTCTTAAGCTCTGCACACACAGCTTGTAAACAGATGAGTCACTTTGTCATGCACATCTTCCTTGCGTGTACCCGCATTGTCCATTCTGTCAGCTCCACTTGCCATAAAGTGTAACTGATCCTATTTAAATGTACTGTTTATGTCTTATTCGAATGTTCTACACAATTAAAAGTAGAAGAAACAAAAGTTTTTAGGGTTTAAGATCGGATCAGATTCAAGCTAGATTGTTTAATTAAACTATGACTTTACTACCCAGCTGTCAAAGAATCATGTTCAGCATTAGGGCACATAGTAAGTAGGTACTTTTACATCACATCAAAAACAAGATTAGGCAGTTAATCAAGGAGTGCAAAACAAAGGATCCCTGGTTAGGTTGACAGAAACAAGAAGAGGGTGAGTAAAAATGTTTCAGATACATAATACTTTAAAATACCTTGTTTTAATCAGTAAGGTTGGATGGACAAGATACACAGTAAGGCCTGAAAACGCACCATGTTTATTAAAACAACACGCTTTCACTCAGTATTTTTACATGCATTTGTAAAGTAACTTGAACAAACTTTTAAAATCAATTTGACATCATATTATACCTTGAAACTTGGTTATTTGGGAAGCTAAAACATGGCATCACTCTATGGCATCACTTTAAAACATGATCCACAAAAATAAACTATTTATACAGTTATAGCTGGTTAATTCAAATTAGTAATTTAAATGACATTAATTTACTTTCAATATGTTAAGCTCAAAGTTTGCAAAGCAAGATCACCATGCCTGAAATCTAGAGTTGGCCAGAGATATGTAAAGCCACCTGGCATTGGGTTGTTTTTGAAGCAATTGTGATCCAGCTGATCTTCAACTTAGCACCGAACATTGGTCCCTGACCTCACTTATGTCTACATGCCATCAGATCCATCAAATACTCATGGCAATGTTCCTACTTCTAGTGAAGCTGCCATTACATATGAGGAGAGTTTAGCTTTAGTATTGGGTCAATGAATGACCTATTTCTTCCAGTTCGCATGAATAAAGTGGATCATAATAAAAATTTCCTTTCATGGGAAAAAATACTCTCTTAGCTGGCAGCAACTGTGTCGTTCATTTATGACTTAAGAGCTCCTGGTCATCTTCAGGAGCTTTAGCCTATTAGACGTGTAATCATCGTGTGACTCATGACGACATATAGATCCACTCTAAATAATTGCTTTGTAATTTTATTGATTAGCACTTGATTACCAAACAGGAACTACAGCCTGAGGAGCGAAAAGATGAATCTGTGTTTTTAACTTGAAGGGAACAAGAAGGGGAGTAGACAAAACTGAAACCTAAAAGCTTTCTTCGTGATCAAGCCTTAACTAGGTCTAAAGTGCTTTCGGTCCATATAAATTAAATAACAATTTAATATGCTATTAACCAACATTATAATAATTATTCTTTGTCATGTTTAATTGAAAGTGAAAGTGACAGGTTGTCATTGTGTCAACGAAAACCCCAATGAAATGTAGCATCTGTATTTAACCCATACACACCTTGCAGCAGGGGACAGCTATTTAGAGCACCCAGTGAGCAGTGATGGGGATGATACCTTGCTCAAGGGAACCTCAGGGCAACATACTGCTCTGGGATTTAAACCCACAACCTTCCGATCCAGGGGCCAACTCCCTAACCACTAGGCTAATATGATTTCCAATATTACAAAAAGAGACAATGGTGGTGTCTACAGGACAGTTACAAGACAAAAATCACTGAGATAAAAGTGAAAGTGACTACCCTTTTCATTGTGAAAGAGAGAGCGAGAGAGAGCGACCTACAGACTCTGGACTGATGATTCTTAAAAGGATGTTTTTGCTGCTTCTTGGACAGACTAGTTTTGCTCTTTACCAGAACATCCTGCAGAAAAAATATCTGGCCATCGGTGACTAATCTAAAGCATGGTTGGTTATGCAGCAACACAATGATCCAAGCCACAAAAACAAATCCAGCTCTCAAAAGAAACAAAACTTGTTGTGTCTGTATAAACCCCACTGAGGTGCTGCAGGACGTAAAACCAGCTATTCATCCTGTAAAGAACAGTCTTAGGTAAAATGGTCAATTGCATTATTCCTATGGGGTGATAAGGTTGTTATAAACCTTTCAAATTGATAATCTGGTTTTCCGTCATGTTCTCCTGGTGTAATATGCAATTTTGTGTGAGAATCTGAAAATAAATGTATACTTTTCAAATACTTTTTCAACTAAAAATACTGTATAATTAATTAATGAACTCTAATATATTCTCAATTTACCTAAATTGCACAAGGATTTATGTGTGCTTTCTCTCTGATATGCCTTGAATAAATACCAAAGTTCCCCATAAGGACAGCATCAAATCTGCAGATGACTCTGACATTAAAAGCTGCAGAATTGCCATTAAAGGTTATGGGGAACAATCATGGCTTTGGTGCAGATTTTTGTTATTTTTTTTCTTTTTCATAATTGTGAGAGCTAGTTTTTGTCAATGAACATTTCTAAGACCAAGGCCATCAAACAGGACTTTAGGTTTAGTAGCATTTGGCCATAATTATTACCAACAGCCTGACCTTCATCCCAAAAACACAGTGTGCATGGGCAGCAACAACTATCTTTTTGGATCGCTTTTACGTTAGTACACTAACATTGGGTTTTGTTATGGCCTTTATCAATAATTGTAAATAGAAATGTGCGCCAACTTTTTCAGTGAGTCAGCTCAAGATGCTGCGTCTTTAAATTGTTAAAAATGGGCAATTCCAAGAAATGCATTTACATTTCTAGATGGCAATTTGTTTACATGAACCTAGGAACCATATTGTGCTTGATTAATCAATAATGATAATAAAAGCAAAACTACCTGCGCACACATTTCCCCTTTGCAGATAATAAAACTACTCACCTGCTATTATACTGCCTCACATTGCAATCAGTGCAGCGTAAACGTAGCTTCAATTTCATGGAAACATTAGCAGTGAACATAAATATTGCTGATTATTAATTCCCTGTATAGAAAAGATTCATGCTGTGGGATGTAATCAGATGGCGTGGGGGTCTGAATGTACTTTGGTGGGTTGATTGAAGATGCGTAAAAAAGAGCTTGAGAAGTGAATAAAAGAACAATTGATGCCCATTCAGCCATGGCACCCCCCTCCTTTCCCCCCAGTTTACTGCCAGATATTTTTACCACCAGGTACGAGTAAGTCATGACGCGCAGGCCTCATTACTGATATTTATGGAACACAAATTGAAACGGAGAAATGATACACTGTCCCCGGAGGGCCCATCCACTCTTAATAGTTGTCGGTAAAGGGAGTAAAGGAAGGAGTTCAGAAATGCTGACAGGCAGAATTCTTTCAGTCACCGTACACTTCACATCGCGTAATGATTCTGGAGACCAGAAGAAGCCCAGATGTAATTAAGTGCCACAAACAAGTGTGCTCAGGTGACCTGTGTAACTACAATAACATAACAAAAATGTGTCTACAGAAGATGTTTGAAAAAGGACCTAGAAACCTGGATCTAACATGTCCCAAAATACGTGCAAACATATGACATGGATGTATTTATAATATGGTGATGCTGTTACATAGCTATGTATCTCACAACTATCTCACAAAGTCTTATGATTGTGTTTTCCAGATTTAGTCAGGAAGAACCTCTGTTAATTAACCAGTCCAAAGTGAAGTGGCTGTAATACAGCAGGAAAAAAATTAAAATGTAGAGGGCAGGGAGTCTTATGGACCAGGATTGGTAAGCAGCATCTTAACATAAAGCTCTTGCTTTTATGCTTACACGGGTATGTGAATGTGTATGTGCATACATCATCTGAATTGCATCCCCTCAAAGGCTGTCAATTAATCCAGTGGAATTAAATAAAGGGTTTATTTTGTTGTTTGTTTGTTTCTTTCTCCTTTAGGTATATATCATTACAGCCTCATTGCCTATTATTCCATATTTTCCTATTATTATCTTCACAATATGAACTCTTAAGACTAAAAAAGGTGCTATGCAAGAAGCACTTGTTGTTCCCCAAAGAACCTTCAAAAAGATGTTTATAATAATAGTTTTTTGTTCATTCATGAGTGTGACAAGCATATTTGAACTTTAAACTACTTTCATAGTTAATAAACTATCTGCTGAATCTTTTGGGGTTAGGGTTTGATTTAATAGAATCTTTTATATTTTGTATTGTGGATATTAGTGAAGAACAAGCTAAGCATCTATAAAGCATCTATTGTGGACCATCCAAAAAAAGTGTGACCAAAGTTTTATTTCTCCCTAGAATTATTCAGTCAAATCAGTGACTATTTAGGATCTTTTACTTTTTTAACAGTGAATAAAAGAAGACATTAATTTGCCTATCAAGCCCAGTACAATAGTTTTCAGTTCAGTTCCCTAAAGTATGTAGTTTTATTTATACTTTAACAATAAGTGTTCTTTGAAGGACAGCTATTGGCTCTGTAAGGAATATCCCAAGTGAATGGTTATTTTAAGGATCCTTGTTATAAATGATAAGTATATTAAAAACCTTGTATAACAGTTGTACATTTAAAAGAACATTTAATAATCACAGTCTATAGGCTCTGAGTTTTTTTTTACAAATTGTAAGGTCAGCTTTTCAGACAGCCTTACTATGGACCAAACAGGATTTTCCTCTGGAAGAAAACGTTAGTCAGTTGCAAAGTTTTATCCCCATAGTAACCATTTCAGGCAGTAGTTAAAAGAGATGGCAAAAATTTCTGCTGGAAATCTTCAGGAAATCCTTTTGGAGCAGATTGAGTTGCCGTGATAAATGACTTTTAACAGTTCTCTCAGCACACCAGTTACAGAAGCTGTTCAGTCTTGATTTGTGCTTTTCTGAACATTATTCTGCAGCTGTATTACTAATGCAGGAGATAACTTCGATCTCCATTCTTTCACAGCAGCAATGTTGTATTGATATTTACAGCTAGTTATTTGACGCTAATCAGTTATGATATTTCTGCTGTTAAAATTTAGATATTGTCTTTAATATTTTAATAAACAATGCCTTAAAAGAACTCTAAATAGCGTGGATGTATCTTTGCTTCAGTTTTGCTGCTAATGCTGCGGAGAGAGAAGAGGCTTCACCTCAAAGCTTCCCGGCCCAGTGTTATGACTCACCCAGGGCTGAGGGTGGAGAGGAGAGAACGGAGCCGCAGAGACCAGACCTTTCCATCGTATTCTGGGAAAAAGCACTTGTCGCACACAGAAACAGACAGAGTAACAGACAGACTTTAATGACTGACAGACAAATCTCTACACTAAAAGAACCAATTAAGAAATGATTAGATCATGTAAATAGAAGTACTATAAAAACATTAAATATTTCCTGTTAATCAGGAAATACCAATTTAAGCATCAAAATTCAAGCAATAATGGTTTTACACTAGATGCAACATGACTCATCACAGTTAATCTAAGATTAATCTACACTATTAATGTGTAATTGTTCAGTTAGTACTAATAGTTCTAATGTGTTAGAAAACATGGGGAAAAACCACCACAGAAATAATCACAAGAAAAAAAAATCTAAAACAAACCCAATATTTAATTCTTCTCAAATTGCAATAACAAAAATCAAAATGCTTGCATCAGATTAAAATTTCTTCAGTCATCACTCACTTAAGTGATGCATGTTTCCTCCATGGGGTTTAGAAATTCACTTTTAAGTTCAAAATAGCTTTTTAATTATAAAAACCATCAGCATCACCTATGCCTTGGGTTACTGTGCTGTATGAATTCTTAATGTTACTCAAAGCATGCAACAGGCTTTAGTCATTTTCTTGATAGTCAGTGTTCTGACTGTGCTACCTTCAGTTACTTGTGAGAGGAAGAAAAGTGGAAAGGAATGGTGAAAAGAATTGCATCACTACCCTTAACATTCAACTGACAGGTCTTTATAATCCCCAAACAGCATGAATAGGTGGAATTAATGGTCATGTAATTGAGAATTGAGTAGCGAACAGCTCCTTTGGTTAAATAATAAAGTAATACCTTACAATCATTGAGGTGACATAAACCAAAGTTGATTAATAAGATTGCACACATTTTATTCATCCTGTCATACTGTAATTAATATAGAAATAATAGTTCAGATACTGGAAGATGTGTGCTGTCCATTACTTAAATATTACCATTTCTAAAAGCAGCTCTTGTTCTACACCCCATAGAAGGTGACAACCACACTACAGTCATGTTAAAACCTCATAAAAGCGGAAAAAATATGATATTTCTGATATTTCAGATCATTCTTTTAAAGGACCATTTCACAAAAAAAAAATGTAATAATTTAATGTTATTCCTAATCTAGACAACAGGGGGTCTTTATAATCCCCAGACAGCTTGACTAGGTGGAATTAATGGCCATGCAATTTGGGACAGGGGAGTGACTGCATCCGCTAGCAAAATAAAAAACCTTAATTAAGCGGAGGAATGCAACTTTAGGTGAGTAATAGAACTACATGTGTTTTGATGATAAAGTAATATATGATGGGAATAAATGTATGCTAACTGCTACAGATCAGTGTTGTATTTCTGATGTCTTATTCACTGAAAATGAACAGAAGATTTTTGTTTTGAATACTCATATTGAGGTAAAGACCGTCCGTATCTTAAACCTACATAACCACTCGGCAAGCCCTGATTTGTTTTGTTCTATGGGAATACTGCATTCCTCTAAATAGCCTTCTGAACGAAGTATCAAATCTTATGACATGACTTTTGTATTGAACGTTTATTTAATCTTATTCATTTCTCTGACAATGAAGGGATTTGAACCTGTGAACTTAATTATGGTTATGAGTCATCACTGCGCCAGTGCCACAGCTTTCAGCATCATTCAAATATAGTTGTCATCACTGTTGCATTGGCGTGGGTTTTAAGCTGAAAAGATTGCTACGAAATCATTAAAGAGCTTTTCCTATTAAAATGTTACATCAGGGACCCCGCAGCACTATGAAGAACTTTTTCTAAAGCAATATTATACTTTCTTTCTGCCAAAAGCATTATTTTCCCCACTGTGTGCAGCAAAACTGTAGGTTTGCTCACTTGTTGTTTGTGTGCTCTTAGAGTGTTTGAGTCATGAGTTTGGGTGGGTTGCTACCAAATGTGGAAAATGTATCCCAAAAAAACGGATCTCAACAAAAAGCTTTGCAAAATGTTTATTTCCTGGTTTGCTTACATTTTTATTTAACCATTAATCCCAAATGATTATTTGATAACCATACTAAAATAATAATAAACAGAATCTACTTCAAATGTTGTGTTATTCAAAATGTCAAGCAAAATTTAATTGAAGAAAAGCCTGAAGCCTGAAGAGAAAGAAAAAGGCGAGTACACTGTTTACAAAATGCCTCCACAAAAATGGTTCTTTAGATGATGCCTTAGAAGGACCATATTAAACCCCAGAGTAGCCATTTCTGTAAATGATATGTGCAAGTGTGAAGAACTTTCTAAAGGTAAAAAAAATTTACAAAATGCAATGGCTTGTTACCAATTTAAGAATTCTCCAAAGAACTTTTACATTATGTTCAAATTTTTTAACTTTAGAAAGCCACACATAAAAAATTATAATTTTAAGAACCAGGAGCAAAACCAAAAATGACCCTTTTATGGCATTTCCCCAAATTTTTTTTCAGGCATTCATTTGTTGTTTATAATGTTATTTCCTATTATTTTATTCTGAGTGTAGTGGGGGAAAAACTTTTCAGTTTTCAGTTGAAACAAATAATTTCACCATGAACTGAAAGTTACATTGTGGAATCAAAAGTTCTAGAAAAATGTATATACATATATATATATATATATATATATATATATATATATATATATATATATATATATATATATATATATGTATAGTATATATTATAGGCTCTGTTGATTCATGTGGATGAATGGGATCGAAGGCTAGCCAGCCTTCTCTGATAAGAACTAGACTGTGTAGCAATGGAAGAAGGTGGCCTTTTCTAGTAATCACATTTTCTTTTATATCATGTGGACACCTGGTAGCGAGTGTTTCACTTACCTGTGGGAGAGATGTTATGAAGATGCACGATGGGAAGAAGGCCAGTCTGCAGAGGCACTGTGATCCTGTGGGCAATGTTCTACTGGGAAACCTTTGATCTTTGCATTTATGTGGCTGTTACTTTGACATGTAACACCTACCTTAATATTTTTGCATTCCACTTAGCAGCAGTGTTCCTTAACAACAGCGGACTCTTCTAGCAGGAACATGGACCCTTCCACACTGCAAATGAATGTGAAATGAGCAACATGACAGAGTTCAAGGTATTGGTTATGTCTTCTGATTCCCCAGATCACTGTTCGATCAAAGACATGTGGACTAACTAACTAGTCCAATTCAGGAAGATCCTACATCAAAACCTATAGAACTTAAAGGATTTGCCGTGCCTTGGTTCTGGTCTTTACATGATCATTGCTTCAACAAATCAGAACTGTACTTGTGGACACAGGAAATACACACAAAGTTTTAGGCAGGTGGTTTTAATTTGGCGGCTGATTGCTATCTATATCATGCCTGAAATCCTCAGTATTCTGAGCTGTCGAGGCATCCTGTGAGGCAGGTCAGAGGCAGAGACAATGCAGGGGTGGCAAGCAGAGGGCAGCCTAGGAAGCTGGTGGTATCCCGGCTGACTGGCGTTTCGGAGACTCTGGGTATCTTTGCATGCAAGGTGCGGGGGAGGGCAGGGGTGGCATGCGGGGCCCCGAGTGAGTCAGCCAGGGAGCCTGTGAAAACTGTGGGAGAGAGAGAGAGAGAGAGAGAGAGAGAGAGAAGGCAGGATGGAGAAGCAGAGGAAAGACTGGAGTGATGCCGTGATGCAGCTATGAGAAGAAAGTCAGGGAGGAAGAGAGGACAGCTAAAGTGTGAAGGAGGTTTTTTAGATGTCGTATTATGTGATGAGGCTATTGACCGGCCACAGCCACCTACGTCTTTAAAGATGATATGATTAATGCCGGTCTTAGCGTGATATGGTATTTAGTTCGTCAGTACAACCCACTGAACTCGACCAACATGACGCCCCCTCCCCCACACCCATCTGCAGTAACTTTTAAAAAACGTCACATCTCGCCATGATGCCTACACCCACATGGACACACAGATTTAAGTTGATCCAGGAGCATTTCTACCGGTGGCCTCTATCTACCGCATGATGAGCAAGCTCATGTGCCTCTGGGCTTGGAGTTTGAATATGAGGGAAAAGCATCAAACTGACTTGAACCTTTACATAATATGGAACTTTGGTAGCAATTTATTTAGTACCTTCACGTAATGTGACAGTACTTCCAAGAATGTTTATTCTTTGAGGTAGTTCTCCTAATTTAAGAGTTTCTCATATCTCAGTGAGATGGTCCTTTTGTGGCAAACAACCTTTTCTGACACCCTCATTTTTGAGAGAGCTGAGAGTTTAATCAAATAGTTGATAATAATTTGAACAACTCTAGGTAATCTACTAGGAGCTAACCGAATCCAATGGTTTCACCATTTTAAAAGGCTTCTAACTCTAAAATATCTTGTTTAAAAAATAGACTAGCCTAGAAATAGTTTGCTTAGAGTTCCAAAAGTGGTCATTCTGTGGCATTGTTTCAAGAAGTAGGTTCCAAACCAGAGACTCATGTTGTGCTTTACGCTAAAAATCTTTAGTGTGTGCAAAAGCACCAGCCAGAACAAATGAAACAATAAAGTAACCTCTTGTTGAATAATCAAATCATACATTGGCTTTTGTCCAAATTGTCAAAATTGCCCTCTCTCAGAAGTTACTGCCACAGCATCTTCACAAACTATAGTGCCTGATGCTGTGACCATAATTTCCCACAGCCATGTGTGTGATCATAAAGCACCTATCAAGCTAACAGGTCACTTTAAGCCAGGTAGGAAAATGTGAGCACTTATTCACTGCCCGAAGAAAGAAAACTTTTTTGCCTTAAATCAGCTGGTTGAGGTCAATACTTCTTCTCTCTTAAATTTAATTCAAATTAAATATGCATAACTCTTATACTATAAATAATGGGTTCTTTTGCATGAAGTCATCATAAACTGGTTCCAAATTGTTACAGTTCTTAAAAGATTCATTTTTGTGAATGAGACATACAATGTATTTTTCTTGAATTATCAAAAGAAGTTGTGAAATGCCTTTTATTTGTTTAGGATTACAGTTGATTTGTTTTGATCCGGATACATTTTGTTTGGAGTATTTATAATAAAACAGGGCTTAAATCAAAGCTGAGAGTAACATGTCCCATGTACTGTCCAATCCTCTCCGATTGTTCAAAACAGTGACTTTCAATCCATCTGTCATACGCTGGCTGTAGCTAGAACTGTATGATATACTGGCAGTCATGCAGTTTAAAACTGAAAGATTGAATTAAAAGATGAAGTAAATGGTGTGATGAATGAATGATAAAAATGACTCATGGATAGCCAACAAAAGATCATAGGGTCTCAGGTACTGGAACACAGTCATCCAAGTGGTCAGATACTGTGTAACCAGAGAAGCATGTCTGTTTTTAGCTTCTCTTCTCTCGCTCTCTCTCTCTCTCTCTCTCTCTCTCCTCTCTCTCTCTCTGCTCTCGCGCGCGTGTGTGTGTGTGTGTGTGTGTGTGTGTGTTGCTTTAAGCATACTGCTTAACTGTGGGGCTTTTTATGGTAACATAGTGTTTCATATCTTCTACAAGTTCAGCTGAGCAGACCTTGGCTCACACACTTGAGTAAATACCACCTATTACTCATGTTACTTACCAGCACATTTTGTAGGATATCGCCTCGTCACTGCATAATAATTAGATGTCTGAGTGCTCACCGCACGCAACTGATGAGATTTACATTAACACACAACGGACCTGGGACTCGTATTGACTCCAAATTGACCATCGCGTCTGCTGGCGGCGTGAAGAGGAGCTGACTGGCTCTAAGTTGCTAGGCACGCGGCAGTGGATTCTCCTCCGTTTCTGGTTTCTACTTCTCTGAGGACGAGCACGGGGCACAGTGTTGCGCACGTGTAAGTATGGCACTTAAACCATGCTTTCCTTCATCGTCTGCTCCGCTTCTCCATCGCTCCTCTTCTACAGCAGCAACAAGTCCCTCGAGAACTTTTTTGGTTTGTTTGCTTGTTTGTTTGTTTGCTTGCCTGCTTTGGGTCTAGAGAGAGAAAGACCAGAAAAGAGGCTCTTAATCGACCCTGATCCATCCCAGCTTTGGTGGGGGTAAGGGGTGATGGAAGGAGAGGGGGAAAGAAACGAAGCAGCGTGGCGAAGCGCACAGGCTTGAGTTAAGAGCACACAGCACCCTCCTGTCTTCTGGTCCCTGGTTCGAGTTCAGGGTGAGATTTGTTGCCACCAGTAAACCACCTGTTTCAATCACACAAGACCACGTGGGTCGCGTGTCTGAGCACTGCGTAAAATCTATAGAGAGAGGGGTAAAGAGAGACAGAGGGAGAGAGAGAGAGAGAGAGAGAGAGAGAGAGAGAGAGAGAGGGAGAGAGACAGAGAGAGAGAGAGAGAGAAGAGAGAGAGGGAGAGAGAGAGAGAGAGAGAAGGAGAAGTGCATGGAGGGGGGTTGTGGGGGGGGGTTCTAGGGAAAGAGCGCCTGCTTTTGCTATTTGTCCTGTCGGCAGAGCCACCAAGGTGTTAGAGAGTTTAAGCACGCGGATATTGCAAAGGGTTATTAGATTCATAAGTCACCCCAAGTGGTGGGCGATCTCACTGAGCACGGCAGAAGTTCTCATATGATGACTTCAAACAAGACACATTACCTACCAGCATCTGTTGGAGTGTGTGGATATTAAGGCACTTCTATCTCCAGGACAGCTTTGGGGAAAATGGTAAGTAGCAATGGATTCACTAGGCTCGGAGGGGGGGTTCAATACCCCCTCAAAAACGGGTTTTGCTGGTTTAAGGTTAAATAAGGCATTAGTTGGAATGGGTGGTCTCATGGTCAAGGACCCCACTGCTGAACCTATGTCAGGGCAAATGGCAAAGGTAGGGGGGAAAAACGCTAAACTTTTTTTTACAGGTGGTGTTTTCTATGATTTGGAAAATAGTGAGGTGATACAAACAAACAAACAAATAGACAAACCAATGGGAGATATTGGCACATAGAGATGTAGAAGATTGCAATGGGCAGCTTTTCCATCTCGTGCGCTCCGCGTGCCAACCCTGCACTGGGCATTTTGCAGTCAAAATACCTCGTGTGTGTTTTTTAGTGCAGGTGCCAATGTAAAATCAACATGTGTAGACTAGTCTGCAATGCATCAAATTCATAAGGGAGCACCTGTTACGGTGGGAAATTGTTTAGGGGGATGTGTTTTGAGCACTCCTTTCCCAGCAACCAGGAACGTGACCACTTTTTTTTTATGTATAAGTGCTTCTATTGTTCAAATTGGCCAACATGTGATCAAATATTAACAGGACGGGCTTGGCAGGCATGCATTCACGTGACAACAAGGCGTGGGGAAGCAATAGAGTAAAAGATATCGAGTGGCACTTAAAGAAAGTATAGATTTTTTTCTCTCTCTCTTCTTTGCCTTCGTGTGAGTAACAGTAGCTTTGCTGTGATTTCAGCACCCTGGACAGCGGCACCGGCGCGGACCGCCACTAACACGGAGTGGGATCTATTCGCTCAGCTAGGATAGTGGCTGTCACTTTTTTCTTTCTTTCTTTTTTGGGTGTTCCTTTTTTACCTCGTTTTTTGGGGGGGTGCGTACATGTGAGAGAGAAAGAAAAGGAAAAAAACAAAGAGGGAGACAGTGTGTGAGAGCGCTTTCCAAAGGGAGCACCCCTTCTGCAAAGGAGAACCAAAGAGAAGAGGGGGAGAGAAAAAGAGAGAGAGAGAGAGAGGGAGAGAGAGAGAGAGAGGGAGAGAGAAAATAGAAAGGAGACGGTCCGTAGAGATCTGCTTTACTTGGCGCTCGGAGTTGTGTCGCCACTTAGAGCTTGCTGAAAGTTGAAACGGTAACACTGCGCACTTTCCGTAAAGCTGCACAGCGCCAACTTTGGGACATGCGAGTGTTGCTGGTGGAGATCTAACCACTGAGAGTGGTTTCAGCTCTTAAAAAGCAAAAGGTAAGAGACTGTCACCACTTGGATCTGTTCTTGTGTTGGGGCTTGTATGGGGCTTTGCTCCAGCGATGCTTTTTCCTCTTTCTTAAGTTTTGGGATCGGGGCGTTTTAAACCGACCCGAGGCCAGGTTGGGACGATCTGTCAGGCAGATGAAACACTGGTGGTCTCTGGACAGCCTCACTTTTAGCCGTGTTGCCTGTTTTTTGGCGCGTAGAGATGGTGTCGCTGAGAAAGTTGCTGTAGTTCAGCAGGACGGTGTTATGACTCATTCACAGAGCAGGGCTGCTGCTGGGGATGTTTAGATCTCACGATCTTGTCAGTGCGCTCTCATTAATGCGCCCGTGACGGAACATTTATGGGGCTGATAAGCAGGGAGCCTTCCACATTTGTACGTTTGCATTTTTTTATTTCTGTTGTCTTTGCGATGCATATTTATATATGTGTGTTATTTCTCTTTTTGGACGTGTGTAAGACGCTCAGTGATTTTTTTTTGTTACTGCGCGTGCAGCTCGTCTTGCTCATCATCACTTACGGAATCCCTCCTGTCCTTATGAATGGAGCCGGTGTGAGTCGTGGTCCGGGCTGTATGGAGCTCATTTTCATAGCTGGGGAAATAGGAAAGTCAGCACAAGCTGGTTTCTCCGTTAAACTGGTTTCTTTCAGAGAAAGATACGTATGCCTTGTTTTTGAATGAATGGATGGATGTTTATGTTGCTTGTGCATCTGTGTACATATAAATATATTTAAGAAATCTTTACTTATCTATCTATCTATATCTATCTATCGATCTATCTATCGATCTATCTATCTATCTATCTATCTATCTATCTATCTATCTATCTATCTCAATCTCTCTCTGTCTCACTCTCTCTCTCTCTCTCTCTATATATATATATATATATAGACAGAGAGAGAGAGTGAGCGAGATCTATATATGTGTTTTTTGTTTATATTTAGGTGTATATAATATATACATTTGTCTAGCTGCCTATCTCTTTTCTTTCTATTTTTATCTTTGTCTATGTATTTCTCTCTCTACATATCTGTCTGTCTGTCTGTCTGTCTGTCTGTCTGTCTGTCTATCTATCTATCTATCTTTCTATCTACATGCTTTTCATTAATGTGACACAATGAAGATTTTGTCCTCTTTATCTGTGTGTGTGCGCGTGCGTGTGTGCGCGAGCGCGTGTTTTCATTTTTCCTCCGAAATGGCTCGTGCGTTTCATTCATGCCGAGATTTGGAGCCCTGTGTTTCCAGCCTCGCGCCCCCCACTCCCTCCAGAGCCCCGTCCGCGCTGATCCTACATCAGATAAGCCCGATTCCAAGCCTTCCACTACACACTGATCCCACCCGAGATATAAGCCCTGCTCCAGCTTCCATTACTGATCCTGTAGCAGATAAACCACGGGGTCCTTCCCCACATCCCATCTGCCACTAAACTCACTAAAGCTCCCCTCCGCAGCCCCCTGCGCGAGTGTGAGGGGGGCTGCCTCGGCCCGGGAGGCTGCAGCTAGAGGCAGCTTTAGGAAAGGCGTGGTCACGCACTGCCTCTGATGGAGGCTCCGATAAGGAGGCTGGAGGAGCGGCGCGAGGGAGAGAGAGAGAGAGGGAGAGAAAAATACAGCACCACCAGCACCGCCGTCCTCACCATCCTCATCAGCACCCGTGACTATTTCTAGGACGATCTCTTTTTTTGTGACTTTTGGTGCCAAGTTGAGCGGCTCGCTGGATATGGGCCCAGGCTCGCGCTCTGTCTCCGTCTCGCGCGCGCACTTCTCTTCTCTCCTCTTTTGTAATCCCGGAGCGGCGCGAGGAGACGGGCTGTTTTTAGAGAATGAACGTAATATGATGGACCGTCATTAAGTTCGTTTTAAATCAGTAGCTTCTGCAGCGCCGGGAAAAATCCTCCGTCTCGAGCTCCGGCGTACAGGTTAACCGAGATCCATTTCTGCTCATTCCTGTAAACGCAGAAAGCCCCGGTGTAGAAATACGGGGGCTGGAAACGGCCTGTAAAGCACATTAAGCCATGCAGTGAGATCTCTGACCCTTAGATGTGTTGGTGATCATGTTGATCTTGCTTAAGCTTTGTGTTTGTGAACTGAAACAAATGATAAAAAAAATCTCATCCAACCTGGGTTATTTTTTTTTCTTTCTGCATGCTAGTGTTGTTATACAGCTGATGGATTTTTTTTTTGTCTCCTTTATAATGTCCAGTCATTTGTGTCGTGTTTTCCACCAACACCCCCTCCTATTTTTTATTATAAGTGAGGGATTTTTTCATGTTTTTTCATGAGAAACAAGGAAAGAGATGTGGGTTCATGGTGTGGGTGTGGGCTGGGGGGGAGATTGGAGGATGAGGGTGGGGGTTGGGGGGGTGGCACGACACACTTTGTATGTAGGGAGGGTTTTTTTTATAGAACTTTCTGCAATGTACGTCATCGGACCAGTCCATAAATGGGGTTGTGTCATCTTAGCGAGAATCTCCCTCTCTAACCCCCCTCCCCTCTCTCTCTCTCCCTCTGCCTCTCTCTCTCGCTCTCTCTCTCTCTCTTTCTCTCTCTGCACCCCGGTTGCTCTGCAGAGTTAGAGTGGGCGTCAATAACAAATCTAAGAATGGTAGGTTTCACTCCACATACGGCATAAGGCTGAACTACAGAATTCGAGCCAGGCTTTATGTTTTTCACACCAACAAGGCATTAATGGCGTTGTGTCCAAATGAAAAAGAAAAAAGGGACCAAAAGGAAACATAAAACTCGTTTATTATACCATTTTATTTGGTGCACTTTAAAACAAATATAGAAACATTTTGCGTCT
Source organism: Hepsetus odoe (assembly GCA_017165825.1). NCBI lineage: Eukaryota > Metazoa > Chordata > Actinopteri > Characiformes > Hepsetidae > Hepsetus > Hepsetus odoe. Next base: position 11,043,382 of record CM029391.1, on the reverse strand, counting down.
GGATCTGATTGGATTGCAGGTTGATTGGATCATGCTTGACGTGTTGAAATCCTCAGGGGAATGAGGAGCTCACGCAGGCAGCCATAAAAAAGGGGAAAAAGGAAAAAGGGTTCAGTACAATTAAAATAGAATAAAACAATATATTTGAATATGTACTACAACTACTGCTGCCAAATAATAATAATAATAATAATAATAATAAAAAAAATAACAACAACAACAACAACAATAATAATAATGCATCGTTATTATTATTATTATTATTATTATTATTTTATTATTATTGCAATACAATTTTAGATGCAATTAAATTCCGTAAATTTAATGCCTTTTTCTGTCTCAAATTAATGCTATTGATCAGCCTGTATAAAGAATAAATTTTAGGATTTGACGCGTCAGTTTGATGGGCTGAATACAGCCTTGTGATTTCAGACAATGTGTGAGCTCAATGTGTGATGCTGCTCCGATGGCGAGGGGATTTTTTTTTACCCTTTTTTTCTGCGCAACAGAGACGTGCTGAAAGGCGCGCTCTCCAGTGGGCTGCCTCGCGCATCTCATTCAGCGGTTTGGTGGAATATATAATGAGTGGGCAGCTCGGGGCTTGGAGGGGAGGAGGGTCAGTTTTACTTGTACAGACCATTTGGAGGCCATTATTTGGAACTGTTAACAAGCAGTGGGTCTTTTGAAATCAATGGTGTGTGTGTGCACGTGTGTGTTGCTTTTTGTATATGATTTTTCCTTTTATTCCCCAGTGCATTCAGATTAGAGGGGGGCTCTCTGTGTATAAGCTGTCACTGCTTGTTGTCCACCCACCTGTGTGCTCTAATCAGTGCTATAAAATGGAGTGATATTCTCTTCCAATGTGGAAGAGCTGGAGAGCAACACTAGTGCTGGTGCCTGGCAACTGGTGCTGCACAGAGGAATCCTCCAACTAACTCTTCACCAACATCAGTGCAAGGGTATGTATGCAAGACTCCTGCATTTTCTGGCAGTGCCATAACTTTGTGCGTGGGGGTGTTCATCTATGTGTGAAAGAGACAGGGTGGGAGCCTGTGTGAGTTGGCATGTGCCACTTACCAAGGCCATTAGTTTGACAAGCTGTTGGCAGCTTCATTTAAATATGTGTAAGTTATACCCTTCAGGTCATTAGGCTTGCTCTTGAGCTCCTTGTGGTCTGCACAATAATTGAGCATCATTCTGTGAATGGTTACAGTCAGTGCCTCAAGTATTCCAGAACTGCTCTTCGTCACCAAGCTTTTTTCTCAACAAATCATTACTGTACCCCAACGCCGACAGGTTATTACCGTACGCTTTAATTTTTAATCATGATTGTGTTGTAAGAAGTGGCCATGGTGCTTTCCACAAGCTAAGAGCCCTTGTGTAGATGCTTTATGACATGACTATAGTCAAAATGATGGCTTTGATAATCACAAAATGTCCAATGTGGAGCAGAGAAATACAGAATTTGAATAAGTGACCTTATGGATGCTGTCTGAAACAGACTAATTATGTAAATAGAGCTACATGCTACAAGTGTAGGTAGTGTGTAGATGGAGAACATGGAGGAGCTAGATTACCTGGGGATGTGTGCAAAAGGATAGAATGCAGCAGAAGGCTTATACCCCCATGGATACATTACCAGCAGAGGCGTTGTGTGCCACAAGGGATAGATTACAAACAAGTGTGTATGTCACTCTACAGTATACCTCACCATGCATTTGTTTGCAAAATGGGTTTTTATGTGTAGTCCAGGCCCTGATGGTCAGCTTTTCATAATAAGTATTTATTTTCATCGGATGTGGAACCAATACAGAGACCTGTTGTTTTGAATGATGATCACTAAAAAGCAGTTATGACTGGATTTGATGCTGGATGTCCCATTGGTAGAGAAGAGCAATGGGACTCCCCCTCAGACTCTGCTCTCATTCAGCCTGGCCACAAAGTTCAGGTACCCAGTAATGGGCAAAATGTACTGCTGGGGGGGGGGGTTTCTTTCAAGTTTCACTGGGTGACTCATTCATTTCAGTGCAGTTACACAGTGGAAATGTGAATACCTGCTAGAAGGAGTGTGTAAATACTCATGCTTGCACATAAATACACACCAACCCAATGCACTGTTTGGAAGAAAACTCATTGGTAGTGGTGGATAGTGTTCTTGTTAGGTTTCTGTTTTTATCTATTGTTAGATTTTTTAAATTTGCTTTTTCAGTTCAGCATGTGTTTGTTAAGTCCATTCTTTAGGTTCATACATTCATTTTTGGAGGAGCTGGGCCATGTCACCCCACAAAGAATTTTTGCAGCATTTTCATACACTCTTCAAAATAAAGGTTCCTTAACTGTCCTAGGCCTGATTGAACAATTCTAGAAAAATGGGTTCTTTAAATAATTTGTAAGTTCTCAATATTCCTCACATTCATACATCTCAATTATAAAAATGTTGCTTTTTTTTTAATAATTCACTGAGTGGTTCTCAAACTGCTCCTTGGGGACCCCAAGAGGTCCACATTTTTTCCTCTATTGATGTGAAATGTGGACCATCAGGCAGTCTTGGAGGACTGATTTGAGAACGACTGTTTTAGGAATTTAAAAGTAAATATGTTTAAAGAGTGGCATGCTATCTTTCCAGAAGGCCCAAATTCTTGGATTTGAAGCAGCTGTAGCAGATGAAAACTAATTAACTGTTGACCAAAATAAAAAATCTGTCTTTATGAAACAAAACATGGAGAATGCCTTTACTAGCTACTAGTGGTAATTTGCCTCTTTGAGAATGACACATGAACTTTGGCCCTGCCTCCTTGAAGGATCTGCAGCAGGGTGGTCCATGACCCTGAAGAAGCTCCAAGAGATGAACGAGCAGAGAGGAGTTTTTGAGAAAGCTGAGGTGACGTCATTAGCGACCCGACCTATTGGATAGAGACACGGCCATCGCTTCTGACGCCGCTCCGACTCTCTCAACATTCGACGAAACCCACACCTCTTCGTTTCTGTCAGAGGGCCACACTGTCACAAGAGTTCATCATTTGTCCAAGATAATGGGGAATCCAACTGATATCTGGTTATGCTTGGAAGCTCTTTTCAAATTACAGCTACAGGTTTCTGTCTAACTAGATTACTGTGGGGATCAACTTCAGTAGAGATGAAGTTCAGGGTATGTTTTTACATGAAATAACCATTGATAACTTTTTCTTAAAATTGTATTGCATAGGCTCTCCAACTCTGTGTCTGTGTGAGTTGTGGCTCTGTGTGGCTGACATTGTGCTGCATTTGCAATTCTGAGTGAGACTTACATTTTTGTTTTTGTGCACCTAATGAGAAGCAGAGTGATTTATTTATGAATTAACTGGCTGGAGCAGCACTGGCATGCTGTGTGTGTGTGTGTGTGTGTGTGTGTGTGTGTGTGTGTGTTTCCTTGAGGTTACTTTTTTTCCTCTCTTGGAGTCATGTCGCTCAGCAATTGCTGATGCAACTCTTTGTCATCCAGAGTTTGCCCTCTCCTCCTGTGATCCTATGGGTAGTGCTATATTCATCTTGGCTTATCCCTATAGGAGCTTGGAGGAAACTGTGTGTATGAGTGTGTTTGAGTGAGTGAAGGTGATAGTATACTCATGTCTTGGGTTTGTGTGAGATGCAGATGCTGTAATACATATTTGCAAATTTGATATGTGGATGTGAGTGTGTTTTTGTGTGCATGGGAGGTAAATTGTTAAAATGGGAGCTAAAAATATGATGAGTGTGTGTGTGTGTGTGTATGAGACAGAGCAGGTGTTAGCATCCTCTCCCATGCTGGGACCAGCAAGATCTGAACCTCCTCCACCTCATTACCTTAGACAGAGAATAATCATGATCACCTTCCTTCAAACTCATCGTTATAAATCTCACATCGGAGGTCCAATAACATGAGAATGCTGCTCCTTAAACACCTTAGCAAGACAAAAAAATCATATAGTCAGCAACAATGGATATTGGAAAGGTGGAGTGTAGGAAAAAAGGCCCTCGTTTGAAGTGTTCTGGGGTAACCTATGAAGGAGTTTGCGGTAGCTTAGGCAAAAGAAAGTCTTTTAGAAGACTTCCAATGGAAGCCATCCTTTAATATTACAGCTTTAACTACCACTGATCCCCAATTTATTTTTTAGCCTTACTGCCCATTTTCGCTTATATCCCATCATTGCCAATGATTGAGATCATTGACTCAAAAAAAGATGTTAGAAGAGATTGTTAGAAAAGCTATAGGTTGACACTTGACATACAAGATCCTCAATATAAAAAGGGTCTCAGTAGACAACTGACAGTGGTTTAAGGTATCACACCATAGAGACCTCCAGAAAAGAATAGGACCTTGATGTGGTGGAAATGAAGAGGAACCTCTTTACTTTGAAGTTGTTGCTTTTTTTTTATTGAATCACAAAAGCCACTATCCATTTCAGGAGATGACATATGGTCTTGTCACATGAAGGTGCTTTATCTGAACCCATCCAGTGTCCATCAACAAACAATGGTACCCAGGATGAATGAATGATTGGATGAACCAAACTGAACCAGCAAGTTCAGACACTGAGTGGAGAAAAGGTCTCCCAAAACACTCCCAAAGTGCCTAAATGTCAACTACGTCAGTTCACCAAGAGGTTGAAAAAAAAAACTGAAAACGTCTCTTATCACAGAAAGATCCATCTTGATAACACAGGCAGGAACAGTTAGCCTACAGAAAAAACACAAAAACTACAGAGAATAAACACTTAAACATACCCCACATTTAATTCACAGTAGCCTTGAATAACTTTAATGCTGAATGCATTTAAAATGAATATTTTATCTTCAGCCCACAGTCGTTCTAGTGAACCGACTCCTTCCAATGAACCGATTAAACTGATTCAGAACTCCAGACTAGAACTTCTTTTTTGCAGCTATTTATCATCTGACGTAAAGCGTAATGAAAGGTGAGCAGCCCAATTTAAAACTCCGACACATGTGTGCGTTTATAGCTTTTTTTTCGATTAAAATGGGCTTCACCTCTTTCATTTAAAGTTCTCTAATGATCGTAGACGCGCTGCCTGCTGTGCCGAGTCGCTGAATCGGAGCGTTGGAAAGGAATCAAATGAATCTTCGCTGTAAACTCCGAGCCGGCGGCGTCGGTCACGTGCCGCGACGTCACGCCTAGGTACCGTGGGTGCGAGGAGCGGCGCGCGGAGCCCCTCATTCGGAGCACGAGACGTCGCCGTGTTCGCGCGCGCTCGCCGTCTGCGCGAGGCTTAGCATGCCGTCCGGAGAGACATGGAGAGCAGCGCCCCGAGCGCGCACTTTCCACCATCAATAATTTAACTCTTCTGCTCCGAAGCTGCAAAGAAGAGAGGCGACTTGAGCGAACAGTTGAGGGGGGAAAAAACATCAGCGGGCTTATTACTATAAAAAAACAAACCAAACAAACAAACAAACAAAAAAAAAAAAAAAAAAAACAACCTTAACATCCCAGATGACACTGTCCTGCTGAATGGTCTGCTTTACCCACTGGACAGTAAAAGGTAGGAGTTGCATTGCTTGATGATGAAGAAGGGGTGGAAGAAAAACTGTTAGGACAGCCGCCCTTATTGTGCGGATTTAGTGTGATGCTGTGAAGTGGGTCAGAAAAGTTGGGTTTCAGGTTTAAGTCTCACCTGGAGCTCTACAGTAGTAGAGAGTTTTTTGCAGGTTTTTTTCTGCCCTGTTTTGTCTGTTAAAGCCAAGTTGATCGCGTTTAGGAGGCTTAGACTCAGGACTGTTGGGTTCACGACTTAGGAAACTTGAGCCCTGCGGCTAGGCTTACATCTTAGGCCGGTCTAATCAGCACCGAAGGCGAGGCTTTCGAATCAAACTTTGGTGTGTGTGGTAATTATTTGAATGCTCACTTCCTGACTACCACACAAGGATGCAAACAAGCCCACCTGACTTCATGCATTAATCCTGCAGCCACTTTGTTTTAATGGTTTACTCTCAGGCCTGTCAGTATTATCAATCAATGTGTGATATGGAGAGCAAGAAGCCATCGTTTTACATTTTCTTTTTCTTTTTTGGTAGGTTTTGGGGACTTAATGACGTTTTTTAGGCTATTCATTAGTCAGGTATTCTGAATGGTGTTTGTAACAATTCTGTATTTTGATTTTTTTTTAATTTATTTGATGCTCTTAATTCTTTTTAATGCTTTCTTTCTGTTTGTGCATGCCTGTGCATTAAAGCTACACTATGTGCTGGAAACCAAGCCTGGGCTTTTTGAGAACAAGCCAATGTTTTATGCAGACAAATGCGCCCTCTAGCGTTCATGCTGCCCAAATCACTAAGTACAGCCTGGATCATGTTGCTGATGCTACCTGGCCTGGTTTCTATCAGCTGAAACAAAGCTGTCCTTCTGCTTTTTTATTGGATCAAATGACTTAAAAATACACCTCTTGCAGGCCTCTTGTTAAAACTCTGATGAGCATTATTTTTTTACATCTTCTCAATAGCTGAGGAACAAAGTAGCCTACATGGAAACAGCCCCTATCAGCATCGCAGTAGCAAATCTTGGATGATATTTCCGACACGGATCCTGCCAGTGCTTGTCCTTTCTCTTGTTACGAGAAGAGCCGAAACTTATACATTAATCATTACCATTGTAAAGTTACAGCTGGTTTGCTTCCCCACTTTCCGAGAGACGGGAGGCCTACACACCGGACGACTTCAAGAGGATGCGTTTAGGCTAGGGAATACATTAAAAGTGCTCCTGACTTTGTGACATTTTTGCCCAAGAATGGGTTCGGAACAGTTGCTTACGGTCGGCTGTTTGACATGATCTGCTCTGCAGATGGGATCATGTTTTTCTTTATGCGCAAAGTTTGATGGGACCTCTTTTAAGAAGGGCACAAATTCATTCTGTTCATCAGCCCTTTCGGGACAAAGCCACAAAGTAAAAGTTTTTTTAATGAGTGGGCGGACGACCAAGAAGTCACAGAAGTTCGAGATCAAAACCTCAGCATCTCCTGTCGTGTTGGGTGTGCGCCTTTTGCACAGCTGTGTTACATTGTGGTGGGAACCACAATCACCTGAGGATGTACTTCAAAGGATTCTGTGTATGTCTTGCACCCACTTAAGCTGAATGAGACTGAGCCAAAGTCTCTGCGAACTGCCTGCCATTTGCCGCTGTTTGATCCCTCCCTGAGATTAATGATTAGCTTGGCATGAAGCTCTAGCACAGTCGATGCACGACCACTGAATGGTCTGAGTTTAGCAGGAATCGGTCAACACTGTACGTGCGAAGTTTACACTTTTCATCTCCGTGTGGTTAGCGAAGTAGCTCGCCGCTCGGAGCCAACGCATGTCAACAGGTTCTATTGGCAAATCGGGAGCACAGGGCATTGCTATACTGTTCTCATGGATTACTTGCTTTTATGAAGATCAGAAAGATATAGGACCTTTTGTTAAGGTATTTTGTCATGAAGTACCCGCTTTTATCTCGAGCGAGACTATATATAAGGTTCCTTTCTTGTGATCTGCTTTTCATTTCACCCCAGCTTGGGTGTCCTTTCAAATAACCCTGCTACATATAGGCACACAGAGAATAAAAAGTTCACATTTTTTCCCCCTCATAGAATGCCAAAGCTAACACAAGCTTCAGTTGCCGCTGCACTTTCATGTTGGCAAAGCTTCATCTGTCTGTCAGGAAAGGGATTTCTTTGGTAATCCCTGCATGGCATGGAGACTTAAGCAAATAGGGTTGTGGCAAAGCAGGAGCGTGCAAAGTGAACCGCCCTGTCCTACCAGCTCTTCTCTAAACAATTGAGCAGGTGCACATCCTACCCCCTCAAACAACAGTGGCAGTGATCATGCTTCAGCAGAGATCAATCAGATTTTGGAATGAAAAGTGTCTGAAAGTACTCCCATTAAGCCCCCTCAGGTGTGGGAAGGTGTGTATCTGTTATTAAATACAGCTGTGTGGATAGCGTATCATCACTGCACCTTTAGGCCTCTTTTGTAGATCGGGAGGTCATCTTAGGCTCGAGAGGCCAAAACGTTGCGAACGAATATGGGGCTCATTCAGAGGCCTCTGATGCATCTGGCTCCCATGGTGACAGCTTATGTCTCACAAAAGAGGCACAAAACATGTGATCTCCCATTTCTGTTTGCTTTCATGACTTTCACAGATTGCTCTACAGATTGAACCCCACGCGTGTGCACACGCCGTGTTTGCATACATCGACAGGATATTGATACTGGGTGCGCAGAACGCAATTCGGGAGGAAAAACACACACGTCGCCACATATTAAAGCGGAACAAACGCATCTGCGGCAGTAATTTGGTTTTTCCTTTTCTGGTTTGAACATGATAGAGTGTCTCGCTTATTGCCGACTTGGTCCCAAAGCAATAAACTGATTCACCATCTAGATTGCGTTTTAACAGGAAGGTGATTGAGAGCATAATCCATATTGATTCGCCTGATGGAAAGAGGAAATAGCGGGGTCAGAAATAAAATCGTTTGTTGTTCCTGGTGAGAGGGGACCCCAGAGGAATGGCAAGCAATTGCAAGCTGATGAGTGCCACTAACCCACCCACCCCACCCCACCCTCACTACCCCTTCCAACACTACACATACACACTCCTCCTTCCCGCCTTCCACCTCCCTGCCTGCCTCCCTTCCTCTGGGCCGCCTTGGAGACCTGGAAGAGACGTCATTAGGGTTGTTATGCTGAGAAATGACGCTCGACACCCCCACCCACACACACACACATATACACATTTGCACACACACAGACAACACACCACCACAAGCTCATCCATATGCACACACTCAACAACCTTCCGCTGCTTAAGATTTGTGGAGAAGAAGATGCAGTCCAGCTTCTAACTCCATAGCAGTTACCTACTTGAAACTACCCACTGCACCTTTTTGCCATTTGTTTTTAGCACAGAGGCAGACAAAACTGCTGAAGCAGCTCCTCAGCATCAGCATGTACTGTGTAAGTGTTATCTGGGCCATGTGCACTTTTTAAGAGCATCTTTCCAGGCAGGTAGTACTGTAAGAGGCCAAGTGTAGCAGGAAGCCTTCCTGTCACCACTGCTGCTGCTGATCTTTCAGTGGCACCAGCATCTTACATAAATACCTCCCTCATTAAAAAGGGGGACAGATGTTTGCTAATTGAGATCATCACAAAACTGGGGCAGCTACTGGGCTGTGGCCATGCGTGCATTTAGTGTGTACGTAAACCCACATTAGGGGCCGTTCCGGAAGGGTGGGAGGGGTGCCGACGAAAATACATCCCGTCCCTGAAGATGTAACACATTTGGAGGAATTTCAAACAAGTGAGCAAGTGTGAAATAAGGCGGATTCTGCTCCTAATCCTCTCGACGGCACTTTAAAAATCCTCTCAGAAGGGTCCGTGGAGGTAATTGCTGACGATGTAAGCTTTTTTCCCCCTCTCCATGACTGGAAAAGCTGACGGGCTGAAACATCTTTTTTTCATCCAGAAGCAGTGCAGTATGCACATTTTTTCATCCTCATTTGATTAGGATTGACCTGTCCTCCACAGCTGCAATCCTAGCCTGTCTGTCTGTCTAGATTGAGTATGTTTATTTTTCCTCTGGTTGTGAGAGAGGGACAGATTAAGGAAGCTCCTGTGTCAGCTCACGGACGTACGCGCAACTAAATGTGCACACCCCCACACGCGCGCGCACCAACGCGCCTCACTGGGTGGAACGTCACTCGGCGCACAGGGACTCAAGCGCTCATTAAGGAGAAGCGCTGCGATATTCTGAATCGAGACCGTGGGACTCCCAGCCCGACTATTTATAGCCGCAGTGTCTCCATGGCAGTCACCACTGCGCTGGCGAAGCGCAGCCAGCGGCCCCAGACACCAATTAAGAATGAAACAAAAACGCCTTTTTACACTAGGCGTGGCACACGATTAACCCTCCCCCTCTTCTAAACTCTCACACTTACGCACACACCCTCCACACCCCTTTGGTTCTGTGAGAAAGTGAGTGCATCCTCCTTGCCTTCGCTGAGGCTGCTCGGGGCAGAAGGAGGACGCAGGGAAGCAGGATGGACGAGCCTTGCTGCGGCGCTGGCTATTTTTAAAAAGCTCCCCCATCACCACCCCTCCTCCCCACCCCAGCCCATCCTCCTTCTCCTCCTCTTCTTCTTCCTCCCCCTCCTCCTTCTCCTCAGGAAGAAGTGGAGCAAGAGAGGGATATCTTTTTTGTTGTTGTGTTTTTGGATGCCCCCTCCTGCTGTTGTTTGGGAAGTGTTGCGGCTGTGAGTTTTGGGATGTCTACGGATGAGATGAATTGCTGTGAGTCATAGGGGCTTCAGAGAGGTAAGGGGGGGGGGGGTGCTCAGGCAGTCCTGGGTAACTCTGCATCTTTCCATTGCTTGACACTCAGGGGGTCTTAAAAGCCATCTTGACCCACATGCTGGAAATGATACTAAAGTGCATGAAGTCGCTGCTGTGAATGACTGACTGAATGAATGGCATTCTGTCGTCGTCCGCCTTGTATAACTCAGCCTGCCATCTCAGATACGCCTCTCTCTCTCTCCTCTCTCATTAACCCCCTCTTGCTGTCTCCGGTGAGGTGATCTGTCTTTAGTAAGTGATCACATACAAAGATGACTTGTCCTTGGTTGAAACTAACTTGAGATGAACTGAAAGCAAGCTTAGATGAATTGAAATATTGAATGGAGCTATAAGAGAGTGTTCTAAATCCCTGAAGATAAGCACCATTCATAAAATCATTTCAAAGTGAGTTGATCAGGCGGTGGCACAGTTTCTTGCATTGCCGCATGGGAGCAGTGAATTAAAAAGCATTTGATATCATAGAGCTGATATCATGGATAACCAAAATCAAGCATGGTAGCAAAGTGAAGAGCTTTTGTGGCACGTAAGTTTTCTGCTGTTTTTATTGGTGATTATTTTTAAGAAGTTTTAAACTTTAGTTAGAATAATTCACCTTTATTTAATGACTGTTGCTCTGTATTACTTTTTTTTCCAAATCATTACAAAATTTAGTAGCTGTCTTTTGCTTCTGAAGGACTTTTAAGAAAGCAGTGGTAAGCAAAAAGCCTCCATCCATGTGTGTGGATCACACACCAATAGTCACTTTTCTGAATCAGTGTTGCATTGGTCCAGTGGGATGCTACAGCAGGATGGCTGTCCTCAGGAGAGAAGGAGGAGGAGGAAGGAGGGAGGAGGAAAGGGGGAGTGGGTGAGAGCCTCTCATGTCCTCCTAATGATACTCCTGAGTCTCTGCATTTAGCCCTGTGTGTGTGTTTGTGTGTGTGGGGACAGATCCGATGTGCTGCGTCAGTAGTGCTAAAGCTCCCCAAGGCCTCCACTTGCCAGCAACTAAAAATGAAACAAAGAAATAACAAGCTGGCATGTTGTGTTTCTGTTGTCGTGAAGTGGGAAGCTGATTTTAGAGCTGCGACTCTGATCACAGCTTTCACAGGAGCATCACACGCCAGGGGGAGCAATCGTAAACGAGTCAACAAGCACTTCAGGGAATCAGATCTAATTGACCAACATGACAAAAAGTATTGCAGCATCACATTAATGTTCCATTAACATAACAGTTGACCTGCAGTAATGAGGCAGCAGAGTAATGCATTACCTTAATACCTTTAGCTGTAAGAGCCTGTATGTGCAGGCACAGCTCACATTCTCACTCTCTTAATAGCACTTATGTATTTTCACTACAGTTGCCAAACTATTTATAGTTGGTGAATAATAAGTCTTAAATATTAAAAAATTAATAGAAATAAATATTATCAATTGAATAAAAATTATGCAGATTGTACTATATAATTTACTGACACTGACTTAATCCATTTCTGGTTTAAACCATTTCAGTATATTTAGACATTTTGTCTCATTTTGTCTTTATCACAATGCCAGTTTCTGCTTTTATACAAAGCAGTGTCTTTTTTTTGGTCAGCAAACATCACCCCCTACCCTTCCTGAAGTCTATTACATTTTGTCAATGCAAAAAAAACTTTTTTGCATCATATTACCATTATTGAGCATTATGGAGCACTTTTGTAAAACATAACAATGTATTTTTTGTGATGGTGAATAACCATCACTATTGGATCAGCTGATGTTTTCAGCTCTTGTTGGTCACTGTGCAGTGTTCACTGTTTTGTGATTGATATTCTTCAAGAAATTAAAGTTTTGTATTCTTTTCATCCCTCATTCTCTCTTTCTTCACCCCAAACCACTTCCCCTCCCCCCTCACTTCTTGCTCTGTCCAGTTCCAACAGGTCAGAAGAGTGATGACCATCCTGTTCCTTACTATGGTTATTTCATACTTCAGTTGCATGAGAGCTGCGCCCATGAGAGAGGTCCCGGGCGTGCAAGGGGGTGGCCACCGAGGCGCCGAGGGCTACTTGGAGGCCGCCGCCGCAGCTGTGGCCTCGGCCAGCCGGGGCCACGGGACTCCACAGAGCGGGGGTGGGTTGCCCTCGCTCACGGACACTTTCGAGCAGGTGATCGAGGAGCTGCTGGAGGCGGAAGGAGGTGTAGAGGAGGAGGTGGGCGGGGCCATGCAGCACTTGGGGCCCGGGGCCCACCAGGGCCAGGGAGGGGGGGGTCCCGCAGCTGCAGCAGCAGTGGCAGCCGAATCGAAGGACGTCGACATGTACGCCTCGCGGGTGATGATCAGCAACCAAGTGCCTTTGGAGCCGCCGTTGCTCTTTCTCTTGGAGGAATACAAAAACTACCTGGACGCCGCCAACATGTCCATGCGCGTGCGGCGGCACTCAGACCCCGCGCGCCGTGGGGAGCTCAGCGTGTGTGACAGTATTAGCCAGTGGGTGACGGCCGTGGACAAAAAGACGGCCATCGACATGTCCGGCCAGACCGTCACCGTGCTAGAGAAGGTCCCTGTGGCCAACGGTCAGCTGAAGCAATACTTTTATGAGACCAAATGCAACCCCCTGGGTTACACAAAGGAGGGCTGCAGAGGAATAGACAAGCGGCACTATAACTCGCAATGCCGGACAACCCAGTCATACGTGCGAGCCCTCACCATGGATAGCAAACGGAAGATCGGATGGAGGTTTATACGGATAGACACTTCGTGTGTATGCACATTGACCATTAAGAGGGGGAGATAGTGCACACAATGTATAGATTTTATTGAGAGTTCTAAAAAAACAGAGAGAGAAAAGAGTAAATATCTATTTGTATATATACATAACAGGGTAAATTATTCCGTCAGATGAAAATTTTATGGACTGCATGTAAAAAAGATAAAGTTTATACAGTAAAAGTGATACTACAGTCTATTTATTGAACATATTCATGACCTTGTAAACAATTAAAAAAAGATCTGATCAGTCATTTGCGCCCAGTTCAAATTACTATATCACATTCCTCAAGACATTGTGGTTTTTACGTTGCCAAGAACTCAAGAAATGAGGGGAGGAGAGAGGAGAGAGGAGAGAGGAGAGGGAGAATTACATAAGTGAGAAAAAAAACTTGCATGCTGCTTCAATTGTGATTTGAAAAAAAAAACAAAAAAAAACTGTCCTCTTTTGGAAAGCAAGGAAACTATTCCAACCAAAACATCTGTTTACATTCTCAGCAGTGACAGGACGTCCTCCTCTAAGTACTTTATCTGTTTCCTATTCTAAACCTCTCAAAGTAATGTTGGAATTACATACTATGTCAAGGTGCTGTTGTCAAAGCTTTGCTGTTTATTTTTTTATCCCCACAAAATGAAAGAAAAAACTATAAATACTATATATATATATATATATATATATATATATATATATATATATATATATATATAGAAATCTATTCATGACATGTTCTGGATTAATATAATTCATTTTGTATGTTGTGAAGTTGTTTGCAATATTAAATTGAAATATTTGAAGAAATAAAAATGACTATAGGCAACTGAAAAGCAAAACCAATGTCAATAAAGTTTGAGTTCTCCCTTTGCAGGTTTAAATTCAGCACAATCCAGATTATATCATAAAATAATCCGTTTTCTTGCCATAAATTGAGCCTAGTTTTTTTGGGGTTTTTTTTACACAGTGCAGCAAAAATATTTATTTGGACCTGGCTGGCTTGATCTGTGTCTAAAAAAACTAGACATCCTGGTTAATAATTGATTGAAAATTGTTTATAAGCATTATTTCTAATGGTTAGCCAATTAACAAAGGAGGTTTTCTAAAATAGAGGTTTTATAATACAAGAAAAATTTAGATCAGAGCTAAACATGCAAAGTGGCACCTGCTCAAAAAATCTCACACACAAACTGGCTGAGTGGGGAATGATCTTTCGGCTTATTCAGGTAAGAACTGCAGCAAACATGGAGCTTCAGATCATCTGCGATGGAGGTTTCAGAAGACAGAGGTGCCTCCTACTTGGTGGGGATGTTCAATCATGGGTCAAGGGCTATCCATTGCTAAGATATTATCTTTGAAAAGAAGAGATCAACGCATTCAACACATCCACCCTGACATGACATTGGATCCATCTCTGCACAAACCTACTTTCACTCATAGATTGTTATCAGACACATGACTTTGAAGTGTTGACACTGGGACAGTGGAGAAAATGCACAATGTGGGTATAATTACACTGCAGTCAGTCATAAATATTTCAGTATTACTAGGGTTTGTTAGAAAGCTATAATAACATTTTATAAAAATATTCAAAAACATCAACTCATTTTCCTTAGCATCAGCAGCTAACAGTGAAAGAAAATGTACAACAATCAGTTTAGACTGTTGTTTCCATCAACTTGATGATGGCACATGATAAAGCCATTGTATAGTATTTGGCTATTATAACACTGTCTCTACACATTTCACAAAAAGACACATCACTCAAACAGGAAAGTCCTCAACATAAATATAAAAAAATGCCCTGTCCTATAGTGATATAGCCTGAATGAACAGAAAGAATATATTTTAGATAGGCCATAGCCACTGCTGTAACATTTCTCCCTGACCAACTCTATACTTGAGTTATTTTGGTTGAGGTTCAAATTGTCCCCCTGTTCAAAGCAATGCTTGGTAAGGCCCGATAGAGCACTGTCCCATTTGCCTCAGAAATAGGCCACGATGTGCATGTCCCTTTCTGACTTATATAAAACATAGTTCCAGTAGTTTTTTTGTAAAATTACTACAACGCTGGACCTTAGGTCCTTCCAATAGGATAGTCTGGACTGCTGCATTATCTAAATGACTAAAGAATCCATTTATATATTCATATAAGATACAGTTCATTCTTTTTTTTTAAGACTAAGACTTTTTTTAGATTATAAGACAGCACCACAGTAACATTTTTTATGCTTGACAAAACTATTATTATTAATATATAATACTATTATATTAATAACTATTATTAGTATATATGTGTACATGTGTGTGTGTATATATATATATATATATATATATATATATATATATCCATCCATTGTCTGCCGCTTGTCCCAAACGGGGTCGTGGGGGAGTGCTGGTGTCCAACCCAGCGCACACAGTGCGAGGACGGGGGACGCACCCTGGACAGGTCGCCAGCTCATCGCAGGGAGGAGCGGGACGGGGACGGTACCTTGCTCAAGGGTACCTCAGGGCAACCCATTGGGAAGGGGTTCGAACCCCCGATCCTCCAATCATGTGGCCAACGCCCTAACCACTAGGCCACCACTGCCCCCTTATATATATATATATATATATATACACACACACAGTACTTTGCAAAGGTTTTAGGCAGGTGTGAAAAAATGCTGTAAACAAAGAATGCTTTCAGAAATATAAATAATGATTGTTTATTTTTATCAATTTACAAAATGCAAAGTGAGCGAACAAAAGAAAAATCTAAATCAAATCAATATTTGGTGTGACCACCCTTTGCCTTCAAACCAGCATCAGTTCTTCTAGGTACACTTGCACAAAGTCAGGGATTCTGTAGGATTATAGTCGGTGTATGATCAACCAATTTTACCAAACAGGTGCTGATGATCATCAGTGTCACACGGAGGCTGAAACACAGTCATGTCTGGAACGACCTCCCAGCCGAGTTCCTTCAAAAACTGGGTGCAAGTGTACCTAGAAGAACTGATGCTGTTTTGAAGGCAAAGGGTGGTCACACCAAATATTGATCTGATTTAGATTTCTCTTTTGTTCATTCAGTGCATTTTGATGATTGATGAAAATAAATGACTAACACTTCCATTTCTGAAAGCATTCTTTGCTTACAGCATTTTTTCACACCTGCCTAAAACCTTTGCACAGTACTGTACACATATATGTATATAAGTGTGTGTGTGTGTGTGTGTATACATATACAAACATAAAACAATAGTTATTAGTATATAATAATATACTATATAACTACTTATTCATTTACATTCAGTATTAAATAATAACAGGCTGCATAATTAAGTTAATAGCATTCATAATGCTCTATAATTTAGGTAATTGTGCCTTATGGCCAGTAGATGGTAACACATACTAAGAAGACCTGCAGAATCCCACATATCTGATTGAATTACTCTGTCTTGGACACATCGTTGGCCAATTCCAGTAATCTACAGCTTTATTTGACTTCTGTTTCAGTGATGTAGCTCTCTGTTGGGTCCTGTTCAGGACTCTACCCTCACTGATAATAAAAACGTTGTTCTGCACGGGCTTGCGTTGCCGTTTCTCTGTCTGACAGGGGAGGAACTGTAAATGCGCAAACTGTGCGCAATGAGGATCCTCTTCGACTCCCCCTGTAATCTCTTCGCATTAGCTACAAACAGCGCAGAGACGGTGCCGATCGGTCGAGTCATTCTAAAGCACAAGAGGAATATCCCGGGCTAAAATGGCCTCCCTGGGGGAACCCGTGAGACTAGAAAGAGGTAAACAACACGATGGAGTTTGTTATTTAAGGTTTTAACAGTGAGGGGAACGCTGTGAGTCCCGGCAGCCCACTGGTGATGCTAGCTGAGAATGAACTCGATGCTAGCTAACATTTAGCTCTCCTGACAACTACTCTTAATAGTTTCTGGAAGAAACCCCGGATGAAAATATGTGTTTATAAAGCGACTGCGAGCTAAAGTCGAGGAGACAACGTGTTAAGAAGAAGTCAGAGGTATCTGTTCTCCAGAACTAATCCGCGTTAGCAGACTAGCTCGACGGCGGTTAATCTTTTGTGTGCCAGAGATCAGACGACCTGATTATCTTTACTTACATTTAATACAACTCTACAGAGGTATCACACACACACGCACAGGGACCATGATCTGTGCCAAAGCTGGCTCTTAATCGCGAAAATATAATGGAAGTACCTTCAGGTTTTGTGGTTTCAGTGAGTCACTGATTTATTCAGTTTAGATGAGGGTTAATTTAAAATGTAGTGAGATAAGTGTTTCTATAAAATGACTCTGTAGATCAGAGTTAACAACATGTGTTGCCATTTCTGAAAAATCCCCATTTAGATTCTGTGAGGCTTTAACCATTCATTTCTGTGGGATAGGACAGGATTTAATGCAATCCAGATTAAACTTGGTGGCTGTTGGATAAGATGTCAGAATCCCTGTTCGTTGGCAGGACCTGTTGGTGCCACTTAAATAGCCACAAAGGAAAGTAATACCATGATCACAGCATGACTGTTACAACATCTTACTAGGAGCCCAGTGTCCTGATCCCAGTTTACACATGGTGAAGGTTTAATTGTAGGCCTGCTTGGTGATCTGGTCTTAATTCACAGAAACCTTCCCTTCACAGACATCTCTCGGGCAATCGAGCTACTGGACAAGCTCCAGAGGACAGGAGAAGTACCTCCTCAAAAACTGCAGGCCCTGCAGAGGGTTTTGCAAAGCGAGTTCTGCAATGCTGTTCGGGAGGTGAGCTTACATTGATGTCTCCAAATGAATATTGCAATTAACTATTTAATAAAGTGATTTTTCTTCTCTCAGAAAAGCGAGGATGTATTATAAGCTCCAGGTGACTGGGGATGCAATACTTGTATAGATCAGCCTGCATTATATCTTGTTCAGACATTTTATTTCTACTTTAAGTCCTACAAATGAAATAATGAAGGATGTAGCAGAGATTGTTAGTTTTATGTTGTGAAATAAAAATGGCCAAATTAATATCGTACTGAAATCTCCACAAATAGTAGAGCTGTTTACAATTGATTGTGACTTTCTTTCCTTCCTTTCTCATCTCACAGACATGGTTCTTAGATGCAAAGTGCTTTTGTCCATGTAGTGAGCCTAAGAATTTGCTGGCAGCTGAGTCAACTCTACCCTGCTGCTTTGTCATCTGTCATATCTTTTATTATTTATTTATTTTTCTTCTGGCTCTTGAGGCCAAAACACATTGTGATGCTCTGGCAAAAGGGTAGCGCACACAAACCATTACATCATGTTGAAATCCTTTAATCTTACGTAAAGATATCTTACATACAGTACTGTGCAAATGTTTTAGGCAGGTGTGGAAAAAATGCTGTAAACAAAGAACGCTTTCAGATATGGAAGTGTTAATCATTTATTTTCATCAATCAACAAAATGCAGTGAATGAACAAAAGATAAATCTAAATCAAATCAATATTTGGTGTGACCACCCTTTGCCTTCAAAACAGCATCAATTCTTCTAGGTACACTTGCACACAGTGTTTGAAGGAACTCGGCTGGTAGGTTGTTCATCAACGTCTTGGAGAACTAACCACAGATCTTCTGTGGATGTAGCTTCCTCACATCCTTCTGTCTCTTCATGTAATCCAGACACACTGGATGATGTTGAGATCAGGGCTCTGTGGGGGCCAGAAGAACTGATGCTGGTTTGAAAGCAAAAGGTAGTAACGCCAAATATTGATTTGATTTAGATTTTTCTTTTGTTCGCTCACTTTGCATTTTGTAAATGGATAAAAATAAACAATCATTATATTTCTCATTATATCATTATATTTATTATATTTTATTTCTGAAAGCATTCTTTATTTACAGAATTTTTTTCACACCTGCCTAAAACTTTTGCACAGTACTGTAAAAGTGGTCTATTTTTTACCCTAAAAAATTTACCCTAAAATGAGTAGAAAATCTAAAAAAAGGTTCCGTTAAGAGTTCAGCTGCACAATGCAGAGCTGTGCTTTTTACAGTTCACATCAAGATCAGTGTCACCAGCATGAGAGAATTTGTCTGTAAAAGAAAGAATAGCTTTTCCCAAAAATATCATTTTTTTTTTTTTTTTTTGGTCTGTTGGATTCATTAAGCGATGTGTTCTTCATTCTCTATGGTGTAAACCAAAAAATCCCTCAGCAAGGCTGATGCATACACATACACACACACACACAAGAAAAAACTAGCTAACATCGCTGCTCTCCCATATCAAAAACGAGAGCAATAATAAACTGATAAAATTATGATATGATTCCTGAAGTACGAGAACAGCTTTCTAGGTTATACAGAAGTGCTATGCAGTAATGCAAACATATTTAAGCTGGTTTGGGGGATGTTAACATGGTGAAAAAAATCTCCATACTTTAAGAAGTACATCATATAACACTCCATTTATTCATTTGTTTGTTAACAAAAACAACTATCAGAATCTATAAACGGCAATTGCAGATGATTGTGATAGTTTTTTGCACTTTCTCTTAAACAGTTTGCATTGTTTTCATGAATAGTGCACAATAATCAAACATTTGTGATATTTTTTTAAAACCTGTTTTTCAGTCTTTATGCTTATGTAAACATGTTTGTCAGGGCCTTTTGTTGAAATAAAAATGTGTTATTTTGTTCTTAAGCTGCAGTGGGGCAATTTGAACCATTCTTTTATGGCCAGTTTTCTAAGTATGTGACAAAGGTGGTGAAGATGGCTTTAGGAAGGCTACTGAAACATAATTAGTTTATTGCTACAGCAGTATCACACATGATTCTTTCTCACAAGCTCTAAAAGTTGTGAATACGAATACCATCCATGTGGTATCATTAGCCCATTCACGCCTAAGGAAAGTTCGACTCGTTCTTGGCTGATCTCTCAGATCTGTGCCTACGCATGCTTGTTAAATGAGCCCTCCTATGGCAGAGTGTGGCTTTTTTACTCATACTTCAACACTTGGGCCACTCATTTTTTTCCCCCTGGAGAAATGACCTGATTTATGCTTTTCTTCAGCAGGTGATGCGTGACTGTGTCTGGAGAGTTATGGCTCAGTAGTTGATAAGAACATTAACTGCTGAGTGACTCAACAGTGCTGTGCACTTTGCTGTTTATATATTCCGTACTCAGGATCAGCTCCTGAATCCTGTACTCTTGAAGTATCTCAAAGCAAATGCTAGCGCAAAGCTAGAATTCCCCATTTGTTGTTATTTTAGCCATTTAACAGTTCATAGATTAAATTTTTTGCTTTGAGAATACTGACCTAGATTTTATGGTTTGATGTTGGGTGCTGATGCGTTTGACTTACATGAACATGATGATATATAAAGAATATAGAATATGAAGTTTGTTGATTCATGTATTTGCTCTTTGCTCTTTGTATGCTTACAGGTTTATGAACATGTGTATGAGACAGTTGATATTAACAGTAGTCCAGAAGTCAGAGCCAATGCCACAGCAAAGGTAATTTTTTCATATTTTATGTTGGCTTTTCATACCTATTTATGATTTTGATCAACTTCCTGTTGATCTCAAAGCATTATAATATGCTTTTTTTAAATGGTTAATTACTTGAAATGTTTTCATTTGGATTTGACATCCTGTAGTTTTTAGAGAAAGAGTGCAACAGTTTCAAAAATTTAACTTTGCAGCTGCATTTTGCGAGTGTTGGATGACAAAGGAATCGTGCTCTTCAGTGTGTTGTAAGAATATCCTAGGATGTTTTGCTTCAGACATAATTCTCCAAGACAACAAAAGCATTTTTACCAAATGTAAAAAAGCTATTTTAGAATGTATAAATCAAGCATAAATTTACTTTTCTTACAAAATGTAAAAGTAAAAATGTAAAAAAGACTTTTGCATATATCTGCTTGTGGAATTTTGACAGAGATAGTGTGTGTATATATATATACACAGTGCAACTTTCAGAAAACATACCTGCTGCTTGTGCATAATGAAAGATACTTTTCCATGCATCGGTTGTGACCGCAGTGGTCCACATCTGTGTCCTTATGAGTTGGTCCAGAGCCCTCCAGGTTGTACTATGTGTGCTTCACAGTTTATTTCAGCACATGTATGAATTAGGCTTCCCTGAGGTTATTTTTTCATTTATTCATTAGATCTTTCCTTTTTAAACTTGTTCAGTATTTATCCGTCTATTTATTTTTATGATGAGAAATAAACTAAATAAATAAATAATTATAAATATAATATGTTACTATTTGTTATGCATTTGTTTTGTTTTTTTATTTATCTAATGCACATTTGCCTACTCCCATTTAAATGGTTAGAATTTGAACGCTGATATAACACTTTTTTTTCTTTGAGGGGAAAACACTTATTGTACCCTTGCCCTTCTCAGTTTCTACTAGTACCATGTGAAGTGTCCTTAGTTTGCTCTCACTGCAATATAAGTGCTTTTTCTTGCTCGTGATGCAGGCCACTGTGGCAGCATTTGCAGCAAGCGAAGGCCACTCTCACCCTCGTGTTGTGGAACTCCCGAAGACAGAGGAGGGTCTGGGCTTTAATATCATGGGAGGAAAGGAACAGAACTCCCCCATCTATATATCCCGCATCATCCCTGGAGGCATTGCTGACCGCCACGGTGGCCTGAAGAGAGGAGACCAGCTGCTGTCTGTCAATGGAGTAGTAAGTCCACTGTTTCTATGCAACTTTACATTTGTATAAAGCTGTTGGAAATAAACTTGGCTTTTATTCTTAGAAATTATGTCATTAAAATTACTATTCCTTTGTTTTTGTACTACCTAGTAACATCAGCATGCTTTTTTGTTTTATTTTATTACAGAGAATATAATTAGTTATTTTAAATAAGATTTCATACATGCTGCTGGTTAGAGGCAAAGGTTAGAGTTGGTTGATCTTTTTAACATTAGTCTTTATTACAGGCAAAATTAATTTTCTAACTAGTCTCTTAAATTGAGTGTCAAATCAGATTAACAGTTTGTTGTACTCACAATTTTTTGTATCCACGTATTGTCATGGCAGATGGGTTTGGTTAATCTTAGCAATGTGGCTTTTCTTACTTTGTGAGTAGATGACTTTGTGATACCACATAAGTCAAAGTCTTTTTTTCCCCCTTTTTATAGAGTGTGGAGGGGGAGCACCATGAGAAGGCAGTGGAGCTTTTAAAGGCAGCTCAGGGAACAGTGAAGTTAGTGGTTCGCTACACCCCTAAAGTGCTGGAAGAGATGGAGTCCCGGTTTGAAAAAATGAGATCTGCTAAACGTCGGCAACAGAACAACTACCCACAGTAGGGTATTCTGTTTCTGTTCCTTGCCCCCCCCCCCTTCTCTCTCTCTCTCTCAAGTATCTCTCTCTCTCTCTCTCTCAGATTCTTCCTTTCTGTTCATTCCCACATCATCTCTTCCTCTGCCCAGGGATTGGCCACACTTTTCACAGTCATGTGGCAAGAACACTACTTGTTTTTATAATTTTTGTTTTTTTTTTTTCCCCCCCCAAAACTGTCATTCACAAACACTCACTGCGTATTGTATTTGCATCACTCTATTTAGAGGTTCAATGATCAGGATTCCAAGGCGAACACCATCGTTGCCGCTACTGAGGTGGTAAAAAACAAAAATGTCAAAAATAAGTTCAAAGTGCCTCAAGAGCAAAAGAAAACCGAATGTCTCTTGATTGCAATTAGATTCTCACCATTCTGTATGCCTGTGGTGGTTTTAAAGGAACACTTCCGCCTTGTTAAAGTCTAGATGAGTGGAGGTGGTGTGTATGCGAATCTTCCTTAAAAAAAAAATGTATCATTATTCATGATTGTGGTTGTATGGCTTTCCTTGCTTGCTTACAAAATAAAAACTAATAATTTTCCACTTTTCATCTTGATAAACAGAAGTGTCATAATCCAGTGATCAGCTAGTAACAACACTATCATGACATTTTTATTCATGTCTTGCTTTGTGTTTTTAAATTTTTTTTTAAATTTTTTTTTTTTTATAGTTTCCGTTGTTGTTTGTTTAAAAAAAAAAAAAAAAAAAAAAAAAAAAGGTTTATTCATGTCTGAGGGGATGACCAAAAGTAATTATTTCTTTAATGTGATATTGATCACATCTATAAGTTGGTCTTTAAATATAGCAGTCTAGTCTGTTTAATTACATTTTGTTTTTGCTACGATTTCCTCTTTTTTGCAAGGAGATATACTTTTACACCTGCTTCTATTTTTCACCTTCAGTTTCAACTCACAATTATACAGTTGTTTTGAAGTAGCAATGTAGTGTAAAAGAAAGATGCTAACCAATCTGATGCTTTTCCACGTTGAATGTAGTAGAATTGGTTAACATATTAAGCACTGATCCCCCTTCCTAGCAGCCCAAGTACAGCTTGGGTAAAAATATTTATTTAGATGAATATTTATTGTTTTTAAAGTCACCCTAGAATTTCTTTCTAACATAAATGCTTTTGGCCAATATGTAAAATATGGCAATCATAAAGGTTTGCTTTATGAGATGATTTGAGATTGTTTTCTTTTTATTAGTGACTAAGCATAACTATTATATGAACATGAATGTTCTCTTTTGATTGTTCCTATCATAGCAAGCCTAGGTATATGTTCTCTGAGATCTTTCCTAAATTTGCTTTGTCCTGATTCAGAAAGCACTGTAAGGTAGCTTCGCCTTTAACTTTCTCCTTGTTCTCATTTCCGAACATTAAAAAATGCAAAGCTTCAGATGTATTTTTAACCTCAAAAGCAGGTATTTTCAGTGTCTAACAAGCTCAGAAAAGCTGTCTATTTTTCTGTCTCTCATAAAATATTTAACGCGTTTCTAATTCTAGGCGCTCATGAATCATCAGGAGCCGTGAGATGCGTTGGTGCATAGAGAGAGGAGGGGTGGGAGAAGGGGCGGTATGATCTCTTGCGTAAGCAAAGTGTTCATGTGATTGATCCTGGAAAATGTTCTTTTAAATTGGTCTGTTAAACAGAGCGAGTGAAGTTCTGGAAGAGCTCAGGTTGTGTTTCTCCTTCTCTGCCTTTGCATGATGTAACATTTCACAACCTGTTGTTCCACTAAAGCAATAAGACTTGCTCTTTTTTCCCCCCAGCACATTTTTCATTGCTCCTGAGTCCTCATTATTGTCCACTCTTTGGGGGGGGGGGTGCTCACTATTTTTGTAACAGCATTTTCTTTTACTATTGCTCCCGTTTTTGATAAAGGATTTTTTTCATGAGATTTTTTCCAAGGAATTATTTGTATTGCTTTTCTGAGAGCATTATCCCTTCATTTTCGAGTACAAAGACCAAACTTGCAGCCTTTCTGATAACTATTTGATACCATGTTGAATGTCCGATATGCTACTTTGGGACTGTTACTTTAATGAATCTAGTGTTATATTGTGTCATTTGGCATTTCTCTGCTGTCCTGGTGTATTGTTACATATAATGTTGGATGTATAGAATTACGACAAATTACTTCCTAGACTTAATAGTAATTTTGATTTGACGCTGCACAAAATAAACAACAGAGGGTTATTCGGCTCTGTGTTATATTTTATTTGTGACTGGTTTCTTTTTGCACATTTCTAAGTTCAGCATTTTTAATGACAGACTACAGAATGGAAAAAGTGCACAAACCAACCGACCTGATGTTTTATAGGGAAACCTATCTATCAATACATTTCTTTTTTTTTTGCTGGGGGTGCTGGATTGTCTCCTTAGATCTCTGGGGGTGCAAAGTGTAGAAACACCCTGGATAGATCACCAGTCCACCTAAGTATACTTGATATTCTTGTGATAATTTCTATCTTTGCTCTCATAATAAAGCCCTTAACACTAGATGGTGCTATAAGATAGTACACCTTTTATAACGCTGTTTCTTGGTGATCAGTTGAACTTAAAACTGCGGCAGTATTTTTGGCCATTGTTTCAGAATAATGAAAGTGTTCCGTTACCCAGGTGTTTGTTTCAAAATTTAATTAAGCTTTAGATTTAAATTTAAATTTTAAGCTAAAAGGGTAGTCAGGATGAGGTCAGTAATTCATCTTCTTAGCTTGTGTGCATGTGTTACATTAAGCGCAGTAGTCCTATACCACATGACTAACACTGCTGAGGTAATCCTTCTGTAGAAATATTGTATCATTTTGAATGTAAAAGCTGTATTATTATTATTTCCCCCCGAGCAAATTATGAGCAGAAAATGATGACACTGCTTAAAACGCTTTTTTGTCATTGTAACATTTAAACAGTAGCCTGCAGTTTGTCACTGTGTGCTCTGCCACTTTGGTGTCTTGTGACAAACAAACACCCTCGAGCAGTTTGGCAGTGCAGTTTATGGCCTTGTCAACGTATTCCTCATGTGTATTCTCAGTTTTAGATTACGTCTCCAGGAACATAGTTTGTCTTTGTTGACTTGGCGCGGCCTAACCAAGCCCAAGAGGCCTATTAATAACTTAACATGGAGGAACCCTGTTCTTGATAAGGTGTGAAGACTTTGAACTGTGTTAATGATGAAAAATAGGCCTGCTGACAGTGAGACAGATGGGTTTGCTACTCAGGCCCACCCCCCCCTTGCCTTGTTGGAGTGTTTTGCCATCTTGAGCCATACGCCTGACTGGAGTTATTCAGACTGTAAGTAATCAACACCAGGGAACACACTAGTTTATGACAGGTTACCCTTATCTTTGACAACATTTTTGATCAGTCATATCCAAGTTAAAGCACTGTGTCACAGTAGAAATTTTAGATGTGATGAAAAGTATGTTAAATCTTTTATTTATAAGAGCCCTGTAACGCCCAAATTTCCCATTCGTGGGATAATAAAAGATTACTCTACTCTACTACTCTACTCTACTCTATACATTAGAACTGCAGAGTTGAGGTGAACTGTTTTTGTATCAGCTGACACAGTCTCCTAGCTCTGTAGAGCCACATCCTTTGCCAATTTCATGAAAATTACCAGCAAGAGTTGCAGATGTATTTGTTTTTCCTCAAATCTGAGACAAGCCCATTTGCTATACTGGAACCAAGAGAGTAAACAGCGAACCACGACGAAACGCTTCCTTTAACCCATCCACCAAGCAGCAGAGGCAGCCATATCTGGCTCCTATGATTGATGGGGATGGTACCTTGCTCAAGGGTACTTCAGGTCAGCCCTATTGGTCTTGGTCTCGAACCCACAACCTTCTGATTGTGGGGCATAATTCCTGACCATGAGGCCACTTCTGCTTCACACTATTAAATAAATATCTCACTGCATTCTGGCATACTTTGCATATAGAGAGGAAGAGAATATTTAAGTCAAAGAGTCTTCTTTCCTGTTGGAAGCAGATTTTACTCAAGTAATAACTGGACATTTTTTTGCTAGATATAAAAACTGAAACTCCTTTGGCCCAAAGATAGTATAAAGTCCTGAAAGGCTTGAGTGCTACCGTCACAACAATAAATCCAAACTTTATAAATCAAGGCGGGATGTTCTGCTTCTTAATGTTGTAGGAAAGTGGATCTCTAGGAGAACAACTCCACTGGTGAATGATAATCTGTGAATGTTCTGTTGGTGTGCTTGTTGAGGCAAAACGCCACCCCAGGTCATTCTTCACCATAGTCTTTCAGCAGGGAACAGTTCGTTCACTGACACTGACACCTTTTGAAGCCACTCGTGCCTTGATATTGTTCCATGATGTCTTTTCCTTCAAGCCTGTGCTGAAACACTGGATGGAAGTTTTTCAGAAGTTCCCTGGCAAATATAGACTGTGATTCCTGTTTTATGGTATTGATGTTAATAGTTGCATTTCTGCTGCTTATGTTTAGGCTATTAGTCTCACCCCAAAATCAGATTGTATACATCGATTTAAAAAGAAAGGGTAATTTCTGTGATGGACAACTTGTCTCTGCCTTTCGTCTATCTTTCATCTGCCTTTCGCTCCAGCATCACCATCTCACCCATCTCAGGATAAGCGGGTAAGATCATGTTTGTGTGGGAATTTGGTGTCTTCAGAAATGAAAAAGAAAAAAAAAAACCTTGATAAGAATATAGCTCTTCGTAAAAACCATGAACTATGTAAACTTTTAGGAACATTTGATTCAAATTTTATTCTTTTAGGAACAATATGAAAGCTGAAATTTCACAAAAATTTGATTTCTTAAAATCACTATTACTGCCTTAAGTGCACATTGAATTGATTAAAATTGATTTTCACAATGATGTCTCACAAAGCGCTATAATTTTAGAGTATTTACACCTCTAACAACTAAACATGCAACTAAGCATTTTCATTTGAGATCATCTAAAGTTTCTATTAGTGGTTATTCTTGATTGAAAAGTATTGGGCTTTATACCTGAGGCTTGAGATTCTAGAAAGACCAGGCTCCAGAATTTTTCAGGACATTTATTTGATCTTAAATTACATAACACTTAGGAAGGTGCAAGAAAGGAACACCAGAAAAACAAAAGGAGTGAGGCACAGGTCCCCTTCATTTGGGGTCCATATCAATCAAGCATTCATATCACTCCAAATGAAATGAAATGAGATTAGAATGAACCACACTGATCTAACTAATGAAAGAGATGGATAAATCATACATTTTAAGTGGGCATGTATAGGATGTACACATGAAGTCAGACAAAACCGAAAATAAAGGCAATTGATGGCTGCTCTGTAGTTTGACCTTTGACACATCCCGAGTCAATTTTAAGTCTGTAGGACTGTAAGAGGGGCACATGGCACCCCAGTGCGTCCATCCCAGAGTCAGGTCTGCTGTGTGTCTTACTTCTTGATTTCTTCTTTGCTGATCTGAGCTGCAAACCAATGATATTAATGATAAACAATGTATTCATCCATGAGAACAAGCTTCCAGTGCTGCATCAGTTAAAAAATGAAATAAATATACAAATGCATATTTCATTTGATTTCTCATTTACATGCAAAGAACTATTTAAATGTGGTAATTCTTCAAAAAAGTAAAAAAAAATTTTTTTTTAAATGAATTTAAAATCATGCTGGCCTTACAATTGGTTTAAATAGTTTGCTGTAACTTATATATAATTATATATAATCATTCAATTTTTATTCAGATGAAAATAGCAAAGATGTAAAGAAAAATAATAAATACTGGCAGCACAATCAAGAAATTCTCACAATTTCATTTTTTAGTGGTCAAATGGGCGAGTGAGTAATGGATCGCTTCTCACAGCATTCATACAACCACATTGTAACAAGCTGCACATGCCTTTCAGTTATTATTAGTGCCCCCTTTTCTGTTTCTTGCAATGCCTTGCAGAAGGCAAATATAAAAATCACCTGTTTAAACATGACTGACTGTAAAATGTCTACTAAGGGGAGTCGAAAGTGTATTTGAGAGGTTAAGTACTTGTTTAATTTGTTGGAACTGTGTTCTGATTCTCCCCCTTTTCTTTTTCCAGGCTACTGGATAGTTTAATATTTTCAGAAGAAAGCACAAGTGCATAAACAGACTTGCAAAGATATAGAAGCAAGTGTCGGAAAGAGTGGTAGGAAAGTGCTAGCTGTATAGTGGAAAAATAGCAAGAAGGAAGGATTAAAGTTTGCCACACATCAGAAATTATGGATCTCTGGATAGGGATCCATACTGGACCTTTGGACTGTACAGCAGGATACATCTTCGGGTCCAGTTTTTATTAAGTTAATTATGTAAAATAAAACAAAAAGACATTTTGATATATGCCAGAAATGTCCATGTTTCTTTGGAATGCATTGATGTAAACATACAAGGCCAGGAGCCTAACGGGTAGTTTTCCAGACACAGTTTAAGCCTTGACCTAGATTAAATAGCATCTTTATATAAACAATAACAGTGGCTCACCACTGAAAATTCATTCGCTCTGGATTTTATGTGTATCGGGGGAAATCATAGGACTTTATACCATCCGTTAGGCCTACTGGGGCAGCCTTGTATGGGAGTGAAACTATGGATTCTGATTTGTCAGCATATATCTGTGGTCACATGAGTAAATATGTGGAAGTTCCATTCATATATGTTGATACAACAGTGTTACTCATATATAATAAAAAAATTAACAAAATAAAGTATGACAAATAAGCAGAAACACACAGCAGTGTTACAAATATTGCCTCCAACAATTAAAGGGAAGTTCCCTTTATTTGGGGCCTTGAAAACGTGGACATCTAAGACTCCAACCAGTCTAGAGTATCTATATTGAAAAAAATTAATCTTAAAATTAATCTCACAGTTTGATTGGTCAAAAAGATGATGGCTAAGCAGGGTACTTACACCGAACCTCTAGCTTGCACTCCACTATGTCCTCTCCACTGGCATTAACTGCTTTACACATGTACACACCTCCGTCAAAGGGACATGGCTTCCGGATCTCAAGAGTCAGAACCCCTTGCTTGCTGAACATGCGGTACTTGGCTTCATTTGAGATGTCCATCTTGTTCTTGTACCATGTGATTTTGGGCTACATAGACACAAATTGAGATATTGAGACTCGCATGTAACATAATGAGTGGCTATCTTGGCTGCTCCCTTTTTTCTGATAAGGGGAAAAAGTCTTAGTACTGGAAACATAAACTGGGAATGGATCCCAGGACCTTCTCTCAGTGAGGCGACAGTGCTGCTCATTGCCCCACCGTGCCCTACACTGTATATAAATATTCATAAATATTTTAAAAAGGGGGAGCCACTGAGTTTATTTCAAATGTGGACATGAATGAAAGAAATCTATACAAAGTATGTTAAAAAACGGAATTAAAAATAGTAACTAAATACAAATAAAATTACTGCAAACTTGCTGTTTTTTGCTTTCATTAATCTCTTATACCCCAATGCATAACCAAAATTATCATTCCTTCCTCCTCTCTGTATTTTGTTGGCAAGCTTCACTGGAGCCTAAAACATATTGACTTTTCATTATAAGCTTCTGCCTCTTGTTATTCAGGCCCTAACTAATGCTATTGTTAACATCAAACAACTTACGTAAGTTGTTTTTTTTTTCCCTTTCTGAGTTGGCCTTGAGGTCCTAGGGTGTGGGTTGGGATGGGAATCTTTAAAATTTGTCCTTATTTTCTCTCTCTCTTTCTTCTTGTTCCGTTTGATGTGCTTATTTATAACAACTAAATAATTGATCACAAGTATTTTGCCAGCTGTCAGTTTGCTCATATTTTCTGTATCCAGAAATAATTTAGGTCATTCACTGCCCTGAGTGCATTTTCTTCTGAAGTAATTTAATAGGAAGAACAGTGTGAGATTCACTTTTGCTCTAACAACCTTATGTCATATTTGCAAAACGTCATGGTTCAATCAAACTCACCTTGGGGATGCCTCTTACAGAACAGCTGAGAGTGGCGTTATAGCCTGCAATGACTGAGCGGTTGACCAGTGGGTGGGTAAACTTTGGTGCCTCTGAAAAGTTGTGCTCTTTGTAATTGGGTGGCTTATACACAATGCCTTTGGATTGAACACAATGTCAGATTAACATTGGGCAACTGGGATGACATAGAAAACAAGTTCTCATGTGATGTGAGCATTTTGAAATTCACACTAATAGCTCATTTCAACAGTACCTTTGGTCAAGACCCTTTATATGTATGAATGGAATTTGAGGAGATGTTTTTAAGTATGCTGTGTTATTGTGCTTTTCTTTAACATTCTGGACATATCTGGACATGTCCACAAACAAGCTGAAAAGCTGAAAGTGCACAAACCTGTATGTTTTTTATGAGCTAATGTTAACTGTTTCATTAATATTTGAAATAATTTATTTCAATCACTAATCAAATGAATAAAGAATACACTAGTATCAGTATACAAATGAATAAGGGATACACCAAAATTTCAACCCCCCAAAATTTTTAGTAGCACTTGTGGAGATCTTAAAGAATTTCAGATCAAAGTATCCATTGGAACAATTAATAACCTATTTAAAAAAAAACTGTGACTAAAAATAAAAATTGCTTTCTTTGATCTCCTGTGCCAACCAGAAGTGTCAGTGTGGAACTGTTTCATGGTTTCAGGTTTTTACATTTTGGAAAGTTTTGTCACTGAGGATGCAATGAAGCTATTTCGGGTGTTATTTTTTCCCTTTCTTCCTGTAAACATGCCTTAAGGTGTGCAACTGTACACTTTTTGTTTCAAAATCTCCACAGATTCTCTATTGGAGATGGTCCAGCATGGCAGACCAGTCCAGTACCCATATCCTCTTCTTCTGCAGTCATGTTTTTGTAATGTTTGCAAAATGTGGTTTTGCATTGACTTGCTGAAAAATGCATGGGCTGCATATTTTGCTCTCAAATCTAAACTGTACTTTTCTGCACTAATGCTGCCATCAAAGAACTGTAAACTACCTTTCCCAAGGTCACTGACCCAAACCTATACCATTACAGACCCTGATTTTTGGACTATGCTGATAACAGTGAGGATGGTCAGTTTTGTCTTTGGGCCAGAGAACAAAGCATCCATTTTTACCAAAATCTGGAATACTAATTAATCTGGCCATAGTTGATGTTTGCACTGTGTAATTCATTCCAGATCTCTGAGAAAATTTGATGTTGCATCTGTACATAATTTACATAAGTATTCTTTTTTGCATAATACATTTTAAGTGGTATTTGTGGATGCAGTTTTATATTGTAGTGATCCTTTGCTCATGTTGGTCTATCAGCTATTTATGAATGACTAATTGGAAATCAGGGGCGTTCAGCTGTGGCTTGCGCCCTTGCCCTTCATGTGCTGAAATTCCTCCATATTCCTTGAATCATTTAATGATAATATGCATTGTAGTAGGAGAAATATGTAAATCCCTTTTAGTTTTTCTTTGAGGAACATTGACTTTAAATATTTCTATTATTTTCTCATGTATTTGTTGACAAACAGTATATTCTTTGCCCATCTTTGCTCCTCAAAGACTCGGCTTTTGGTGGATACTGCTTTTGTACCAAGTCATGCTTACTACCAACTGTTGAAATCACACATTTGATCAATATATCACATCAATATGTTCCCAATATGTTACTTTTTTGGATCTGGAATTGTATATAATATGAATGTCACATGACTCATAAACTATGTGGTCATTATAACGATTCTAGCTAAAATATAATGCATTAATATGGTTTTTAATGTCCCTGTTGGTATAAAATAAAGTTAATCTAAGCTTTGTCTAAGTGCATAGCACTACTCACCTGTTTTCTGGATGTAGGCACTATCTTTAGAGCAGCAGGGCTCTGGGCTCAGCCCAACCATGTTCATAGCAAATACTCGGAATACATATTCATTCCCCATGATTAGGTCGGACACCACACAGTTAGTGCGGCGATATTGCTCATAAACTGTGTACCATTCCTGCAGAGTAAACAGAAAAATACACTTCAAAGTCAGGCTTATGTTACTCTTTCTCCAAACATGTATTTACACCTTTGGCTTTCAACCAACTCTAACCATAGCCCTGGCAGATTCATTTAGGAGTACAAATGCACAAAAGCAACTTACAGAAAGCAAAACAGTACAAACATTAATCGATCCACCATGCAATTTAAAACATCTTCAAAAGAAAGTTTAATGCCAGGACACTAAAGTTTTCCCAACAGACCATTGCCCAGAGCATCACACTGCCTCTGACAGCTTTAACCATGCATCCTAGTGTCATCTGTTGCAGTTTTTTGTAGATGCTTTTGGTGATTGACAGGGCCAGTATGGGTACTCTGACATGTGAATGCTCCTTTGCAGCCCCATTCACAGTAAGCTGTGTTGCACAATGTGTTCTTACACCTTTCCAGCATTAACTTTTCCCATAGTTTGTGCCACAATACCACTTTTGTCGAGCCTTTGCTACCCCTGAGCTTTAGTGAGCCTTGGGCACCCACGGCCCTGTTTCCTTGTCAACAGTTCTCTTCCTTTTGACCATTTTTAGTAGGTATTAACCACCACAAATTCGGATTGCCATATGTGACCTACCATATTCTCTTGCTGTCCTAATCTGGTCCTTGCAAAGTACTTAGGGTCTTACAACTGCAATTTTTTCCCTGCCTCCAATACATCAAATTCAGCAACTCACTTTTCCCTTGTTGCCTAATACCCACCCCTTAAACAGTGCCATTGTAAATTGATATTCGATATTGTTCACCTCATCTGTAGGTTTAATGTTATGCCTGATTGGTGGGTGCTTGTCAACATGTTACTGAATGATGCAGATCCAGGATAGATGGTGTGCAACAGTCACCCAACAGCTGTTTTATATGGCCTATGTAACATAATGTGAATCTAAAGGAAAAAATACTTCCCTTGATAGTCTTCATCTGTCATCATGTCTTTGGTACAAACATATTCTAAACCTTATCATGTATTCAATATTATATTTCATGATTCATAAATTTATAATTATACAGCTGTCTTTGTCAGCGTTCTACATTGTGGTGTCATGTTACACATTTATTAAGCCTAATGCTATTAGCATGACAATGTGAACAATAGGGGTAGACAGGAGTGAACTGGTGTCCTGCAGGCGAGTTCCACGACCAATGGCCTAAAGTGCTTTTATATTTAGTAGCAGGGCATCTCTGATTTCCGATTGAGATATTGTCCTCTGAAATGTGAGGATACCAAGCCTTCAGTTCACATTGTCCTGGACGTGCAGAAAGGAATAAATTGGGCCTTTTAATGACGAGTGGAGGCACTCATAACAGGATCCTTTTTTATTTAGCTACCAACCTTTGTGGCTCCAGACAACAATGGGGTGAAGAGCATGGTGTGCTGGCAGCTTTCAAAATCAGGCCAAGGCAGGGAGGGAGAAGTGGGGCATGCCTGGCCCATGCTGAGGCACACAGTTGCTCACAGATGAGGTGCAGTGAGGATCATTTTGGAGCCTGAATTTGAAGTCTTTAAATGCTCTGAATGGTGTCCTTCTCTCCTACAGGGACATTTGAGCCAAGCAGCCAGCCGTTTGTCACAAGTAAAGCTAAAAGCTCGACCATGTCCAGCATCTCTTCTGCATAGTGTACATACATTATTCAATTATAGTGGTGTGTCCGGGAGCTTAGCTGCTTTGGCCAGATACTGGCAAGGTTTCAAAATGCACTGAAGGGATAGAGTGAAGCATACCTGTTTCTTTCTCAGTTTTTTCATCATGTATTCTTCTCCATCTTTCTTCTCCAGATCAGTTTCTGTTGTTGTTTGGCCTTCTGGATTGGCCATTTCTGACCTGATTCATCCTTACAGATTGTTTTTAAGGATTAGTCTCTGGTCTTTCTCAGTGATCTATACTCTCTGCTGCCAGATCTGAGTTTTTCTTATTAATCCACTTTGTTTAATCAAAGTTTTCATGTTTATCATATCTGCTTTTAAGCCCCAGTAGAAAATGAAAATGTTTCTTCCTTGTGCTGTTTTTCCTGTATTGAGCTTACATGTGGGTGACTGCCTTGAAAATGTGTTTCTGTGATTTTATTTATTTGTCAATGTGATTTTTTGGCTGACCAAAAGGAGACAAACTCAGAATGCCCATTGGACTGATCCTGTATTCCCAGCCATGGAAGTCACATGACAAAACAGTAGTATTGAGTGCTGTATACTACATGACATCATATTTTGTAGTTCATGGAACAATTCTAAACAATACATTAAGTGACAAATGCACTTTCTGCTGATTTGAACATACCATTGTCTTTTTGTCAGCTTTTTGAATGGCGTAGCCAATAATGTCGCAGTTGCCATTGTCTTTGGGTGGTTTCCACTCTAATGCCACATTAAAACCCCACACATCCACCACCTTTAGGGCTTGTGGAGGTCCAGGCAGATCTAACAGAGATAAACATGATTCACTGCATTAATTACAAAACTGAAACATCCATATTCTTAAGGCACATTGTAAGAATTGGCCAAAATGATTTATTATTGTATATTATATCGCTACATATGCATGGCTAGTGTGCAATTGTTTCAAATGGCAAAGCTTGCTTCTACAGCATTTTACAGCTGCTGTCTCATGAACAGCAAGTTCCGAGCAAAAAATGTGAAGAATTTGAAGGAACTAGTCTAAAATAGCATTTCCTGTATATGATCACAGGTCACATAACCTACCCACAATCTGAATGGTCACGCTGGCCTTGTCCTCCATATTCTCAATCTGTACTTGGAGCTCATAGACCCCAGAGTCTGTGCGCTCTGTCCTCCTGATGAACAGGATGCTGTCCATATCACTGTTCCTCACACCCACCTGCTTGGGGTCGAGGGGCTCCCCGTTTTTCGTCCATGTCACTTTTGGCCTTGGTTTCCCCTGAATACATTATGAAATAAAGAATTGAATTGTTCATATTATCAACATTTAGTACTTCTAACAGATAATTTCATACTCTAATTTTTGCCCAAAGCATCTCTTAGATATTTGTGTTTTGGTGCAAAAACCATATAAAGATCTTCTTCTTTTTCTTTTGGCTGCTCCCATTTAGGTCGCCACAGCAGATCAATCGTCTCCATTTCTTCCTGTCCTCTGCATCTTCCTGCTTCAAATCAACCACCTGCATGTCCTCTCTCACCACATCCATTAACCTCCTCTTTGGTATCCCTCTTTTCCTCTTTCCTGGCAGCTCCATATTCAACATCCTCCTTCCAATATAATCCTCATCTCTCCTCTGGACATGCAGAGTCAATGCAACCTTGCTTCTCTAACCTTGTCTCCAAGACGTCTAACCTGAGCTGTCTCTCTAATATACTAATTTCTAATCCTGTCCATCACACCCAACGAAAATCTCAGCATCTTTAACTGTGACACCTCCAGCTCCGCTTCCTTTCTTTTCATCAGTGCCACTGTCTCCAACCCATACAACATAGCTGGTCTCACTACTGTCCTGTAAACCTTTCCCTTTACTCTAGCTGGTACCCATCTGTCACAAATCACTACAGCCACTCTTCTCTACCCATTCCAACCTGCCTGCACTCTCTTCTTCACCTCCCTTCCACAATCGCCGTTACACTAAACTGCTGATCCCAAGAATTTAAACTCCTCCACCTTTGTCACCTCCACTCCCTGCATCCTAACCACTCCACTTTCCTCCCTTTCATTCACACTCATGTATTCTGTCTTTGCCCTACTCACTTTCATTCCTCTCCTCTCTAGGGCAGATCACCATCTCTCCAGGTTCTCCTCAAGCTGCTCCCTACTCTCACTGCAGATTACAATATCATCTGCAAACATAGTCCAAGGAGACTCCTGTCTAACCTCGTCCGTCAACCTGTCCATTACCATTGCAAACAAGAATGGGCTCAGCGCTGATCCTTGATGTAATACAACCTCTACCTTAAATGCATCCGTCACTCCCACTGCATATCTCACCACTGTCACACTGCCCTCATACATATCCTGAACTAGTCTCACATACTTCTCTGTAACACCTGACTTCCTCATACAAAACCACAACTCCTCTCTAGGCACCCTATCATATGCTTTCTCCAAGTCCAAAAAACCATATAAAGATGCCTCTATCTATTTAGGCTTGCAAATTGTTTGAGTAGCAACAACTATTGATTAGTTACAGTTTTTCATTTTGACCATTCCTGAGGCCAATGGGCATTATGGATTTCTGATATAACTATAGGTTATAAACTGCCACACACATATACAAGAACTGCATAATTTTCTGTATAAAGCCACATTTTTAGACCAATTTGGTCAACACAGGTGTGAGTACAGTACAGTATACCTAGACTGCATTAAAAAATGTACTCTAAAATGCAAACTATGACGTGTGAAAAGCAATAGCCTTTTGGTATTTAAATGCAAACCCTTTCACGTATGCTGGAATCTTGATGAGCTCATCACTGTAAGATTGGCTTGGGATCAGTCTGTGCATGTGTGTGTGTACTGGCCTGCTGTTTTTGAGCAACACTTTTCCCCACTGAGCCTTCACAGCTGCTGTTCCCGTTTGTGTCATTGACACTTATCAAGCTGCCATCTGTATGCAGCCACTCTCATCGGGTTTCAGCCACACAGCTCTGTGTATTTATAGTGTTACAGACACAAAGAGTGGAGGCCCTTCCCCCTTAACTAACCTCAATAAACACAGTACTGTATGCCTAGATGGGTTACAGTTTCAGTCTGGCCAAGACTGCAACTAGAGGCAACTAAAGAGAGGACAGCCGTTAGGCCCGCTAAAGCTGCAGATGTATAAGCATCATCAGTGGGTATCAAAATGACTCAAACTGATCAAAGAAAGCTTTCAGAACAGAAATATGTCCTCTAGGGAAGACACTAGAGGACAACATTAATAAGTATAATAAGATACATAATGACACTTTACTGACCTTCAGTAGAATGCAATAAATCTTGTGTTACCTCAGTGCTAAGTCATACTTAACTACACAACTGCTATGTTGTCATTAGGATCAAACAATCCAGAAACTGTTCCTCACCTGAAAAGGGATCATCAGGTTAACGGTCTCCCCGACTTTCTTGATGAGGGTCTGACGAAGATAGCGAGGAATCCAGATTTTGGGGCGTTCTGTTAGAATGCATAAAGAAAAATGTTATGCAAAAGAGTCATTAACCAGACTTCAGTAGTGAACATATATAATATGAGAAACACATTATGTGTAAAAAGGCATTTACTGTATCAGTGCATGAAAAAATTATCTTTTTTCTCCTTTTAGAACATCTTACTGGCAAACTTTCAGAGACAGCAGCCATGTCTCATTATAACTTGAAAACGTGAAATTCAAAATGGATCAGCTTGTGGAATTGGAGTTTTCTCTGTGCTACAGTGGTGTCTATCACTTTATAAGCCATTCAGAACAAAATTCACATTGCTCATTGATTTGATGATTGGGACTTGGCATTTGAAAGGGTGACGTATGTGTCTTATTCAGGAGAATAAGCTACTCCATAAATTATTATTTATCTAAAATAAAAGTGGTAGAGCTATAACTTCATGTACAGAGGAATTTTTAGTGACCAACAGCTTATTTCACGTCTAGGTTTTAAGTTTGAGGGACATGTTTCTTTTGAAAAATATGAAGCAGTCATGTATGTCACTCTGAGTAAGAGCGTCTGCCAAATGCTATGATGATTATATGCATTAAAATGTATTCAATTAAATCTTTTCTCATTTACACACAATACCCCACAGTGCCATGTAAATAAGAGACTTAAATATCACTTTTATATTACAGTAGTTTTGAGATGCTTCTACAACTTGATTGGAGTCTACATGTGTGTAAATAAATTAATTGGACATAATTCTGTCATACACTGTCTATTTGCTTGAGGCTGCCTTTGCTGATATATATATATATATATATATATATATATATATATATATATATATATATATATATATAAAGACGCATAGAAAAATGTACTATAAATGAGACACCAGTGTATTAAGGGAGAAGTATAAAGAAAATGGAGAAATAGTCACTTTTTTCACAGCCATTAAGGGATTAACAAGCTGCCGAGTGAGTGAAGTGTTGGCCCTGTCATTTAAGGATTGCAAGTTTAATCCCTAGTCAAGCCACAGCCATCTATGACCCGGAGCCCAAGAGAGAATAATTGGCCTTGCTCTCTTTTGGTGGGAAGGTTATCCTTCCTTTCCATTTTAGTCCTTTTAATGGTTCCCATGTATCTATGTGAGTTAACAAATATAAAACTAAGTCATAGGCTTAAAGGATTATCTGTAGTAACTATTCTGAAAGCACCAGGCATTCATTTACCAGCAGCCAGAGGTTGTGGAACTAACTCAAATAGGGCCTATAGGTCCCTCTGCCAGAGGAGCACTTAGCACAATATCATCTTATCAGTGAGTGGAAAGTATGGGGGGCCCTGTATCCTTAAAATATAACACTCATCCTCTTTCCTCTCTAATGTATGTTCAAAATCAGGCAAATGCAAAAGTTTGCATTGACCCTGTAAAATGACATGTTGAATTCAATTTGTGAGAGAAAAAAAAATAGGCTCAACAGGATACAAACTATGACTTAATTTAATATGACATTTGGTATTTTTTGTAAATCTGACATTTTCTATTTATCTATGCCATTTGGGAAGAAAATAAACATTACATATTCAATAAACCATAACATTTGTTCAAACAAATTCAGTGAATGAACAAAGTATGTTTTCTGTAGAGGATGTGTTCTTATTTTCAAAAACATGTAATGATTGGTTGGGGATTTATTCACATCATTAAAGAATAAAGCCAATAAAATAATTTAAAGATACCTAAGAAAAGCACTTTTTAGAATATGAAAATAATATATAAATAATAAAGAAAATAATCATAAAAAAATAATCTGAATGGAAATGACTTCAAATGAATATCTGCCATAGATAGCCATTGCCTTCTGTAATATTTTATACTCACTGGATAAATATCATGACACAAGTTTTTGGTTCTTTACCCAAAGGAGTGTGATAACAAGCCAGCAGATCTCAGTAAATGTCCTGCTACAGCTTCAGTGTTCTGTGCGATGAACTCACGCATGATCTCACGGATTGTGACGGCCTGGGATAAAGTGGCAGGAGGGCTTGGACCAGCCACGTTAAACGCCCGCACACGGAATAGCATCTTCTCTCCTGTGGGTAAGTCACGAATGATCACAGAGGTTCTCTCTGTAAGGCCTTCAAATGCTGGAATCCACTCATCAGCTTTACAAGAAGAAAGACAGTGAAAATAAAAAACAAAATAAACAGAAACCTGAGTGTGAGTTAAAGAGATCATTATATCACTCCATGTATAAAACCGTGTAATCTGAAAGTGACTATTTGTTATTGTGAAGCACAGTACAACACGGAACCACAACAAAATGCAGCCTCTACATTTCACCCATACACACCGTGCAGCGGGGGGCAGCTATTGAAAGCACCTGGGGAGCAGTGATGGGGATGATACCGTGCTCAAGGGTACCTCAGGGCAACCTACTGGTTTGGGATTTGAATCCATGACTCTTCGATCCTAGTCCCTAACCACTAGGCCACCGCTGCCCCAATGTGACTCAATATAATACAGTAAAAATGTGAAAGAATGATACAGGATTATATAACTGAAGATTCAAAGTGTCAAAGTGGAGTGGAGTGAAGTGTTGGGGAACAGGACTTAAAAAAGGAAACATATGAATAATGACATGGATACAAAGCAATACAGACACTTGCTGCATATCCAAAAGGCTCCACATTTAATTCCCAGTGCACTGTTGCCTTAGCCTACAGTATCTTTTGTCCTTGCTGTCCTTCACTACTGATAAAGCTAAAGATATGGCTCTAATGCTGTTTCACAAAGCCAGTCCTGGAAAGCTGTTTTTCTGCACTCTAACATACCTGAGCCAGCACACGAGGAGCTGGTTACATAGCTAATGAGGTGAATCAAGTGTGCTAAATGAAGGAAAACATAAAAGTGATTTCATAATGAGTCCACATTACTGGTTTTTGGGACCCCTGGGCTATAATGATGGACTGATAAACTGAAAGAAATGAAGCTTTCATTATGCGATTTCATAGTAGAAGACCAACAGGGGGCAAAAGCTCTCTAAAATGCATTTCATTAGTCCACTTTATAATAAGAAGTGCTTGTAACAGCTCCATTGGTTTCAGATATGACTTTTAGTCCAAGTGGGCCCAAATGAATGTAGTGTCATGTATTAACCCACAAATTTGTCACATATTTCATGCCCTGAAAAGCCTTTGTCTGCTAATTTTTACATCACACTATTATTGAAGTAGCTCTAGTCATGGCAAATACAGTTCCCTGACTCAGTTATCATAACTTAATAGACTATGAGCGTAGAAGATCATCATGGATTAGAATCACATACTTTGTTTTTTATGTGACAGCCACAGGTAAAACTAATCCAGCTCTGATAGAACTAGAGTAATCCTCTT
Source organism: Hepsetus odoe (assembly GCA_017165825.1). Taxonomy (NCBI): domain Eukaryota; kingdom Metazoa; phylum Chordata; class Actinopteri; order Characiformes; family Hepsetidae; genus Hepsetus; species Hepsetus odoe. Next base: position 11,002,457 of record CM029391.1, on the reverse strand, counting down.
TTTATTGATCACATAAAATGTCATGCTCTTTTGTCAGTCATGGCCATGCTTGTAGTCCCTTTCTGTGTCAATAGTTCACATACACACATACAAACACTTACAGCCTTCCTTGCAGTACTCAACCCCATAGCCATCAATTCCTGCTGAGCCTACTTTCTCTGGAGTCCTCCATTTTAAAGAGATGGTGGTGTCACTGATGTCATCCACACACAGGCCAACAGGCTCGCTGGAAGGGGCTGAGGAAAGGTATAGAAAGATTTTGCGTAAATCTAATGAACAAAGGAAATTGTCTGTGAATCAACATAGACCTAACATTTACTCGTAACTGGGCAGTTCTGAATTTCCAGCAGTATTTTTAGAATGTCTCAAAGCAAAAAACAAAAAAATCTAGTGTATTTTTAGTGTGGAAATTTGCCGTGCAGTGCACATTTACTAAGCCAACAAATATGATAGGTGGAGTCATAATACGCTGATACTATATGGATTTTATGGACTTGTCACCAGGGTGTTTTTAATCCTGTGTTCCTCTACTTGTCAGAGTGAGAACTAGAGCAAAGTACCTTCACCATGAGAAGAAGCCATGGAAACTATGAGACCAATAAAACAAAAGCCTGAGGTACATCTAACCTTACCTTGCAGCCAACCTTCACAGTAAGCTGCCCAACACAGTTGAGCATAACTGTCATTGCTTGAATGAGCACAAGTTAAACTTGGACTGTTGGTGATAAGAACCTCTCAAAGATATAGATGCTGTCACTGCTGATGCTGCAGCACTTAGGACAGGAATAGCTTGGTCTTGCCATTTGTCCTGACAGAAAACTTGTGCCAAAACTGTTTTAAGATGGAATTGTGTGTATGTGTGTGGGAGGGTTCTTTATGGGAGGATGAATTACATTTGAATAACTGAAATTATTATTTTGGATAAGATTAATAGGTTCACCAAAATAAACTCATCCAATCAGATCAAACACAGGAACTTTGGTTAGAATTTAAGCAGCAGCTTAAAAATAAATCCTTATATAAGAGAAATGGTCAGTTAAAACCTTCCCATCTTGGCAAGGTCAAATCAAAGATACAATCTAAAAACCCAAAACATGCAGAAAGATTTAATAGTTTTGTCAAACAGACAGGCCAAATTAGCTCTTGCTTAGAGGTCCATGTTAAGAGCTTGAATTACAGCTTTGTCCTGCAATACTACAGATGAAACCATGCTGCTAGCACAGTAAATTACTACACGCTGAACAGGATGTACTTTTGCACTAGCTGCACAGCTACAAAGAACAAGCTTTCTAGGACACAATTAGCATATCAGATGCATTATCCTGAACAGGCATTTTTTAGATCAACTGGGATCTATACATAGATCTAGATCTTTCAGCAAGTTGATTAAAAAGATACATAATTTTTTAGAATAAGAAGGTTTCAGAAAAAGGCATGGTGATAAGGCATAACTCACCATTTAAATAATCTAATTTCATATAAAACTACAGTAAAGCAGTATCTGCACCTATTAATTCCATTCAGACCATACAGACATTGCCTGATTTTCTACTGATACCCACAATCTACAGAAAAACAGTGCAAGCATGTACTAGTTTTCCCCAGGGAGAATTAAAATTAGATGCCTACTGCCAAGGGATTTTGGTTCTGGTTCAGGCTCTGGTGGGAGGGAAGGCTCTGAGGGGGCTCCCTCAGCAGGTGGTGCCACTTCCTCTCCTTCTGCTGGCACTGCTTCACCATCTGCAGGAGGAGTTGGAGGCACAGGCTCCTCAGCTGGAGGAGCAGCTACTTCAGTGTTGGCCGCTGGTGATGGCTCCTTGGGAGGGGATGCAGATGATACCTCTGCCTCAGGGGCCACTGTGTCCATCGGAGGTTCCTCAGCCGGCTTTTTCTCCGCCGTTTTGGGGAGTATAGGCTTGGTCATTGTGCTGGGTCACTTCAGGCAAATGTACTGTCTCTGTGATGTTTCCTGAATGCTGTCTGTGAGCCTGAGATCCTCTCGTTCTGGCCTTTCCCTAACACCTGCTGTAGTCCTCTCCTGGATTACCCTATGGGAGCAGTGATCAGAGTCGAGGACAGTGGCAGTGCAACTGGCTGAGTGTCCACCCCCTCCTCTCTGTGGTATAACAGCAAACCTCACAACTCACAACGTAGCCTTGCGGCATGTTAACATGCCTTTATTTATAGAATAGGATGCCAAGGATTGTTTCCTAATCTATTGTGTTGTAACAGACCACACTGATAGAACTGTTTAAGCCAGATAAAGCAAAAGATGAGATAAGAACATCAAGGAAAGACACAGGAACAATGTTCAGTTTAGATCTCTATCACAACACTATTTTAGTCAATTAACAGTCTTTAAGGACTTCTCATGGCCACTCCTTCAAAAGATCGGCAAGAAAAACGAGACAGCGGTATGATGACGTGTGGCTGAGTGGATCCAGGTGGTCAGAATAAAGCAGCATCCCTTACTTGGCAAGCAGATGAAAGGGCAAACACCTTGAGAGCAGCAGGCCTGTCACAACCTCATGAACAAAGCACCTGACCTCTGACACTCTCCCCCAACACTAAAAATAAATTTCATTCCACAAAGAACAGCAAAATAACAATTGGATTTTGAAATGAAATGCAATGGTTAACGATCTTTTTATTGGCTTATTTGTTTATTTTATACATGATTTATTTTTTGAAGGTTCGGTACAGCTCAAACATTTTAAACAACAAAAAAGGAAAGATTAATCATAACAAATAATATTGCACTAGAAATCAGGCAATCAAGAAATCAGAATTAATGATAATTTCCAATGGCACTTGGAATCATCGTTTTTTCTAAATATTGATTCATACAATATTCTTAACTACAGACCAACATGTATATATTTTTGAATAATAATATGCTGTTAGTATTTACAGCAATTTATTGAAAACCTTTTTTCCTCAAGGTTTGATGTCCACTTTTCAAATCTGAAGTATGATGCCTTTTTTCATAATAATTTCATTAAATACTATTCACATTGCTCAAGCATGTAGTAACAGCTTCCTTTGTCATTCTGGACAATGTTGAAAATAATTTAAAAATCCTACAAATTAGCCACCTAAAGCCTGTCAAGCTGCAGCATCACATTACAATTATTTATACGTGTACCTGTTGGCTTTATGTAGCGAAAACAGTATTTCAAACATTTAAACATGCCGAGCTTTATTAGCTGAGCAATGTATGAGATGTTAGATGATCTCACAAATTGAGTATGAATAGAGTAGGAAACTTACCAACTGGCACAAACGGCTGAGAAGCAGGACTGGGGCGTGACATGCCGATAGTATTCACAGCATAGACCCGGATTTCATAGGCCATGCCCTCGATCATCCTCTTAGCCTCATATGTTGTCTCCTTGTAGGGATCAAAGTTTAACCGCATCCACCTGTAGCTCTTTTTCTTCTTCCTCTCCAGGACATATCCTTAGACAACACCAATACATCAGGTTAAGTTACTGCTTACATTTACATTACATTTTACATTTGCAGCATTTACCAGACGCTCTTATCCAGAGTGACTTCCATGTCCTGATTACAGGGACAGTCCCCCTGGAGCAACTCAGGGTTAAGGATCTTGCTCAGGGACCCAGTGGTGGTAGTGCCAGAGTTGGGATTCAAACCTGGGACCACTTGAGCCATAGATCCATAGGCAAGTACCCTACCACTAGACCACCGCCACCCACCCTGCTTAATTCAATTTCAATTGTGCATTTGTGCACTTACCGATGACTGGCAGGCCACCATCAAACACTGGGGGATCCCACTGAACAACACAAGAATCCTCGCCAACACTGAGGATTCGGGGAGCTTGAGGTGGATCTGGTACATCTAAATTAAATAAATCTCAGTTTACTAAAGCACAAATGACTGCCCAATATCAGATTCCTTCTTAATTTTAACCCCATAATGAAAAGAGATAAATATATCTTCAGCAGACTTCATAATTACAAGATCTCACAAGTGCTTATTGTAAATTAACATTTAATTAATCAGTAATTTAGTTTAATTTAGCCTAATAAAGAGCTTAACAAATGTGCTTTTAGACCTTCCAAACCTAATTACATATGATACATGATTAGATATGATTTTTATTGTCATTGCTGGAACAAGCCTCCATGTTTGTTGTTTTTCTTTTTACATAATTCAAAATTGCAAGGTATTGTTAATACTGTCCAAAGGTAATTTAATAATACAATCTTGCTTCATTATCTTACATTGAATGTTAGAAAGTTGTTTTTAATTTTAAATTGTAAAGATTTTCAGTGTCTGTGGGTGAATATCTTACCCACAACTTTCACATTAATGTCAGCAGTATCCTCTCCTGCAGGGTTCCGCACAATGACAGAGTAAACGCCCTCGTCCTGTCGCTCCGCTCCTTCAATGGTAAAGATGCAGTGACCCTTTGAGCTCTCCACATGGACACGCCCACCTGAATCTGTCAGGACCTAGTCAATGGACCCCCAACAGTTGTGACAATCAGACAGTTGGCTTGACGGTGTGCAGAAAATCAGCTATAACCTGTCACAACAGTCTGCAGACAGCACAAAAGGCCAACCCCATACCACTCAAGACTCAGACTTACACATTTTGGAGGCAAAACCAGAGCGGTCTTCAGATCGTTCTAACCAGAAGGCTTATACACAGTCATTCCTTTCTATTATTACTTACTGTGTGTAAATGAAGTTGCCATTTCTTGCTCAAACCATGTCCCGCAAACTGAATATGTGAAGCGTTTGCATGCCTGGTGCACTTAGTATGCTTTACATACAGTGTTCAGTGCATGTTAGAAGCTCTTAAATGTAATTTTAACTGCAGTTTTAGAACAGCAAGTGATAATCCTACAATTGAGAGAATTGTTAATTGCTTTAGGGAAAATGTTTAAATGAAGTTGAAGATGATATATTCATCTGAAGATTGCTGTGTCACCATACCACTTCACTTTTTTATAGAATTAGAATTAATGGTAATATCAGATTTTTTTTTTTTATGAGTAAGTTATTGTATAGCAGTATAGTATAGTGACATCGTCATAATAAAATCATGTTACAGTAGAATTACAATACAAAATTACATTAAGAAACATTTTCATTGCTTCCTGACTATTGCTATTGTCTATGAAATATTAACAAAACAAAAACAAAAAAACATACGATAGCAACAGTATTAGAAGATCTCCAACCAAACTATCACAGAGTGTGGCTTAAATCTACTACTGAAGCAAGCAAAAGTTAGTTTCAAACAAAGTAAGATGTGAAAGTCATCAGGCATCTCAAGTAAAAATTACAAAAGGATTAAGTTTTTGTAAATATGTACATATGTACTAGAAAGTATGACAATTCTATGTGAATTTGTTCGGCACCTTAGTAGCTGATTGTTATACCTGATGTGAAGAAGTTATAACAACGCTAGAGAAACTAACTAAGGTCACTCTTGGGAATAACAGGGTAAGATAGTATCACAATGCAGTGGCTGCAAATGCAAAAGGCAATAAAAACATAGGTCATAGGACATTCTCATGGCATATAGTGACGGGGCAGGCTTATTGTTTTAAAGGCCAAAACTCACTTCACCATCCTTCAAAGTCCAGATGAAGGTTGGTTCCCGTTTCCCTTCTTCCGGTGCCTTTTTAGATTTATCCTACACAAGCAGAGCACAAGCGATGAGGCCTTTGAATATTTTAAAAGTGAGACTCCAGTCTAGATACAAACCTTCGCAAAAATGACTGTCCATGGCAGGGATTGGCTGAAAGGAGCTCTCTCCCATACCCACTTACCTGCCTGGCATTCAGACTTAAGATCAGAGGTCCTAATGCTGGAGCTCCTTCCTCAGTGTTAAAATAAAATGTAAAGTGGCACAGACACTAACGTAACTGAACTTTGGTATTCACTCTTAAAGGAAGTTAAAGGAAGTAAACTGTTTACTATCTTAATGTTCTAGGTTTTGTTAACGGTACAATGAATATGATTTCCTGTAAATATAACTTCTCAGATATGAGATGCTAAAAAACCCTTTAGGAACAGTATAAAAACTGAGGATTAGAATAAGAAATAAAATTTTGTATATCTATTAAATAATATATGTATGTTAACAAAAACATTCCATTGATTATATACTCACTAGCACACATCCTTACCTTCTCCGCCTTGGTCCAAACTACAGTGGGAGCTGGGTCTCCGGTGATTGGCACATCCAATCGCAGCTTGTTTCCAGCCACCACCAAAATGGTGGAATCTGATGTTTTTCCCATGCAGTCCAAGTGGATCTTGGGAGGGTCTGCATAAAGGAAGTAGTGAAAGAATGGAAAGCTTAGCTAACCAAACTTTAACTGATGTATCAAGTGTCACAGTGACCCTCAGCTTCAAACTTAAAATGACAGGGAGTATTCATCAGGGGTATTACTGAAAACAAACTTTATAACAAAAGTCAAAGAAGCTTCTTATTTAAAGACATCCTTAAACAGAAATGCTGAATAAGCTTTTGCCGAAGAAGAATTCCACTGAATGTTTTTCTCTGCCTAATTTAATCAATGAGTCCTTATCTACAGTACATAGATATGAAACGGTGCATTGTAGAGAAACTTTAGTGCAATGCTTAAGAAAGGAGGTCAAAATGTCAATAAAGATTTTTGAAACAAATTTTAAAATATTTTTTTAACAATTCTGATGTTGCTTCTACAGGACAGTTTATGAATAGGGAGAAATTTGGAAATACAACAGCGACACCAGTGTGTGACGGTATTTACTCCACGTACCTTGACGAGGCACAAAGTCAATCTTGACCTCTGAAAATAGATGAAAAAATAAATTATGGTTACTATTACAATGTTAAACAGGAAACAAAATTATGATTGAATCTGATATTTAAGTACCAAGGAAGTTGAGTTTGGCAGAGAGATTGAAGGCATAGCCTTCAGGGACAAAAGTGTAGTCTCCTTCATCCTCTGGCCGCACATCATCAATTGTGAGCTTATGAATCCTGGAGATATAGATTATATCAAACAAGCTTTACAAAAATCACTCAAAAAAAATTAAATTGTACATGCATGCAGTAAACCAACTTTATGAACCATCATACATCAACCTGAGGTTATCTGTTTCACCTAAAAATGCATGAACAAACATTCTTACCGCCCGATGTGTGTGATGTGGATTCTGGCATCAGCCTTCACCTCCACCCCATTTCTGTACCAGGTTCCTTTGACGTTTTCATCAGAAACTTCACATTTGAACACCGCCTCTTCCTTAGCTTTTACGGTTAGATCAGCAATGCTCTGATACACTTCCAGCTCCTTCTCTAAAGGGTAGAAGTCAGAGGGCTCAGGATTTCAGATAAGTCACAAGACTAGAGTGTTTGTTTTATGCTGGTCATGCATGTATGGCCATAAGGTTGCAGCTTTTAAGTTGTTAATAGGAAGCAGCTAGAGGCATGTTCCTCTTTAAAATAAGGATCACTACAGTAACCCAAGAAACTCAGATCTCACTGGGATGCAGAGGACGGGCTTATGATTAAATGAAGCAATAATGGAGGTAATGAGGGAACACAGTTTGTTCTCATAAAGGTTACAGCAAATCAAATAAAAGTCTGTTTAAAAGAGGGCAAACAGCTTCACTGTGCCAAATCCATCTAAGCTCAATATATCCAATCATATGCTAATATCACTAGCAGCCAGAAACAGAGGAATAGAATGTGTTAATTTATGTTTTAGGGCTTAGCCACTGGGAAGCATGAAGGCTGATTTGTTTGGAGCACCCTCCACCAGAGCCTTACAGTTACGGGGTGGTGTAATGAAAGCAATGGCACTGGGGAATGATGATCCTGCAAGCAGCCTGGCAGCAGTGCAGTGCCACTGGCCAGCTGGTTATGCTTGGCACTTCCTTGATTTCATTATTTGACTAGCTAAACTGAGCCTGGCAGCATGGTTGGGCATGGATCAGATTGCTTCCAAATAGGTTTACAATGGTTGGAAGGAGAGAGATGGAGTCATGGAGGGTTTTTTTCACAATATAAAACAAGATAAGTTACAGATAAATATAAATAATTGTAATATCCGAATAGAATTATAAAAGTTTCAAATAATAGGAAGTAGCTTGGAAGCTGACAAGCCTAATGATGAACAGAGCTTTTGATTATTTTTATGCTGCGTATCAAGTGGATATTTTTTATTTGTTATATGCAGAAAATATTGCACAAATATTTAAGATAAAGTACTGTAATGTACTGTAAGTGTTGAAATAAAAAAGACACTTTGTGTTCAGAATACAACCGGATCTACAGAACTGTGCAGAAGCTTTGAACCACCCTTGATTTCTTTAGAATCGGATTGTTTTTAGGCCTTGATGGAGCAAAAGTGCTACGTCTTATTTCTGGATTTTTGAGATTACATAAAAAATGGGTGATAAATACTGTGATAAGATGCAAAGTGCCTAAAGATACAAGGTAAGTACAATTGTACAATTGTATAGGTTTGCTGTGAAATAATAAAAAAATATGAATAATATTTACAGCATTTAGCAGACACTCTTATCCAGAGCGACTTACATGTCCTAATTACAGGGACAGTCCCCCTGGAGCAGCTCAGGGTTAAGGGTCTTGCTCAGGGACCCAGTGGTGGTAGTGCCAGAGGTGGGATTCGAACCTGGGACCTCTTGAGCCATAGGTCTATAGGCAAGTATCCTACCACTGGACCACCACCACCTAATATCAATACATTTCAGTAATGTTATTAATACAAATATTAAGTGATTGCTTTAAAACAATTGTATGACACCACAGCACATGAGGCATTATCAGCAGAGCTAGTGGGGCCTTAAACACTTTTCCTAATAGTTCACACACGTTCTTTTTGGGTCACTCAGAGCAAGATCAAAAGCAAAGAGGCAGATAGATTACCTGAGTATGTCAGAGACAAAGTGATTTCAGTCAGAAAGAGAGTTAGAGAGAGAGACAGAAGGATAAGAGAAAATGAGAAATGGGAGGGGGGGAGAGAGAGAGAGAGAGAGAGAGAGAGAGAGAGAGAGAGAGTAAAAGACAGAGTCTCATAAAATGTTGTAAATCTTTCACAGATACACATAAAAGACAGATGATGAAAATAACAGGGTGAGAGTGAGATATTGAGACAAAGAGAGAAAAAGAGAGAAATAAAATATATGGGTCTTGCAGGCTAACAACAGTTGGCATCTTTGCATTGTGGATGCCCTAACCTTGTGCTAAGAGCTTGTCAGCCATGTTTACTGGGCTGACAACAGAGGTGATTTTTGAGTGACAGGGCCATGGAGAGGCGGGTTTTATAAGAGATAGCAATGGCAGAAAGAATGCCCGGAGGAATTCTGGGTGTTTATTTTGGACTGCAGGTTTGGTTTAAGAATGGCTGTGCCTTCTTTGATTGACAAACGGCACATAATGTACCCACAGTGACTGACAAATGGCTTGAAAAGGTCTAGGAACTCAAGTCCTTCACCAGAAGAGATTTCAGTCACGTTATTTGAACTTTAACCTAACCTCTTACATTTAAAGGTAATGTAATTGCCAGCGTTTAAATCTGTTTTACTTGTGTACAATGCTGATAAGTGTACAAGAGTACAATTAATTCAGCAAAAATGATTGTACTATTGTCCTAGTCATGATGATTACAAAACAGGGATGCTAATTTTTTTGTCTTACAGGGACAAGTGCAGTATTAGCAGTGGACCGAGGGTCAATACAACAAAACTGAATGCAAATTAAGTTTTAAAAGTATATATTTTTACAATATTCTAATATACTACTAAAATAGTTCTAAAAGTCTTTGTACACTGTTAGAAAAGGCTTCTTAAAGTTCTTAAGTTTTAGAGGCACAATATAATCACTACAAAGTAGAACTGCAAAAGAAAAGTGGTGTGATTGTGTTCTCTAAATGAACTGATGTCTAGAAGGTATCATCCCTTAGAAGCTAAGTATGCATGTGTGCATTGTCAACTCCCTAACCTTCTACTAGCAGCTTGCCAGCCATGTTTAGGAGGTGTGGGCCACTGTGTACAGAATATGGCTGCTTATTCACAGTAATATTTGTATTAAAATGGATGTGTTTTAGGCTCTAGCTCATAATAAAGCCTGGTACTAGAGTGAAGTTCTTACCCTGCACCATGAGCTCAGCAACTGACTGTCCTCCATTGGTCTTCACCTTGTAGTGGCCACAGTCCTCCTTAGTGGCTTCATTGATGATAAGCACATGCTTGCAACCATCCTTCTTGAAGCGATACTTGAAGGACTCATCTCGAGTGAGTTCTACTCCATCCTTTTCCCTGAAAAATTCAGATTTGGTCTGAAAAAAGGCTCAGATTTACTCTAACTCAGGTTGTCAATGACGTGATAAGGCAAGATATCAATGACTTGATTAGGCAAAATATCTAATTTATAATGTAACCAACAAACATAGAAATAACCAGTTAAGACATGTTTTTCTAGAATGTTAGCTCCATCGTAGAAGGATATAGGGGACTTCAGACTTCAAATATGCGTACATTTGTATATAATGAATGTAATTGTATTACATATATATATATGTGTGTGTGTGTGTGTGTGTGTGTGTGTGTGTGTGTGTGTGTGTGTGTGTGTATGTATATATGTTTTCATTAACATTCATACAATTGCTTAATTTTTCATGTATCATATGAACTTGGGCTTTGCACAGGATTTCTGGCATGCCATGCAAGTCCTCATATTCCAATTGCTGATGATAACTACTTGCAGAAGAAGTGGTCAGTGTGCACCTGCTTGCGTGTTAAAGGTCACTTTATACCTGGCCAAGAATATCTACAGCTGGTAGAACAGTTTCATAACTGTTCATTTGAGCCTTTCACTTATGAGTTATTATGAGTGGACCTGAAAAAGCAGATGACTAGTGAATCAGATACTCAACCCTTACAATTATGTCAGCAACTAGTCACAGATGGTCATATAAAACCTTCTCACGACTTGTCCCATAAAAGTGATTCAAGCTTTAATTTATTAGAGCTCATGAGTCACCCTCATTGTCAGATAAATAAAGCCTCAAGTCTGAGTCCACAGAATCAAAGAAAGCAATGAGTTGTACCTAACCTTGTTCATCCCTCATTTCCTGTCTGATTTTTCTAATCATGTGTGTATTTTTCCACAATCTAATATGAACATAGTGTCTCCAGGAAATAGGGAGCCTCTATCAGGCTACAGCAGTAGAAAGTCTTCCTCTGTGGGACACTGAGGAGCAGTTGCCATGAACTGACAGTGACTTTCTCATTTCAGCAGAGGACACTGCAGAGGTGCTAAAAGGCTGGCATGACCTTTTCCCAGCGCTGATAATTTACGGCGCTACCGGGTGATATACGGCCTTGGAACCAGATCAGGTGAAGGCATGGCTCATTCACTAGCTCACTCACACACACATACAGCACGCACCCCCTCCATCAGCCAGGTTGAGTCAGCCAGGCCTGGCCAGACTCTCAGTAAGGGACATGTATGCCATCTACTGGATATCTGAAAAATGTTGCCTGACTCACACAGGCTTCTATATAGATACATAAAATGTTATTTCATATTAGCTGCTGGATAATAAGACTTAGTGGAATAGTTTAGAACTAATAGTGAAATGTGTGACTTTCAACTTTCAACACAACTACTGGTTGTGTAAGATAGCAGTTTTACTTAAACCTTAAATCTCCAGTCCTAAACAGCAGAAGCTAAATGTGGTCAACATGAGACATGTAAAATTGTGTACATTTGATTTAAATCTTACTTTAAGATGACAAAAAAAGCTAAATAATTTTCAAAGTCAATCACCCTAATTCATGCTCTTGACTTTTTGATATATTTTGTGAATGTCGACACTGTACAAAACGAAAGGATTGTTTCATACATTAGTAGCAGACTTTAAAGGACATTTTAGAGTATGCATTTATGCACTGGTGTTTGCATGGTACATGACAAAGTCTTACCACTTCACCTGGGCTCCTTCTTCAGACACCTCACACTCAAACTCTACTCTCTCTCCTTTCATCACCATCTGATCCTCAAGATTGTGCACTATCAGAACAGGAGGTTCTGAAATAAGAAAAAGAGGTAGAAGACCTCAGCATTACTTAGGCCAGAGAACAAAATTCAGTACTTTCATATCTGTCTCAATTAAATGACCAACCCTTGTCTTGTAATATTATCCATTATAAGCACATCCTGCACTGTCAAATACCTTTAACAAAGAGCTCAGTGAAACTTTTCTCGTCTCCCATCATGCAGGTGTAGGCAGCATCATCTGCCAGAGAGCAGTTGTTGATGGTGAGAAACCGTTTGTTGCCCACACTCTCAAAGATGTACCTAAAGGAGCAGAAGAAAGAATTTCAGTTTCAGTTCCTGCATTTCCCTGAAGGTGGAGACAAAAGAAATAGGGGCTTTGCTAAATACAAAATAAATAGACAAATGGGAATTGGTCGCAAGCACAAATACCATAAATGCCTTATTGCGATGATATAAGAACACAAAGAACCTTAGCAACAAGGTTTAACACTCCATCATTTCTAGCATTACCAGTTAAAAAGGACTGATGTCATCTCAAAGTAATTTGTTGCTATTTATTTCTTTAAATACTGTCCCTCCTCAGCCATATCCTAGACGGTGCGAAATGCTTGACCCAAGACCTTATACACAGAGCCTTGGATGGCTTATCACACACAGTGTGACTTAAGGACATGATCTTTCATGCACAGACCTGCTGGAGCCACTCACTTGCTATGGGTTTCAGTTGTAGGAACACAGAGAAGTCCATACATCCACAAATACACCATTTCATGTGGAGAAGGATAGAAAGCATTTGTTAATTTTTGCTATTTTTTTTTTCTTTCTTTCACTGCCACATTATTATTGACAGAGTTTAGGAATTCTCATGTACATTTTCAAAACCTGGAGTTTTTACCTTCCTGTAGGTTGGATCTCTTGTCCATTTTTCAGCCATTTCACTTCTGCATCTGGATTGGCTAGTTCAATCTGCAGCTTGATCTTGTGTCCCTTTTCAACCTGATAGGCCGGATCCAGTTTTTTGAGGAAAGCTATGAAAGAGAGACTGCTGTCATGATTGGGAAATGTCATGGTCTGACTTTTTCCTGTTGCAGGAAAATGTTGTATTTTAAAAACCTTCAGTTTAGAGATAATACACATTTTGTCTTAAATGTAATGAATGTAACCTGCACTCTTCTTCTCCTCCTTCTTCATCTTCTTCAGTCTCTTGAGCATACCGCGCAGATCTGTGATGCCATACTGGAAAGCAATCTTCTCATACTCTGATGGTGGAGCTTTGTGGAGGATATCCCACACATCGACCTCGGGCTCAGTGTTCACTTGGACTATGCTGCAAGCAGAGGAGAAACTATCCATTATCGTCAGCACATTTTTAAATCCCTGCTTAAAAAAGCGCAATGCTTAATAATTCTAATTCTAATTAAAATTATATAATGCTAGGATGCAAAATAAATTCCTTTTTGCTGGACACAAAGCTGCAAGAAACTGCTTTCAAGGTCACTGTTAGCAACATCAGCAGCATAAAAAGCAAGTCGAAGCTGAACAAAAGAGAGAGACACTCGTATTAAATATGAAATTCTTACCGTTGGCCACTTTTTAAGAAACTGCTGCACTTATTCAGAGGTAGAACCCAAGGCATGACAAGACAAACCAAAGCAGATTAATGCACACAATATAGCACTCAGTCATCCATGGAGCATAGTACTCATCAGTCCTATCATTCTAACATACTTAGATTTCATAGGAATACTGTGTCCTTAATTATACAGAAGTATAGATTTGGTATTGCTTTACATGTTATTGATAAAGGGGGATCACATGGTGACGTGGAGCTTTGCACACTTTGGATGTGTGTACATTAGGTGGATGTGTGTATATTGTGATTATTAAGATGGACCTATCCTGTTAATAAATGTAACTTTGACTTTGTTTTAGATTTGTCACACATTTTAGGCTTTTATGCCAATAAAGTTGCTTGTGTAATTTGTGCTCAACAGTGAGAAGTGAGCATGCCCTCAGCAACAATGGAAGACTGAGAATTGTGAGCAATCTGGCATATGGTTAGGAAAGGAAGTTGCAGTATATATGCAGATAGCAAACCACACATGCATCCAGGATACATTCAATCACTTACTCTCTACAGAGGGGTTGTAACACACAAAGGAGAGAAAACAACAAGAGCAACAACAGAAGAAATGACAGATAAATCAGTCCATTATGACTGCAGATTAGGCATGTGGACAAAAGGATCAATAATTGCTACAAAAAATTCACCTTGGAATTGCTTAAATTGATTGGAACTTAGCGATCAGGTGGTAGAAAGTAATGTTACCCGACGGCAGTAAGTATGGAAGATGAAGAGGTACATGCAAATAAATGGCCTCAGTTCTCCATGAGCACTATAGCAATGATATGAGCAATAACAAAAATTTGCTCACTCCATCATAAAGCAAGGTGCTACAATGCTTGGGGGAACTACGACTCAAGGTAGTCCATAGGCTGGGAAAAACGTATTAGGGCTAACTGAAACATTCGGAAGGCGTTATTATCAGTAGACATCTTTGAACAAGGCTGTAGACTCACCTCTTTTTGAGCAAAGCACTGAAGTCAAGTTCTCCAGAGTCATCACCTCCATCTCCACTACTGTGGGGCGAAACCGTCAATGATAATTCATAGTCAGAACATGTTTTGCTTTAACTTAGTTTCTGCTACTAATCATCTACTCCAAATGAAGTGTATCAGGAAGTGTTTGCTGCTTCAGTTATGCATTAAAGATAGAAGGCTTTCTGTAACTGGCAATGGTCATTAAAAATACTGTGCAATTGTCAAACTTGACTCAGCACTGGTTGGACACTAGGCCCCACTAGGCCCCCAACTGTTTGCCCTGAAATACCCTTGAGCGAGGTACTGTCCCCAGCACTGCTCCGTGCGTGCTGTATATGGCCGTCTGTGAGTCTAAGTGCTGTGCTGTGTATTCACTATAACAAACAGTCACTTTGACTTTCACTTGAATCAAACTGACCTAGTTTTGTGCTGTTGATACTGTATGTATTAGTTATTTGTAATTATCAAATCAAAGCAAATTGCTAAAAACAGTAGTTGCAGCCATCTTGAAGGTTGCATTTTGGTCATTAATGCAGATAGCATGTATGTTATACAGTGTTGCATTTGCAGATCTTTTGGAGATTCTAGTAGTTTCTATAATTCTGCTGACTATATATTAGTTTAGCTACGCTGCAGAACTAAAGATGCAAACTTCAGAAACCAGATATACTTCACAATCTACATATCAGAGAAGTGAATAATTGGGTGATCCAGATTTTCCTCTTTAACTATACTTAACATTAGTATAACATTCTCTGTAATGGATGAATACATAACTAAGTAAAAATGATTGGCTATATACAGTGTGTTAGAGTAGAAGATGCATTCTGAGATATATCATCACAATATATTGCACGTATTGCAATGATGTATGAAAGTGCTCTTCAAAACACAAGATTAGTGTATCCTTATGAACCAACTGAAATTGTGATTAATTTCTATAAAGACAACCATAAATCCTGGCTCCTTTGAATCATTCTTGTTGAAGGAGGCCGTTTTTGATGGACATCAAAGGTTAGGTCTCAGGCCTGGATTAAGACTTGTGGGGTGAAGAGAGGCAGAGATGCTTATGGAATCCATGCAGGGCCCCAGCTTCTGATCGAAAGCTGGGGTTGGTTATTGAAGGCAACACACACTAATCTTCGCTCAGAGCTTTCTCTCTGATCTCGGAGGGCTATCAGGATTTGAAGGATAACGTGTGTGTGTGTGTAAGAGCATTATGACGAGCATCCAAGTCACTTCCCTACACATGCACTCGCTCCCTTGAAGAGAGTGTCTGTCTTAAGAGGGTATATTATCGAGACTTAGCGCTTTGCTGCTGGTGAGACAGTGAGGAGGCAAAAATGACACGCTGAGAAAGAGTGTGTTTGTGCAACTGACTCCACTGATCTTCACATTGTCAGTCTCAGGAAAGAGGATGTAAAACATATAATTTCAGGGATGGAAAGGAAATCTGTTCGTGCCTGCTCAGAGCTACAGAAGGAGAATTAACACATTATAAAACATTAAAGAGCCCATATCATTTCAAACTAAATTTTCCTTCGTTTTCTTGTTCACTCATCTATACAGTCCACATGTAAAAGTTAAATATTTTAAATATTATTGCTGTGAAGGTATGTTACCAGAAGGAATGATGACAGGATGCTGTTGAGAAGCATTACAGCTGCTAAAGCAATCAAAAACCTAGATGCAGCAGTTTTTTTTTTCTTGACATCCCTGCAGATTTTAGCAAAAACCTAACATTTCAGGCTGGAGTAATTTTAAATGAAAAGCAAGTCAGAACTCTAATTATTTAAATATAATTCACACACACACACACACACACACACACACACACACACATACACATACACACACACACTTGTTTTAGCCTGTTTTTGTATAATGAATAATGATAGTGAACATTAAATCTTCAAACATTCAAAGTAGGATCTGGAATAAAATAAAATATGGGCACTTTAACATGTCATAATGCAGGCATGTTTGATCCCCAGGTCAAAAATGGCCTTTGGACAGATTTTAACTGACCCAGGGCTTTTATCCTGGAATGCATGAGAGGTGGTCTGCAGTTTACAGATTTCTTTTATTTCAGCTAACTCAGAAAATGCATTTCCATATAGCTGCAGTATGCTGCACCACACTGATAGACAACAGTCTTTGTTCTAAGACCAAAGCTGCCAGCTATTTATTCATACATTTGTTTGTTATTATTTTCTTATGCAAAAGCCTGCTGGCCTTTAGGCATTCTGATATGTCACATGGCCACCAATGGAAAAATGGAGACCCATTACCATAGAGGATCTGCTATTAAATATTAGTTAACACACACACAAACACACATATATATATATATGTAAGCAGCCTCTCAAAATCTGGTACTGCACTTGCAAAGATCAGTGGATAGGGATACCATATTCACTCAAAGGTCTAACATGTCTTATATGCCAAAAAGGAGGGCTGAAATGCTGTCCTCACCAGAGGATCAGACAGAAAAGAAAAGAGAGTAGGTGTGAGAAAGAGACTGTGAGAAAATGAAAAAGAGAAAGTGAGAGAAAATGCAAGGCAAGACTGGAGGTTGCACCATTCTAAGGGAGTGACTCACAAAGGGACATACATCAATGATATGAGTCAACCCTTCTTAAATGTTACCAGACAGAGAGATAAAAGTGAAGACGAAGAAGAAGGAATGAAAGAAAAACAGGATGAAAAGGCAAATGACAGGAGGACATTAAAGGACAGAGAGAAAGAAAAACACATCCTCCTTTTGGCAAGAAATTGGTTGATTGTCTCAAGACCTTAATGCATGAATATGCCCTGTGCCATTGCAGCAAACCCCATTAACTACCTGCCAGGTCCCGATGACTTCTTCTTACTGCCTGAAGACACACTCCTAAATGATTAGGATGCCCAAGCAATGAGATAATTAAGCAATCTTGCATTTTTGACTTAGGTGGAAAAGTTTATTAAAATCTATAGCACAGACAGATCCTAATATTTTCAATATAGCTGCATACAGTTCCAGGCAAAAGTCAGAAACTACACTTTCATTTAATTTAAGGCCAAGACAGCTATTAAGCCACCCTTTACCTTAATTACAATTCAACAGTCTTCTTGCAAAAGATTTGCTTTCAGCTGTTTGTAAAAACCAGATCTAAGTTTAGTATTAGAAGCTAGATCCACTTTATGCAATAATGCATAAATTATACATTTTATACATACATCTAATTATACATCTAGACTCCCCAGCACTTAAAACCTCCATCCTCCAGTTTTGTTTCAGTACTCTGATGCAAAGGATCTTCCTTTTGTCTGTCTTTTCTCATTAACAGGTTCATGAATTGCTATACATCTTTTCAGACCAATGAGAACTGACTTCTCAAAGTGGAAGGATTGGGAGAAACATAAGTGGATTATTTTTAATCATAAGCAAGAGTGGAGTTTCATTTTCTGCCTCTGAAAGATGAACGCTTAAAGTGCTTTTTATCCAATGGGGACAGTTTTGGTGGTTATGCACAGTGAAGAGTCACATTTTCTCTCTCATTTTAATTGTCCAGTTTTGTATGCTGATGTTTTATCACATATTATTTACAAACCTTCTTCCATTATGCAAATTAATCTAATATTCTCAGAAGTATCTATGTTAGTCGTTTCAACTCCACCTGAGAAAGCAAGTGTCTCTTAAAGGAGAACATAACATCAGTGCTACACTTAGGAACAGCTTTTGTTGAGTGGACACAGTTTTGACTGGTTTTAAGACTGAAAGGAGGAAAAAGTGTCTGAAAAAAGGGACATAATGAAAGAGTACACTAAAGAAAGGTTGCCTTATTTTAATCTATATTTAAATGTAACATTGTAGGCTTTTTGTTTGAATTTCTGACAATTATATGATTCTCACTTTTGCATTGACCCTGACAAAATGGAGTAGTCATACTTAGTGGCATTGGGGAACAGCGGATTACATAAATTCAAGTGTAGCTTCTGACTTATGAAAAGTACTACACATAAAGAGTTATCACAAAGCTCAGTGCACATACTGTTTTTCTTAAACTGTACATTTAGTTTATAATAGCATCACTCACGTGCGCCTGAATGCTGTTCGAATGTCAAATCCTTCCACGGTTCGTGCATCTGTAAGGAAATCACAAAGAAACCATTAATTGGTGTCTTTTTTTTGCATAGCTCACGGGTGCACAGGTCTTATCCTGGAGAGTGGTGTCTAGCTGAAAGCAACCTCATAAATCATTTTTAATTGCCAGGTTTAGTGTGTGAGCAGGAGAGGTGCCAAACTATACTGTACCCCATCTTTCCCGGACTGGAGCTGTATTATCAGTGTGTCTGGACAATAACTCTGGGCCAGAGTGGCATTTTTGTCTAAGTAATTTAAGTTCTATGACAGATTAATACTTTAGCAAAATATTCACAGTGGCGATTACTTTCTGTTAACCACTAATTCATTTTTTTTCCTGAGAATTTCTCTGGTTTAACAAGTATGTCAGTGCTCACCATGCACGGTCAGCTCAAAATTACAGCTGTCAAACTTGTCTCTGGATGAAACTTCACACCGGTAACCTCCTGCAAAGTTAGCTTTAGCTGCAATGATGTGCATCTCAAAAGTGTACACCTGCAGAATCAGTGGGACAGGTTACAAATGCATCTTCGTTAAAATAATCCATTATATAACTTTTGTCCTTTTTCTCATACAATAAAGAACATTTGCTGTTTCTATGTAGTAATAGCTAGAACAGCTATAGCTTATCAGACCTTTGCGTTGCGGTCATACTGCTCTTTGAGTTGAAGGTGTTTCCCAGACTTGCTGGCCAGGTCCATCCACTTCCCTTTGAACCAACGAATTGTAGGCTTCTTTAGCAGAGACTCACCACACACCTTTGCCACAAAGGTAATATTATCACCTGTGGAGGATAGAAAGAGCTCTTTTGGTGTTCCGGCCTGGAAATGATAGATTTAAATTTCACAAATCCAAGCAAAACAATTACTGCTGAAAATAGATGAAGATGCCTACATAAGAAATGAGCTAATTATGTGTAGAAGACACAAACTAGGTAGAATAATCAATATGAAAATTTTGTATCTATGCATAATGCTTGTATATGCAACATAAAATATGGGCTCAAAGCAGCAAAAATAGCCACCACTCACCTACATTTACCTCCCCACTTTGAGGCTTCTCAGTAAAGAGGCCAGTCAGATCCTGCCGGGTGTCAGGCTGATGGCTTTCAGGAAGGCCTGGTGATCCAAGCACTGAAGAAAGTGAACATATAAAGTGATTATTTTGGTACAATTTAAATAGGCAGTGTAGTAGTATTTATTTCTTAAAGCATTGTTTGTAGAAGGAAGATAATCTATAGTATTGAGGCATTGCTAGCATTTTGGTTAGGGACTAGGCCCTATTATTGGAAGGTTGTAGGTTCAAGTTCCAGACCAATAGGTTACCCTGATGTACCCTTGAGCAAGGTACCACCCCAACACTGCTCCCTTGGTGCTGGACATGGCTGCCCACTACTACACTGCTGATGTATGGGTTAAATTCACTTACTTTCACTTAAATGCAAAGAAGCATTTTGTTGTGGTTCACTGTGTGCTGTGCTTTGTCTTCACAATGACAAATAGATCTCTTTCATTTCACTTTCCTTAGTAGTAAAAGAATAGACATAAGAGAAGTGTTTGCTTCAGAAGCAGAAATGAATTTACCATCATGAGCTCCAGTTTCAGTGGCATGACCGTTGGTTTCTGAAGTTTTGGCTGGTTCTGCTGGAGCCTCTTGTGATGCACCTGATGGAGCATCGGCAGGGGGCACTGCATCTGGTGGGTTCTCTTTTGCTTGAGCCTTAGTTGCTGCTTTCGTTGGTGCTTTGGCTGAAGTAGATAACAAACAACATCATGATACTTTCTGAACTTACCTTTTCATCTTGAGTAACTTGCATCTAAAGTGGCCAGTAACAAGGTTAGGAACAAAAATCAGTACTAAAAAGAGAGTGAGAAAAATTGGCACCTCTAAGTTAAGTCTTACCTCTAAGGTAGACAGTCTGAAAAAGAGGCCTTGAAATTGCTGAAACAACCACTCTGAAAAGTGCTTCATTAGCCTTGGACTATAAAATACTTATTATTCCAATGCAGCACCTATCCAGATTTGATATGACTGCTAAATAAAGCTTTAAATATTTATTCCTCAGACACGTCAACCATGTTTTGAACACTTTTCTTATCATTTTTCCATGAACACTCTCTCTTCATGCTGTCAAGTGCCCCTTAGGAAAGCAACCTCCAGACCCAGAGGTGAAGGTCATTGGTGTTTTGGAGTGAGCATTGGCTGGAAGAGTCGTGCTTTTTATAGTTCAGCTCATGGTAGGTTTTTTCCGAGCACTGAAAGTATGGTGATCTCCTTTGTTCTGGTGTTCACAAAATGGTCCAGCACAGGAAGGGTGTTTTGTGCTCAATACATATAATTGAGAGAAGCCAACAAGAAGTGGTAATTCTTTGCAGCACATTTGATTGAGTAATATTAGCTTCGCAGTTCCATTTTATACACAGTACCACAAAGTACAAGGTGAGATGGGGCAAGGTGTGATGGACATGAGAAGGGATAGGGAAGTGATGGTCAGCCAACATAATACAAAGGCAAGTGCACATGTGAAACTGTCTCAAACATAACCCACCTTCTGCTTCTTTGACCTTAAGCTCAAATTTGACTTTTGAGGCCCCAGAAATGATAACATATCCTGCTGCATCTTCTAGGACAACATTGTCTATGGTGGGGGAGTGATTTTTGCCTTCTGATGATTTTGCTTATTTGTCACTGGCTGTGATGTCTTTAGCATCAAGATCAACACCAGTAAAGAGAGGACTGATTTTAAAATCCTAGGCCAAGCATTATGAAACGAACACCCTGTCCTTTTCTACAGCAAAGTAACCTGAACTCTCTGGTCCAAAACAAAACACCTGACTACGCTGATAAGGTATCAGGCACACCAAGGTGAACCATTTTAAATGTTGAACCTTTTTCTAGGTTTATCATAAAGTAAATAAATAAATAAAGAGAAATTAAATCTGTTAGATATGCTAAAATAACTGGTTATTTTACCACTAAGTTATTTTACCACTAACAAATATGTCTACTCCAGTAATAGTCTATATCCAGGACAGATCTTCTTATTTACTTATTTACTTTCTCCAGTCTGCAGCAGGTAAAAAACGTTGTCTTGCATTAACACAGACAGTCTATACATTTGAATTACTTTTTTAAAATCCTTGAGAACTAAAGAAACAGAGTTGGTCCTTTCTGTTTCTTGTTTGCAGGACGTATAGACAGGACATAGTCCTAGGATTCTGTTGTTAAAAAAATTCGATGAAATATATCTTTATATTCTTTGTCAAATTTAACAACCGAGTTCAGTTATAAGCAATAATGATCTAAGTCATAAAAAGCTTAAGATACCTGTTATATTATTATAGCAGTGGCCTAGTGGTCAGGGACTTAGCCACAGAATCGGAAGATTGTGGGTTCAAACCCCTTACCAGTAGGTTGCCCTGAGGTACCCTTGAGCAAGGTACTGTCCCTGTCACTGCCCCCCAGGGTGCTTTCATAGCTGCTCACTGCTGCACGGTGTTTGTGTGCATGGGTTAAATGCAGAGCTCCAATTTCGTTGTGGTTCACTGTGTGCTGTGCTGTGACCTCACAATGACCAGAATTGTCACTTTCACTTCACACAATAAAATGCCTCCATGGGTGTTTGAGTTCTCTTTTACCCTCTTGCCATAGTATCCATAAAACTGTCACAATATCCACACAAATACAGCACAGCAGTTCCAGATGTGTTTAAAAAAGTAAAGAAACTACAGTTTAAAAGGTCAATTCATTTTTTATCTCTATGCTTCAGATGCACCAGTCCTTTAGTCTGTTTAGTTATTTATTGAGGACAATGCGCAAATGGCTTCTCTGACAGGGCTATACAAGTGAAAGTGAAAGTGAAAACCCTTGTCATTGCGAGGTCACAGCACAGCACACATGAACCACAAAGAAATTGGACATCTGCATTTAACCCATGCATTCAAACACCGTGCAGCTATTGAAAGCGCCCGGGGAGCAGTGACAGGGATGGTACCTTGCTCAAGGGTACCTCAGGGCAACCTACTTGTGAGGGAATCAAACCCACAATCTTCCGATGCAGGGGCGACTCCCTAACCACTAGGCCACCGCTGCCCCAAGCAAG
This sequence comes from Hepsetus odoe, assembly GCA_017165825.1. NCBI lineage: Eukaryota > Metazoa > Chordata > Actinopteri > Characiformes > Hepsetidae > Hepsetus > Hepsetus odoe. Next base: position 10,979,568 of record CM029391.1, on the reverse strand, counting down.
CCTTTCCTTTATGAAAAAATGCCTGATGAATCAATAAAATAATGGAAACACCAACTGATCCTTCACTTAGCTGCGTAAGTGATTTAAGAATGGACTTGCTGAACCCCAAACACACTCACAAATACATCCACACATGCATGCACAAACACACACACACACACACACACACAAACACACAGAGGTGTTAGAAAGCATGTAGTGGCTTACATTTTATACATGTTTTTTTTTCATCACTCGCTGCATCCGCAAAGCAACCAGCATTGTGGATGATCCTTCCCACCCATCCCACACTCTCTTCTCCCTCCTGTCATCCGGGAAAAGGTTCTGCAGCATACGGGCCTCCACTTCCAGGATGGGAAATAGTTTCTTCCCCCTGGCCATCAGACACTTAAACTCTTAACCGCTAATGTCTACTCATGTCTACTCATTCCACCATTACCAGTATCTATTTATTTATCTCTTGTTGCACTTTGCACTTTAACAATAACACTGCTCCGCCACACTGTCACACTGCAATCAACCTGCACACTCTCAATCAATGCAATCACACTGCAATCAACCCTCTTACGGATGAATGTACTGTCTGTTGTGCTGTCTGTTGTTGTCTGTCTTGTCTGCACTTGTTGCCCTGTTTTGTGTATTATGTTGTCTTCTGTTGTCTTGTGTCTTGTGTGTAGCACCAGGGTCCTGGACGAACGTTATTTCGTTTCACTGTGTACTGTGTATATGGCTGAAATGACAATAAAATCCTACTTGACTTGACTTGACTTGATGTTTGCCAGTTTAAATAAACATATCTTAATGATTAATGGCTGGGGTTGTGGGGGTGCTGCAATAGAGTCCACCCCAGAGCAAATATGCAGTTAATTTATTTTTCATGGATCTTTGAACAGACAACTGTTCCACAGTGTTGCATAAGAAGTTGAAAAACTGGACCCCTGAGCAAATGAGAAATGTTTGCTGACTTATATTTCAACCTTCTCCCATTAACATGTGTTCCTCTGAAGAAAAACTGATACCTTTAACCATGTTCCCTCCTGATGTTCTGTATAATGATGCTCCCATACAGCCTGCTGAACACATACAAGAGTGCTTTTAAGAAATGTAATATGAACTGAATGATGGGCGAGGTTAGACAGGAGTCCCAGTGGTTGAGGATGTTTGCTCATGATATTGTTATCTGTAGTGAGAGTAGGGAGCAGCTTGAGGAGACCCTGGAGAGGTGGAGATATGTTCTAGAGAGGAGAGGAATGAATGTGTGTAGTACAAAGACAGAATACATAAGTGTGAATGAAAGGGAGGAAAATGCAGTGGTTAGGATGCAGGGAGTAGAGCTGACAGAGGTAAAGTTACCAGCAAGAGTGAAAGAGAAGGTTTACAGGACAGTAGTGAGACCAGCTATGCTGTACGGGTTGGAGAAGGTGGCAGTGACAAAAAGACAGATGGTGGAGCTGGAGGTGGCAGTTAAAGATGCTGAGATTTCCGTTGAGTGTGACAAGTATGGACAGGATTAAAACTGAGTATATAAGAAGGACAGCTCAGGTTAGACGTTTTGGAGACAAAGTTAGAGAAGAAAGGTTGCGTTGGTTTGGACATGTTCAGAGGAGAGATGAGGATTATATTGGGAGGAGGATGTTGAAGATGGAGCTGCCAGAAAAGAGAAAAAGAGGAAGACAAAAGAGGGGGTTTATGGACATGGTGAGAGAGGACATGCAGATGGTTAGTTTGAAGGAGGAAGATGCAGAGGACAGGAAGAAATGGAAACTGGTGATCCGCTGTGGTGATCTTTAATTGGGAGCAGCCAAAAGAAGAAGAAGATGTTTAGCCTGGTAAACAGTTATACTTAAGATCCATAAAATATAGTGGGCTTACTTTGTGAACTTAGTATATCTAGCTATTATTAGCATCAGGAGTTTGCTGTAAAATTTTGTGTAATCGTTTGTTTTTAACTAATGTTAAATTATGCTAAACAAAATAATAATGTGAAGAAGAACATGTAGAAAGAGTACAATACAAGAAAGAGAACAATATAAATAATAATCATTGTATTTATCATTGTCTGGCTACATTAGGCAATAACTTGTGCTTGGCATTTATTTTTGAACAGATCATGTGTGGACATAGCCTTGATAACAGGTTCTTATACCATTACAATCTTTTTTTTTTTTCTAGCATGAGCTCAGCACTATATTTTAGCACTATATTAAATACAAATGGGATCAAAGAACGTATGAAAGAAAGTATGTCCTTCATTAATACATGCGCTCTAAGAAGCAGCACAGTGACCCAGCCGCAAGTAGGTGTCACAGGGATTTGCTGGGCTCTATTTCCGTTGTTGGAGAAGCATTGGAAGAATGACACTGTTGTCTCCTCTCTCGCCCCTGCTATTCGAAAACTGTAGAGGCATCTACACAGTCATTTTGTCCCCCTGCTACAGACTGACAGAATAGATGTGTGAGGCTGAATAAAAGACTGCTAAGATATCCTCATGACATGAGTTTTCAGAGTTAACATTTATGTGTAGAAAGTTTTGATATCAAAAAATATCAAGGTTTTGATATCAAGGTTAACAAAGGTGTTCCTGCACACATATTGCGTTAAATATAATTTTTTGAAAGTAGCTTTGACATTTTGAACAATAGATCATGCACAAGCCAACACTGTAGGTGCACACCGTAGGTGTCAGTGATTAAACAACAGATTTTTTTTTCCTGGAGAAAAGGGGCCAAGATTTGTGGGAGAGTGAGCTAGAGAAAAGCACGACAGACACGTCTGATTCCAAAGAGAAGAAAGATGACCTGGGGGGGCTATTGCGTCCTCGAAATAGTGATAGCTTGTGATGAAGAGGGCTTAAAGTTGGTGCTGATGGATGTGTGACACGTCTGAAACTAGTGGACATATCCTCTTTCCAGTATACCCTGGATCGTCCTGTTGTGACGTCAAAAATGACCTCGGCACAACGGAGCCAATAATAATGATTCTGTTTCAAACTATCACATCACTCTCATTAAATATAACTATAAAAACAAGTATTTTGTGTTTTGTGTGTGTGTGTATGTGTGTGTGTGTGTTTGTGTGTGTGTGTGTGTGTGTGTGTGTGTGTGTGTGTGTGTGTGTGTGTGTGTGTGTGTGTGTGTGGGGCATGACAGGGGAAGTCTGCGTTAACAGCAAGTTATAAAAAAATAAAACCTCTGGCCAGGGTGAGGAAAGAGGAAAGCAACAGAAAGGAAACTCGATTGCAGGATCTTCTCACTAAGTCCAAGTTATTTAATTGGATAACAGAAAGGGACGCAGTTGCATGGTTAGAATGCTGTGGGTCTTAGCACACATAGCTTTAAAATGGCTCATCAGGCTCATCAAGTTGGGCCAAAGTAATCTTGGGTGAAAACACAACACTGGTTACGGTGTATTGCTGGTGTGGAATTGTTTACACAGGATAGAGGAACTTTAAGTGCTGCACTTGTTCAAAGCTAAGCTACTGGTGTTGATCTCCTAGACCTGGCTTTGTTTTATCTGCATGAGGCACACTGAGCAAGACTTTGCCAAATGTGCAGAGCACAGTTGAAGCTGAAGTTTTGAAGCACTATTTGAAACATAAGAACCAATTTTGGGAGTCACGAAATGTATTGTTGTATAAAAAGTCATGTTTGTAATTTTAAGCAAGTGCACGCATGGTCGTACTCTAGTCCCACAGAGTGACAAAATCTGAATTTTCTAATCAGAGAGGTATTTCTAAGGAAACACACAGAGAATACCAACAGTAAGTAAAAACAAAAAGTTTTTCATCAAACAAGTATTGGATTATAGAATTATGCACATTATTTCCATAACTCTACTGATGGCTGTATACCATTGTTTAAAAACATATAAATACCTGACTGCAAGAGATAGACAGGCTAAAGTTCAGCCTCCACATGACAGGACTAACACAATTAAGCCTTCCATAACATGTAACCTTTAGGAAATCTGTATGCAAAAACTATAGATGACTGGTGTGTGTGTGTGTGTGTGTGTGTGTGTGTGTGTATATATATATATATATACTTGTTTTGTTAAACCTCTATTAGATTCATTGAATTTGCATTAATTTTACTTGTAAAAAGACTTTTACAAGTTGCAAATTTTCTAGCTGATTGACCATCCATATGACAAGCATCACACTGCCAAGCTTGAAGTCTCAAAAAATTTCTGCACAGATGACATATGTCTATAGAAGCTATAAAAGCACTGAATTTCAATCACACAGGGTAATCTGATTCTCTGTTTATGAGGCAGCTAGTACAGGCCATAGGCTTTTTTACAAGTTTGGATTTCTCAGTTCAGCAGATAACTTTCAATAGTCAATTAAAAGTTAAATTAGAAAGTTGAGCTAATGAGAATTCCTACTGGGCAGCCTTTGGTTTTTGGCTTTAATTATTCAGCTTACCGAGAAATGATCCCCCATGGCCCTGTTCCTAGTGATGAATACTGATTTATTAGTTGTACATGTATAAACTACCTGAGAAGAGGAATATGGTCTTGTTTTAGGATTAGTAAACTATGGCCAGATGAGGTCAAATGTTAGAGGGAAAACAGGAATCATTAACATGCACCTTAAACACAAATATCATCACCATAAAAGCAACATTAAGAACAGCATATTGTTGTGATTTTTTCCCCTCAAAAATCGGTATATTCATTGACTTTTACTAAAGCTAAAAACCACATAAATGCCATTACCTGCTTTTTTAGCTGGCTCTGGCATCCTGCTTTCCTGATTGAGGGTCCCTTACAGGTTCAGACAAACAGGCTGTTGGCAAGTCCACCCTCTGTCCCTTTATTAGACCCCCTCATCTCACCCTCACCCCCACCCATGTGTCCAACAGTATAGACCCAGCCCCTTCCCTTTCTCTTCAACAGATAATGAACAGATACCTTAAAAAGTATCAAACAACCCCCCTCCCACCCCCCCAACACACACACACACACACACACACACACACACAAACACACACACACGTGCACACACACGCACGCAGCCTCCAAATCATCTGTTTCCATAATGCAGACTATATTTCTGGCCACTCCTCCAACACCTTCTCCAGCTGACAGGACCAGAGAGGCTGGAGGTGAATGGAGGTTAAGGGATGAGGGAGGGGAGCAGCAAAGATTAATTTTAGTCTCTGACTCCAGTGAAGTCTCTCACACTTTAAACACCTTGTTGCTTATAAAGCAGGCATTAAAAAGAGGCTTGTATAAAATCTAGACACAACAAATCTTATTTAATAAGTCTTTGTTACTAAGGATGATTTTTCTTCTTATTATTAGAAGTTTTTATAATGGCATTGAATAATCCTTCAAGTTTACTAACAGATAGATCGGATCAATAAAAAAACTACTCCTTAACCTGTTTTATAAAATAAAAATGTAAGTTTAAATTATAAAATATAAAATAAATACCTTTTTATTAAGAACAACAGACAATGCTCCCTAATGGATGTTTTTTTTTCAAGATTCTGCACAGGCTGATGCTGATAATCCATTTAGTACAATGCCCACAGTGTCCAATAGGAATGTCTATTATTTATTGTTGGAGAGACTTTTGGCTTATGTCATCTAGCTCCTTGTATTTCAAAGTGGTCCCCCTCCTTGAGAGAGAAAGAAAAATCTGCTCCCTGAAGACAGTTAGAAAATTTCTTTTAGCTTGCCAAAGAAATCCTGCATACTCCCATAGAGTTTAGTTTACATAGGCTGCTTATACAGATTCACTTTTATCTGCTCAGCATGTGCATGGAAACACCAGGCTTCACTGATGCATTACTGGATTTTGTAACCATGATTCACACATAGTTTATCTTTTCCTGTCCCTGCAGAGCCTTTCCTGGCATTAGCATAAATGACACAAAAACGTGCCATTTATTGGCAGCCAGTATCAGCCTGTTCATCCATGAAGTCTATAAAGCCATTTCTCAACTTTTGAAGCCCACCTTAAACGCAGTACTGAGAATTTTTTAACAGAGTGTCATTTATCTCTTCTGTTTGTTTCATGTGACATTCACTGCACACCAACTTTTCCATGACAATGAGAAACAAATATTCAGTGTGGGTTACAGCAACCATTACAAAGTGTTTTACTGTATTGCTGTATTGCTTGTTACTGGTGGCAGCCTGGGAGTAGAAAAATCAGCTGCAGGCTAAAGAGTTTGTGGGTTCAGGCCTATCTCTAAACTGTCTCCAGCACAAGCAAGGTCCTTAACCGCAGGTAACTCTGGAGAAACCCTCCCTGACATTAAGCAATGTATGCCACTCTGGAGTGTCTGATAAATGTAATGCAATACATGAACGTAATGTAACCATAATGATCAACACAATTACCAAACATATCTAACATACATCAAACATAACATATGTCTCAACATTTTACTTTGTACTTATATCATTATCTAACAAAGGAAAAGTCATATATTTTTATTTTAGTTAGTGTCACATATTTTCTTTCTCACTGACAGACAACTGCCTTCATTAAACTTTTACAGCTCACACATCTAGCGCCAGAACAGCAGGTGTCAGCAGCCGATGTTTAATGATGTCCAGGTTTAACCTTGCCCTTAAAAAGCTTAAGGAATCTAACTGAGAAGGAGATAACTATTTAAAAAGTTTAAAATAAAAAAGAAAATGAAAAAATAAACATGCAAAACACTTCACTGAAATGAAAAAGTGTATGAATAATATACCACTTTGTATTCAAATATGTTCCATTAATCTTTTTTTTTATATATATATATATATTTATAAAATTGTGGGCAGATTTTGGGATGAAAATCTTTATTCAATTATATTATTTCTTGCCCACAGACATACCACATAAGTTTTAATTTTTGTATGACAAATGAAATGAAAAATCTCACTTAACTTGATTTGCCTTTTTGAGGAACCCCTCACTGATGTACTCTCATCTGTGTCTGCATTGACCGTCTAGAGAAAAGCACTTTTCCTCCCAAGTGTGTTTGTGCAACACTTTGGTAGAAATGACCTAATTATAGAACGAACAGACATTCTATAATTCATCAGAGTGCATTGTGAGGGTGGACAAGCCATGTAGAAGAATCTGATAGTTGAATGCCAGGCCCACTCTCAATTGCTCCCTCTAAAGTAATTGCAAATTGTTCTACGTATCAGTCTCTTCTTCCAAGTACTTCCCTGACGTTGGTCCATACTTTCCTTGACCCTGATCTGGCCAGTTATCGTCCCCTGGTATAGTAGCAGGCGGTCAGGATTCGCTGGTAGCAGCAGCATGCCAGGAGGGAGGGAGCAGTGCTGCCAGACGGCTGCTGTAAATGCCATCCTTCTGCTGTAATGTCTATATATTGCCCCTGGGACCTGCAGCTGGGCTTCTCCTTACCTGGCAATACTTCCAGGAGAATCAACAACAGCTTAATACTAATGAACTAGTTGAGATTCAGCTACCTTACATGCACTGCATGGGGATTTTAGAATAGTGTAGAATAAACAGACAGTGATGTACACTGTAATAAAACACTTAGTTTAATGTGTGAAACGTGAATACAGTGCAGTAGCAAACGTACATCAATAATGGACAGGACAGATGAATGGGAATGCACTTGCTTGTGATGTTTATGCATATCAACACGTAGACCTCGAAAGCACATGACCAACATGCGTCCATCATCTCAGGCACACAGACACATTTATTAGCTTATGGAGCGATCACCTTTGGCCTTTACCATTTGAAATGACAACAGCGTTTTTAGAAGGGTGTCAGAAGGGCCTGGGCTGTATGTCTGGCATTCCTGAGTTAGGAATAGTCTGAGCCATTGTAGCAGCTGGGCCAAGGAGAGTGTCTGAGGGTGACTAAAGAGGCAAGAAGACCCTGGCAGCCTCCTTAACCTACCTTGTATTTTATGGGCAATCATATTATAATTAGATTTGGAGAGAAGAGAAGTTCATTAACTGAACAAGTTTATTTATTCATTTACTTACTTGCTGGACGTGAGCTGGATTGGTCATGTTTGCACACTGTACATGTAGTTGTCATCTTGCTTGACATTATTACATATTCCTTTTAAAATGCAATTAAGTCAATTAATTGCAAGTCTTTGCGCTAGCCAAAATGCTATGATTTATCCAGTCTGTTCTCTAATTTTGTTAAAAGAAATTTTGCATTTTTAAAATTACAATAAAATAAATATGCCTGTCCTTACATTGATTTACTGGGAAAGCATTTATTAGATCAAAGGGTTCCCAATCCTAGTACTGATCCTAGTCCTGATCTTTACACATTTGTAAATGTGTTTTTGTAATTTTACACATCTGACTCAGACGACAAGGAACTTTTTTATTAGTCATTAAGTTAAATAAGGGCTTCTAGACTGGACAAATGTGTACCGAATTACAACAATGTAGTTAAGGCTGTACTTAGAAACTGATCATCTAAAGAAATGCAAGAAATCATGTTTCAATGGACTGTTGAAATGGAGGTTACAAAGTCACAAATAAAATTAAAGTTAAAATTGGCCTCATGGTTAGGGAGTTGCCCTGGATCGGAAGATAGTGGGTTTGATTCCCTCACCAGTAGGATGCCTTGAGGTACCCTTGAGCAAGGTACCGTCCCTGTCACTGCTTCCCGGGCACTTTTAATAGCTGCCCCCTGCTGCATGTGCGTGTATGGATGAAACGCAGAGGTTGAATTTCTTTGTGTTGTGTTGTGCTGTGCTGCGTTTCCCAGTGACAAGGGTAGTCACTTTCACTTTTTTCACTTTCAGTGCTCAGTGGCTGCGGCTTTCAGCGAACACTAAACTAATAATCTCTGTTAGAATTCAGGGTATGGCAGGTTAAGTCCTGTTCCTTACAATAGTTGTAGTTTAATGGGGTGTTAACACGTTACCCTTCATAAATCCTCCATAGATTTTTTGATGACATGTTTTGTAGTTGGTCCACTAAGGAGTTCTCTTTGTCAGATGTGAATTCAAAATATTAACTTGTGTAATGTGGAGTGAATCTAACACAGCTGTTGTCTAAAAACAAGGCCCAACTCCTATAAAAGTGCCACTTTTATGCATCTGCAATTTACAGCAGGGGAAGTATAAATCAAAGACTATGCTCGGTGCTGCCACCAAGTGGCCACAAATTAAATGTTCATGAGTGATTTAATCACGAATCACATGCATTAAAGGCCACAACATTTAAGTTACTTATGAGGGACATAAATCAGCATTTTTTAAAAGTGTTATTCAACATAATAATTAAGCTAATTACATTATACATTCTTATAAGTTTAATTTAGACCATTTTTAAGTTCTTATAAACAGTCCATATTAAAAGTCACTTACATATATTGTGAATCAGCTTAAATAAAACATCAGACCTCTATCATGATCAAGTGTGTCTCTATATATTAACAATGTATCGTTGTCCGCCTATTCATTTGGCAAAAAAATATTTTACATGTAACCTTAATGTAACCTTCCCCAAAGAAATACACTGGCTTGTGCATCCCTAGTGGCTGGGCTATATATTAACGCTTCATACTGAGGAAGACGACGAAATTATTATTATTATTATTATTATTATTATTATTATTATTATTATTATTATTGCTGCTATTATTATTGTTATTGTTATTATTATCGTTATTATTGACTTCAACAATAAAAAATAATAATACATTCTTTAAGTAGGAATTGTATTCTGAACATAAATTAATAATTATTGGTTGAAAACAACAAAAACCTTTATTTTGAAATTCAAACTTTGGCTAACACTATCCCGGAAGTATTGTTTTAATCCGATCTGTAGCTCATGTGTAGCTGACCTGCTGGTCTCTGTTAGTGTGTTTTTGAGTTAAAGATCGTGTTTTCTGGCCTGGCTGTGTGGCTCCTAAACGAGGCCGGTGTGTTTTCCGGACACGTTATTGTTGCATCAGATAGAGGGGTTGCAGAAAAATGGCAGGGTCTGGAGATCAAGGTAATGTTTTTACATCTACAGCCGTTCACAGCCTTTATTAATACAGACACGACGTTTAGGGTTGCTTTGCGCGTGAGGGGATATGAATGGTGAATTGCGGGTGAAGATGCTCAGCTACGTGAACGGGGTAGAGCCGAGTACAGGTCTGTGGGTGGCAGGGATTTACGTTTTTACCCAAATTCTACCTTTATGTTGCTTTAAAGGGCGTGAAATGCCTTTTTCATCTGGGGCAGATTGACTAAATATTTCCTTGACAGCTGTCAGGAGAATTATGCTGCTGATTAGCAATCACACCAATCTGACAGTCTGTATAACATCACCTTTAATGAACTGTATTCTCGTCAACCATTTAAGTTCATTTTAAGAAAATCCAGGACAACCCAAGGCATAGGTGCAGACTATCCCCCGTTTCCCTCTATTAATAATTCCTGATCCTTTATTTATACACAAACCATTGCTGTTATTGTTGGTAAACAGAACCTTTTCATGATCACATCAGCGACCTCTCACATCCTGGGTCATTTCTCAGAGCTATCAGTGTTAAAAGCTTCATCCAGTGTAGTTGTCCAGCACAAAAGCCCTTGGGCCTTTTTTCCTGCTGTCTGTGGGTGTGCGATGTGTGTCTGTGTATCTGTGTGTGTCTGTGTATCTGTGTGTGTCTGTGTATCTGTGTGTGTCTGTGTATCTGTGTGTGTCTCTGACCCTCTTTGTCTCCCCAGCCTTTGATTATGGCTTCTTGCTGCACATAAGCGTGGATGGCCGCAGGGCCGAGGCTCTGAATGAGTACCTGAGCAGCCGCAGTTACCTGGCCGGCTACGCGCCCTCGCAGGCGGATACAGAAGCCTTTGGGCTTCTCCGTGAGCCTCCTTCTGAGCATCTTGTGCACACCCTCCGGTGGTACAGGCACATAGCCGCACTCCTGCCCCAAATGAACAGCCAGGCCACAGACACCAGCAGTGAGTAGAGCAGGGAGTAAGAGATCCACCCCCCCAAACTATGCCCCTTTTGATCCAGGCTTATGTAGTGCATGTGCAGTGCGCAGTGAGACATGGTTGCTGTTTGGCATGTCAGTTTTGGGCTTGGATGGTTAGCTGTACTGTAGGTCTGTAGGTCAAAGAATAGGATTAGAATTTGATGTCTGCCTGAATATTTTGAAGCTACCAATGTGCAAAGCTGGTTTCCTCTTGTTTAGCATCCTGTCTTAGTCTGCCACCTGTGTTTTAGGTTATGTCTGCATTTTCATGTTTCATGTTCACTAAACTGAAGTCTTTATCATGTAGTCTCAAAATCCTCCTTCTTTTAAGTATATTAGACATTGTCGTAACTACCTCTAAATATGTCCAGCTGAAACTGGAAGTGACTGGAGGAATCTCACTCAGCAACTTGCAGCCATGTGAACTGCTTTCATTGCTGTCAGTGGCAATTGCATCATGTGCATCACATGTTTTGTTATATGATTTGCTGACGTTCTTTTCCATGAAGGGCTGATGAGGTTTTTTGTTCTAGCCAAGCGGTAGTACACCTCATGTAACTCAATGTGCACTTGAAACAGGTACTTCTTTCACTTAAAAATAAAAAATAAAAAATTGGGCAACGGTGGCCTAGTGGTTTGGGCGTTAGCCGCATGATCGAAGGATCGGTGATTCGAACTCCTTTCCAATCGCTCAAACCCTTGAGCAAGGTGCCATCCCCGTCACTGCTCCCTTGGCGCTTTCAATAGCTGCCCACTGCTGCACGGTGTTTGAGTGTGCATGGGGTAAATGCAGAGGTCCAATTTCGTTGTGGTTCACTGTCTGCTGTGCTGTGACCTCGCAATGACAAGGGTTTTTGTTTTCACTTTCACTTTTTCACTTTCTACTTGATCAGACTGAACATGTAGAAGCCTCACCAACCCTTCATGGGCTGATCATCCCTGCTATGAAAATTCCAAACTCCATCATCCCAAAATTATGTATGAATGTGATGGGTTGTGTCTTATTACCCACTCATACCCATTGCCATTTGTTCAGTATTATTTTGGAGGAATTAAAATTTTTCTTTATGAATATGGTTTTTTCCTTTCAGCAAAGGGAAAAAAGGTGCAGCCTCCATGGACTCCACCGGAGGGAACGGAACTTCCAAAACTCAGACTTTACAACAGCTTAACACGGACCAAGGTTTGTTAAAGAGACGTCTCTGTATGATGTCCCATTACGGATTTTATATATGGTAACATGATAACACTGTAATATCCTTAAACTTCACAACAGCTCAACTCAAAAATCAGAACTCGAGCTTTTTCTTACATTAGATTTTATCTATACACTTTTGTAAAGTACAGTTAGAATACCACAGTTTGAGAGTTTAAAGTAAACTTTATAGTGCTGATGCAATGTGTCATAGTTGCTAGTCTATTCTTTTGATCTTATACAGTACATAAATGTGTGTGTGTGTGTGTATGTGTATATGTATATGTGTATATGTGCTAATAAACTGTCCTTGTTATTTGCTGTTTTTAGGAGGTGTTTGTCCCACAGCATGGAAACAGGGTACTTTGGTACTGCTGTGGCCCCACAGTCTATGATGCTTCCCATATGGGTCATGCCAGGTACCGCTTTCTATTGCATTCTGTGCATTCATGCCCTTTTTATTTAGCTTTGTGTGTTTCATTGAATCCCTTTCACTTCTCTTCTGGAACAGTGCTCTTTGTAACGACTATATAGGGCCAGTGCAGAGTGCACTAGTTATGGTCAAACATGCCTTTAAACAAATCCCCAAATTGTGTTTAATGTGTTAACTTGTAATTTAATTACCAGAAGATAACGCAAATTATGCATTAATTCTTTACACAAAGTGTAATTTGCCATAGCAAAAGAGTTAACATCAACCACATTTTTCATTAGAGGGCGTGTCTGAAGTACAGGAATCTCAGCCATTTAAAAAAATTGTTTGTTACATTTTGAAACCAGGATCCAGGTTCACATATAGAAAAACTGGTTTGAACGCAGAGCTTCTTTTGTTCTCAACCTTGGATTTTGTTCTTCTGAAGCCTCTGCTTTTTCATGTGCTGATGTATTTGCCTTGTTTTTTCCAGATCCTACATTTCTTTTGACATCCTTCGAAGGATACTGATGAACTATTTCAAATATGATGTCTTCTACTGCATGAATATCACTGACATTGATGACAAAGTAAGATGCTAACATATCTGCATGCAGAGTGCTTTATAATAGAATATTTTACAATTTAGAAAAGTATTATTTAAAATTAGACTACAGAAAGGAAAACTAATTTGATAATATACTGCATAAGTCTATCATTTATGTAATACATTAAAATTACAGTATAGAACAGATTCACTGTAAACAGAAACAGTTTAACAAATATTTGGTTGCGGTCAGTTAATTTAAAATAAGACACACCGAGCTCGATCATGTAAATGGATGGCATGGTTAGACTGAATTCTTGAAAGCAAACTGTAAGGGGGCAGCAGTGGCCTAGCGGTTAGGGCGTTAGCCGCATGATCGGAGGATCAGGGGTTCAAACCCCTTCCCAATAGGTTGCCCTGAGGTACCCTTGAGCAAGGTACCGTCCCCATCACTGCTCCCCGGGCGCTTTCAATAGCTGCCCACTGCTGCACGGGTTTGAGTGTGCATGGGTTAAATGCAGAGGTCCAATTTCGTTGTGGTTCATGTGTGCTGTGCCATGACCTCGCAATGACAAGGGTTGTCACTTTCACTTTCACTTTTTTCACTTTAAGGTCATTTTGAGCTTTGACAGGCCTCCGTGTATGATGACATCCTGCTATGTTTCAGATCATTAAAAGGGCCAGGCAGAATCACTTGCTGGAGCAGTACAGAGCAAAGAAGCCCAGTGCCTCTCAGATACTCCAGGATGTCTTAACTGCCAGAGAGGTGAGGAACTTGTGACAGCACACTCCTCATGGGGCAGCAGTGGCCTAGTGGTTAGGGCGTTGGCCACATGATCGGAGGATCGGGGGTTCAAACCCCTTCCCAATTGGTTGCCCTGAGATGGGCTGGCGACCTGTCTGGCTGGGATGGACCCCAGCACTCTCCCGCGACCCCGCTTGGGACAAGCGGCAGAAAATGACTGAATGACTGACTGACACTCCTTCATAAAGCAGAGTGATCTAGGAGAAAATGGCATCTAGTGATACATTTAAACAGTTCTTTGGCTTTTATTTTCTTTTCTTTTGTTTACCCCTTTTCTTTATCTGTTGGGCCAGATTGCTTACTTTGTGTTTGTTTGTTTGTGTGTGTGCACGCAATGATGGAATTTTTCCTGCATTGTTTTAGCCATTCCAATCCAAGCTTGCAGAGACCACAGACCCGGACAAGAAACAAATGCTTGAGAGACTCAGCACAGCAGTCACAGCTGCACTGACTCCTCTGCAGGCGGCACTACAGAGTAGGGCTTCAGATGCTGACGTTCAAAGCCAAGCAGAGGTTGGAATAATAGCTCAAGTGTAATTGTGACTGCAAAGTTTATGTTTAATCCTTGTGCTTTTGAAGCAGCTGAATAATTCCTAATTGAAAGTTTACTCAATTTTTTTTTCTTTTTGGATGCTCTCTATAAGGTTTTATTGGAAGAAGCCAAGGACCTTTTGTCAGATTGGTTGGATTCCCAGTTTGGCAGCCAAGTGACAGAAAATTCAATTTTCTCTCTGTTGCCAAATTACTGGGAAGGGGAATATCACAAAGACATGGATGCCCTCAATGTAAGTGAAGTTTTCATTTAAGATATTGTAGTTTTAGTTTGAATCATATTGGTGCTGTAGAATATGATTTCTATAGTAATATAAAGAGAAGTATTTTTTACTCACTGTGTGAATTTTAATCACATCTTTAACAGCAACACCCACTATTTTGTAAAATGTTTCTCAAAGTCAAAATCTCTTTATTATTTATTTCAAAATGCTCACATAGGGTTGAGTTGCTTAATGTCACATATTGATTTGCAGGTTCTACCTCCTGACGTACTCACACGGGTCAGTGAATATGTTCCAGAAATTGTGAAGTTTGTGAAGAAGATAGTGGACAATGGATATGGGTTAGTTCTGAGGGCTTCACCGGGTTATGTAACATATTTAGAAGATGTTGAAGTTTATTTGTTGTGTATCCTTCTTTGTGCAGGTATGAGTCCAATGGTTCAGTGTATTTTGACACTGCAAAGTTCGATGCTAGTTCAGGCCATTCCTATGCCAAACTGGTTCCAGAGGCAGTGGGAGACCAAAAGGCTCTACAGGAGGGAGAAGGTATACATTCAGGACTGCTTTTTTAATTTATTTTAATTATTAATTTTTTAAATATATCTATAAATCTATGTTATACTTGAATAAATTAAGTACATTTGGGTGGAAAAGTCAACTATAAATGTTTGTACTTTAAGGAGACCTGTTCAATACCATTTTGTCCCTGGTAGTTTTATTGAAGGTAATGTATGTTTTATAGGAGACCTGAGCATTTCTGCTGATCGGCTGAGTGAAAAGCATTCACAGAATGATTTTGCCCTATGGAAGGCATCCAAGCCTGGGGAGCCATCCTGGGAGTCCCCTTGGGGAAAGGTGAGCAAATGCATTTTTTTCTGAACCTTTGGACTTGCAGTGCCATGTTAATGAAACATCTGAGTGAATGTTTCCTGCTCAGAGAAAGTATTAAACATCTATATGATTCCTAGCTCTGTTGTTGAAATGCATTGTTTTGTTGTGAATAACCTTCACTGTTGTTAATTAGCTATTATTAAGTTTTAGTAGTATAAGGACAAATATTAGAATGTTTGATGGTGCCATTATTTCTTTCTGTGTTTAAGGGACGGCCTGGGTGGCACATTGAGTGTTCAGCCATGGCTGGGTCCATATTGGGCGAATCTATGGACATTCATGGAGGAGGATTTGACTTGCGCTTCCCTCATCATGACAATGAACTGGCACAGTCTGAGGTGCAGAATTCTGCATTCTGTCTGTCAATTTCTGATGATGGCTCCCAACACTATAACATGCGTACATTTTAACTGCTGTTCAGAGAAACTGCATTTGCTGAGCTGTCTATTTTGATATCTTTACAGGCCTACTTTGAGAACAGTCATTGGGTGCGCTATTTCTTGCATACAGGGCACCTGACCATAGCTGGCTGCAAGATGTCCAAATCTCTAAAAAACTTCATCACCATCAAAGATGCCCTAGCCAAACACACAGGTACTTGTTCTAATTCTTTTTAATAAGTAGGCCAACCTGTAACCTTCATTCCTCCAATCCTACAGTGCTGTTTCAGGATACGTTTTGTAAGAATGTTGACTTTATGCTATTATGTAGTTATGCTTTTTGGTACATACAGTACTTTAGCAAAATTGAAATAGGTCCCTAAACCAGTTGTTCATAACGTTTTATTTCAGTTGTACATGCATTTATATCAGTAAAAACTTAATACAATAAAAAGTAACTGCACTTAAAAAAAAAAAAGTTTTACTACAACTATGAGCTGGTTAATGAGCTGGTTATAAGAACACAGGATTGGTTCCCAACTCTTCCCTAAAGCTCCCAGTGCTCCTAATGAAGCATTGATTAGCTGAAGTATTGGATGATAACTCCAAAAATACCAGATTGCCAATAAATAGGGGTTTGGAAAGGGTTCTGCCCAAAGCTAAACATACATTAAGACCTTATTGTGACTGTATTGTGTGTAAATAGTATCAGTAGGTTTGTATATCTGCATTTTATTAAGCAAAGCTGTACCTTTCCACAGCAAGGCAGCTACGCTTGGCTTTCCTGATGCATTCATGGAAGGACACCCTGGACTATTCCAATAACACAATGGAGTCAGCCATTCAGTATGAGAAGTTCATGAATGTGAGTTTGCAGACCACACTATAATGTTCAATTGGAGCTGCTATTGTGTAATACTGCTTCACATGCATATATGTTTTGTAAAGCTGAACAAATTTCTTCTTAGGAGTTCTTCTTGAATGTTAAAGATGTCCTGAGGACTCCTACTGACATCACGGGCCAGTTTGAGAAATGGGAAGCAGAAGAGATGGAACTTAACAAAATGTGAGTGATGATCGGTTTTATAAAATAAAAAAAATACAGTAATTGATCTTTGGTCAGTTGTACTTTATCAATAGAAAGTTCTGCTTGACATGAAAAACTTATTGTCTATGTAAATTGCTACTGTGATTGCATTATGTTTGCATTATGCAGACAGAGGTTGACTTGCTTTATCCTGGAACAAAATATTGTTATTTTAAATGTCTAATGGAGGTCTGATTTATATTTACTCTTTCATATCATATTGTGAGAGCTGATATTGCAATATTGATTGACAGTTCAATCAATCAATATCACTGATATTAGATTTCTTCTCAACTTATGTATTTCAATTTTAAGTAATATCATTTAAAATAAATATTAATATATACATTCTCTGTTAGCCTTACGAAATTTAAATGAACAATCAAAAGACAATGTTCTATTTCATGTGCAGTTTCTATGAGAAGAAAGAGGCAGTTCACGAGGCTTTGTGTGACAATATTGACACCCGTTCTGCACTGGAGGAGATGAGGGCTCTTGTGGGCCAAAGCAATGCCTACATGGCTGTCAGGAAGAGTGCCAAACTGTTGCCAAACCGCATGCTGCTCCAGAGCATTGCCTACTATCTAACTGACATGTTTAATGTAAGCTGACAGAACAAACCCCCATGCCTTTTTCTGTTTCCTGAGCATTTTCCTTTTAGTTTAGTTTAGTTTTAGTTTTTTTTCCCTGATGCATGATGCCATTAGATTACATACATTACATATTACATACATATAGTGGACAATACATACTGTGCATAAATCAAAGATTTTATTATGAAAAAAAACAATTGCGGTTAGAATCAGTAGACCTGCAGTGCTTCGCAGCTAGGAAAACCTTTTTTTTTAGAATGTGGAGTTATTAATCCACGTTATACAGACTTACTATAAAACATTGATCATTTATTACACTTGAGAGATAATTTTGGTTTCAGTGGTCACATAGTTTTGTTAATTAACAGATCTGGGATGTGCACACATGGGGTCTTTTTAAAGCTGCTGATGTGCTTTCCTTTTTTTTTTTAACAGACTTTTGGGGCAATTGAGGGAACAGAACCTATTGGTTTCCCTGTTGGAAGTAATGGCCAAAACGCTGATGTAGGTAAAAGCAGCCTGATCATCCAGACTGTTTGCAGTTATTAAGCAATCTACACTTGATTTCTGTTCTTGTATTGCTATTATTGAATTAATGTTTCCTTTACCTGGTATGTCCTGCAGCTGGAAAGTACTGTAATGCCATATTTGAATGTGCTATCAGACTTCAGGGAAAGCGTTAGAAAAATTGCAAGAGAACAAAAAGGTAACTGTCACTACCCTACTGCATAATTGCAGACTTAATTTTAATGAAATTGCTCAAGGGAATGGAGAATGGTCATGATTTTGTCCTTTGTGTTTTTATGCAGTAACAGAGGTGCTTCAGCTCTGTGATGCTGTTAGAGATGACATTCTGCCTGAGCTTGGAGTTCGATTGGAAGATCACGAAGGTATGAGATTTAATAGTATTGGTTACAAAATGGTGCTCATACAGTGAGGGGAGAGAATTATTATGCTACTGCTTTAAAGCACTAACTTGGTGCTGGGTTATGCAGTGCAGCAGGACCTTTGAGCTACATATAGATGTGTTAATATGAATGAAGAAGCCCTTTGGCTGACTGAGTTCAGTTTATCGTTGTCTCATATTTTATTATACTGTCATTTTTAAACATCTCTATCTTTGTTGTTGATCATTTTGTGAAGGGCTCCGCACAGTGGTGAAGCTAGTGGATAAAGAGACTCTGCAAAAAGAGAAGGAAGAAAAGAAAAAGGTAATGCATTTAGTGGGGGTGGTTTTGTTGCTACATCCCACATCCCATGTTTTACTACACGGGGAAGGGTTCTGTACATTTATCTTTATTTTATATAACTTTTTTTGCATAATTTCATTCTGATAGTTTCGCATCATTTATGTCTCTGGAAATTATCTTTTTTTCACTCTGGATATAATTCACATCAGATTTGTGGGCCAGTGTGGACCTGATATGCAATTTGTCAGTAAACAGTCTCCTTTAGCATTGGAGAGGTTCTGAATCCACTATTTGCAATCTGCTGACAACAGTAGAACGTTTTAAACATTATCTCTGTTATTAGCAGTAGTTAAGTGTATTGCTCACAGGTACATAAGCTGAGCTCAAGAAAGAGATGCTGAGGTAAAGCTCAGTTCATAAAAAATACATCGGCGGCTTTGGATTGAGTTGGAGTGTATGACAGTCTGCAGAATGGGACTCAACTTACAGCCTTATTGTTATACTGGTCTTGAATTACAGTGACCACATGCCTTGTAGAAAAAACATGCTAATTGGATTGCATGTAGCCATGCATTCATTATTTAAATCTTTTTTTTTAAATATAATTTTGGGATTATTTGTTCCTTTGTTTCATAGCTAGAGGAAGAGAAGAAAAAAAAGAAAGAAGAGGCAGCCAAAAAAAAACAGGAACAAGAGGTGAGAGCAGCTGCTGTTTATCAACTTAAGAAAAGTCTTTTGTGGGGTATTTCCTTCATAGAAATATTGACGTTTTATCTGTCCCAGATGGCCAAACAGGCAAAGATGAAGATTCCACCAAGTGAAATGTTCCGCTCAGAAACTGACAAGTTTTCAGTTTTTGACGACATGGTAATGTAGCAAGTTGATCTTTAAACTGGTTAAGTTCAGAAGTTAATTCACTTTTTTGGGAGGAGAGTAGAGCAGAAGAGTTCATATCGAAATGCTTGATCTACTCATCTTGAAATTTTATACACAGGGTTTCCCCACACATGATGCAGAAGGGAAGGAAATTAGCAAGGGACAGACCAAAAAGCTCCGCAAGCTTTATGAAGCACAGGAAAAACTGTACAACGAGTACCTCCAGTCAACCCAGAATGGAAGCTGAGAATGCCGGGAGTTTGAGTCCACCGGGACCTGCAATCCGCCCATAGTGTCTGCTCTGCTCTTGTCCTGTAGTGGTTGTTACATGTAAAACTGCAAGACTTTCAGACCTCAGTTGGGGGTCCTGGTGCAAAGCTATGGTGGCATCCCTAGTTTTTACATACATGATAGGAAAGAGGCTGTCGTTTTATTGTGGCTTTATCAGTTGTTTTGAAGAGGTTTGATTCAAAAACAGATGTGGAAGGATGTCATCATGTTTGTAAAACTAACAGCCTTTAATTTTTAAAGAGTATTTGATGATAAACAAATAATTGGAAAAAATGGTTTAATAAGTATTAATGTTAAACATGGGCCTAATACCACATTGCTATGGGTTGTTATGAGATATCAATCAACTGCTAATTGTGATAAAAAGTGTTTGCCAGTGATTGATCAAAACTGATCACAATTCTGGCTGATGTAACCAGCAAATTGTCTGATATGATTCCTTTTTCATATTGTAATCATTTGTAATAAGCAGACTTTAATAAGGAGGCAGGAGATGTATGCAGGGAATTTAAAGGAATCCTATGGAAAACAGAATTAAAAGTTTAAAAAATTGGCGTTTTCTCAGTCCTGTTCAGTTTACAGGTTTGAAAAATGAGATCACTAGCATAGGATTGTTTTTATAGTGTAATTTGTTTCGTCTCAAAAAAAGAAGGACCTCAAAATAAAATTAATTATTACAACAAAAGGTCTTGAGTGATGCTGAGTATGAATTGTAATCCCATGTGTTTTGCATAAGTGTCCTGAAATGGTGCTGTCAGCATTCAGGAAAAAAAACCTTTCCTGGGCCATAAAACTTTATTGCCTCAATGGTTCAACATGATTTATTCATAGTTTTAATTTTTGTATGTGCTTCTCTTGGATTATAAAATGATGCATACATACTCATCCTGTGTTCATGTTTTTTTCATGCCAGTTTGTACATTTCACTCACTTAGAGAGCAGGGTTAAGCTTTGACCTTTGATTTCATTTATGAAATATAACTTTGAAACAGGTTTCCAACCTGTCTGATGTATCAGTCCATTCCTCATGGACACATTTGTTTTACTTTTTACTGCACATCATTTCAATATGCTTTTTAGCAAAAAAAAAAAAACAGAATAATGCTGTTGAGGAAGGCTTTATTGTAGGGAGGCTTGTTGATTATGCACATGCACTGTACCCAATGGATTCATCAGATTCTTTATTATCATTTTTATAAATGAGATTAACAATGGCTCAATGTAATTGCAAACAAAATGAAAAGAGAAATAACAAATGCCTATTGGCTAAATATGAAAGTGACTATTCTTGTCATTGTGAAATAGCACAACACAGTGAACCACAACGACATTTCACCTTTGCATTTTACCCACACACAAACACGTGCAGCAGGAGCAGCTATTGAAAATGCCCAAGGAGCAGTGATGGGGACAGTACCTTGCTCAAGGGTACCTTCCTGTTCTGTATGTAAAGTATATATATTTTATGTCTGTATGTATGTATATAAAGGGTGTATTTGAGAGTTTAAATAACTTTAAATATAGAATTTCAAAACTTGACCAATAAAATGAGTTTTATTGCTTCCTTTAAGACACAATTTACATGTATTACATTTTACATAAATGTACTAATTTACATTACGTTTATATCACTTTAAACGGTAAACTTTTAGGGAAAACTAATTTAAATGTGGTTTAGTTCATGTCATTTTGCAAATGGGCATTACAGTTGTGACCATTTCAGCAAAAAACACAAAACTTGACTTTGATTGAGAACAAAGCCATCTTATACCTCTGAGCATCTGAACGATAGAGTAGCTCGCCTCACCTGAGCAGCGTCCGAGCAGCCGAATAAAACTTCCGCCTCCTTTTCGCTGATCTACCAACCAAGCGGATCGACCTGCTATTCTGCCGCACCGGTATAGTTCCTGAGGAGATGAGCTACAGATCAGAGAAAGATTCGCGCAACTATTCCACCGCCCTCAAAATAAGTGCGGCTCATTGTACTGCTTTGGAGATGTATCTTCTTTCATTAGACACGATATGGAGTGTCATTTTTCTAAAATAGTAAGAAAAACGGCTACATGTTGTCAAGAAAAAGCACAATGCGACTTTATGAAGCAGCACCCCCTCTGGTTGTTGAGGAGAAGTGCAGGTAGTGGATGTGCTCTCCAGCAGTAAAGGTCAGCTCTGTGGCTGAGCGCTGCCTCTTTAATGATTATTTAACGTCATGGGCGGCGCTCTTCCCACTTTATAAACGTGTCCAGACTCTCAGCTGAGCTTTCACTCGGTTGGTGACTTCATCACCGCACGCCGCTCCCCTACTTTGACTTTATTTCCAGCGCTTGCCGGGTCGGTGGAGGGTTTTCTTGGCTCTGATGGCTCTTTAACTCGCCGCCGGGAGAAAAGCAGCTTTTGTCTCTCGGACTTTTGACCATGGCTACGGTGATGTGTCGTGTCCAGTATCTTGAGGATACGGACCCTTTCGTGTGTACTAACTTCCCCGAGCCCAGGAGACCCCTTCAGTACGAGTTCAACCAGAACCTGCCGCTGAACGAGCAGATCGCTGGAGTCCACAAACTGCTCCAAGCGCCTCTGAAGGTAAAGCAGGACGTCCCGCCTCACGCACAGCTGCTCCACCGCTGTAAAAGGTTTAGGGTCAGCACATTTAACACACTTACCACGGTGCTGGATAACACAAACGAACGTTGTGAAGCATGCAGAGTGCTGAAACACTGAACAGACAAGAAGATCTTCCCAACATGACCGAGCTTGTTGAGACTGAACTGCTGTGCTTTCCTTTCCCTTCCCTTTCACCAAAGAAAACTTTCACTGTGTGGTCCATGTTTGACCAGATACCTTTCACATCTCTTTTGTTTCTTTGGTTATTATTTGGTTTACTGGTTCTTTATCATTTATTTGGCTGTTTTATCTATGTATCTATTTCTTAGATTATGCATTTGTTTATTTGTTTGTTTTTGTGCACTTGTTTATTTGTTAGTTTACTGCCCTTTCAAAAGAAATGTGAAAAATGTGTAAAGCACATACATCGGGGTCAGGTCAGTGTTGCTAGTCATTCCAGCCAAGTATGCAGTATTGAACACGTTCCTCCAGGATGGTGGTGTAACACACGCCGTCCTAAAGACCCAACACAATACAGAACAGAGTGCAGAGACTGTGTTACAGTGTGAATACTGGTTTTCACACTGTGTTTAGCCACACAGAATTAAAAAGTGCAAAGATTGACCTCAGGTGTGAAAGTGATAGTGTCAGATACCTTTCGCACATAAGGCTGATAAAACTTTCACCTCTAAATCATCCAATATTGCTCATAGTCAATGTCCCAGTGAATCTATGAAGGTGTCCCAGAACAGAGCAGAAGTACCACTGGGAGACACTGTCTAAGGACTATATGGACAGGGCTTTAAAAGCTGACTGGAAGACTAAATTCATATTAGTATAGTTACCTGTATAACCCTGTCATTTTGGTGCTGTTCTGAAAACAGGCTTATTTAATTTTAGTCCATAAATCTCTTTGTTAACCCATTTAGGCCAGAAAAATTGGCTTTTTTGTTTTTTCCATAGGTGGGTAGATGCTGTAGTGATTCAAGTTCAGATCTAGGCTAGATGACAAAATGAACCTTTTTGTGGAAATAAAAGCCTTTTATTTGCTCATGTACCTCAAAGCATTAATTTTGTGGGACCTGGAGCATCTTACAGTCTTAAGTTTAAAATGAGATAAGTGATAAAGCCTACTCTGCTGTTTCTGTTCTTGATGATTAGTAACTGATGTGCTGCCATGCTGTCAGACTGGGTGAAGGCACGTGGCATGCTTGTGGAGGAGTAGGAGGTAGCTGGCGGAATGACTGGCTGATGATTTTCATGTTGTAGGAGGCCAAACCTTCTGAATGATGCCAACCAGTTCATACAGAGCATTCCAAGCACCGTTACCTAATTCGACATCCCTTTAAATAAAGATTAAAAAACAAAAAAACAACCCAGATAAAATTCTTTGTAAAAATCTGTTCTGGTCCTTTACTGGCCCTTTACTTGAGGATCCATGTGAGGCATGTGGAAATTGAATTGATTTAAGTTAAGCCCGACGTCCACCCTTAGTTACATAAGTGGTAAAGCAGCAAATGCAGCTGTACTCCTTTTGTCACTGTCCAAATGTTTGGAATATGTTTATTTCATTTTTTACATAACACTTAATTTGCATTGTACGGTTGTAATACACTTTTTCATCTGCTTTAAATTAGTCATAAATGGAAGCTATAAAAATCATAATGAACAGAGCTGCAGCTCAGCAGTTCTCAAACTTTTTGTGCCAATATGCAGCCGTTGCAGTGTCTAAGCAGAACAGTGTTTATTTTACAAGCTTTCTCCACAGCTATAGCTGACTTTCACAAAACAGACACAGTGCTGTTCTTTCCTTCTTCCTCTTTCGGCTGCTCTCATTGGGGTCACCACAGCGAATCAGTTATCTCCATTTCTTCCGGTCATCTGCATCTTCCTCCTTCAAAGCAACTGCCTGCATGTCCTCTTTTATAACATCCGTAAACCTCCTCTTTAGTCTTCCTCTTTCCTGGAAGCGCTATCCACAGCATCCTTCTACCAGTATAATCCTCGTCTTCCTCCTCTGGACATGTCCAAACCAAAGCAATCTTGCTTCTCTAACTTTGTCTCCAGATCATCTAACCTGAGCTGTCCCATTTAATTTACTCCTTTCTAAACCTGTCTATCCTCATCACACCCAATTAAAATCTCAGCATCTTTAACTCCAACACCTCAAGCTCTCCAGCTCAGTCTTTTCATCCGTGCCACCGTCTCCAACCCGTATAACATTGCTTGTTCTATGACCACAAATAATTTAAGTGGGGCTGGATAGTTGTCAGTTGTGATTGGTTGGCACATATGCTACATTTAATCATGTTTTGATGATTTAAACATTTTTCTGCAGGCCCCTTAATCTTCATCCCAACTACCATTTTAAGAACCACTACTATAGATGTCATAACTGAGGAAAGCTATAGAGCTTGTTTAAAATGAGACAAGGTGTCTCAAGTGTTTCCAAAATTTTGAATAGGAGGCTGTGTGTATGAGAGTGTGCAAATGTTGTTGTACAAGTTGACATGATGCTTGCGGAAAGGGTGGGATCTGTAAGCAGAAGATAAGGCCAGCTGGAATGGCATCCTCAATCAGACTCTTTATTACTGCAGAGTGAGGAACGTGGCAGAGCCACCGTAATGGAAGGGAAATGCACAGCAAGATAAGCGCTGAAGAGCCTTCTCCTTCCTTCCAGCAAGTATAATGACTGGATAATGATGGCTAAAAACAATTCTCGTCATTCACTTTAGAGATTAAGAGATTATGAGCTCTATTTCAGCATTTGTGGTATTGTTTGCAGAATGTAGCAACATTTTTGGTGAATGATGCACTAAATAGCTGCCATATCATTATTTATCTTTGGAATGTGCTCAAGGTTTCGGGGACTCTACAAAATTTCTCTTTCTTGCCAAAATCAACAATGGTTCTGTTACATTGTACAATGCGAAGAACAATTTTATAATCTGGTAATCAATTACCAGAAATTCTCTTTTCTTTACTGAGTCCTAATGTTGATCTATCATACTAGTATTGATTACCTAATGAATTTTAGTTGATTTTAAGGAGAAAAATTGTTTCATTGGCTTCCTTTTTGGAAATTTTTACATTTTTGTTTTAATTTTTAAGTTAAAAATGAAAGTCCTAAAATGAAGTTTTCATATCTTACTCCATATATTGAAACCATGCACTAACACCATTCCATTTTTAGTATTTCCACATTTAAATTCCAATTTGATAATGGCCCCACCTAAATTATTTCTGCCAGGACTGCTTTTTACATAAGGCACAAAATGGCCAATAAGAGCTGAGAATATATGCCTGTCAGTCGATAAGATATGTATAGTAAAAATGACATATATACACTAAAGAAATTGGGTAAAAATCATTTATACTAAAAATAAATAACGAAACTCAAAATGGTCATCAGCAGGGAAAAAAATACACATTTGTTAATGTATATAATATATGGGTTCTTTAATGTATTTCTTGGCTAACTGCAGTATGTAACACTGTGTGTGTACTCATTTTCATAAGCACTGACCCTCTCTCCTCTCCATTTCTCAGTTAGAAGAGTGTACGCTACAGATCGCACCGAATGGAAACTACCTGGATCTGGAGTCCTCACTGGCGGAGCAGAAGGATGAACTTGAGCAGTTTTATGAAGATGTGGCGTAAGGGTTCATTTTCCAATTTTTTTTTTCTTTTACTGTCTGCCAGTGTTTTACAATCTGCATTTCTGTTTCTTTCTCTTTTTATTTGCTGCCATAATTTTCCTTCCCTGTTGAGGAAATATGAGGGCTTGTTAAGACACAGACAAGTAAAAGTGAAGGCATTTATTTAACATTTAAGAAAGGGCAGGGCTTCCCTGCGGTAAGTAATAAAGCTGAGAGATGGACAGAGTGGCTCATAATGATCATGGTACTTCAGAAAAACACTTCTTCCTCTCTCACACTCTCATGGTCAGGGATGGAACTCTAATCTTAGGCCTGGATAGAGAGAGAGAGTGAGTGGACCACATGAGTCACCCTCACTGTTGGAACATGACAACGCAACAACATGTGCTTTTTTTAAGACCTATCCTTTGACAGACTTCCTATAAACAACATGAAGCACTTGGTAATTTAGTTGCGGTAAAAGACAAGAGAAAGCTCATGTTGTCTACCATTTTGACTTTCTGTATAATGCTGTCAATCTAAGCTACATTTTGGAATAAGTTTTGGAAGGGCTCAGTAGACACCAGGGGGGACGGTGACTGCTGATGCTGATGTCAGCCATTTTGAGTTTAGTAGAGCGTAAACTGTTTACAGTGGTTTAAAATACAACAATGTCTGTTTGTCAGTGTATTTAAAATTAAAAAAAGAATCCTAAAAGAGAATTTGACAGGTTAAAGGAATAGTTTGGTGAAAACTCTCACCCCAGATGTAGCCAATCAATGAAACATATTTGGAGTTCACATTTTGCTTCTTAATGTGCTGCAAGGCAAATGAACCTAAATCTTTTCTTTGCTCAGACCACATCTTCAGTAAGGTCAGGCTGTATGGTATGCAATGTGGTTCAGGATGTTCTAATGAACAAAACCTCACCTTTGTAGCAAAACACCTTGGACTTTTCAGAAAAAACGCTGCAGGAATAGACATGGACACATAGCAACGTATTGACGTAACGACCAACATGAATGGAGGAATTTGATCTAAGCCCAATTGTTCTTTGACCTGCCTTGTGAATACCAGCCCAGGTATTGTCTGAAATGTGTGTTTGTGGCGTTGAGGTTTGTTCAATTATATGTAGTAGTAAACCAAGATGACCTGAACCGCATTGCTAGGTCTGTGACACCATAAATGAGGTTCTAGGTGCGGTTTTAGCAGGGTCAGCACTGGTTAGATATGGACAAAGTATAATTGAATTGGTCTGGACTTGTGCTGAGGACAAAGGAGGAGTATATTGGAAAAAGAATGCTAAAGATGAAGCTGCTAGACAAGAAGAAATGAGGAAGGAGATTCATACATGTGGTGAGGGAAGACATGCAGCTGGCTGAGATACAGGAAGAGCTGGAAGTGCATGATCTTCCTGAAGATGTTTTGGGAGACATGAATTGACAAGTTTTTAGTAACGTTATCCTCACAGCCCTAAACCTAATGAAACAAAATTCAAAAACAGGACTCAAAGGAACGGTTTAGAAAAATATTCTCACTTAAAGTCTGAACTGTTTAAAGGGTCAAACTGTTTCAATTAAGCATTAAAAAATACAAACATTTGAAACCTTATTGCATTCAGCCTCTTGAGTGTTTAATTTGTCTTTCATTTAATGCAAAATGTGATAAACCTTAGGTTGTAACTTGCTGTCGTTGCTTAGTATCAGACTTATTCTGCTGATATTTTGGTGATTTTTGTGAAGATCAGTGCTTTTCAGTCTTTATGACCAGCAAATAGGGAGTTCAGTTCAGGACAGGATTGTTAATTAGTTGCAAGAAGTGTGATTTGGAGCAGGCCAGGGGTCTCCAGTTCTGGAGGGCAGGTGTCCTGCATAGTTTGGTAATTTCCCTGCACAATAGCATCTGTTTCAACTTGCCTGTTGATTGCAATGTTTAGTGAATGTGCTTGAGAACGGGACAGTCTTCAAGTACTGAAATTGTACTTATTTTTTTATTATACTGTCTATTCTAATGAAACTGTAATTGCACATTTTAGTAGGGAAAGCTCTAAACCGTATCATTACTGTAGCATTTAGAGTTTTATACACTACAGATTTGCATCAGGCAATTGCAAACTTTTCTAAAGAACACCCCAGTAACATCGGTTTTTTTTTTTTCTTTTAGTAGCAATTTCAATAAAGGTGCACTTCTTGTTTAACTCTGTTGGAAATTTGCCATTAAGTCTCCTTATCAAAGATCAGGTTATCGAGAGGAAACAAATCATGTGGGATAGTTTTGCATAAGGCAGTGCTACAACATGCATTATGTTCAAGAAAATTTCAGCTTACAATTTTATTTCTTGAGCCACACCAATAACTTGGTTTATATAAGACCTCTGTAAGAATGTTACCTTTTTAAAGAAATCAGAAATTGAATTGAATCTTGCTCTAAGAGTCACATTGTATCCAAACTGAAACAGATTGTCATGAAAATGAAGCATGTTATATAAAGTACTTTTGACATTTTATACAGCTTAAGCCAATTTGTGCATTTATACCACTACTGAGAAATTTGCTGACATGATTTTAAAAGAAGTTAAAAGTAGGGCTGCCAAATTGGTGTAGATGGCTACTGGTATGGGGCTGATGGCAGCAGAAAATACTGGACCAAATCATAGAAATAAAGTTAAAATATATGTATAAATTATCTTGTTTCTACCTTCTGATATAAAGGTTCTGGGAAGTTCTCATCTCATGATTCTTTTATGGCGTCACTCAAAGAACTCACTGTGGCAGCCTTTTTTCTTAATAGTATACACACTTTGCTTGCCCTTTGTTGCTTAAAATTTTTTCCATGACAGAAAATCTCTTACTGAAATGTGTTTGTTTAATTCACACATGTGCACGCACAGACACACGAACACACGCTCCCCTTTTCTCTCAACAATGAGTTCAGTTCTTGAAGTGGACTCCAAGTGAATCTGATTTGAATGTATCTGGGCTGCCACACATTCTCTCCACAGCAACAAAGGCACTTTCTGTCCTGGCTCTGTACAGTTTTCCTTTGGGGGATACAATGAGTACATCATTCACATAAACCACTAAAATCCAAGGCTTCATTTTCTCCTGAGAATGTGAATGGCAATAAGCAGTCTATCTTTAAAAAAAATATAAATAAATAAAATTAAAACACAGTAGCCAACCATCACCCCCCCCCCCCCAACAAAAAAAAAACAAAAGAAAACACCTTTTAAAATGACATGACGAAGGCCTACAAAGAAAGCTGTGATCGGGGGGAATAGAAAGGCTTTCTGTTACTGAATCTGTCTTGTGTTTTTAGGCACAATATTTTCCAGGCCTGTGGATGTAGCACTTGCAGTGAGACATCCATAGTGAGTAATAAACTAAATAAAGTCCTAAATTGTTTAAGGGTATGATATAAATGATCCAATACCTGGAAAAACAATTCACCCAACAAATGTTGGACACCAACTCTACTGCACTGAACTTAGTTTAGATCCACGTATAAAGTTCTGAAGAGTGTTAAACTGCATTGTAAAACAAGAAGCACAGTATTAAGCAGTCACTCTGAACAGAGGTCATTTACATTGATCAGTCTTAAAGGGACAGTAAGAAAGACCATCTATTTAATTCTAAGAGAAGAGGAAAGGCTAGGAAATTGGCCTGTAAAAAAAGAACTGCAACTGTTGTTGAACAAAACCACACAGATTATAAGTGGGGCTCCTGGGAAATACAACAGAAGAGAAATGCTAGATTTGATGTGAGCGTGCACACTCGTACAAGAGTGTAGTCACTTCTGGACCTTCGTCAGCTTCATACTCCATACAGGAGAGCCAGCAGGAAACACGTCATTTGTAAAAACATTTGGAAAATACGTAACTTTGTGTGTGTGCACATAGCTACAACACCTTCACGAAAATGTGGGCCATAAAGTTCTCTGATTTTAGCAGCTGACTCTCATGAAGCATAGTTTCCATGCCTGTGTCTTCACTTTCCATACCATAATCCTCAATGGCTGCCACAAATGTGTGTGTGTGGTGTACTCATCACAAAGATTCTGTATACTTTCATCTTCCTGTCACAACTGTGTGGAGTTGCTCAGTAATCAGAATTACACAAATATTTTTCTTCAATGTTTTATTTTATTTAAAACCCATTTCAGCTTTTTCCTTATAAAAGCTGTTTTTCATAAGATATATTTAAAAGAAAAAAAAAAGTACAAACAAAAAACCTATGTCTGGCTCTGAAATGTGTGTTTTCTAGGTAACTATTTCCAATACTGTTTTACATTAATCACCTGTCAAAGAAGGGTTGAGGGAGGTTTATAATGATTTTAAACATGTGCTTTTACACAATATTTACTCCTAGCTTGTTTTATTATAATAATAATAATAATAATAATAATAATAATAAAAACTGACATGTCATGACCAGACATGTTTGCTCATCATTTACAATTGGAGTGCAAGTTAGATGTTTTATCATACTGTCCCTTGAAATGTATTCATCCATCGTGAGTCTGTTGGGGGGTGGGGGTTGTTAACATTATGACCACATTGCTGACTTAAGTGCAGTGAATGAACGCTGTCCCCCCACAAAATGTATTTTGTTGCCACAGCACCCACAGTACTGACATGACTATATTTTTCTCCGCTTGTTTGTTTGCAGCATAGGCAAAAAGCCCATCTTGATCCTGCGTACCCAGCTGTCAGTACGCGTCCACTCCATCCTAGGTAAGATCTCTCTCTGTCTCTCTGTCTCTCTATCTCTCTCTGTCTCTCTGTCTCTCTGTCTCTCTATCTCTCTCTGTCTCTCTATCTCTCTCTGTCTCTCTATCTCTCTCTGTCTCTCTGTCTCTCTGTCTCTCTGTCTCTCTGTCTCTCTGTGTCTCTGTGTCTCTGTGTCTCTGTGTCTCTCTCTCTCTCTCTCTCTCTCTCTGTGTCTCTGTCTCTGTCTGTTCAAGTTCTGGAAGCATCTGTTGAAAGAGGAGAAGGTTCTGGCTATAATTCTAGTGTAGACCCTTAAAGTAATGCTGAGGTAGCAAAAAAGTCATCCCTGTCTTTCCACTGGAGTTAAACTTTCATTTTTCCAGGAGCTCCCAGTGGATTGAGAGGGAAAAAGACTCACTGTGCCAGCTGTGTTAAAATAATTTTTATCCCTTTTTTGGTTGTTATTGACGTACAGCATTCCTACTGTACCCTCAAAATCCATCTCCTAGTTCTGACCTCACCAGCTGCTGTTAGTGGATCATTGCCTGTTATAGACCATAGTCAGCAACTGAAGATGGACTGTGGATTCACAAAAGTTCTGTGCAAACCTTAATACACTAAGATTGATGTACAAAGTGAAAGTGACTACCCTTGTCATTGCGAGGTCACGGCACAGCACACATGAACCACAACGAAATTGGACCTCTGCATTTTACCCATGCACACTCAAACCCGTGCAGCAGTGGGCAGCTATTGAAAGCGCCCGGGGAGCAGTGATGGGGACGGTACCTTGCTCAAGGGTACCTCAGGGCAACCTATTGGGAAGGGGTTTGAACCCCCGATCCTCCGATCACCGCTGCCTAGTGGTTAGGGCGTAATCAATTTTCCAGAATTTTTGACAGGTAGACATGCTCTTAGATGAGCATTTAGGTAAAGCTTCTCTTAAATGTAGATGTTATTCATACCAGTGCATTAATCGATGCAAAGCAGTACAGGTCAAGAATTTTGCTGCATATTGTCTAAAGGAAAGGCAACTGTCTACATCAAATTTAATTTTTTGGATCTACACTCTCAGTAAACGTCATGATGTATAGTTTTCAGGAACATGACTAGAACACAGCCATTACATTGGGCTTGTCATCAGTATTTGATTCAGCATAAATATCTTTCAGTTAAGATATTAGTCATGCAATGAGCAACAATTGGAAAGGGGATTTCTAAGACCGGACATCATTTGGAAGAGGCGACAGTAGTGTTTTTCATGTGTGTTTATAAGGCACAATGCAGTGTTTAGTGGTGACTGTGTTCCTGAGTTGTTTTTTTCTATAGGCTTTCTCTAAGCACTTTCCTTGCATGAGATCATCTACGTGTCAAAAGATCCTGCTCGGTCATCTTTAATGTGCCATTTAGAGAGTAGCTGTGAAGAACTTGCAGGCTCCTGTTAAACAATGCTTTGGTTTTGGCAAGACTCTATCAAATGATCAGACTCATTTGAGCAGGACTGTGACTAGACCTGCTGAGGCCTTATATAATCTCCAGGTTGTAGTTCTTTGAACTGATCAATATTATTAAATCTGATTACAATTTTTTGTTTTAGTTCTGACAGTTTAGACTGTTTAGTTTTAATTCCTGACAATGTGGAATTTTATCTTTGGCTAAAGGTTCATCATCATTATTTTATATTCAGATGCCTGACAATATGGATGTTCATATTGTTAGACCTCTAGCACTGTATGATTCATACAAATGCTTAGGCATGTGGTACATATTGCATTTGCCTGTTTTAGAACAAATATTAACATTTGTTCTATCTAAGTGATGCCCATTGACTGAAAATGGGTATTGTCTAATAGAAAACATATGATTAATGTGGCACAAAATTAATTTCCACATGCCATGCTATATGCAGATTGATTGTGATATGATTTGTGAAAAGCCTGTTTGTCTCTGTGATTTCACTATGCTCTTCAAACCAATTTTATGATTATTATTAATGTTTTAGGTTGGAATTTGTATGATGAAATACCTGTTAAAATGACGATGGTGAATGTTTGGGTTTTTTTTTTTATTTATTTATTTTTTTTAAAAAGCATGCAGTCTAAGAATTTGTGGAGTTTCTGCATTTATTGACATCAAGTTAAGTCAATGACTAGCTGTTTAAAGGCTTCCTTTTTGGCAAAGGGTTTTGTGGGTCTAAGGACTGCTGCTAATTTTGTTAGTAAAATTAACAGGTGTGTCATAGAAAAGCATGTGCCATAGCCGGACAGACCTGTTCATTTTTTTTTTTTTTTTTGTAATGAATTCTTCATACGTTCCAGGTCACGTTACCATTTCTCTAGTGAGCATTGTATGTGACTGACTCCACCTTTTAGAACTCCCCTGGTTTACAGCAGATTTTTAACCTAATTTCAAGCTATTTTAACTGTTCATGGCCTTTTTGAATTGAAACACTGATTTAATCAAATCTCTTGTTTAGTTGCACAGTTAAATATGTTTTAAGGCATTTCAAACTTTCACTTGTTTAAGGCACAAAGTAACCTTTTGCATGCAAACATTTGCTGCACCAGAACCAAAAGATTCCTTACTGCTATTAAAGTTTTATATTCATTGCACCATCATTAAGTCACTCCCTCCCCTCTTGAGGTTAAGTTCTGTGTGCAGTTATTGGTTTTAGGACTGGTGTAATATGTACCGGTGCTCTAAATGCTGTCATAAGGGGTGGTCATTCTGTAGGAAATGAGAAATACTTCATGTTTTCCTGTGTTGCCACCCTCTGAAGCTGGGTAGTAAAGGGGTTTCTTTCTGAATATTTTCTCCTTACACACTCCAACAATCAGCTCTGTGTTCATCTTTTCAAGTTTTCAGTTCAGAAATCTACAGAATGATTTTGCCACTGAGAATGCAGCAGTGCTATTAGCATTCTAAAATTTGCTCTAGGGTCTTTTGTCCAAACCAAATGCTTGCCCACATTATCTAACAAATCCACAGCCTATACAACACTCACCAGGAGGTCAGGCAGGCCACATTCTAGAACATGGTTCCCTGTTCTACTGAGGCCATATATGTGGATTGGCTAATTATAGGAATTAAAATTAAACTACTATTTTGTGGACATACTGGGGGTACATATTGTTAAACTATATTACAGAGAATTCAAAAGTGTGGGAGTATGTCAAGTTCTGAGAGGAATTAATTTACTGTATTTTAAGGTACTTTGAAGGTCTAGATTTTAAAATGTAATAAATCAGTGATCTTTAAACAAGGATGTCTAAAAGCTATTTAAGACAGTCTGTTAAATTGGAAGTATGACCACTGGCATGAACTGGAGTTCAAAAACACTGAAGTCACTATTAGCACTTCCCTCAGATGCCGCTTTAAGATTCTCTGTGTATGAACGGGTCTTTATTTTTAAGAAAGACGTTTGCTTCCATAGACCTCCTGCTGGGTTAAATATCCAGAGACGCATACAGCTATTGTTGCCCACTGATAGCTGCACCTGCTTGTTTTAAGAGTGAGAATCCCGTAATCTGTGGGGAATTTTGGACAAGTCTACACAAATGATGTTGGGGGTTTTTTTTTTTCGTTTTTGTTTTTTTTCTCTTTTCTGGTTAATCATATCTTTGGCACAGACATTAAAGGCGTGTCTGTGTTCAGGCTTTTTTTTTTTTTTTTTTTTTTTTTTGGCTTTTTTTGGGGGATGACTCTACATGTGTCTATGACAGGATGAGGAGAAATAGAAAGCTGGGTAAACCCGTAATCTATCCTCTGCGTTTGGATGGTGGTTTGTGTTAATTTCCTGTAAGTTTCAGGAAACTCGCACTCAAACTTATGATCTCTATTACTGAAGAATGGTTAGCAAACCTAAAGATCATTGTTTGTTCCTTTTATAGCAACTTGATCATTTCTTTGTAAGAAAACATGACACTAAATTCCTTGCAGATGATCTATTATGCTTTCTGGCTGGGGATCTTAAGTAACTCCCAGCAGCAAAGATATGCTAAAATGATCTGATTGGCTAATGATGACAATTAAACAGAGCTTGATGTTCTATGGAGAGTAGAGCTTTTACAGAATTGAGATGGGGGAGGGAGCACTGAAACAAACTCCAGCTTTAATTTCCCAGAGCAGAAGACTGTCATTTAAAGTGACCAACAGGAAATGCCATACTACAGATGGGTTATCCCACAGGGCACTGGGCATCTATTTTTGCATGGTTTTATGTGATTGTGGCCAACAGTACTGAGCACTGAGGCCTAACCTTAGAGATCATTGTAGCTGTGGATGATTGGGATGATTTGTATTGATCGAAGGAAGTTTGTCTGGTTTGTGTGAGGTTTTCTTTACATTATGTAATTATCCATTTAATCTGTCCATCATTGTGTATGTAGGAACACTTGAAGTCAATGATGTAAGCATGGACATAACTCCAGTTCTAGAGGTCCAGTGTCCAATACCGTTTGGTAGGTCCCATCCTGAAGCACAGTCACTAAACTGGTAATTAAGAGCTGAGGTATTGGCCCTCCAGAACTGTTGAGGATCAAAATGGACAATGTTAAACAGAGAGAATGGTCTAAGTTCACTTGACTGGGTGTGTTAAACTGTAATAGATCACTGACTATTATTATATTTGGTGCCCCAGAAACATTAGGATGCATACACTGCTGTCTGAAATTGCAGTGTATCAATCTAACTTTTTATTAACACCATCTTATTACATATTATCTACACCATCATCTACATCAGCCCTATCATTTCGCCATTTCCATAAGTGGGCAGCTAGTTGTCAACTCAGGGACCCTCCACTCCTTCATCTCCCAGAAATACAGAGGATTCTTTTTGGGTTCTTTGGATCAGTGCATATACAGAGGATTCTGTTTGGGTTCTTTGGATCAGTGCATAAAGTAAACAAACGTTCATTATCTGAACATGCTTTCAGTGTTAAAGCATTTTAATTTAAAGGAAGATTTACAAAATTTAATGTTTCAAATTTTTTATCCCCCAGAACTTAAGACTTGCTCAAGACAAGAACCAATTAGACAACATGTGTTGGCCTCAGTACTGATGAATCAGAACTTTTTTTTTAATCAGAACTACTTCTTTTGGGTTATGCTGTAAACTGACTGCTAAAGGTGTGTGTGTGTTCATGGATCATGATCATGTTTTTATGAAGCAATCAAATCCCGTCATCTCTGCTTATAATGATTGCATTTGTACCCATAAGAGGCTGTGACTGTATTCCTTTGTCCTACTGAAATGGATTTTAACCTTCAAGACTATGTTCAAGACGTTTTCTGTGACGATGTAGGTCTATACAGTACAGTTTATTGCTGCACTAAGAACACTGCTCTGCTGATTTGCCTCTGGTGTAGCCTGTCCTTAGGGACAAGGGTGGTTTAGCAAAGACCAGCCATTGGAAGCTATTTATGCTACCATGTGTGCGCGCATGTTCGCCCTCTTCCTGTGAAGTGGTATATACAGAATGCTAAACTGTCTGAACACTTTGTCCTGTTGTCTGAGGTTTTGTCAAAAATATTTTGTAAAAAATAGCTTCCAGGGTGATCATTGTTGCCTGATTTTGCACAAATATTTCCTGGAAGCTATAGGGGTTGCATAGAATATTGATTAATCTACTAGTTGGTGCTGTGGCCAGCAGTTAATTAGTCAAGAAATACAGGGGGGGGGGGGGGGAATCCAGAAAACTTTTTTCTAATTACAAAATCAAATAGTAAATCTTTTGTTGTACAAACATTTGACAAAAACAATTCCTTTGCAAGATTAAAAAACAAACAAAGAAAAACCTTGAACCTTTTTTAAATTAAACTTGTTTCATTATTCTCACAATATTTTCGATATTTGGAGTAATCACATTGCACAACTTTTCAAAGACCGTACAGTTGAGATATTGGAGAAGTGCTGGAGGGATTTTTAGTTAGGCAACTCCAAAAGAAAGCTATTTATAATATGCTAGTTCTTCCACCTTCCATTGTGTTGTCATGCCAATTGTGCATTGTCACATTTTTGTATTGTGATTACAGAGGATGGTTGCTAGAGGGGAAATTGTCCCAGGATTTAACAAACCAAATGGAATTAGGAGACCAAGGCATTTAAGAGCAAGGCATTTTGTGCATTCAATAGCTCTCAATATATGAGAAGAAAATATTGGAAGTTGGCCGTTAGGATCTAATCTGAATCCATTTTAATGTACAAACTAATTAATAGACAAGTTGACGAGGGGTGAGTGGTAATTGTTGTGGACTTTGTTGGAAATGTTGGTGAAGAAAACAGAGGTGATGGTTAGGCATGTTGTCAAGGAGAGGAATGCAGAAGGTCAGATGGTTTTAGATTTTGCTAAAAGAATGAAATGGCTGTGGTTGATATTTTAAGAGGGAGGAGTACAGGATGACATACAGGAGTCAAGGAAGATGCAAGCTGGTGGCCCCCAGATTGGAAGATCGTGGGTTTGAATACCAAAACAGTAGGTTGCCCTCAGGTACCCTTGAGCAAGGCACAATCCCCATCAATGCTCCACGCGTGCTTTAAATAGCTGTCCCCTGCTGCATGTGTGTGTAAATGAGGGGGAAATTGCAGAGGCTGTATTTCATTGTGGTTCATTCTTTGCTGTGCTGTACTTCACAATGACAAGTTGTCACTTTCACTTCTCTTCAAGTGATGACAGAGTTGAGGTTTAAATGGTGGAAGCTGAAGAAGGAAGACTGCAAGGTGGAATTCAGGCATGAGTTTGCACTTGCACTCTGCACAAGAGGTAGGGAAGAGTTACTAGATTGCTGGGCAACTACTACAGAAGCGGTAAGGAAGACCGTTAGCAAGGTACTTGGTGTGACATCTGGAAGGAAGGAGGTTAAGGAAGCCTGGTGATAGAAGAAGAAGAAAGATTACCATGTCTGTCTTAAATGGATAAGGAGTTATTAAATTACTGTGCCACGAGAACTGAGTCAGTTTTGATGCAAAAACCAGTAGAGTGAACACTTCATTTATTTATTTTTGCTTTCCCAGCTGCCAAAAGGAAACTCCAGACACCTTTTTAAATGTTACAGTGCCTTTTAAGCTTGTATTCCCCTAGGATTTATATTTTTCTTATTAGCTTAGCTGTTCACTTCCCCATCTGTAGCTTCTCTTGGCTTAAGTTCTGCTGCTCTTTAACATTATCTATCTAAAGCCTGGGCATCAGCAGTAAGGCATTTCACAGGCCCATGGTGCTCAGAGTGTCTCTTTGGGATGGTTTTCCCCAGGCCTTCTCAGCTGTTAGTGTAATATGGGTAGGACTAGTCTGCACAAGGGTCAAAGCAAAGCCAAGTTTGTCCAGACAACATTTCTGATGAGTCATCCTCTTGGAATATCTGTTTGTGTATTTACTCGAGTGTTTATTACAAACGAGTTTGATCATGGCCTTTTGATAGGTCACCCAGAAAGCCCATGGTATCAAGGGTTTTTGTTTTGGTATTATTAAATATTCCATATACATTTTGAGTAAGGTTCCTATTTAATCAAAGTTTCTTTTCTATTTGTTCAGACTATGAACACCCAAAAGCATCATTTAATTAAAAAATGTTTGCAGGAAAGCCACCCTTATTATGCCATACATAAAATTTACACCATCAGATGATTTCCTAGAGCATGTTTTCTTACTAGACTAGAAAGACTAACAGATTTATGCTTGACCAGCTACCATTATGGAAAAGCACAAAAGCCAGATGTTATCCAAACGAGAGCGATCTGAAGCCTGCATTTTCTCAAACGCAGAGCGTGCTACACTAGATTTCTACCATGCTGTTTTAAGCTTTGTCCACTCTGTACATCTTGCATTACTCTCAATGTACTAGGCATGGTTGGCATGTGTGTAGCTGATCGACAGGGTCAATGACAAAAGCATAAGATGAACCACTTATCAAAAATTAAAGCACTGGCACCATTGACCACATTCTCGCATGCTGTATTCTTGGCTGAACACAGCAATATCCAGTTCCATAAAACCAGAAAAGTCTGGTCACTCCATCTACCCACTAAATTCTGCATTTCTAAGATTTTGTCTCTTCTTAATGTATGCTGCAAGACTACATCTATACAACGATATAAATGTTATATTCTACTGAGAATATCCAATAAGTGCAGTTAGACTTCATTTCTGAAGGGAATTGGTATATCTACAACCATTTTGTTTGTCATCACGTTTTGGATAATCTTTTTATTTTAAAGCCCTTAAAATACAGAATTAGTTTATAATAATTTATCTTTAAAGTGCTACAGTGATGCATTTGCTAAATATTGTTTACACAGTTTTAAAATGTACAGTTCACTTTCCAGTGAAGTATAAGTGATAAATCATGATTGTAATGTCTTTGCCATGAATTTGTGTTTTTAAAGTGTTCTCACAACTTTAAGCATCAGAGACCATTTTGGCACTGGTGGCCTAGTGGTTAGGGAGTTGGCCTCAGGATCAGAAGAATGTGGGTTTGAATCCCAGGCCAGTAGGATGCCCTGAGGTATCCTTGAGCAAGATACCGTCCCTGCAACTGCTCCACGAGCAGCTTTCAATAGCTGCCCTCTCGTGCGTGCGTGTGTGTGAGATGCAGAGGGATAATTTCGTTGTGGTTCACTTATTGTGCCATGTACTAACAATGACAAGAATGTTAACTTTCATATTTTTATATTCCTTAGTCAGAGAATCTGTTTGTAAAATACTTTTTATTTACATGCTGCTTAAAATGGATGTACAGCTGTACATATGGGTTTACATACTCTTAATTTTTAGATGTAAAGCAGTACAAGTGTTAGTGTTTCACAACAGGCTGAAACCTCTACTTGTGTGTTTTCATTTCATTGCTCTGAGGGCACAGGCCAATCTGGGATCTTGGGGGATGCTTATGTTCTGCAAAGGCCAGTCAATAGACGATAAGGATCAGTGCTCCCTGAATACCACAGAGGAGGTAAATAGAGCCAGATGCCCTACAGCAGCACTGTGGTCAGTAACTGGAGATTATCAGTATGTACACTGCTTTACTACACAGAGTGCCCCTTAACATTAGATGCTGCTCATGAACTAGAACGTTACTTTAGTAAGAGGACAAGGACTTGATATCCATTTCTTCTTGCTAAGGATTCCTTTGACCCTTTGCTAAAAAATGCCTTGACCTGCAATAATTTCTGGGACTTGAATAAAGGTTAATGTAAGCTTGTGGTATTGTAAAGTAATGCTTACCATTTATAATCAACCCTTTGCTTGCATTTATTCTCATTTGTTGGAATAATTTGTTCTAGTCTCCTAAACTGTAAGGTATTTATTTATGTATGATTACATTGGGACCAAATTAAGCACAGTTTGTGTCCAGACACCATGTCTCATTTTTTTGAACATGATCCCTTTTTTATTTGTGGCTGAGCTAAATTTATTTTTGTGATCTTACCGAGGTACAATGAGGGCTGATAATTTAAAGCTGATGATGTATTATGTTGCAGAGTGGACCTTTTCAAAGATCCTGACCAGCTGAACACAACCAAAGGTCTTTCACATTCTGGGAATAATTTAGATTGCACTACATTTGGCAACTTTGAGAATGCGCGCTTTCTGCTTTCATGTCTATCCATATAAGGGTGTGTTGTTTTGGCTGGTATGCAGGGTTGCACCTTTACAGTGCACCAAAAAGGGAATCTATGCCATTAAAATGGGGCTTTTTAAAATGTTAAACTAGGCTCAAATTCAATTTAGGGTTTTTTTTGTTTTTTGTTTTTTTCTGTTCCTCCATTGCCATATGTAATTGCGTCAGTTTGGACTTGGGGTGTTTCAAGGCTTAACCTGTTTGCTTTATTTGGCTTCAGGACAGATATGGTGTTGGGTAGGGGAGACCAAAGAAGATCTGTATGCTTGTTTGGCCCCCAATAGCAAAGACTCATGTGTGGAGGTTATTTTTAATGTCCTATTTTGACGTCTGGTGAATAGCCTCACAAATAGCCTGGATTACAAAAAACAGGATTAAGTATTCTTAACATTTGTCTTTTGCTGTTTTTGTTCTTCAAAGGCAACATCCTCTCTGAAAGCTAGCATCAGATTCTATTCTTAACCGCTTATGAAGTCATAACAAAAGGAGCTGCCTGTGTTTTCACATACTATCAGGTTTCAGGGCAGCTAAGCCCAGTTAGAACGGAAACTGGGGTTAAGCTGGGGAAAAGCTCCTACTGCTTTTTTTTGGTTTTTTTTTTTTTTACGCGATTTGACCATGGACTATTCTTTATG
Source organism: Hepsetus odoe (assembly GCA_017165825.1). Lineage (NCBI taxonomy): Eukaryota > Metazoa > Chordata > Actinopteri > Characiformes > Hepsetidae > Hepsetus > Hepsetus odoe. The sequence goes on along the minus strand of CM029391.1, from coordinate 10,938,393 downwards.
ATTAACCGCCCAGTAAAAATGGACCAAAACAACTAAATGTTTGCTTTTCTTATATTAAATTTTAAAAGTACAGTTTGGGTTATGAGGTTTTATTTCAGGAGATGCATATTCAGTTGGGTTATCAGGTATGTTCTATGTAATGTAACCTATTTAGATGTAAATAGCAAAAATAAAATATGAAAATATGATTTCTGATCTTTTTATCTAAAACTTTTAATTTCTTTGGTGCATAGAAAAGAAAGGCTTGGGACTTCTGGTATTGCACCAGATAAGACTTTTTGGAAGTTTCACAACATTGCAGTGCTGATGAGCAAAAATATGATGTGAAACTAAGATCTCCCCCCTCCATGTTTGGGGTTTTAAATCCTTTGCAGGTGTAGGCTTCAGCAGCAGACTGTTACACCCGCAGTGTAAGAAGGAACGCTACCGCAGGTCATTCCTACCTGCTGCAATAAGACTCCACAACACAACATAACATCATAACATAACATTACACTACTTGTTTATTATTGTTATATTATATATATATATATATATATATATATATATATAATTTATTATTACTGTATTGTATATTATATTATTGTTATTACATTTATTATATTTACATTTATATTCATATTTACTATATTTATATTTTGCTACTTGTTATTTATATATAATTCATTCATAACTTCACTTGTATATTGTAGATGTTGTGTGTAAAGATATATATATATATATATATATATATATATATATATATATATATATATATATATATATAGTTATATATATATATATATATAATAGATCGTTAATTTATTATTTATTTATAGCTCCTCTTTTTCTTTTTCTCTCCTGTACTTGTTCCTTTTTTCTCTCTCTATCTTTATATCTTTATATATTTTTTCTTCTCTTTCTATACACCTGTCTTTTTAAGAGCCCTGTAACGCCCAAATTTCCCATTCGTGGGATAATAAAAGATCACTCTACTCTACTCTACTACTCTACCCATGAATATCATATCACATATGATTGCCTGAGTTGCCTTTACTAGATAAACCCCTGTAGATTATATCATTTAGGTGTTTGGGAGATGCCCTTATCCTGAGTATTTTAACATTGTTTGTAGCAGTGGGAGTATTGCCCAAGGACTGCATCAGTCTACTGTTGTGTGCTTAAACAAGCAAGAAGTCTAAACCCAGTCTGCCACTAGGAGGGCAGACCCACCATCTGCCCACCAAGATCTCCAGAAACACAGAATCTGCTCTAATCATTTACTGATAAATTCCATGCATCTTCTGGCCAAAGAAGATGGCCTAGCATGTAAGTAAGACTCCTTTAAACAGTAGTTTAAAGCCTCACCTATGTACTAGCCTTTATCGATGAATTAGTGGCATGGTATTGACTACACTGTGGATAAACCTAAAATGGCCTTAATCCTGATGACTAATTTCCTCTGGGTGTTTTTTAAAATAAGTTCTCATTTGTGTTCTGCCTGTTATGTCTTCCTGTACCGGAACCTTATAGACAATGGGCTCTAGAGGGTCCTTCCCACGCATGACAGGTTTTCTGACTCGGAATCGGATATCTAGCCATTATACTACTTGTGGACGCGTGATGTAGAAATATGCAATGCAGAACTTTTTTTCAAAACACTTTTTGTTTCTGGACCGAAGAGCATGTTGAATTGAAGGACTTTGCTTAGACATTATACTGTTACCCAAATGCTGCTAAACATCCGGTGGTGAGCATAAATCACATGCTCACGTGTTTGGCAATTGGGTAATGTGCATTTCTTCATGATCTGTGCTACCATGATGTTATGGTAATAAATAACTGTTGATCTGGGATTCATATCCCTGTTCACAGAACCTTCCTATTTTCTGAGAATTTGAATGTAGAAGTGGATGATATTCGCTTCTACTCAAGGGCTGTATGATACCATTCTCTTGTGACATGAGTGAGGATTGGTTTGCTTTAGATGACTGACTGAGTTTAATTAGCTTGCGTGATTATTTTAGCGGCTTTCGTATGGATCTCTGATTACTAAAGATCCACACAGCCGTGAACGATTATGATTAAATTATGAAACAAGATTATTTAAGCCTATTCTATTCTATGGCTGAATAAATTGGGAAATTATTGCAGTTTGTTTTTGAACTGCATTTAAGCTTTATTTCAAATAAATTTTTGATAAATTGAGCACAAATGGGGATTTGCATTGCCTTTAACTTTAATATAAATATTTAAAGTTTTATGCAAGTGTTCACAGGTCTTTCCCCTAGGAATTTTATTTCTTCCAAACCTGATTTTAGTGGGCTACACTGTTTTGTATTATTAGGTAAAAATGTTCCACATTAAACATCAGACAAAATTTGAAGTCCTTTTTTTTTTTTTTTTTTTTTTTTTCCCCCCCTTCCCAGTATGAGGCTAAACAAAAACCCATATGCTCAAACTTCAGGAATGTGCCTAGTCAACCTTCCTCTAAGGGTTCAGTCTATTGTAACCCCCCCCCCCCCCACACACACACACACACACACACACACACAAGTCATCCCTCACACAGTTTTATTTCTCTCAGATCTTGCAACAGCAGTTCAACACAGGTTGTTTTTGGTTCTTTTCCAAATCGTTACTCAGTCTGGTGTTAATCTTCTTTTATCACGGTCATTCTTAAAAATTCAGCTCCTGCAGGTAATTATACCCATTGATGATGGACCTTATCCTCTTGATCCCAAAGTTTAAAATTAGGTCCCAAATTGCACTTCTGTGATGTACTTTCCAACTCCAGTAGCTTCTCACATATGCTAATGCTTTCAGGGAGACGTGAACTGTGGTCATGTGTGTCTAACTTCTAAGAGAATGAGGGCTGAACCTGAATTAGGTGTCACCTTTATGATTAAGAGGATTCGAGTGCTGGACCTAAATATAGCTCTCCTGGCCTCAGAATTTGAAAGATATTAAGGATAATGGGCTTAGCTCAGCTTTTTTGGTTTGGCATGACAGGGGTATTCAAGGCAAGATCAGATCTCTGCAGGAAGAGCTCCATCTCTGTGGGACTTTTGTACTTTTAACCAAGTGTTACTGTGTTTTTTGGCCCATGTCTCATAAAGGTTTCGTGTGGGGATAAATGTTTACAGTCAATTAACATAAAAATGTTTCAAATGTATGATAGTATTTTCTCATGCTGCTACTACTTTGCCCGATTAGAGCTGTAGATTATTCCAAAGTGACTCATAAAGCTTTTGGTAGTTTAACTCATGCTTAAAGTTCAGGGTGGTTTTTGAGTGTTTTTTTGGAATAGATATTCAGTTGTATGTGGCCATTGAACTCTTACGCAAAGTAACTTTTGGATGCTCAATCCTCAGTTGTTGCTGTTTATGCTCCCACTAAACAACAGTTGATGTATCTTCCTTGTGGTCAGTGTATTTATGTATTTGGAAAAGGCCTCTGTCTTTGCTGTGGCTGTAAATCTTGGTGGTTTGTTGTCCTCGTCTCCAGGCTTGGTCTGGTCATATTGTACCCAGTCTGTCAGAGGACCATACTCATGTCTTTTATAGGAAGCTATTTTTTGGTACCATGCAAATGCCTCTCATGCTGTACTGCAGTTTGGGGTGTGTGTGTGTGTGTGTGTGTGTGTGTGTGTGTGTGTGTGTGTGTGTGTGGTGTGTGTGTGTGTGTGTGTGTGTGTGGTGTGTGTGTGTCTCCCCTCCCTCTCAACCTCAAATGTCACTTTACAGCCTCCAGCACCTCATCACATTCAACAACCAAATGAGAATGCGGACTCGCATTGAGCATGAGGAAATGCTGTATAAACCAAAATGGATTTGGGTTTTGTCACAGGGAAGGCCACACATTTAGAATTTTAAGTGATCAGTGATTTGCAAGTTGGTGTTCTGAGCGTTTAAGCAGACCTGGTGTACTGCCCATTATATATAGCAGTGGAAAGTTAAGACTTTAACTTACAAAAGCAGATCATTCATAGTACACACAATACAGTGTTTATGCTTGGCAGGGTATCAGGTAACATCTCCTGTTTTGATAGGTCTTAAGAAAATCTAAAATCCAGCGTTCTGTTGATGAAGAATTTTAGACTTTTACGCTCACTCATTTGCCCAGGCCAAGTGAACAGACTAGTCAGGACAGCAGGCAAGCTGATGCCTTGATGTTTTCATCATCTGTAGATATTTATGTACAACAGCAGATGAAATAAAAGGAAATAAATATCAAGTTGTTCACCATACCACTTCATAGAGGAGGTGCAAAAGTTGGTGTCTGTATATGATGCTGGACTGGGTATTGAAACTGGGGGACAGACACTAGATGATTTTGAAAAACCCTGTCATCTTGCTGGTGGAAAAGCCTGTTTGCACATAATAGCACTAGACAAGATTATATTGACAATCATGGGAACAATTAAATAATACAGAAAAAAAATATCAGATAGCAAGATGTTTTAACAGTGTACATGACAGTTTGTCTTGTTTTTGCCTAAAGGCTTCAGAGATTTTATACACATCTATAATAGACGAAGAGTTTAGCCCTGTCTGTATGGGCTAAAGTACCAAATACACTGTGAGGGAACAAAAGTGGTTTTCTATTTAAATGAATGGATTCCAAAACATGTATTCTTACTGTCAGTCTAGTAACTGTCAGTCTTCTGTGGAAAGCATGTCACCACTCACAAGATGGTCATGACTGGGTACAGCTGATAGACTGATTTTGTTTATGCTTCCAAGAGAGTGTGTGTGTGTGTGGGGATTGTTTCATCACTGGCCAGCAGCTTTGAGCATCACTGGCCAGGAGGCATACTCCCCCCCCCCCCCCCCCCCCCACACACACAAAAAAAAATAGGCCCTGTAAGCAAATTTTAAAATCAATGTGATGACAAATAGAAAAGAAAGAAATGGAAAGACTGAATCCTGCCCTATGTTTGTCTCTGTCCTTTGTTAAGCAGAGTTAAGTGCTTTGTTTGAGGGTCGGGTTAGGAATAGGTTTCAGGATTTTCATGATTATCAGTGTTTATAATCATGATATCCCCCCCTACACACACACACACACACACACACACCTTTCACCGGACTTGTTGCAGCATGAGTCTGTGACTTCTGGAAAGAATTGTTTCAATGCCAGTAATTCATTCAGAACTTTTGTTTCGTGTTTTTAACCACTGCACCATATTGGAATACAAGTAAACACTCTTATGGATATTAATTTCTTTTGTTTAGCTTTTGATTTAATTTGTTTTTATTCTTTATTCCTGTTTAATGTTTAGGTGCATTAAGGATCTTTTTAAAAATAAAAAAAAGTCTTCTAGTGCTGTAATACTTTTACAGGATAACAGTTTGTTTGATCTCAAGCAGTGGCGTCTACTATTGACAGCTAAAAACGACATGGGTATTCAGCCCATTTAGCTGCTTGAGGCCTAAGCTTAAATAGTTGCCCAAATAGGGGGAAAAAACCATCAAGTTCAATATAGTCACATGACTATATGATCATGACTGGCCTAAAGGGAACTCAACTGGCTAGAGCCCTCTGTGATCAGGCCTTAATCAGAATTGAAAAGTTTTCCACTGCTGTTGTTGAGCAAGAACACTTATGGCCTTTTACATTGTTCAGCCAGAGCATGTTTGTTCTTTGGCTTTGAGCTTCATCTCTTGGGGGTGCAGTTTCAGTTGAAAAAGGAGTGGAAGTTAAATCTTGTTTCTGAGAAAGTAACAGGATTCAGGTCTGAGCTTGCAGGTATCAAGTGAGCACAGGTCCAACATCAGTAGCTAGCGTCCTATGCTCACTCCATCCAAACGTATTCTTATTCCATCATCTTATCTTATATCTGCACTATTAGTGTGAGGTATGGATCCACTATTACAGCTTAGTTTGAGACTCCAGTCTGTCATTAATGGTTTTGTTTTTGACTCCCTTCCTGGGGACTTCCTGTCATGGGTTCAAGTATGCCTACTTGCGTTCACATGGGAAATATTTATATTCTTTTGGTATTTGACTTTCTCCCCCGTTTTGTTTGATTATCTTCACTGTATCAGTCATGCATGTTGATTTACCATAATAAGAGCTTTGGGTTGAGGGCTGTGAGAGGAATTATTTTTTTCATAATATGCTGTTGTAATGCATAACTTTGATTTAGAATAACAATATGTTGTTTTTGGCATCAGTGCCTTAGATTCTATAGGGTCTTTTGAATGTTTGTAATGTAACCTTTTATCCCATGCAGAAAGGAGGTTGTATCATATGTAGGTTGACTGGCTGTGTTTGTGTGATAGATCTTTTCTCTTCCACCCAAACCAAGTCAGTGTGGCCATAAATATGGTCCCGAAGCTTACATAGTGGCTTAAGTAACCGTACCTACTTTACCTGTAATTGATTCACTGCTCTCAGCATGTTTATTTCTCTTTTCTTATGACACACAATTGCTGTTTAGTAATTTGTGGAATGCAACACTGCAGTAAAATCACATCAGAATGACTTTGGCTATCCAATAAAACTGGTCAGTAGATGCTGTATAATATGTTTTGTTTCCTCTTGTAGAGAAACTGTATAACTCCCATGGGCCTGAACTCCGTCGATCACTCTTCTCCTTAAAGCAGCTCTTTCAGGTGAGAACACGTCCCACCCCAGTCATTTATTAAATTTGTTCCAAGGAAAAAGGTCAAGGAGAAAGTGAGCAAGTGGTGAAGCTGAAGTTGCTTAAATGATCTTAATTAACTGTGACCTCAGAGGCAAGACCTTGTTTCAAAACAAACAATTGCTTCTGGATTTCAGGGAAATTTGGCTTAAGCACAGAGACTGACAAATCTGGCAAATATTGACAGGTTTTAAAAATAACGCAAGCCTTAATCCTTTCAAAGTGAATGTTGCATCTCTGACTTATCCCTGATTTTTCCCACAGTTTACAGTGTAACAGCTTTTTTAAATTATAGACAATAATCAGATTTAATGTACTGAATTTAGTATGGAGTTTAAATTCGGTAATCTTGTGTACACTTCTGCTACATTCCTGAGCTGAACCTAGTCAAAACTGTCATTTTATATGCAAATGTTATGCTGAACACTATGCTAGAAAAGCTGTTTCATGAGTGAAAACAGCTGGTTTATCCTCATGGTATCATTTGACATTAATAATACACCTTAAATTAACTTAGTACTTAGATGAAGCCTGAACTTTGTGCTGCAGATTTCTAATCAGCATGAATGAGTCATACAGTACTACATTTCTATATAACTAACTCCTCTATAGAGAAGAATTAACTGTGTTTTTTGGTGTGAACAAATTGGAATAGGTCCAAAGATGTTGTTTTTTTTATTATATATATCTATCTTCTGTGTATGCATAGAAGTCTAAAACCTCTTCACTATTTTATAACATACTACATCCTTCCATAGGCCACTGCTACCAGAGGAACTATCACTTTCACAAGGCATTCTGATTTGTGGCACTTAGGTTGTTAGTCTTGTGTGAGCTCAGTACACAGCAGGGTAAATTTGCTGGAAGCAACATTCATGTTTTGACTATTTGATGAGCTCCTACTGAAAACATATCAGGTTTGGAAAATATTTGGTTTCAGTAATGGAGATTTTTGAAAATCTTATTCGTTCTTACAAAATACTTGGACATGAGTACAATATCTGGCCATGAAACTAACTACAGAATGACAAGAAGACTTCTGAGGTCTTTTAACTGAAGCCAGCAAAACCCCTAAAACACCCTATTACTATCACAAGACTGGATGTGCATTGACTGGCTAGAAAACTCGTTAAATGCAAAATAATGATTTGAGTTTACAGTTTTAATGTAAGATGTGATATACATTTAGGTCCATAACAGAGACAGAGACAACTTTTTCTAATTTTGGTTCTGTACATTACCACAATTAATTTTTAATGAAACAACTCAGATGCGGATCCGAAGTTTAGTCTTCAGCAAATTAAATGTTGCTCAATTGGGATCAGAGCAGGTGACTCGGCCATTCAAGAATCCATCCATCCATCCATTTTCTTCCGCTTATCTGAGGTCGGGTCGCGGGGGCAGCAGCTCTGGGCAGGGATGCCCAGACTTCCCTCTCTCCGGCCACTTCTTCCAGCTCCTCCGGGCGGATCCCAAGGCGTTCCCAGGCCAGCCGAGAGACATAGTCTCTCCAGCGTGTCCTGGGTCTTCCCCGGGTTCTCTTTCCGGTGGGACGTGCCCGGAACACCTCACCAGGGAGGCGTCCAGGGGGCATCCTAATCAGATGCCTGAGCCACCTCATCTGACTCCTCTCGATGCGGAGGAGCAGCGGCTCTACTTTGAGCCCCTCCCGGATGACTGAGCTTCTCACCCTATCTCTAAGGGAGAGTCCAGACACCCTGTGGAGGAAACTCTTTTCGGCCGCTTGTTTTCGCGATCTCGTTCTTTTTCAGCTTTGCCTTCTGGCTCAGCTCCTTCTTCACCATGACGGACCGATGCAGAGCCCGCATCACTGCAGAAGCTGCCCCGATCCGCCCGTCGATCTCCTGCTCCATTTTACCCTCACTCGTGAACAAGATTCCGAGATACTTAAACTCCTCCACTTGGGGCAAGGTCATACTCCCAGTCCTGAGAGGGCATTCCACCCTTTTCCGACTGAGGACCATGGCCTCAGATTTGGAGTTGCTGATTCTCATCCCAGCCGCTTTGCACTCGACTGCGAACCGATCCAGAGAGAGCTGAAGGTCACGGCATGATGAGGCCAACAGGACAACGTCATCTGCAAAAAGCAGAGACCCAATCCTGAGCCCACCAAATCAGACCCCCTCAACGCCCTGGCTGCGCCTAGGGCAGCCCTGGCGGAGTCCAACCCTCACCGGGAACAGGTCCAACTTACTGCCGGCAATGCGGACCAAGCTCTGACACTGGTTATACAGGGACCGGACAGCCCTTAACAGGGAATCCGATACCCCATACTCCCGGAGTACCCCCCACAGGAGCCCCCGAAGGACACGGTTGAATGCCTTCTCCAAGTCCACAAAGCACATGTAAACTGATTGGGCAAACTCCCATGCACCCTCCAGGACCCTGCTAAGGGTGTAGAGCTGGTCCACTGTTCCACGACCTGGACGAAAACCACACTGCTCCTCCTGAATCCGAGGTTCGACTATCCAACGGACCCTCCTTTCCAGGACCCCTGAATAGACTTTCCCCGGGAGGCTGAGAAGTGTGATCCCTCGATAGTTGGAACACACCCTCCGGTCCCCTTTCTTAAAGAGGGGGACCACCACCCCGGTTTGCCAATCCAGAGGCACCGTCCCCGATGTCCATGCGATGTTGCAGAGGCGTGTCAGCCATGACAGTCCTACAACATCCAGAGCCTTGAGGAACTCTGGGCGGATCTCATCCACTCCCGGAGCCCTGCCTGGAGCTTTTTGACCACCTCGGCAACCTCGACCCAAGAGATGGAAGAGTCCACCTCTATGTCCCCAGGCTCTGCTTCCTCCTCGGAAGGCATGTTGGTGGAATTAAGGAGGTCTTCGAAGTACTCCCCCCACCGACCCACAACGTCCTGAGTCGAGGTCAGCAGCGCACCATCCCCACTATATACTGTGTTGACTGTGCACTGCTTTCCCCTCCTGAGATGCCGGATGGTGGACCAGAACCTCCTCGAAGCCATCTGGAATCCTTCTCCATGGCCTCTCCAAACTCCTCCCATGCCAGAGTTTTTGCCTCAGCAACCACCAGAGCCGCATTCCGCTTGACCTGTCGGTACCTATCAGCTGCCTCCGGAGCCCCACTGGCCAAAAAGGCCCGGTAGGACTCCTTCAGCTTGATGGCATCCCTCACCGCTGGTGTCCACCAACGGGTTCTAGAGTTGCCACCGCGACAGGCACCGACCACCTCCCGGCCACAGCTCCGGTCAGCCGCCAAGCTTGTCCTGACGGGACTCTGCCAGACGTTCCCAGCAGACCCTCACGATGCATTTGGGCCTACCAGGCCTGACCGGCATCCTCCCCCACCAACGAAGCCAACTCCCCACCAGGTGATGGTCGGTTGACATCCCTCCCTTGTCAACACCCTCTCTTCACCCGAGTTTCCAAGACATGGGGCCGCAAGTCCGACGACACGACCACAAAGTCGATCATCGAACTGCGGCCTAGGGTGTCCTGGTGCCAGGTGCACATGTGGACATCCTTATGCCTGAACATGGTGTTCGTTATGGACAATCCGTGACGAGCACAAAAGTCCAATAACAAAACACCGCTCTGGTTCAGATTGGGGGGGCCATTCCTCCCAATTACGCCCTTCCAGGTGTCACTGTCATTACCCACGTGAGCATTGAAGTCCCCCAGCAGAACAATGGAGTCACCAGGAGGGACGCTCTCTAGCGCCCCCTCCAGAGACCCCAGAAAGGGTAGGTAGTCCAGAATGCTGTTTGGCGCATAAGCGCAGACAACACTAAGGACCCGTCCCCCGACCCGAAGGCGGAGGGCCGCCACCCTCTCATCTACCGGGGTAAACCCCAATGTACTGGCCCCAAGCCGTGGGGCAATAAGTATGCCCACACCTGCTCGGCGCCCTTCACCGGTGGCGAGTCCAGCCCCTCCAAGCTGTGCGTCGAGGTGAGTCCAACTATATCTAGCCGGAACTTCTCAACCTCGCGCACTTGCTCAGGCTCCTTCCCCACCAGAGAGGTGACATTCCACGTCCCTAGAGCCAGCTTCTGCAGCCGAGGGTCGGACCGCCAAGGCCCCCGTTTTCGGCCACCGGCCAGCTCACAATGCACCCGACCTCTTTGGCCCCTCCCACAGGTGGTGAGCCCATGGGAAGGGGGACCCACGTTGCCTCTTCGGGCTAAGCCCGGCCGGGCCCCATGGGTAAAGGGCCGACCACCAGGCGCTCGCCATCGGGCCCCACCTTCAGGCCTGGCTCCAGAGGGAGGCCCCGGTGACCCACATCCAGGGCCAGGGAAAACGTCTTCCATAATTGTTGTTCATCAGAAGAGGTCATTCAAGAATGTTCCCCTTTTTTGCTTTAATAAACTCCTGGGCTGCTTTGGCTGTATGTTTTGAGTCTTTGTCCATCTGTATTATGAAACGCCACCCAATCAGTTTGACTGCATTTAGCTGGAATTGCGCAGACAGTATGTCTTTGAACACCTCAGAATTCATTCGGCTGCTTCTGTCCTGTGTCGCATCGATCAACACTAGTGTCCCAGTGCCACTGGCAGCCATGCATGCCCAAGCCATCACAATGCTTTTGAGCAGGAGTTGTTCCACGCTTCCTCCATATTTGTTCATTTGTTCATCATTCTGGTAGAGGTTGATCTTCGTTTCATCTGTCCAAAGAATGTTTTTCTAGAACAGGCTTCTTTAAATGGTGGGGTGTTTTTTTTTTTTTTTTTTTGCAAAGTCCAATCTAGTCTTTCTATTCTTGAGGCTTATGAGTGGCTTGCACCTTGCAGTGCACCCTGTGCATTTACTTTCATGTAGACTTGGATATTGATACGCTTACCTCCTGGAGAGTGTTGTTCACCTGGTTGGCACCTGATTCATATTCCTTTTCACCATGGAAATGATTGTGATCCACCACTGTTGTCTTCCAAGGATGTCCAGGTCTTTTTGTGTTGCTGAGATCACCAGTACTTTCTTTCTCAGGATGTACCAAACTGTAGATTTTGCTACTCCTAATATTGTAGCAATTTCTCGGATGGGTTTATTTCTGTTTTTGCAGCTTAAGGATGGCTTGTTTCACCTGCATGAAGAGCTCCTTTGACCACATGTTGTCTGTTCACAGCAAAATCTTCCACATGCAAGCACCACACCTCAAATCAAATCCAGGCCTTTTATCTGCTTAACTGATATTGATATAGCGAAGGCATTGCCCACACCTGCCCATGAAATTGCCTTTGAGACAATTGTCCAATTACTTTTGGTCCCTTTATAAAGAGGGCACATGTTAAGGAGCTGGAATTCCTAAACCCTTCATCCAATTTGAATGTGGTCCTAATAATGTACAGTTCAGGTCCATTAAGTGCTGCATCAGTGCCATTTTGTTTAGTGGATCCTAGACAAATTACAATGATCATGTTAATGCAAGTGGCCAATTCCCTTTTCTGACTCTCACTGCGTTCTCACTAAAGTTATACCATAGTGTTGTTTACCTATTGGCATCTGGAAGGCACTATACTGGAACAGTTTTGTTTATTTGGTTTAGTTGGCTGTTTCCCCAACTTTTCTTGGCAGCACCTGAACTTTTGATTGATTTCATTCAAATTACCACAACACTGCATTACAAGAACCGTGTCAAGTGCTTACCCAGCAATCAGAATTCACTGGGGGGGGGATTGCTGACCATATTTAGTACAACACGGAGCCAGACCTCTCATGAACTCCTGAAGTTCATACAGAAGCAGAAAACACAGTGAAATACATTCACTAATTGTTTTTTGTATATTCTGAAATATAATTATCAATGAATCAAAAAGTGCATTGTGCAATAATGAGTACTTAAATGTCTGCATAGTGAAGGGATAAACTAAAGCTAAACCCTGGCACAGATCCTGGCTCACAAGCATCTGACCTAGCATGTACTTCCTCCTTCCAAGTTATTCATTGTCCAAGGAACAAGGATTTTGGAAGAGTGGTGGTTACAGATGTTCCCATCAACTATCTATTCATTACATTAATTTATCGTTTGCAGATGAACTGCAGAAAACTGTGCTAAAATTGAAACAGGAAGTGACCCTAACCCTTAGACTGAGCACTTAGACCAGTGAAACAGTAAGTACTATTACATGAAGAATAGCCCTCCCCGAGAGAACGAGGGTACCCATTCCAAAGATGCCACAGAGGACCTGTAATTGCAATAGAAGTTAAACTGTAACCTCAGAGAAATGTCTTCAAATATCTCTGCGATGCCCTTGCATTCTCAACATTGTAACAACGCAAACAAACAATTAATTATGAAAAAAAATTCTCTTGTTTGTTAATGAACCCTGAAATGATTTAAAAGAATCAAGGAAAAATCTGGGAAACCCTGACCAATGTGCATGCATGTTGTTCATAATAGTTTTCATCAATAACTACCATAAATTGAAATCTTGTTACGTTTAACTTGCAATGAAATCCCACATCCTATAAACTTTGTTTTCCTTCAATACTCATTTTAGGTAAACGATTAGACCTCAAATGTGAACATGCTCGATATTGGGGATGTGTTGTACTTCATTCTAAAAGCAGTCCAAATAGTGCTTTCATTTGATTTTTAATATGGGCCTTTTAAAAAAGGGTTTTACTTTTTCATTGTACTTTGGATTGTGTTTGACTTGGTAAACCATGCATTGGTACCTGTGCAGTTCCCTTTTTTCAGGCTGTGCCTTAACAAGCATTTTTGTTTACAAAATCTGTTCTACAGGACGATAAGGACCTGGTGCCGGAGTTTGTGAATTCTGATGGCCTGACCTGCTTTATAAAAGTTGGAGCAGAGGCAGATCACAACTATCAAAACTACATCCTCAGAGGTGAGCAACACATCATAGCAAAAACAAACCACATCCTAAACATTGTGTGATGCAACCCTCCCTTACAGCAGGGTATCTTCCCTGGTTATAGCTGAGGCAGCTTTCGGCTGTTGTCTAATTTAACAAAATATTTAGCAGCTTTGGCCTAGAACAGGAAGTTTACACTGGCATGTGCTACAATAACAAACAGCTTTTAGTTCAAATCTGTATATCCGCTGGGAAAAGTCCTGTGCTTCGTGTTGTCTTGTTCGTGAACTTCCCTGACTCCATTTGACTGTTCTCATTAGCAAATTCAAGGCAAAGGCTCTAATGGATTTGCTGTGATCATTTGTTCTGTGTGTGCTTTAGCTCTCAGCCAAATCATGTTGTTTGTTGACGGCATGAACGGAGTCATAAACCATAATGAGATGGTGCAGTGGCTCTACACCCTTACTGGCAGTTTGGTGAGTGACCAGAGTGTTATGCAACCACACACCGCCACATGACCCAGTTAGTAAAGGAGATGTATGTATCTGTGTGTACACACACACTTTACTCTTAATTTGGGCAAATGATATAGCATAATTGTGTTCAGTCCTGCTAAACATCTTATCTGACTAAAAAAAGTAAGAACAAGATCTATCAAGTTCTTTTTTCATTCTTTCATTCTTCTTATTCTTTAAGTTGCATTTTTCAGACATGATCTAAGAGAAACCCAGCCAATAGCAAACCAAACAGTAGCAAGTGCATGTTTATGCATTATAAACTAGGGATTAATGGTTAGGAGTTTTGTCCAAATTCAAATTTTGTCCAAAGTGTAGATGGACAAATTGCATCTAGGTTTGATGCTGCCATCTAGTGTGTAAAATAAATAAATATATAATAAAAAATTCAAATAGCTTTGTTTGTCATCCTTCTCTTTTCCCTCCTTTCTTTCAGTCTCGGCTGGTGGTGAAGACAGCTCTGAAGCTGCTGATAGTGTTTGTTGAGTACACAGAGTCTAACAGTCTTCTGCTTATCCAGGCCGTCAACACAGTAGATGGCAATCGAGGTATGGAGCTCATGATGATCTCTGTATATTAGACAATAGATTATGCCACATACACTCCTCAGAGGAAGAGTGTGGGCATTTCTGCTTGTGTTAAATGTTTATTAAAAATTATGTTTGCTTTACTCACTCGTGACATGCTGTTGCAGGTGTAAAATCCTGGTCATACTTGACAGATATTCTGGAGGAGAAGAATGGATCTGATACAGAACTCTTAGTATATGCTATGACCCTTATCAACAAGGTAATGCACACACGCATTTACTCCTGATTTTTGTTGTTCGGTTACATTAATTTTAATGATCTACAGTAATAAAATAATGAATCTCATGCACTCTCTTTCAGGCTCTAGCGGCTCTGCCCGATCAAGATTCCTTCTATGATGTGACTGACTCTCTGGAGCAGCAGGGCATTGAGCGGATCATAAAAAAGCATATGAACAGCCGAGGCATTGAGCCTGATCTTAAACAGCAGTTCATCACATATGAGGTAAAAAAAAAAAAAAACCTTGGTATTATCTGACGACTGTTTGCATTTTATTATTAAATAAATACAAAATACTGTGCTGACACGTATTTCATTGTGTAGAATGCTTTGAAGTATGAAGATGGAGAAATGGATGAAGCCTCCCCTTACATTCGTAAGGAGAGGAGGAAAGTGACTGGCAGTGAGCAAGAGGGCAGAAGGAGCCGGCGGTCCTCAGCACAGAACCTTTCAGATGTTCAACTCTCTTCTATTCTGCCTTCTGCTTCACCTGTATCTGTCTCATCTCAGAGCCCTACTACTGGTTGGTATCAGAAATACTAGCTGAAACAGCTGAGAATAATTAAATTTTCAATTTCAATTCAATTTATTCTTGTATAGTGCCTTTCACAACAGCGTTGCCCCAAGGCACTTTACATAGGTGGTAGATAATATAATATATAATATAAAAATAACACAATTTGTTGGTCATTTATTTGGTATGAATCAAGTTCACAAGGAGTTTTGCTTTCTTTTCTCTCTGTATGACTATTATCATTGAATTAAACAGCTTTTTGTAATAAATTATACATTCCTATTTGCACGATTTGCTCAGTGTGGATCTCAAAAGGCAGGGCACGTAACTTTGTGACCGAAGCTACTCTGTGGCTAACAAGCCCTCGTTCAAAGATTGCTTGTCTGCTCATGCAGAAGCTGACGTGTTACACAGGAACAAGTGACATCTATTCTTAAATGTATGTTAAAGACATCAGTAAATAGAGGTGAGGGAGCACAAATTGGGGAGCACAAATTCAGCAATGTTGTTGTATTAGTTTTATATGCATGGAAAAACAGTATTTAAGGTGTTGAGGTTCTAAAAGTGGAACATGATCCAACTGTTTCAGCAAGAACGGTACATCTCTCATTTCTGAAAGAATCCTATGGTTTTATAGCATAGATCATAAACCTTTCATGTCAAAAAAGAATGTGACCAGCATCTATTGTTTTTACACCAAATAACATCAGATCGGTTCTCCTTTACCGTGGTAAATAAAGGTAGAACTGATAGAACAGAGCTTCATCATGCTGTGACTCTGTGGTGTTGAAAGGGTATTTTTTGAACATAATTTGTTTCTGGTTGTCCCTGCAGAACAGGGTTGGGCAATTATAGTCCTGGAAGGCCGGTGCCTTTCACAGTTTGGTGATTTCCCCGCTCAAACACGCCTGATGAGGTTCAATAAGTGTGTTTAGGGAGTCAACTACTAAACTGTGTCTTCTGACACGCGCCCTCAAGGATTGGAGTTACCCACCCCTGCTTTAATAAGAGACTGCAAAGGGATTTTGAATGGTCACCTGTATTACATTATTATATCATACCTTATTATAATATAATGAAGTGGTTATGATGCTTTAGACCACACCATCAGTATAGGGTTATATCCATGCAATACAGTGCCATAGGCTTCCAGAGAATCTGTGCCTAGGGGCATTAAAGCAGTGTAGGTGGTTCATGTTAGCCTGACACTTTAACAATTCTCTGTATTTGCATATTTTTATATCTCAAGCAGATGTGTAGAAGCATTTCTGGTCTTATTTGTATGATCACAGTTGCCAGAAGACCATCCACACATACTTTTTAATGACATGTATAAATTTGATCGATGAGAAATTGCAGTTTAAAAGAAGCATAGGGTTCTTAAGAAATATAACTGGCAAAGAGAGGTTTTTTTAATTTATTTATTTTTTTAATATATAGAAACTGGCACAGCAATACATGATTCATGTCTTAGCCAAACAGATTGTAGAACTGTGCTCTTTTTCTTGTAGGTCTGAGTTGTACCACCTCTCCTTCAGACACCCCATCCTTCCCTTCACCACCTACCCTTGTTAGCCCTGAGACTCTCAGCCCTTCCAACACCTCCAACACCCCTTCACAAAGCTCCTCTCCTGTCCAGCCCCCTGTAAGCAATGGAACTGAAGTAGATGGCTTTGACCTGGAGCAGCGCCTGTGAGTATGGTTTGAGTGCCTGTGTTAGTACTGATCCAGAAAATTAATGACCAACCCTGTCTGTGGAAAGAAATCAATCCTCTGATCTAAATAGTGCTGCAAATTTTCTGTACGTAGGTTTCAGTGTTTGTATTTTTCAATGATATATCTCCCATGTTTTTGCATGTATTCCTTCAATTTTCTGTTTTGATTTGATTCTGAGAAGTTTAAGACCACATGGTGGCAGCATACTCTATGTAGCACTGCCCTCTTTTTATGTCTTTATGTTTTGCTCTGCATAAGACCTCTGACACCAAAACGGGTCATGAGTGAACAAAAACTGATGTGATACTGGGGAATACAGTGAGGTTTGTTTGACCGCCTGTAAAGTTTTTATTTTATTTTACATTTTAATTCTTTAGTTTTGTGGTACAAACATCACAGCAGTGTGTTCTGTTTATGTTTTTACTTTCAGTATTAAGGAGAACATGACTCCGTAAAGGAGGATGTCACATGTCCTCAAGCTGCCCTTTTAACTCCTTCACAAGATCATGGGGTGTAATGCACGCATAGGCTGAAATTGTTGTGGGGCATCATGTGAGAATAACACAAATTTGGAATAGGATGAAGTATTATATCCTAGATTTCCAGTACGGCTGCAGCAGTTAAAAAAGCATGTTCATGGAATGAACACACATCAGTGTCCTTATTAGAATCCAAAGGTGTGTATACACTTTTGATTGAGAGTAGCAATTTTACTTAGTCTCGTAGTGGGGAATGATCCAGCCAAAACCAATGTTGTCCTTAGCTGTGTGTGAGAGGACAGACAGGATCTGATCTATTACTGCTTGTTTTCTTTCTCTCCATATGCGGTAATGCAGCCTTTAGGACAGACTCTCACACACAAAGCAGTATTTTGGGTATTGTTTTGTGTGGCAAAGTAACTTAAAGCATGATTTTTCAACCAGTCTCCTAGCAGTAACGGGTGAAAAAGAACCAGAAAAAACTCGTTCAGTAGAATATTTTTTATTTTCTTTAGCAATATCAACCATAAGTTATAAGACTACTAATCCCCAGCTGATACTTTGTTAATGATGCCTGCAACAAGGGTGGGGAAAGTAATACACCGTAACAAACTAATTTAGTTGGAAATACCCACTTGCATAACTGTTTGTGCATTTTGCCAATTTGTGAGTGATTTACAGTTGGCAGTATAGCAGTCTTTCCTCAGTATTACTCAAAAATTGATCTCCTGGCTCTGTGCCACATTTTGGTAATGCCCTTCTGTAAAGGGTGTTTTTTTTTTTTTTTTTTTTTTTTTTGCGCTTATTTCAAAACAGCAACAGAATTATTTTTGTCTGGAATGAATGGGATTTGATTATAGATTAGCTGGTATATTTCACCTCCCCATATCCTCCCTGTGTAACCAAATTGCTACGTGCTTTTTCAAGTATAGTTCCAGACCAAATCAAACACTATTCACTATTCCACATCTTCAGTATGTGGAGAGCTAGTGTTTGATTTGGAATTATGTTGTTTTTTTTTTTTGTTTTTTTTTTCTCTTTATAAAGACATTGCTCTTTTAGCCTCATTGCAGAAAGGCTAACAGGCCATGTTGATGAAGCAATGTGTTTATACAAAAGGGTCTTTTATCTGGCTTGTTAATCAGGTTTTGTTGTTTTTATTGCTTCCTGTATTTAAAGTGTTTTACAGGGAATGTGCATTGTTTTCATTTAGTTAAATTGTTGCGTTGATGATGTAACGGAGTTTTATAAGGGTTTTTTTTTTTTTTTTTTTTTTTCCCCCTTTTAATGCTAGATTGATGTTCTCTTAAATTCACTTTTATTATTTCACTTTTTAAAAAAAAATCAGTCCATGGCAGACTAAATGAACAGGAACAGTAACTCTTGGCGTTCACGCTCACAGTAATTACTACTTTATCTTTTCCTCTTTCTGCTTATTCTGCTTATGGGTATTCGTTTGGGCCACGCCCTCTCGGTGGTTGGGTCTTGCAGGTGTCATGCTTGCTGGTGTTGTATGTCTATTTTGTCTATGTTTTTAACCCCTTGCTTACTCATTTAACAAGTCATCACTGTTCCACATCTCTCTCCCCCACATTCCTGCTCCTTCACCAGGGGGCGCTCTTTCATGAGTCAATACATGGGGATTTCTAGGCGGCGGTTAAAAAAAGCAGGGTCCATAACGGAGGAGCCCTCCACTCCCTTTAAAAGGTCTGTATAACAACCCTCACTGCCTTCATCATTTTGGAAGTAAAGGATACCCTTTATGCTGATCTGATACCAGCAGTTAAATCTAACTTGAATTTTCCCATCAGTTGTAGTTGATCAGCCAATATGTAATGAATTTTAAAGTTTGCATCTTCTTTATTTGTGGGGACAGACAAATAATGCAAGTCACCAAGTCAGATCATGCACATTTCATGTATAATCACACTGACTTAAAGCATGTCATACTCTTAAGCACCCTCAGATGGGTAACCTAACAATTTGCACATGTTCACAATTATTATTTCTTGTTCTATAAAACCAAATCTATTACTTGATGCTGGCTTCATTATTCGCTCCAGTATAAAACTGAAGAGGCAGACTTTAAACAGCAAACATGTCTTGGCTGACTAAATTTGGAATAAGCTGTTTTTATCCATCACAAAAATATTCCTTTAAATCCTTATTCAGATCAGCTATAAAGAATCATTTTTACCTACAGCCCTTCTTTGGTTTCCAAACTAACCGTAAGGTCATCTCTCATCACATGGTGAAGAAGCTTAACAGCTTTATTGACACAGTGGGTTCTTCTGCATCACTTAAATAGTCAGAGAAACTTTGATGTCTGCTTTGCATCAGCTCTAACAATCTTGATCTAGGAACCAAAATATGTTCTCTATTGAGAGATGACACATGAATGTGAGTATGAATTAAGTCCTTCTCAGAAAATCACACAGACGGTTTGAAAATTCAAGTATCAGGGGAAACTATTTTCAGTGTTGTGCTGGCAGGGCAGCATGTCTCTCACAGTAGACTGCTTTCAAAAATGGACAGACAGTCAGTCAGACCATGGCTGTGTATGTATGTGTGGGGGTTTGATTGTGAAAAGAGAGATTAGTGTGGTGTTCTCAAAAGGAGAATGACTCCCCCTTCTCTCTTCTCCTGGAACTGAAAAGCTGCCCAGTTCATCTCTGCACTGCTGCAACGTCAGCTCGCCTGAGAAGTGTTAAGTAAGATAGGCTGGCAGTCACATTGCAGAAACCTTCTGGAATTCTCTCTCTCTCTCCCTCTCTCTCTCGTTATTGCTGTTGATCAACCGATCCTGTGTTAATGTTCCAAAGTGTTATAATGTCAAGATGTTTTTCAGAAACTCATTTCTTAGAATTTGGTTATATTACCGGTATGATCAAGACAGTCACTGCTTAAAAAAGATCACCCTGATCATTTATCTTTTGAAATGCCTTTGTATTTTGCCAGCTGGTTAAGACTGTTCTGTTGGATTGTATTAAAATCAAATAAGCAATGATTATTTCGGTGAAATATTAGTGATATGTAATATTTCTTCCTTGAAGTAGTGGAGTCTTTGAGCTTTTTTTTTGTTTTTCAAGAAGCTTATCTTAAGTGCAATGCTTTATTAAAAAATCTCATTTTCAAGATTGTTGAGTTTTAAGAGACTAACTGGCGAAAGTGTTGTACCTTACCATCACTAATTCTATGTACTCTATGATGTGGACACTTTTTTTTAAAAGTTGTACAAAAACATTTCTTTATGCAATTTTCTGTTTACTGCAGATTTAGTTGATATTTTTGTCCTACACGTGTTACTTTAGTTTAGAATTGGATCTGGTTTATGTAATTTATTTGGGTGACTATGACTTCTAGTGTTTATTAGCAATGGTATCATTAAAGTTCCAGATTTGTCGAAAGAAAACAAGACACTAATTAACAGATTAATCATGCTGTAGCTGTTGCCACTTTATTTCTTTCAGCATTGTAATATATACAAAGACTATAGAACAAAATATTAAGATGCTAAATTTAGAGTGTGTGGGCGTGTACCTAGCCTCTGTGGACCTGTCAGGAAACAGAAATGTTTTGAGATGTGGAACTCGGACCGTGTCTGAGCTACTGCCTTGGCCGTGAACTCACTGTGTGCATTTCTCCTCCTTTCCAACTTCAGCACATCTCCCACAGCGGCGCCTCCCCAGGAGAAGCAGACGGCGCAGAAGCAGCAAAACCACACCGAGAGGAAAGGAGTTCCTAAGTGAGTATTGTTGCCTTGCTGATAGAAAGAGGGAGAAAAAGTACAATCAGAAAGTGATGGTGAAAAAGGATGGGACAGAATAGAGCAAAGAAATGAGGAGGCAAAAGACATCAAGGACTTGGAGGGGAATAGGACATGTTTATACCGTTCTTTGAGAATTAGTGAGGTTTTTGCTGAGATGGACAAATGGAAAAGGTTGATTTTAGCATCTTTTTAGCTCTCTCGGGGATGTGTTTCTTCAAAGAGATTTTTTGGATAATTTCAGGTAGTTTGTTTTATCATTTTCAAATAATGATCAGAAACTGACTTGTAACAGTTTGATACAGTAGGGTTGGTGTGTTTTATTTGAGTTGTATGTTCTGGGATCTGTTGAATAGGGTGTCTGATATCAGGAGTGTCTATGACTCTAAAAGAAGAGTCACTGAATTAGATTGTACTCTTGACCTGCTGATGATGGTTATTGGGGGGGAAGAATGATTTTAGGGCTTACTCTTTACTTTGGCATGCTGTTTCAACATTTCAGAATCTGACCGGTTAAAGCAAAGTTTAAATGCTTTAGTCGGGGATCCCAGCTTAATATTTCCTTTTGATATTCTTATTGATTAATTTAATAATTTCACTTGTTAACATTTTTGTTGCTTTGGCACCCATTATGTAGCAGGTCTCCTTGGTAGCATGTGTCAAGTTGCTTTTTTCAGCTTTTTGCTATTTCTCCCTTTCTCTTGACTCTTATTTTCCACTCCTGAATGTTGTGATCTTCCTATCTATGCCTCTTTATTAATCCGTGTGATACTTGGCTTGATTCCTAATCTTTCTCCTTGCTGCAGATGCTTCCAACATATTCTCTCTCTCTCTCTCTCTCTCTCTCTCTCTCTCTCTCTCTCTCTCTCTCTCTCTCCTCTCTCTCTCTCTCTCTCTCTCTCTCTCTCTCTCTCTCTCTCTCTCTCTCTCTCTCTCTCTCTCTCTCTCTCTCTCTCTCTCTCTCTCTCTTTATTTCTATCCTTTTCTCAGACTGCAAGAGGCAGACTCTGTTTGGTGAGTAGCTGCTGCATGGCCAAAGAAAGCAGTCTTTGGTAGAGCTAGCAGTCTAAATCTTTCAAGGTTTACTCATTTCAGGGAAATGTTCCATCCTGGAATTTACATTTAAATGACCAATAATCACAAATGGGTGTTGTATGCTCTTATTTGAGGTCTTTCACTTTTCCGGTTTGCGTCCTGCCTTATCTTACTAACTTTCCCTCCCTCTCATCTTCATTCTTTTGTTTGTACTGGACATGAGACATTTGTTTTTCTGACCTACTACTCTAATGGAGATGCTGCCAAGAGCTGAAGCCCGTTTCCCGTCTTCCTTACCCTGAAACAAATGGTGCAGAAGTGATTCAGATTTTGTCGTATACATTTTTAAGAAAGTGTTTCTTACAGCTGTAATCCATCATCGCTCAGACAAAAGCACACACACTCCAGCTCATGAGGAACTGAGCTGAGTGTCCTGATAAATGGCTTATTGGCTCCTCTCTTCAGTGTAACGTCAGAGTGGGAGATGTTCTGGTCAGTTTTTACCATAAAACTGCTTACTAATGAATTAGTCATATCCCTTAAAGGATTAGTTTTCAAGTATCTGTTAAGGAATAGTTTCCAAAATAAGTCATGATGTGTTTGTTTGGTTTATAGTTTAATGAAGGTCCAAGGCTGCCATACCAATCACTTTATTGTATTTTCTGTGCATCTTCAGAACTTCCCTCTACAGCCTTAAGCCTCATTGAAGGTTCATGAAAAATGTATTAAAAAAACTTTACCTGTGGCCAGTTGCAGTCGGCAGCAACACACAAGCTCAGATTTAGGCGTGCTGATGGTGGATACATTTTTGTGACAATGATCTTCATAATTTCAAAGAAATCTGATCCTAGATAAGTGGACTGCTTATTTGCAGAATTACTTTTGAGTTTGAGTGGGATGAGAGTTTTGGGGGTGTATTTATGGAAGAGATTTGGGACTATGCAATTCTAGTATTTGTCTATGATAGCTTTGTAGCTCCAGTAAACTAAAGAAGCTAAATTTGGACATTGTATGGCATGAATCATCTACATCTGAGGTTAGTGGGAAGTGTTGGGGTTTTTTTTTTTTTTTTTTTAATAAGGAATATTTGTGCCTAACAAGATTAATTTGAATTATTATTTTTATTTTTTTATTCCCCCCAATCCTGGTTCTGTGACTGTTTTATAATGTAATGCATGGGCTTTTTGTTTAAGAGTAGTTTACATGTTTCCTCCTAAGCTTTCACTAGATAGTGGCTTCTTCTCACTCATGTGAACTCAAATCTCTCTCCAGCCAAGAGGATTGTAATGTGAATAGGGACCTGCCCGTTCTGAGGAACTATAAGTAAGTAAACCACAGTCCCATCCTTGGGAGGTGGTGGTGGTGGTGGAGGAGGTGGTGGTGGTTGTCGGAGGTGTTGGTTGTCCAGACTTTTTGATTCTGGTCTAAGACCAGGCTTTTTTTTTTTTTTTTTTTTTTTTTTTTTTTTAAACTAATGATTCAGATCCAGGCTCTCTAAAGTGATGCATCCAGGAAAGCTGCACAATTTTCCCCTTACCCCAGTACACAGCTTGTGCAATTAACTTTCTTTAAACCATCTAATGTTAGGTAAAATTTTGCAAACTTGTTTATATGGGTACTGAACATGGTATGACATACTATATCTTTTTAATACTGGTCAAAGAGAATTACAAGTATAAACAGCAGAAGAGGGCAGAATTTATCCTTTGTTACTTTCTTCTAACCCATACACACAGTGATAGTTAAAAGTGAAGTGGTTTCTTATATCATCCTGAAAGCTTAGTCAGTCACACCACTTAGCAAAAAGAAATAGATTTTGTGCATTATAGCACATATTAAGTCACTCCAAATAATCAGTGGTTTTTGACATTGTGCTTATTTGTTCTTATATTGGAATATGCAATATGAATTTGATATACAGCAAAAAAATAAAAAATGCAGCCTTAATGGTTATTGCTAAAAATGATCTTGGGCATACTTATCTACAAGGATTGTGAAAGTGAAAAAAGTGTAAGTGACTACCCTTGTCATTGTGAAACGCAGCACAGCACAACGAAATTCAACCTCTACGTTTCACCCGTACACATGTGCAGCAGGGGGCAGCTATTGAAAGCGCCCCTGGGGAGCAGGAATGGTGGCGGTACCTTGTTCAAGGGTACATCAGGGTAACCTGTTGGTGAGGGAATCGAACCCACAATCTTCCGATCCAGGGCAACTCCCTAACCACGAGGCCACCGCTGCCCCATTGTATAGTTACAGCATAAACTTCTGATACAAGATTGTTTTGAATGGTTTGGGGTAAGAATTGTGCAAACTAAATTATTAGCCAAGCATCACTTTAAAGGCCAGATTCTCATCACTTTAAATGCTCTGCAGATCAGGTGGCTGGGGTTTGAATTGGTGTGCACGAACGTGTGTGTGTCGAGCGTTTGGTTAATTTTAGTTTATTTATTTATTTTACTTTAGTAGGCATTGGAGTCTAATGGAAAAATATTTTGCTTTATTTCTATACTCTTGCATCCATTATGCAGAACAAATTTTTGAACTAGCAAAATTTCCTGCATGCATCAAGTTATTTGGATGCAGTCACATGCAATTGCATTTCTCCTACGATCTGGATGAAATAAATTACATTGTTTTCAATTAGTTTTTTTCATCAATCCATATTTAGCCATAACTGGTTCAATGTGCATGAAATTTTGGGTTGTAGGTTGCATGAGTGAGTGTGAGATTTGATTGCTTGTAATGTCTATTGATTGATCTTTAATTTAGATAATCTATATTTTATGATCTGATTCTGTATCAAATAATGTGGTCAGTAGCTTGAGGTGGTTGGGTAATAAGACTGGCATGGCATGACTGCTGTCCCTGGGTTTGCGTTTGTTGCCAATAGGGGTCTGCGGTGGTGTTTTAGTTTTTTTAATTAATTAATTTAAGATAATGTAATAATATTAATATAATGAAGGAAAATTAATTAATTGTAATTAGTTTTATTATAATATTATTATAATTGTTGTTAACATTTCTGTTTCATTTATACAAAAGGTATTATTTATTCTGCAGCTTTAGTTTTTATTTTATAGTGCTGAAATAGATTGAACCTATAATCATACCATTCGAATTTTGTTGTCCAACTCCAGTCTTGTGATTCAGTGCAGGAAAATAGGCTAAACTGGGGCATACAGATTAAATCATTAGGTGCTGATCGTGTCCTTTGCCAAATTGTAACTGTACAGTTTTCCTGCTTTAAGACACATCAATGACCTATTCCAGTCACATTACATCAGTGTGATCATCTATAGCCTTACACCCTTTATTAAGGCTGTGCAGATGTTTATTAATTGGAGAATAATTTAACAAATTATTTTTTTTGTTCGTTTTGTTTAAGATAATTATACATTATCAGCTGCAAACACAGGTATGCATATTGAAACGCACCATTAGTCTCTCTTTTTGTTGCAGCTTATCTTGCAGTTGAGCCTTTTTTCATTATTATTACCATTGTTCTGTAAAATATCTGTACAACTAATGGAATTTACCCTATAATCCAATGTTTTGGCTACTGCTTGGTGTCTGGAGAAGTTTAATTGATGCCTGTTTTTAAAAAAAAAAAAAAAAAAAAAAAAAAACACTTGTCTGCATGTCACCCGTTTACAGAGAAACATTTCTGCGCAATCTAGCAGCGACGCACTGGGAGAAAAGGAGGCCGCAGCTCAATAAGCAGCATACATCTTTAAATGATCCAGACGTCTCCACACAGTCTGCTGAAACTGTGCAGCAAGCCTCAGAAGGTGATATAATCCCCTGAATAATAATGTCTTTATTCTAGCTGTCAATCCTTTTTGGCTTTTTTTTTTTTTTTTTTTTTTCTTTACCCTGCCTAAGCCTAATCCTAATTCTTCAGTTTTACTCGGTCTAGCACCAGTTGTATCCTTATCTACAAACTCTTGTAGGTAAGGATAAACTATAAACTCTTTCTTAACCACATACTCTCATCACAAGTGCTCTCCACACAGCAAAAATACCCCCTGAACCCACAGTATATCACTGTGTCCTAGGCTAGGGTGGGCAACTCCAGTCCTGCAGGGCAGGTGTCCTGCACATTTTGGTAATTGCCTCCTCAAACACATTCACTACTCTTGATGATAATCAGCTGTGTTTGAGCAGGACAATTACCAAACTGTGCAGGACACTGGCCCTCCAGGACTGGAGCTGCCCACCTCTGTCCTGGTATGAGGGATCTTGGGAACTAGCCATAGTTTTTATATCCATCTACTGGGGTACAATGTAGGCAACCAAAATATAAGTAGTTTTGTGATTTTTTTGAGAAGGACTAAATGAGAGAAATAATGTTGCGTTTAGATAGACCTTCAGTATTATGCAGATATCTCAAAGCAGAAATTTTTTTATTTATTTATTTATTTATTTTTAGCTAATCTGTTTCAGTTCATCAGGTTAATACAGCTTAAGTTTGTCTGTGTTATGCTATGCCTTTACTGTGGTTATTGGTTATATAAATTGTGGAGAATGCTGTGTTATACTGGCCTTCAGCCAAGTATTATTAATAATTAAACTTTCCTCAAGCTTTTAAAAAAACAAACAACAAAAAAAAAATAGGCATTAATATTTCATGGCGTACCCCTGATTCGGCCTGCATTATCTAACACGCTCCTCACACTCTACACCATCACTGCCCGGCTCTACCCAGCAGCTCTCTGCTTTCCTCCTAAGCCTGACCTCTTAAACTTCCTCCAGTACTGTTTCACTGATTATTACACATAAACACACTGTGTGTGTGGGTGTGTGAGTGTGAGTGTGAGTGTCATGAACAATTAGAAAGTCGACTAGACTCTATTCGTCAGCTCAAGAGGTTATTCTTCCTAGCAAGTCCCCGGGCCAAGTCAGCAGGTGCTATGCTGTGATTGGCTGAGGGCAGGCCATGGCGTTTATGTAATGTGTGTCCTGCTGTGAAAGTCGACATTCCACGTCAAATGTTACTGTATAACACTCATTATAACGGGAAAAGTTAGCTTACTGCTTCAGTCTGTCAAGTGGAAAGGAAGGCAAGAGGTTTACTCTTTGGATCTCAGTTCCTAGAACAGGTTCAATTTAAGCCCTGAAAAGTGGATGTTCTGTTCTTGGAGGGCAAATAGGTGAATCTGCTGTCATTCTGAGCGCTACATTTCAGATGGATTAACTTAAGGTAGGTGCTGCTGGGACTTTAAATGATTTATTTTAAACTTTGGACAGAGTTTTGATAAACTTGAGGAACTTTAACTTTTTAAACTTTGATTGTTTTTTGTTTTTGATTTTTTTTTTACATGAGAATGTTCTCTTTACATTAGCAGATGCTTTTTCCAGGATGACTTACAAGTCAGTGAACACTCCTTAATGAGAGAAGCACTCTTACAGTTTATGACTGCGTTATGTTTGCAGGGAGAGAGTTTACTGAGACCAAATTTCATATAAGCTCTGCAAATATTTTATGCAGGTTCCCAATATGTTTAAGGCTTAGTCCTCTTGTAGCAGGGTAAATTAACCTACTGTTTCAATGTCAGTGGCACCTTACTTTGTGCTAGAAAGCCAGGGCTATTACAGAATCTCCAAGCTCCATTCCTGTAGATCACCTGTTCTGTTTTCCTTTTTACCAGTCATGTTGGCTAATGCTCAATTTCTTTTTAATTTTTTTTTATTGTTCTGTGTTATTTGAAGATATTATGAGCCAGACTATGCTTATTCCTAGTGTTGATCATGAACAGTAAGTGTGCCGTTGCATTGTCCTTTTTCTAGTAGTCCAGCTGTCCATTTTCTCAAACTGATGTTTTCTGGGACCGAGCCCGTAAAAGAAGTGAGGAAGGAGTGAAGAGCCTGTAGTGCCTTTGGAGTGAGTTTGAGATTGGGGTCCATTTTTTTTTCCTGCATAGAGAGCAGAGTTTCCCATGGGAGGGGAGTATTCAGTTTGGATCTGGTGTAACAGTCAGTCTGTAGAGAGGCGCATTCTGTGCTGGCCAAAGACACAAGTCGATACACATACACACACCAACACACACATACAAAAACTCATTGGGGAGTGTGAAAAGTGTTTGGCAGCAGAAAGAGGGCTGAAAGCTTTATAGAGGTTCTTTTGAGTTTGGCATGAATGAAATGCTGTGTGGGGGATGAATTACACTTGCTTCAAATTTGTGTAGTTTGCTCGATGACACAACCAACAAGTAGTCAATTTTTGCTGCGTTTTGACCGGAAATGCTGAAACAGTCAGGGATTTGGACAACGCTGTTTGAATGCATGGATCCCTTGCTAGCTTTGCTTTTGGTTTTTGCTTTAGTTGATTAAGGAGAAAGGAAATGATGACTGTGCGTGTGTGTGCACACTCTGTTTTTGTGTTAGAAACGAGTCACAACAGTGGCCAGGAGCCACAGTCTCCAGGGGGAGACTCCAGTAGGAGCAGCTCCTCTTTGAGCACACTGGAGCAGCCAGGAGAACCACAGACAAACCAACAGGATGAAACAGGCAAGATCTCTTTCCCTTTATTTCCCTCTCATTCACCCTCTTTCAATCCCACCTCCCTCAATCTCCTGAGGACATATGCTGCGAAATCTGATCTGAAATAGTGTGTAGCATCTTAAAAACTTGTTTCACCATTCACCCACTGTACTTTTAGTTATTTTTTCCCAAAGCCTTCATTTCAAACACAAATATTATTTAAAAATTTCCTCCTAGCAGTCTTTGATCCCCACAATTAACAAGCTGGTTTCCAGGGAGTTTAAATAAGCTGTAATAGACTGGCATGACATAAACAGTCGAGAGCAGGACATGGAGATTAAGATTTCCTTTTTCCGGTTTCAATTCTGGCTGGCAGTAGACATTGAAGGAGGATGCTGGAACAGACTGCAGAACAGTATTAGAGATTTCTCTTGCAGTTGCACAGCTGGTTGTGAGACATAATTTAGAGCTTTGCAGACATGCTGGATATTTTCAAGGTAGGCTATTTTTAGCCTTGTTTCTTTTGATGGTCAAAAGCAGTGATGCACCAGTTTAAAGGTTTACATTTAAAAATAACCAGTGATTTTCATGTAATATTCCTGTATGTGTATGCAAGCATATTCATATTTAGCCATCTTTCTTGAGAGTAGCATGTATTCATTCAGGTACAAAATTTGCAACAAAGGTCCAGGTTTTAATTTTGTGTAGACATATGAAATGATTAAATCCATTCCCCAATCAACTTTGGCAGTTTTTAAATGTGTGCTAGAATTTTTCCAAGAAAAAAGGACAAATATTCTGCATAAAATATTAACAGAAATGTAAAAATTGATCAATTTAAAAAAAAAAAAAAAAAAGTGAAAGTGCTTAGGTGCAACTATAAGTCAAGACTAATTGAATGCCAATATAGAGAACAATTTAGTCATTTCAGTTACCAAAGCATGCTGTAGTAAGTGTCTCCAAATCCCTTAATTGAAGGAACTGAACTTTAGCAGTTTAGATTAACAAATTGTCACAAGGTGCAGTGTTTACTTAATTGTACACATTCTTAAACAAGTTGTGTATTAAATTTGTAGGAAATCAAAGCAGAGCAAGCTTCCATCTCAGCAGATCATTCTCTTCTCTTAAATTCAGGGGGCAGTGTGCAGCGGCAGGGCAGTGTGGCAGAGCGGCACAGCACACTCTCCAGTGATCGGAAATTCATGCTGGACATGCTTTATTCCAAGTGCTCCACCAGCAGCAGCCCCAGCAGTGGCTCAGTCCCACTAAAAAGCCCCAGCCAGGAGGAGTCTTTTGCAGAGAGTGGTGGGACTGAGGACACGGGTATCTCCAGCCTAGTTGGTCGTCTCTCCAGCCTGCGTTCGCGCCCCTCCCAGTCCACTGAGGATGTGTCCCGAAAAGCGGAGCTAGAGGGGCTGGGGGGCAGTGCCCAAGCAGCCAGGGCCAGGCTAGCGGAGGAGCAGCGACACCGACAGGTGCGACCGCAGTACAGTATTGATGCTGAGACACACTCTCAAAGCCTGGAGAAAACCCTGATGACCCCACTGTCTCGGAGCAACCAGGATGCATGGGAGCAACTACAACCTAGCTCCAGAGCCCTGCGTATCAAAGACCTTGACTTTTCTGACCTGATGGAGGAAGAGGACATAGATGTCCTGGACATAGACACTTTCGACACAGGTGTAGCCAATGGGATTCCACCACCTCCACCATCAGTAGGGGCACTAAAATCTCTTCCACCTCCCCCTCCTCCTCCAGGCCCTGCAGGACTGACTCTTCCTCCTCCTCCTCCTCCACCTCCTCCTGCTCTTGGAGGACTTTGTGGGCCCACTCCTCCACCTCCTCCTCCACCCCCAGGAGCCCCCCCTCCACCTCCGTCTCAGGCCCAAGACCCGGCCTTTGTCAAGAAACGCAAAACGGTGAAGCTGTTCTGGAAGGAACTCAAGCAACCTGATAGCCCAAGGAAGTGTAAGTTTGGACGGGGCACTGTGTGGGCTTCGCTGGACAAGGTTTCTGTGGATACTGAAAAGCTGGAACATTTGTTTGAGTCCAAGGCAAAGGATCTTCCTGTGGCAAAGGTAATCTACTGACATATCTGCCAGACTGGCAGCACAGACCAAGAAAGTCTTGATGGAGTTAAGTAACTAGGTGTTATTCACCTAAAAATAAGAGCACTATTGCTGTAGCGAATTTATTTTATTTATTTATTTATTATTTATTAATTATTATATTGTATACAACCAAATATATTTATTCTATTTTCTTTCCCATGGAAAATCTCCTTTCAGGATCCCCAAGACTAGGCCTAAATCCATTTCGGGAAACCAGTAATGTAAAGATAAGTTTCCGTAATGACAGAAGGCACTGTGCTACATTTAAGGTTTACTTAAGACAGCTTCAATAAGCTAAACTAGCTAGGTAATAGACACCTGTAATAAGCCACCAAACAAAAAGGACGTTGTAAAAAGCTCAATAACTTTTAGGCCAAGATTACTTTGGAGGTTAACCAGTTAATTGCTTTTTCAGGTTGGAAATGTTTTTTCTTTCTGTTCTTTAACAGATACTAAAAATGATGCCTGATCATGACTGGTGTTAAGCAAATAGAAAACTGGATGTTTAGGGATTCCACATGTGAATTGTTCTCTCTTGCTTCATCAGAAAGGTGCTGAGGTAAAGAAGCCGGAAATTCTTGTTCTGGACCCTAAGAGGAGCAATGCCATCAACATTGGCATGACTGTTTTACCTGCTGTGCATGTCATCAAAACTGCTATTCTCAACTTTGATGAATTTGCCATCAGTAAAGAGGGGATTGAGGTACTGTATTACTTATTTCAGCCACAAGAGGGCAGACGTTTTGCACTTTTCTCAGTCAAGATTTGGAAGGATGATGACACATTCAGTCCTGTGTATTTTTGTCTCATATTTTCCTCTCATTCACTCCACTTACTCACACTGTAGAAAATCCTGACTATGACCCCAACAGAAGAGGAGAAACAGAAGATTCAGGAGGCTCAGCTGGCCAATCCAGATGTACCCCTGGGTACAGCAGAACAGTTCCTGCTCACTCTGTCTTCAATCAGTGGCCTTACCGCACGACTGCAGCTCTGGGCCTTCAAACTCAACTACGAATGTCTAGAGAAGGTCAACTGGTTTTTCATATCTCTTCCAATGTTGTCTGTGATCATCAGAAACACTTATGAATATAAGATATTTGGGGTGGTATTTAGTAATAAACTAAATATACTTTTTTGGGATACACTTCTGGATATATTCATTCTGGTCCTGAGTTTTCTCTAATTGGAGATTGTCTTTCATAATGGTTTTTGAATTCACAGGACAAATAGTTTTGTCGCTCTGTTGACTGATATATTTAAATAACGTCCTCTTTCATGTCTTTCAGAATGTTGCTGCAAAGTGTAGGGCTTTTTTTTTTTGGCAACTTTACTTTTAAAATACCCATTTCTGGGATGGGATGTTTAATCAACAGGGTTTTAAGTATTAGGTGTGTGTGTATGTGTCTAATCAAAATGATGCAAATAATCCAAATCTGGTTGATTTTATTATTGAGGAAGAACTTTTCACACCAGGCTAGATGATAATGAATAACTTTTCTGGCATTAACTGGATTGTTTGTCTGAATGAGTTGTTTTTGTCTTGCATTGCATTTTGTTTCAAGGTTTGGAAAAGTTGAGATTCAATATACAGCAAAAGCACAGTGTTAACTTTTAGGATGGCCCTGTAGGATTTGGAACCCTACTGTTCAATATTACTTTCACATATCACTACTTTTATTGAAGTTAACACCTTTTACTTTAGGCTGTCAGCACTCCTTGGTTTGACACCCTGTTATCAAATTCTCAGAAACATGTCTCTTCTCGTTTGTCCTGTAGGAGATTGCTGAGCCCCTCTTCGACTTGAAGCTAGGCATGGAGCAACTTTCCAAGAACAAGACCTTCAAGCGTATCCTAGCAACCCTGCTGGCGATTGGCAACTTTCTCAACAGCTCCAGTGTAAGTAGAGCGTTTCATTTACCTCATTTAACTAACGAGCCATGAGGCAGGTCTTGTGTGCGCTATACAGGTCCAAAGCCTGTTGCCCTTTACACGCAAGCGTCACAACATGGCTACAGTAATCCTGTGCTGTTGTCAGTCTGCTGAACTGTGACAAGGAAAATGATTAGGATTCTGCACATTTGCTATGGTTGGATGCCAAGCTGTAAAGTTTAACAGGCCAGGTGTGTGATGACCTTCAGGGAAAGACAGACTGGCTGATAAGACTGAAGATAGCCTCTGCTTTAAGGCTGTGTGGAATGTAAAAACAATTCATTCTGATTTTTTGTGATATTGGACTCATGAAATGTCATTGATCCATGCGCTTGAGAAATCATGACTCTGACCTTCTCATTCTGAAGAAAGCCACTATCATGTTTGCAACTGGAGGTTGTTTCTAGCTCACATCTATACAATGGCTGTATGTGCATTTTCTCTCAATTTTTTCAGTCAAGACACTTGAATTCCCTGAAGGAATTTGTTGTATTGCAAAAAAATGTCATTAACACCGCCACTGCCAGTAAAAGCTATAATTTCATTAGTTAAATTATTAGGTTAAGAATGCTCAGGATGGAAATTGTAAATAGACACTTACTATAGGTCCCACAGGCTGTATATACACTTCTCATGATTTTAATAATCTAATTTTGAGTAGCAAAAACTTTAAAACCTTTTATCAACTACTCATTGATAATTCAATTCCCTAAATAAAGGTAAAATAACAAGTTTTAATTTTTTTAGTTTACAAACTATTTCCAGACCTCTCCAGTTATTACTGTTACAATTTAAAATCAATTTCAGCCAATCGGACTTGCTTAAATAATATGCTGTTCATGATACATGCAGGCAGTAGTTGGATAGCAGCAAAGTCTTTGTTCCAATGCATTCTTTTAACAAAAATATGGTTGATGTGCGTGGGAGAAAAAAGAAAAATGTGTTTTTACTGGCCAAATCACACATTTTGCCAAAATATATTTTATACAGTTATCTTGTGTAAAGCTTTTGCACAATGCATCACTTCCATCTCTTTGCAGGCGAAGGGATTTGAGCTGAGTTACCTGGAGAAGGTGACAGAGGTGAAGGATACCGTGCACAGACAGTCTCTGCTGCATCACTGCTGTAACTTTGTGGTGGACAATTTCCCTGAAACAACAGATGTCTACTCAGAAATCTCTGCCATCACCAGATCTGCTAAAGTAGGCCCCTTAGATTTGTCAGCAAAATTATTTGAGGACTAAATCAGGCCTGAATGTTGTAAATCTCGTCTTTAACGAGGGTGGATTTCATTTTCTAGTTGTGGTTTCTTGGATAAACTATATATATATATATATAATTTTTTTTTTTTAATTGTCTGCCCTTTTTAGTTTGTCTAACCTAAACTAGTATAAACTGTCTGTTTATATTGGAAAAATCCATTCATAATTTTAATCTGCAGATGGAAAAGAATTGATCCTGGATGCCTTTTATCCTTCCTTTTTGACTTTCTTTCAGGTGGACTTTGAACAGTTGTCAGACAACCTGGTTCAGCTGGAAAGAAAGTGCAAGACCTCTTGGGATAACCTCAAGGTGATGGCCAAGCATGAGACCAAATCCCAGCTGAAGCACAAAATTACAGAGTTCCTCAAAGACTGTACAGAGAGGATTATTATTCTCAAAGTGGTGCACAGGCGCATCATTAACAGGTGGGAAAAAAAAAAACATATCTTGATTGCCTTTCCTGCCAGAAAAGGAATTTTTTAGATTTAATTGACCCTGTTTCATGATCCTGTACACTGTTTGTGTTTTTATTTTCATATCAAATCTCAGAAAAATCCTGCTATGAGCAATGTTTTATGAAATTCTTTCGCAGAATCACTGGGAACAGGAGTAGGGAAAAAATGTGAATAATTGTAGAAGCTGAGAATTTTTCATATGAATATTGACAATTTGAAGTGGGGGAAAAACGTTGTCCTCTGAACTGTATCACCCAGTGATGTCTATTCACGCCAAAGATGCATGTTTAATAAGATTTGTGGATATTCCAGTTGGCCTTATTTTGTGCAGTGCCTTAACCATTTTGTGCCATGCATCAACAGATGTTATGATGTGTGGAAATTAGTAACTGAAAGGTACAAATAATGTGAAATGACAATGTTTCTGTTGAGTTTAGACATTTGTGTACTAACTAGTTTAAGTTTATATCATCCTTTCATATTGTTAATTGGTTCTTGGCGTTTTCTTTGTTTCAGGTTTCACTCGTTCCTTTTGTACCTGGGTCAGCCCTCATACTCAGTACGGGACACTAAAATAACTCAGTTTTGTAAGATCATCAGTGAGTTTTCTCTGGAGTACCGCACCACTAGGGAGAGGGTCCTCACTCAGAAACGCAAGCGTGCAGCCCATCGTGAACGCACCAAGACTCGAGGCAAATTGATCACGGAGGTAAGCAAACGGTCATCACAGATCCCACCACCCACTTAGTTTATTCATTCAGCTGTGTTTGTTTTCATGCAATGTGCCATAAGATCAGGGCATGTATTCAGCCAGAAAGCAAGTTTATGGAACACTGTCACAGTATTTCCTTTTGACATCAAAGCCTCTTCAGTCATACATTTAATTTAAGACTCTATCTTGCCTAAAGTAAATACATACCCATGCTATTTAACTAGCTAATGATTTTTGCAGACAGAGAAATTCTCTGGAGCCGTCCCATCCATCTCCCAGGATTGCCCTGCCCCTGTCTCCATGCCGACAGAGGCTGAGCCAGCCCAAGAGGAACACGAGAACATGAAGAACCTGCTTATCGCTAATGATGACCACAGCAAGCTGCGCAGGTCCCGCGCTGTACGAAGTAAGATAGCACTTTGTCAGCTGGTCTATTCCAAAATAAGATGATCTAATCAATAATTGGAACATAATATGCAAACTTTTTTTCATTGATATCAAAGAAAGTGTAATGTATTTAACTCCAGCTAATGATGCAGGCTAGGTCCAATTTTAAAGGCAAGGGTTTGCGAGGTTTGGGGGTTTAATGAAGCCATCTTCAATTCAACAGAGCTGGTGACAGCTAACACTGGTACAACTCCCACTTCACCCAGCCAGGATTCTAATGATGAAGGTAGTTCACATGCTGCATGTTGCTGATGTGCAGACAAAGCATGTAATATATAAAATAAAGCTGACCTTTTAAGCTGCTGAACTGGGTCCCTGTGTCCATCACAGGAGAAGCATTGTAAAAGGAATGAAATGAGAACATCACGGGAATTTTGTATCCTGTGTGCTGACTGGCAATACTCATTTGACAAAGCTCAGCTGAGCAGCATTAGTATTGATGCCAGTGATAAAACTGGACTGTTTGTTCTTCCAGAGGAGCCTGATTTTTTGCCTACTTCACCAGTAGAGAGTTTAGAAGTGCAGGACCTAGGTGATGAAGGTATAGTGCTAGCTGCATGACTCATGATCCATAGTGTGTGGAATGAGGAAAGCATGTGGCATTTTTCATAAAAACATATGGAACAGTGTAAAATGCATTGTTGAGCTTTGGTGGTTGTTGATTTAACTCTGAACTGGATCCTTAAATACTCAAATTGCCTTGAATTTGATTTGATCTTAAACTGTCCAAATAATCCCACAGACTCATTAGAGCAAAGATGGTGCTTAACTGCAGTGTCATGATTTGCCATTAACAGGCCTGATGATGTATGTGATGCATGTTTACACAGGTTTAGGAAGAGTGAGTCCATCACCATCTTTGGGAAAAGAGGACAGTCCAAATTCGCAAGATGATGCCACAGATGAGATCATGGACCGATTGGTCAAATCAGTTACCCAGAATCCTTCAGAGAGGGCATCTAGCCCTAAAGCGCGGAAAAGATCACGGCTGAACAGGAAATCATGTGAGTAACACGCTAATAAAATTTCATTCGTTATTTCTCCTTTATGTTAACTGGCAACCCTCTGACTGAAGTTAGAAAAACTAAAGGGACAAAATTGAAAGCTCCATGAGCAGCATGATTCATATATACAGTGTAAGATAGCAGCTGCCTCGGGAAACGATGTCCTAATTAATGTTTTTAATTAGTTCCAAGGTTAAAAGCTGACATTTAATGAGACAAAAATTATTGGACAAATCCATTCATCCAAATAAAGGACAGTAAAAAAGTCTTGAGCAATGCAATATTTTGCTAGGGAACCACCTTGTTAGTGCAAAAGTATTACTTTGTCAGTCAAACTGTCTTTGGCATATTTACTAGATAAAATTAAAGAACTGGCACAAATTATTTAACAGCACCTAAGGATACACAGTGTCTAGATAAAAAATAGTTTCCAAGCCCTCAGCATCACCAGTAAACCCAGACTCAGATTCATACCTGAGTCACTGTGTGGCTTAACAAAGAAAAAGCAGTCATCTGAAACTGGTCAGGTACATAGACTGGACTGAAAATGAGAGCCAGAACTTTGTCCTTCAGAAAGCCTACAACTATTCCTCAACAATGCATAAAAAAACAAGAAAGTCTGTCTCTGCAAATTATGAAGTAACGAGGGATGGTTCAAGACTTTTATGTATGTATATATGCATGTGTGATTTATTTTTGTATTTATTTATATGCAATATAAAATATATTATTTGACCACATAATCCACACACATGCATACAAGTGTACAGCTTACTTTTCTAAAACTTTAAACTTAAGGTGATCTGGTCCCTGTGATCTGGCCCTTCGTTCACTATGTGAAAACTGGGCTTGTGTGTTCTAAAACTAAATGAGACAACAAAGGATTTTTTTTTTTTTTTTTTTTTTTTTTTTTTTTGGAATTTTGATGCACTGATTAATTTGTGTCCAAAACAGGCTGAAATCTGACTAGTTCCTTTCCTCTGTTTTCAGAGGCTCCTAAATCTCTCTATCAGATCAAGCTCACATGCAGCTTTTCTCTGTTCTCCCCTATATGTTGTATCAAACTATTTGACGGTGAAAAACTGGGCTACAACAGTAAAGAGGCAACTGTTTAGGGTTTTTTTAAGGTTAGGCTAGGGTATTTTATCAGTTTAGTTTTAGGTTTTTATCAAAAGAAATCAACCCTTTCAATCAAATATCTGATTCCTTTAGACTGTGACATGGACAGGTTATGGACATGAGCACAGACAGCTAATCCATGTAAATGGCACAGGTTGGTTCGTACTTTCAAGATAATTGTTTTCGAATATTGGAAGCTGGTCAAAAAGCTGCATACTGTCAACTTTGACTATAACAATGTTTAGTTTAGATGATGTGGAGACAGAGTCAGAGAACAGATGGAGAGATGGAGCTGTCAGGCAAGATGAAAAGAGGAAGGCCAAAGGGTGGATTTATGGATGGGGTGAGAGAGAACATACAGAGCTGGAAGTTGGATGCAGAGGACAGGAAGAAGAAGAAAAATGATTGCTATTATTAACAACCATTATTCCCAAAACAAGTCCACCATCACACTGATGTTGTTCATCTCTGGAACACATTTTGTTCAACATTTTCAGAACCAAATTGGCTTTATTAAATTTAATCAAATGTCACATTACTGAAATGTCCAGACACTTTTCAGAGCTACTCCCTTTTGTCTGGTAAATAGTTGCAATAGGTTGGCAGATTGCTGTATTATCTGAACAATATCTGCATGAATGCTGATGAAGGTAAAGCTTAGGGATGCAGGGTTTTAGAGATGGCATTGGGCTGATATCAGTATGCTGAATCAGATAAGAGTGAAAAATGAACCTGAACCGGAACGTAACCTAGCTTCAGATAGCACAGGCACAAATTATGTGATGGATGTTGTTGTGCTGTGTTTAAATAGTTTGGGTACAAGCTGTAATGAAGTGCTTCAATTAATAGCTTATTTTTAAGAGTGACTGGTTTTAAAGGAAAAATATCAGATCAGTTGTAGAAGATGCTTAAGATTTCAGCATTGCATTGTCTAGGAAAAGAAGCATTAATGCAGAATTGTGTGTGTTCTGTTGCAGTGCGAAGGACGCTGAAGAGTGGACTTAGTGTGGACGTGGCTCAGGCACTGGGTCTCAACAAGGCAACCGAAAAGG
This sequence comes from Hepsetus odoe, assembly GCA_017165825.1. Taxonomy (NCBI): domain Eukaryota; kingdom Metazoa; phylum Chordata; class Actinopteri; order Characiformes; family Hepsetidae; genus Hepsetus; species Hepsetus odoe. Next base: position 10,899,545 of record CM029391.1, on the reverse strand, counting down.
TCTGAGAATGGAGTTCCTAAAGACTGATCTAGGTTCAGCTAAATCAGCTGCATGGATGGAGGACATTGATCCGGATATGAAAAGGAAAAGAAGAATAAATGGCGTGAAGACCTGGTGGATAAAGGCCAGGCCAGTTCATTGGTCATTGACTGACTTTTTTTTTTTTTTTTTTTTTTTTTCTTTTTTGTTTTGTGTTTTGTTTTGTTTTGTTTTTTAGCCTGCTGCAGACGCACTTCAGCTTCCTGTCTTATGTTTTTTAACCAGACCTGATTCAAAAACGCTAAATTTTTCTATTATAGGATACTGTAAATGACTCCTTACAAGGAAGCACAGACTTTAGAGTATGCTGTGCATTTAATTTAATGTTGTAATTGGTACATTGAAATATTAAAGTATTAAACAGACGATCTATGTATGTAATATATATGATCCAGCAATGATGTCCGTTTCAGGAGAAACCTTTTGTACAGATGCAGGTTTTTGGTTTTTTTTTTTTTGTATATAAAAAAAAAAAAAAGGTTTTCTGTATATTCAAAGAGGAACAAATTCTGCTGGTTTAAGTTTGGCTTTAGATTTTTTTGAGAGGAGGGGAATGTTTAATTACACAGTATCTGTTAGTATTTTACTCTGATCTCAGTTCTACTTATTTTAAAGGCTGAAGGAAGTGTTTCTTGAACAGTCAATTTTATGTTCCCTTTCCTCAAAATGTAGCACTTCCACCAGAAAAGTTTGTTGTTTTAAAGCTACCTTTTTCAGATTTTCACTGGAGTTTCAAGGCCATACATGTCTTGACTGATCAATTATGTTTTAGGCGAGAGGAAAATGGTGTAAAACTCATTTTCACATCAACTGTTTCTTTAATACCAGCATTTTGGCCAACAGAGGTGGATCTAGTCAGGGTAAAGTAGTAACTCTTGTAGTGTTCTCTTAAATGGGTGTCTGGTGTATGATCCTCACTCGCAAGGAGATCTTGATAAGAGGGGATATAAAGTAGGTCACGTTCATTTGTGGTGTTTTTCTTTTATTATTTATCTCAACACTTTTTTTCAGTAGGTTTGTGGATGCTACAACAAGGGGGGGAAGGGGTTGGCCGGCTCAGACTTGGGCTCCGATGGTTACATTGCACAGGTGAATGGAGCCACTATTGAACCAAAACAGGACCAGTGCTCACTTAATGGTTTATTTTTCTTCTCTCTGAAGAACCACTGTGATTTTTCTGGTTAAAGTCACTAGTCTTTTCGTTCCAGTGTTGTAACATAATACACGCATTGTGTTAAGAATGTATATGTTTAGAGTACGTTTAAGAGCAGGATTTAATGGCTACTGCATTTTTGCACACTTTTGAAAACTGTAGCTGTTGATATAATTATCACTGACCCCTCTCTCTTTGTGTGGCATTGTTGTGGTAGTGTGGCCCTAATTCCCCTAATGCATAGTGCATGGGTTTTCATCCTGAATGTATCACTATAGGTGTGCGCCACTGTTAAGAGATTTACACTCTTACCATTGTTGGCACATTAAGTTTTAATGCAGATGACATTATGCACAGTATTTTAGCGCCATGCATTTGTATGTATGACCTTGAGAAATGTCTCTGCTCTCAGATGAGCTTTTCTTTGTTCCTTTTTAAAAAGTAAAGTATTTTAACAGACTTTTTGTTTGCTTGAATCAGTCCTTACCAAACTTTTGAGGGGCTACATGTCTCAAGCGGAGTTCTTTCCTGGATTGTCTGTGCTGGGGTGAACACCTTTTCATTGCACTGTAGGGTCCTGAAGAGGTTTTCTTACCGGCACAAAGGCAGTTTGCAGAATCATCTTTACCCTTTTGTGTGTGGTGTGGGTAGATTGTGGGAATAAGAGTTTTAATTTGCCATGAATTCAGACCTTTTCCCCATGCTCCCTCTGTGTGAATGTATTTTGGTTATTTAACTGGCAATTTGGTTATTTAACTGCCCGCTCCCCAAACATTGGAACATTTTATAAAACATGACCCAGAACTGCTCCTGTGGCACAAGCTGCAGAAGTGCAAGCCCGACTACTGCGGTTGATATCAGAACACAAAACCGTATTCTAACAAAACATGATTTATTGGCGCTTCAGTGGTAAACAGAAAAAGTTGCAAAAAACACAGATCAATTTAATCCAATTCTGATCAGTCTTTTCCCACCTGCGCTCCTAATTTCAGCATAGCAATAAGGAGTATTTATAGTATTTGAATATATAATTATTTAGTATATAGAATAAGTCCTGTTTTTATTCCAATGGTCGGCAATCAGAAATAAAAACTTTACATTTTAGATTCAGAGTTAAATTTAAGAGCAATTTATCTATATCTAATTTATCTATATCTATATTTATCTATAACGCAGATGGAAGACAACAGGTCTCCAAGCCTCTCAGGCTCTATGGTCTGCTAAACTAAAACAATATAAGAAAGCTCTATATAGTGCTCGCACTGAGTACTATTCAAAGCTTATTGAAAACAACAAGCATAACCCCCGCTATTTATTTCAGACACTCACTCAGCTAACAGACAAAACTGATAAAAGGCCAGCATGTAGTATTACTAACGATAGGTTTCTTAAGTTTTTTAATGATAAAATTAACATTAGGCTCCAAATGTGCCCTATTAGCCCTCAAATTAATCCATTAGCTGAACAGTGCTCACAATATTTTAGTGATTTTAATCTCATCGATAACTCTGAGCTAATTTCTGTTATAGCCAAAGCAAACTCCACGACCTGTCGGTTAGATCCCATTCCAACCAAGCTCCTGAAGGAATCCTTAGGAGTACTATCAACACCTATACTTGATATCATGAATGCATCCTTGACCTCAGGTGTAGTCCCCAATCAGTTTAAAACAGCAGTGGTTAGACCACAGCTTAAAAAACCTAACTTGGACCCTCACTCACCAAGTAATTATAGACCTATCTCTAATGTCCCGTTTCTCTCTAAGATTCTAGAAAAACTAGTTGCGAGACAACTGCAGTCATATCTAGACACGCATAACCTCTTAGATAAATTCCAATCAGGCTTCCGGCACGGCCATAGCACAGAAACTGCTCTAACTAGAGTGGTGAATGATATAATGGTCTCGAGTGATTCAGGAAACATTACTGTTCTTGTTCTGTTAGATCTTAGTGCTGCGTTCGACACGGTAGATCACTCCATTTTAGTAAATAGGCTTCACTCCACTGTCGGCATTACCGGAACAGCCCTTAAATGGTTCAACTCCTATCTCACAAACCGTTACTACTTCATCCAAATGGATGATTATGGCACCCCCTCACCTATGTCACTAGTTAACTATGGAGTCCCACAAGGGTCGGTGTTGGGCCCAGTGCTCTTCTCCCTCTACATGCTCCCACTAAGCACTATTATACGGAAGCATAATGTTAGTTACCACTCTTACGCTGATGACACTCAGCTATACTTATCTTTTAAATCATGTGATAAAGCATCAACCGGCACTTTAATTAGCTGCCTCAGTGATATTAGGGATTGGATGAATAACAACTTCCTCTCACTAAACCCCGAAAAAACTGAGCTGCTCTTGTTTTGTAGTAGTGATGTAGACAGGGCCAACTTCATTTCGCATATCCGGGATGCAGGGTTGAAGTTTTCAGTTAGTACTCTGGCACGTAACCTTGGTGTTATTTTCGATTCAAATCTTTCATTTAATCCTCATGTTAATACAGTTGCGAAGACATGCTTCCTGCACCTTCGGAACATTGCCAAACTACGGCGCTTTCTGTCAATGGAAGACACGGCGAAAGTAGTACATGCATTTGTATACAGTAGATTAGATTACTGTAATGCCCTACTCTCTGGAAGCCCTCAGGGCACATTAAGCACCCTACAGCGCATTCAGAACACAGCCGCTAGGATTGTTAGCAGGAGCAGGAAGTACGACCACATAACTCCCATACTCTCCTCGCTTCACTGGCTTCCTGTTAGGTACAGGGCTTACTTCAAGGTCCTCCTCTTAACCTACAAGGCACTTAAAGGTCTTGCCCCAATATACCTAACCGAACTGCTTAATACCTATACACCTAACCGCCCACTTAGATCCCAGAATAAAGATCTCCTAATTGTCCCTCGCATAAATAAATGTATAGGAGCACGAGCCTTCAGTTACAGGGCCCCTAGATTGTGGAACAGCTTGCCTGCTTCTGTACGGGATGCCGATTCAGTCTCGGTCTTTAAATCACGGCTGAAGACTTACTTCTTTAGTTTAGCTTACCCGCACCAATCACCATAGTGCACCACTAGTAATGTCGCTGGTGCTGCTGTACATGCCATCGCATTGTTTCATTTCTGTGTCTGTCACTACTGGATCCTGCTCATTACTGACCCCCTCATTCCATTTCTCTCCCCACATGTCCGGGTGGGCCCGTTGTGGTCATCACCTGAGCCCAATGCCGAGCTACCATCTGGTCTGTGTGATGCATCTGATGCGCCAAGGGACCCTGGCGGCTCATTGGTACCTGGAAGCAACTTGGGACTCCTCACTGATCCTGGAGTTTAAAACCAAACTAACTCTGTACTGTTAGTATACCCAAGGGGGTTGGGTAGCTGGTTGACCTTGTACCCTCAGAGGTTTTTTTCTCCACATAGTGGAGTTTTTGGTTCCTCTCCTCCGTAGTCGTCCGGCATAAACATCTTAAACATCTATTACTGTAACCTGTTATCAATGTAAAGTGCCTTGGGGCAACTTTGTTGTAAAAGGCGCTATACAAGAATAAATTGAATTGAATTGAATATATTAATTTTACCAATAAAAATAATTGATTGCAGTAATCCTACGAGTTGCATCAGGTGTAAACGCATGTTCTTCATAAGGTTACTTCTCCGTAAAAAAATGGGCTTTTTTCCTTTTCACTGCAAGCTCTTAGTGTGTGCGTGAGCGCACACACACGCGCCAACGTTTATGCACGCGCGATGACAGTCTCTTTAACGGCGCCTCGTCACGTGGCCGCACTGATCCCGCCCCGCCGTAGCGCCTCTCCGGTGGCGGGGGTGTCTGCTCCGCGGCTCATGGAGCGGGCCGTCCCACCGCGGGCTCCATAAAAGGCGCCTGGAGGCGGCGGGGCGGCCGCAGGGGGGGATGATGCTGAGCTTCACCTGCCCGCTGCTGCTGCTGCTGAGCGCCGCGCGCCTGGCGCCCGCTGACCTCTCCGTCACCGCGCGCGCCGAGGAGCTCGGAGACGGAGCAGCGGGTCACCACGGCGGGGGCTATAAGATCGTACAATGGGAATGGAGCTACGTGCAGACTCCCTACATCATCGCCATCTGGCTGCTGGTGGCCAGCGTGGCCAAAATCCGTGAGTACAGCGGGCCGGGCGGGCCGGGCGGGCCGGGCGGGTCGGGGTCCCTGAGGGAAAGTTGGAGCAGCGGGAGCTCGGGGTTTCTGATGGGGCAGCGCAGTTTGGTTGAAGTTTGGACAGAAAGCAGCGGAGCGGTCGGAGCAAAGAAACGCCTCGCGCCTCAGCCCTGAATGCTTGTGTCCCGTGTGTGTGTGTGTGTGTCCCTGTCTGTCTATGGGTTTTTTGGGGATCACGAGCCTCGGTGAAAACACTGCAGACCAGACCATTAAAGCGGCGCGTGCGGCTCTCCGGCTTCTTCCCGCTGTCTCTGATTGGTCGGCGATGCTGAGAGTTACCATAGCAGCACGTAACCGCACGCGCGTTTCATTGCTGACAGTTAATGCATTAATGAAGCGGTTTATATATATATATATATATATATATATATACACACACACCATTTCATTAAGGACGTACAGACTCAAAACACACAAACAAATCGTGTCAGAGTCCTATGCATCTCTGTCTAATGAACAAATAATTTATTATATCATTCTATTCCAGTAATGTAGATTTTGCTCTTTTATTCCTTTTATATTCTTATTCCTTTATTCTGTAAAGCACTTTTATTTTAAACACTATACAGCATTTTCCATACATAAAAAACAGCCCATATTTTCACATTCATGAAAGGTACTATATAAATAATAATTCATTTTTTAATTAATATTATTATTGTTGTTGTTGTTATTATTGCCACACACTAAGGTCACTATATCCAATTGCCAGTCCCAAGCAGAGACATTCACTGACCTGTGGAGCTTCTCTTTTACATTTGTGATCTTATCATGAAACATCATTACTGATCTTACTGATTCTCTCATGCATTTGCACAATCAAAACCTCACAGCAATGTTCCAACGTCTATTGCCTTCCCAAAAGAATAGAGACTGTTACTGCGAGAGGGACAGACTCCTTACCAATACCCTTGTTTTCAAGTGAAGTTTGTGACGAGCAGACTTCAACAAGCATTTTAAAAAAATAAATGTTTGGATTTTTTATTGTGGGTTATTAGAGATTATATTTGGAACGGAAAGGCCTTGACTCCAGTTGTAGACAGCATATGTGAGTTACTTTTCTATTTAACATTTTTCTTCAGCTATTAGTGCTCCTAGCTTGGCCTATCTCACTATATCATGAAGTAAGCCTCATTCTCTCACCTTAGCAGTGAGATCACAGTGTTCCTAATGTCAGACCCTGGTTTATTTTCAAGGCCATGTATAGGAAGGGCTATATCCTCTGATGATTGAGTATGACTCATCTCTAGCTGGAAGAGGTGCTGTGTTTGGCTCCGGTCCTGTCCATGAGGTGAGAGATCACCCCTGCCACACATACCCAGGAAAGCAGTTATTCAATGACAGTTTGGCTTCACTGAGTCCAGATTTACGGTCATGATGGAGAAACAGAGGAGCATTGTCAATGGAAAGGGCCACGTAGCTGGATTTCTGTAGATGCTGGTGCTGATGGACACCTTCTTCTTCCTGCATGCTCCTGTTATATTTACAGCATTTTTTTCTTATCCAGAGCAACTTCCATTTCCTAATTACAGGAACCCTGGAGCAACTCAGGGTTAAGGGTCTTGCTCAGAGACCCAGTGATGTTAGTCAGAGGTGGGATTTGAACCTGGGACCTCTTGATCCATAGGTCCATAGGCAAGTATCCTACCACTAGACTGTTAGCTGTTCCGTCTGGTCTCACTTCTCATCCTTCTTTCCCTTCCTCTAGTGTTCTACCTGATAGCGTTTAGCCTTTCCCTTTACCTTAACCCCATTCTCAGTTTGTTGTCTTTATTGCTGGTGGGTTGTTTTGCTCGTGTGGGCGTCCGACGGCCCACACTGTTTCTTCATAAGCCAGGCAAAGACATTTTCTATTTCTGACAATAGTCCCCTCAGGCAATGCTAACCACATTCACTGTGAATATTTGCCTTGCATTTTGTATTTAGGAAAGAGCCTCCAGAAATGTGTTACCCAAAGCACCTTCAAAGTTCTGACCTGAATTTCAATACTGTATGCATTTAATACACATCTGCTGTTCAATTCTGAGAAAGAGGTGATGTCAAGAATCACTATTAGATCTCTTTTTGGATTCTGGATGGTAATAATGCAGTTGTGCAACCGATGGTTATAACTGGCTGAACTGAATGGTATTTTACACACTTATTAATGCTCAGAAATATTTGATTAACGTTTTCTGGGTCAGTTTGGATTCTTTAGAGTCGAGTCCATTGTCTGCTGTTAACTTCATTTTCTTTGTGAGTGGTGTAATTGGGATAGATGATCATAAACCATTTATTTCCATGTTTAAAGTCATGAAGATCTATGGGTATTCATATACTTATATCAGTAAGCTAAATTAGATAACTAGCCTTGGCATCTTTGTTTTCTCTCATCTCTGTTGTGGCTAAACTGTAATGAATATGAATTTGAATTTGAAATATCTCTCTTTGTTAAGCATTGTTTCCCTGTTTTTAGATTTTACTAATACATCTTGCATCTATATATTACTAATGTGTCTTTTAAAGAAAAGAGGCAGCTTGTGAACATGTGGGGGAGAGGGGGTTGAATTGTGAAGCTCATGCACCTTACCACAGAATCAGCTAGCCAATGATTCCACAGTCAAATAATCACTAATGGACTTATAGATTTAAGGTCATAAAAACCTGCTCTCTCTGATTGGAACATGTGCAGCAGTCATTATGTGCAAAAAGAAAATAGTATTTTTTTCTGATATTTATTTAATTTACTAACTCCACAGTTCAACATTCAAAGATATAATGAATGTCCAGAAAGTAGTAAAAAAAAGAACTGCATTAAAAGAGGAAAAATCCTTTATGACATTTCTTATAGACACCTTGACACCAAACTCTGTGATTATGTGCATGTTAGGTTCATGAGATATATTATGCATGTATGTATGTATTTATATATTTATATAAATATATCAGCCTGAATGGTCATTTATTAATTGCCAGAATTACGTTTTCGTGTTTTATCATAAAGTCTTGAAATCAGCCCATGCAATAGCTTTTCATTATCGGTAAGAACTTGAATTAGTTTCAGCTGTTTATGTCAAATATGGTTGCAGACAATCTAACAAACAAACGAAGGCAGCTTTACTGTAGCCTCAACTTCAGGCCTTTGTAGGTCCTCTTGTGTACCAATGAATAATGGTAGCCATTCTTCAGCTTTCAACCAGATTTGGTGTTCCTATGATGGTCCTTCCTCCCATACTGTTTACGTCATACAGAATAATAATATTAATAATAATAATAATAAAAGTTTAAGACAGAAACAGACAGATGGGCGGACAGACATATGGGTAGACAGACAAATAAATAAGTAGAACTTTCCTTATTCAAATGTATTAATAGGTCCGTCCCTCTTATGCTGCAGTAACAACCTCTGTTCCTTTGAGAAGACCAAACACTAGATGTTGGAACATTGCTGTTAGGCTCTGATTGATTTTAATTTTAACTTGACTTGAAGAACACTTGAATTATTATTATAGCAATCGTGGCATAACAATTACTATAAAACTAAACCAAGGTAAATATTTACCTGCCATTTTGTGGCACTGATGAGGTGCTTGTGCTGATGATTCTTGCTAATTTAATAACAGGAGCCTTGTGGTGGGAGTAAAACACATCACTTTCCCAGCATATTTGCTTTTCTATGCTGATGTGGCCCTTTAAGGCTGTGCTGATGTGAGTGTTCCATGTCCCATAATATAAGTCAGGTGAGATTGTTGCCATGGTGAGAGAAAAGCTCTATGGGTTAACCTGGGCAGGTGTGGAAAAGTCGTCTGCTGGGCCGATCATCCAGGCAATGCTTCTAGAGTGCTAATAGTGTGACGCTCATCCTTTCATCTTTTTATGTTTGTGTTCTTTAGAGCGTCCTTTTCAGGCCACAATGCCTTCCAGTGACTTAAATGTGCCGACTCTTTCAACTTTGCATTGTGTGGCATTGCATTTTGACATATTTTCTTCATAACAATCAAGTTATTATAGGCTATTTCATAGAAAAATGTTGGAGCAAATTACTAAATCAGAAACAGTAAAATTCCTTAGCTTTTTGTATTCCTTTGTATTCCTTCCTTTGAGTCTCCTCGGAGATCTGCAAAAACAAATTAATGTTACATCACCATAAAACAGCCAAATCAAAGATTAGTTTCTTTCTTTTTATGTTATTATTTAGCCGACACTTTCGTGAACGGAAAGGTTTACAGGATGGTAATGAGACCAGCTATGCTATGGGTTGGAGACAGTGACACTGGTGAAAGACAGGCAGCAGAGCTGGAGGTGACAGAGTTAAAGATGCTGAGACTTTTATTGGGTGTGACAAGGATGGACAGGATTAGAAATGATTATGTTTGAGGGACAGCTCAGGTTGGACGTTTTGGAGACAACTGTAGAAAAGAAAGATTGCATTGGTCTGGACACGTACAGAGGTGAGACAAGGATTATATTTGGACAAGGAAAGAAGAGAGAAAGGCCAAAGAGGAGGTTTATGGATGTTGTGAGAGAGGAAATGCAGGCAGTTGGTTTGAAGGAGGAAGATGCAGAGCACAGGAAAAAATGGAGACGGTTGATCCACTGTGGCGTGCCCTAAACTGCAGCTGCCAAAAAAGCGCTTATTTACAGCGCTTATTTAACTATTTGTGAGTTAATAGGACACTAAATTAGTGGTTGGATTTATCACTTGCAATACCAATAGTAGATCAATAGATACCATTACACCTTCCCACGTGTCGGTAAATAATATATTAGACATAGATATATGATGCCCCCTGGTTAAAAGAGTGAGAGGCCAAATAGTGGGTCTACGCATAGCTTAACACTTAAGTGGTTATCCTCTTCAATGGGCCTCTACCCAGGGGTGGGGGGGGGGGGGGGGGGTCAGTCCCAGTCCCAGTCAAGAAAACTTTGTATTCTGGACAATGTTGTTTTTTTATCCTGTATTACACTTGATCCAGCCAAGGATAAGCTTGTTAATACTTTATCGGTTGATTCAGTTGTGTTAGATGATATAAAATGCAAAATGGAACGTAGTGTGTGGTCACCAGTCCTGTGATTAGAAACCCCTGCCCTTACAACTTTCTGTTTAGTTTTATTTACCTGAATTTACAAAAATCCATCCCTGTATTAGCTGAACTACTTATCCTGCAAGCAGGCTGACTGGGGGTTGCTGGAGTATATCCCAAGGGAAAAAATGGAGAAAAACCCTGGACAGATTACAAGATCTAGAAATAATTGACATAAATTAGTACTATTTATCTAAGGTATATCTACTGTACAGTGTTTCCTGGTTCCATGTGCTCAGACATCTTGAACCGAGAGGGCTGCTTTTAGCCTGGTAAGCCTTTTTTTCTATTAGAAAATAAACAATAAATTCAAACTAATCCTAGATCAGTGTTTGTTCTCTGTAGTTTTATAACTATGAACCCAAACTGATCTTATATAACAGTTCACCAGCACCTTCTGTGCTTTCTTCATAAATGCTGATGAAAAAGGGAAGGTTTACTTAATAGGGTGTTTAATTTTGAGATAGGCATACATTACCTCAGTATTAGTTTTATCTACTGCCTGAATTCACGGAAGTTGGCCTGGCGATTTAATTGCCAGAGAAATTGCTGTTTAAAAGCCTGTGTGTGTGTGTCTGTGTGTGTGTGTCTGTGTGTGAAAGTGTGGTTCGGGGCTGGGCACGATGGTTAGAGATTGCATTTTCCTTTCTTCTGCTTTCTCTCTCTGATTGATTTGAAAGGGTCTAAGAAACAGCATTTGCTTTTTAACCCACACTTTTGAAGGTCTTCTTTGCTGTTAGTGAGCATATGTGTGTGTGTGCGCACCTGAAAGCGTGAGAGATATAGAGGCAGAGAGTGGATTGTTTGTGTGTGCTCTCATGGCTGACTCACAGGGGGGTGACTGATGTGTCCCTGGTAGAGTGGCATATGTGTGTATACACGTGTGTGCGTGTGTTTGTTGTGCTCTAATCACTCTGCCCATGAAAAACATGAATAATTACTGCCATTAGAGTCTCTCATTACCCTCCTGCTCCTCTCTGCATATTAGATCTCCTCCCTTCCCTCTCTTCTCACTCTGTCTTTCATCTCTCTTTCTCTCCCTTTATCCTCTATCCTCTTTATCCCTTTCCTTTTTTTCCTTCATCTGTATATCGCTTTGAGCATGGCATCTATAATTACTTACTCTACTGGCATGCTAATAATCTTTGATGTTTATTACACTCTGTGAGAGTAAAGAGAAAAGCTTAACATCTCCTCTGATTATGCTGACTCGTCACACTTTGCCCTTTTGACTGAATATTAGAGCCGTTAATTCATTCACTGATACCTCAGCTACTGTAGAACATGTCGAGTTATAGCAATTTGTAGTTCTGTCATTTGAGTTGTTTTGAGTGTGTATGCGTTCATTGTTTTTATTTTCATCTAATTTAATAAATGCACGTATAAAAAAATATATATTAGATTCAATTTGAATGTATTTGAACTTCTGTGGATGTAATTTGTATGTGTTTCTTTACATAATGCTGTTTTATAGTTATTGAGTGGCTAGAAAAATGTAAGTGTATAGCATGTGACTTACTTGTACAAGCTTTTGATTACTGGAACATACACTTTGTGCACAATTATTAGGCATTTTGAGTATTCTGAGATTCATTTTAATATTGAACAAATACATATTTGTGCACAATTATTAGGCAACTATTAGTGTGTAGAATTATTATGTAACTAAATAAAAAAGAAAGGCCTTTACTGACTAGCCACACAGTGGAGTACTTCCATGCATGCGATGGTGCATTGTCCTACATAAAAATCACGGTGGTCTTGAAAGATGCAGACTTTTTCCTGAACCACTGCTTGAAGAAAGTGTCTTCTGAAAACTGGCAGTAGGTTTGGGAGACCATTTTCAACCTAAAAAGGTCCAACTAGCTCATCTTTAACAACACCAGTCCATACCAGTGCCCCACCTCCACCTTGCTGGCCTCTGAGTGGAAGTGGAGCTCTGTGCCTGTTACTGATCCAGCCACGAACCCATCCATCTGGTCCATCAAGAGAAACTTTCATCTCATCAGTGCATAAAACCATTGAAAAATCTCTCTTGAGATATTTGTTGGCCCAGTCTTGACATTTCACCTTATTTGTCTTGTTCAGTTGTGGTCAGGTTTCAGTCTCTCTTATCTTGGCCATGTCTCTGAGCAATGAACACCTTGTACTTCTGCACGCTCCAGATAGGTTGCAGTTCTGGAATATGACACTTGGAGGATCATGGGTTCCTGGTAGCTTCACGTTAGATTCTTCTCAAATCTTTGGCAGTTCAAATAGTTCTGTGGTTCATGGCCCAATATCTTAGGAATTTCAAGAGTGCTGCATCCCTCTGACTTTTGACAATTTTTTTACTTTTAATAGTCAGGTTTTTCTCTTTTTTGGCCCATTTTCCCTGAAGAATAGAAGCTGACTAATAATTCCGCACACCTTGATAAAGGGTGTTGATCTCCTTAAGCCACACCCTCCCTCATTACACAAATATGCATCATCTGATCTGCTTAAATCCTACACAAATCTGTATCACATTCAAAAAGCATTTTAGACTGAATCGCTGCCTATGCTTCTTATTAATGAAACTAAACTGCTGTAGTGCAAAATGAATAAGTGAAAAGCTATGTTTCAATATACAAGATATAACAAAACAATGTATTAAATACATAAAAATATTTCAAAAATGTATCAAATTTTTCTGACACTGCGCCTTTAGTAGGACAAAAAAATCTCAATTTAGTGCAGCTCAGGCCAAGTACTGCATTTCAGCGTCATTTAAGATTCATGGCCACATTTGAGTGCCTTATATTGTCAACATTTCTCATAGAATTTATACTTACCTTGAACAATGTAAGTGACATCTGGTCTGGAAGGGATCTGTATGATTCAGTCATTTCAGTTGTAAGATGAAATCTGACACAAAATTTGGCATCTTCTGAATATCTGCTTTGCACGAATGTGTGCATAAGAAAGGGTGAGGTTGTCCAAGTCTTTGGGACACTAGAGCAGCACCTTTGCCATGGAAGTTCATTTAATAACATTAAGATTAAATTGTTATGACCTCAGCACAGTCTCATCTTCGATCAGTCAGCACCTGGTCAGGCTGACTGACAGAATCTCTGTATTTGTGTTTGTTGTGAAGCATATTCCATTAAATAGTACAGGTGTGAGTCACTGATATTGATAATGGAATTCAAATGGCTTCTCAGGGTATGATTAGAAAGCAATTATGAGATAAACACTGCATAAACAAATGTACATAGGCTCTCAACAGTGGCTGGATTGTCAATTGCCTGGATGGACGACGAAATAGAAGAAAAAGATTTGTGAAAACTAAAAAACTTATTTCTAGTTTTTACCATGGGAAAGAATTGTGTTGTGCCAGAATGGCCATATGTCATGTCAACTGCAGTATGACAAAAGCTGCAGGGAAAAAAAAAAAATTCTGCAAAAAAAATGAGCTACCGTTTGTCAGACCGTGTGTGTGTGATTCACTGGTACACTGAAGACTCATCTGAAACGATAGAAGCGTTACTCACTCACCCCAAGCGTCCATAATTTATTAGTGTTAATTATGCATGAGTAGCCATATCATGCTGTGTGAACGATTAACCAGCAATATATTGTGCTGCGCTTATACTTATCATTATTTATCTTTAAAAATCTTGGTAAAACTCATCCCTCATTTTATTCAGTGAACACAACTCCTCACGCTGCACAGAACTAATGTAAAGTGGTTTATAATTTGTGTCGAGGTCCTCTGGATGCATGCCCCTGTTACTTTTGGAAAACATATCCAGTCCACTGGAAATTTTAATTAAAATCAACATCCCTCCTCCTCCCCTACTCCCAACACAGGTTCAGATTACTGAAACTGCTCACCTGTGTCAGAGCTTTTTTCCTAGTCTGTCTCAGCTGCCTGTTTGTTCTGTCATTAGAAGGGAATTCCAGCAATGGTTTAACATTTCAACAAAATTAAATCAATAGGTTGTAAAACGGTAATGATTTAGAGAATCCAAGAATTTGAATTGTTAATATTGATAGGTTTTAACAGTTTTTCAACATTATACTGTTATCAAGGGGCGGCATGGTGGCGCAGTGGGTAGCGCTGTCGCCTAACAGCGAGAATGTCCTGGGATTAATTCCCACGTGCGATTCCTCTGGGAGCTCTGTTTTTGTCCCACCGTCCAAAGACATGCACGTCAGGCAGATTAGAGATGCTAAATTGGCCATAGTTGTGAGTGTGTGACCCTAATTAGGACAAGCGGCTAAGAAAACGAGTGAGTGGTTGAGTACTGTTATGAACTTTATATAAATGTGAGTGAGTTGAGAGTGAATTTAAGATTTATTCAAGTTTTCTCTAAAGTTCTCTGAAACCTGTTCAAAGTTTCAGTAAAACAAATGATTTCTCATCAGAACTTTCTGAAGTACTTTGAAAACTGAGTTCTTGGTGAAAAAGCAATTATATGAATGAAATAAAGTTGAACTAATTTGAATTAATACACCATATTCATATGTGAGGGCATGCTTTAACCTGAAGATACTTCGACATACTTCAAGGGCTCTGTGGCAAATCAGAATAATTTCTCCACATTAACTCTAAAACTATGAAAAAGAAAAAAATAATAAATAAAATACACAGAATGAATGAATATAGTGTCTTTTTAAATGTTTTTTTTTTTAATATAACCTTGAAAAAAATGTTTTTTGGTTATCCTTGCAGCTGGCACAAAAGCTAAGATTCTTTGTAAAAGCTAAGGACTTTTTGAGCACAACCTGGTTTCACAGTCATATGTCTCTGTATATTCCCTCCATCCTCCCCCAGGTGTCTTACCTCTGCAAGATGCCCAGAAGTCAGGTGGCCCAGTGGTTTAATCTCTTTGTTAAGGTCCACAGACTCCCTGTATTTTCAATGCTGTGTCAGTTTAATTTGTCTTCTATCACAGCAATGGGGCACACACATAAGAATTTTGATGTGCTCATCTTGTGTACTGATATTGGTAAAAAATAAATGTTAACCATTGCAGTTTTTAAAATCAGATTCAGTAAACAGTTGGCAAATAATACTGATCTCAGAAGCTTATAATAATATCATATAATAATAGTTTATAATGCTAAATGGGCCACAAGACCAAAAAAGAAGTTGTATTTTATAATTTTTCACAAGAAGATCAGAAGTTATTGATAATTTTCTAAGTACTTAAAAGTAAAATAATTGTTACAGTCGTCTTCTTCTTTCAGCTGCTCCCGTTTAAAGATCGCCACAGCGGATAATCTGTTGGTTCTCTACATCTTCCTCATTTACACTGACCACCTGCATGTCCTCTCTCACCACATCCATAAACCTCCTCTTTGGTCTTCCTCTTTTCCTCTTGCCAGGCAGCTCCTTCTTCAATATCCTTCTCCCAATATAATCCTCATCTCTCCTCTGAACATGTCCAAATCAATGCAATCTTGCTTCTCTAACTGTCACCAAAACATCTAACCAGAGCTGTTCCTCTAATATACAAATTTCTAATCCTGTCCATCCTCATCACACCCAACAAAAATCTCAGCATCTTTAACTCTGACACTTCCAGCACCACCTCCTGTTTATTCCTCATCGCCATTGTCTCCAACCCATATAGCATAGCTGGTCTCACTACTGCCCTGTAAACCTTCCCTTGCAGATACTTGACTGTTGATCCCAAGTTTTTAAATTCCTTTACCACCTCTACTCCCTCCATCCTAACCACTCCACTTTCCTCCCTTTCATTCACACTTATTCTGTCTTTGTTCTACTCACTTTCATTCCTCTCCTCTCTAGAGCATATCTTCACTTCTCCAGGTTCACTTCAAGCTGCTCCCTACACTTGCTACAGATCACAATATCATCAGCAAACATCATAGTCCACTAGTTCAGTACTAGTTCACCTCTCCTCCACTCCTCAGGCATCCCTTCACTTTCCAAGGTTATGTTAAACAATCTAGTTAGAATCTCTACTGCCATCTCTGCTAAACATCTCCATGCTTCCACAGGTATTTCATCTGGACAAACAGACTTTTAATTCTTATTCCCATTTTGCTAATCCACTTTCCTGGTCCATGATGCTCACATGATCAAATCCTCTCTCTGTCATTCTCTTCATTCACTTTTAGAAAACCTTAAAGTATAAAACCTATTTGCATCAATAGAGCGTGACAAAGGCCTTTTACAGAGCAGAAATCATATAATACATCAAAATCAGACTTTATTGATAATGTACATATCAACACTAATGTTGTCTTATTGTTCATGTTGGAGCTTGTGATTGTTCATGATTTGTTTGCTCCTTAAACTC
Source organism: Hepsetus odoe (assembly GCA_017165825.1). NCBI lineage: Eukaryota > Metazoa > Chordata > Actinopteri > Characiformes > Hepsetidae > Hepsetus > Hepsetus odoe. The sequence goes on along the minus strand of CM029391.1, from coordinate 10,882,805 downwards.
CAAGGTAAAATAGGGTATTCCTCCAAACACACAGCTCTGGGGCAGTTTCATTAATGAGTTGATGCTGAACATTTTAAAGCCCATAAAACCTAAATACATTCGAAATCACACCTACTGTTCATCTGTAAAAATTGCATAAATATGTAGAAATAAAAACTGACATTAAGTTAGCATTAAGCATGACAAATTCTGGTTGTGATGGCATTTTCCTTATTTATCCTTATGTAACAAATCAGTATGTGAATCCAGCCCTATTTTGAATCAAATCACAATAATCAACAATGTAGGCCTATTAAGGTTGACAATATAGGCTCAGAAAAGCTGTTTAGCCTGCAATTTCACAGTGTTGGAATAACACTACAGATGTAAAACATGATATTAGATAAAACTCATCTAGCCTAAGTTGTGAATATGATGTTCATCACTGTTTTGAGCACATTAGACCTCAGACAAACAGGTTGTTTTGCCTCTTTTTTCTCCTAGTGTTCCACTTCTCTCAGCGGTTCACCACAGTGGTCCCCGAGAGCTGCATGCTGATCTTATTGGGTCTGGCCTTGGGTGGTATTGTCCTCATTGCCAACAAGAAGCAGCTCTACCAGCTTGACCCAGGCCTCTTCTTCCTTTTCTTGCTGCCCACCATAGTGGGGGATGCTGGTTATTTCATGCCGGCCCGCCTCTTTTTTGACAACTTGGGTGCTATCTTGATGTATGCAGTGGTGGGGACTCTGTGGAACGCCTTCTGCACAGGCTTTTGCCTTTATGGAGTTAAACTGGCAGGTGTTATCGGTGAGTTTACATGGATGTGACAGGAGCATAAATATGTTATTTAGTTATTAAAAAAGCATGGAAATCTTAAAATCTAAAGCATGGGTTTTCAACTTTTTTAAAAATCATTTTGTTAAAACCAAACCTAACAGAAGCAATTCTATGGATCTTTTACCTATCTATTCTATTTACCTATCTATTCTATATCTATTTTCTCTCTGTCTGAATCATTCTTTCAAATGCATGTTTGTGTGTGTGTGTGTGTGTGTGTGTGTGTGTGTGTGTGTTTAGATGATAAGGTAGAGGCAGGTCTGATGGAGTTCCTGCTGTTTGGAGCTCTGATCTCAGCAGTGGATCCTGTGGCAGTTCTTGCTGTTTTTGAGGAGGTGCACGTTAACGAGACGCTCTTTATCATCGTCTTTGGCGAATCACTCCTGAATGATGCCGTCACTGTGGTGAGTCCAATGATGTTCCAAGAAGCTTCAGCAAACAGTGATGCTGATTTGCTTCATTAGCCTCCGTCAAAATACCAGTATTATGGCTGAGGTCGAAAAATTAAGATTGCTACACTGTACCCTTGCATTGCAATTAATTTGCATTCATTTGGGGCTTGGAAGCTGGATCGGTCATTTACTGAGATGATGTAACAGTTATTTAGAGCTCAATGCTAATTAATGACACTTCATAGCAGTACGCAAATATAGCAACCCTAAAATAAATGTATTACTTTTTAACTTATGCAACTCATCTTCATTTATTCAAATAATCATACTTCAACTAATCATTCAACTGTTGATGAAACTAAATTTACATAATGTCATTTATTCATCATTTATAGAACAAATTCTCCCATGGGTCAAAACAAATTCATGTCATCCACTGAAATGTACTCTCATTTAATCTTGTCATTTTTATGTAAAACTGTTGCTTAAGACAACACAGCTTAAGGATTTTATATTTTCATAGTTTCAGTTTGTAGGTTAAATAACATATTGGGGATTTTTCTCAGTGTGAATAATGTAAATACAAGCTTTACCTTGCTTGGCCAAACAAACTGTAAATATAATTGAATAGTACTGTCCTCTGATAATACTGACCTACTATGCATTTACAAAAGCATGCAGTTGTAAACACTCCTATGGAGTTGGAAACTACAGAAAAGAAATTGCTTTCTTTTCTGACCACCAATTCCCTCAACCAGTCTGCTCTCTGGTTGTTATGGCAACCCTATGCTGAAATTATCTACCATAATGCTCCTGACAAAGTTATATCAGCACATAAGCAGATCTCATTTACCTTTCATCTTTACTTTGAAGTGAACATGCAAATCAGTCACTCACATGGTAGAAACGTAACTTAGTATAGTAGTTATCTATATAGTGTCCTCGGAAGCCTTCAGTCCTACTGCTTGTTGGCACTACTGGCAACTTGGTCTGTCTCTGAGACTGTACCTGTAACATGCAAATGATCTAGTAAATCAGCTATTGCTCTACAGAAACTGTGTAGCATAACAAATACAATGAATGTTGCTACCCATAAGTTATAAAGTGTCTTTTAATACAGTGCAAGTAGTTTTAAAATCCATATCTGCTTTGTCTCACCTATGGGCCAAGAGGAGAGATGTTCAAATCCCACCTCCTAAACTACCACCATTGGGTTACAGGGCAAAACCCTGAACTCCAAGTTGCTCCAGGTGGACTGTCCCTGTAATAAGGAATTGGAAGTCACTCTGGATAAGAGCATCTCCTAAATCTGTAAAATGTAAATGTACTTTTCTTTCAAAGCTAAAGTGTTCCATGTTGTAAAATATGAGAGCTCTGTAAAAATATGGAGGTATCAATTCAAGCCAGTTTTTTTAATATAGTAGAGCTGGCAGTCAAAGGGTGATGGGTTGACAAATGGGTTCAAATGGGTGTGTCAGTGTTAACTAATTTATAGACGTTCTGGTTTCTATTAGATGAATTCAGTATCCCACAGTACAATACAAGTATAGTAATGGAAATTTTAAATCACTACAAATGTAAACAAACAAGTAGTGGATTCACTTCAGATTATTGTTAAGATGTGCAGAGCTCTGTTTCAGCTCCCACAATGAATCTGAGCTCTGATGTGGTGATATAGTCCCTCTGCGAACCAGGTAAACACTCACAGCAGATGGAAGATCTAATCAATATTTTCCTCCTTCAAAATAACATGAAAATGCACATCCCACTCAGATACAAAATGCAGGATCTACACAAAGGCTTCAGTGTTACTGGGAAAATATGGTATAAAGAATCTGAATTTCTGCTGTTACTGCTGTTTAATAAAAATGTCAATGCACTTTAAAATGATGCTTTAATACAGTACACCATTTACAATAATTAAGATCAATGCTGAAAGTGTGTTGGCATGACTGTTGGAACTGATATAATAGTATGAACAAACTGAATTGCTAAATAAAGTATGCAAAAAACTGGCTTGAAGTCCTGGAAATTGACTGCAACAAGTCTTATAATTAGCTTGTTTGTGACTGTTTTTAAAAGGGAAAAGGAAATACCATTATTTACTTTTACGGCTTTTAGCAGACGCTCTTATCCAGAGCGACTTCCATGTCCTAATTACAGGGACAGTCCCCCTGGAGACACTCAGGGTTAAGGGGTCTTGCTCAGGGACCCAGTGGTGTTAATGCTAGAGGTGTGATTCAAACCTGGGAACTCTTTAGCCATAGGTCCATAGGCAAGTATCCTAGCACTAGACCACCGCCTCGCTATTTTAACCATTAACCATTATTTCTTTTGCAACATACAGTCAGAAAACCAATGGCAATGATATAATAAGCTCCTTTATAATAGATGGCAATGAGAGTTTGAAGCAATTGTTTTAGCTAAATTTTTATCTGGACTATTCTGGACATAAAATACTAGCAGAAGGGTTTTGAAAATAAGGATACATTTGCTTTTTTTCTTAAATACACGTATCTCTGGTTTGTAAAGCAGTTGCATTAACTTAATAAAAATGTTTGTAGTATTAATATTTCATTTATTACTTTATGTTATTATTCAGCTTTAGGTTTAATTCATTATTGTCTAGGGGTTTAGCTTTAAAGAGAGTAATTGTGAATGACCTGTAACCTGTCCCTGACCCTCCTGACCATTCCTCATCTTACTTCATTTTAGCCTCCTACTGCTATAATTGACACCCCCAGCCTGAACCCAGGTTTCAGGACTGCTGCAAGCATCTCTGCTAAAAGCTAATTTAGAATATTATGAATAATGGAAGTAACATGGCCTTAACAGTGATTGCTGCTGTTTGTAAATGAGAATGTGGGTCTTTGCTTGAGTTTTACTGCTCTGCTGCTGGGCAGAGTAATCTACTCTGCAGTGTCTGGATGGAGAGAGTGATGTAGCGTAAGCAGCAGAAAGCTTGGAAGGTGATGGCAAGGTCACATATTCCCCTAGGATGCTCAGGCTAAGATGCTGCTCTGTTCCTTACAAAACAGTGTATGGTTACTAACAAATTGTTCGTTCCCGTTAACTCAAATATTTGAACATTTTTATACTGCATAAATATAAACTGTATAAATGCTAACTAAATATATAAACAAATGAATTTTTACCTATATTATCAAATGTTGTATGTGGTTATATATTATGAAAAATAGAACTTTAAACAGTGATGCTGAATAAAAATTCTTCTATATCCTGAAATCTCTTGGGGCAGTAATACTTTAATTAGCTGCATGAATAATGTTGTAGAGTATTATAACACTGATTCTCTAAAATTTAATCTGTCTGTGTTCTGTTCTTTTGAATTTAATTCAATTAGCCAAAGGACTGCACTTATTTCAGGACTGCTCTGGGAGCCTTTGGATGCTTGAAATCATGCGAGATTGTCTCTTAACAAGGTCTTTGTTAGCTCTCATTTTAATGAAGGTCACAACCACTCACTTAACAGTAATGTCAATATGACTATGAGTGACTGAGGCTGAGTGAAGAGCACATGCTTTCGTGGCTGTGAACATTGTGCCCATCATCAAAGCAATAGGAGGGCTACTGAGTCTGCTCTTTTGGCCAAGAGTAGGAAGCAGATGGCTTTGGAGCTCATTAATTTAAAATAATGAATGTGTTGCTGAATATCAAGCAGTCTGTGGGGGCTCTTGAGGTTTTACTGGTCCATGTATATATACAAGCCTCTATTATGTCTTCTATTTAGGCCTCTTTGTTGTATGTGACTCTCTGGCTGACTTTTTTTTTTTGTTTGGCTATTTTAGACCAGTGGTTTGCATTAGGACATAGATGACGTGTTCTTGGACAACTGTAGTAGGGAAAGACATTTATGAATACCAGTACACCTCAAGCATTTAATAAAGTCTGGCATTTTAGTTCTAGCTTTTGTTTTGACTGAAACCTGCTGATTATTTAATGGTCTTTCCATCCAATTAGAGTTGTATCTAATAATAATCAAGGTTATAGCAACACTGGTCAGCAAAGAGCTGCAGTAATACAAGTATCTGTGTGAATACCAGGACATACAAACACAATAAACAGGAATTGGAGTTTAGGACGTCTGTTTTGACTCATGCCTGATGACTATTCCATGATCTACTAATCATATGAAAGGCATTTCAGCCAGTTCATCCATCCATCCATCCATCCATCCATCAAAATTTTCTCATCCACCACCTGTTTATGTACCTTCCTGTCCATCCATCAATCAATACATCAATCCATCCATCTATACATTTATTAATCCAATAGGTAGTCATCTACCTGTCCATTTATTTAGGACAGGTAAATATCTATATGTAAATATGTATATGTGTATATATAGCTCTGTATATGGATATCTAGCATATGTATATATAGCTCTGTATATGGATATCTTTCCTTGTGTTTTATATATTCTTTCTGTCTTTCTTTCTTTCTTGTTCTTTCTTGTTAAAGAGCCCTGTAACACCCGGATTTCTAATTTGTGGGATAATAAATGATTATTCTATTCTATTCTATTCTATTCTATTCTATTCTTCCATCAATCAATCCATCTGTATATCAATTCATCTATTCATGCAGCCATTTAATCTCTCACCTTCCCACTACTTGTGCTTCTAATGGGGTCAGTGTGTGGGCTTGTAATGTCTCCTGTCCATCTGTAACTCACTGGCCATAGACTGTTTTTCAAGCAAAGACGTCTGCCTTCTATCCATGAGGACCAACCGAAAATAACAGATTTACAGATCACAAATAATTCATTTATTAAAAGAACCCTATAATTAAATTTAAATCCATGCATTAATGAACATACTTCAATGCTGGATATTTATATATATTTTTAAAAATTCTTCTTCTTCTTCTATCACTGTTCTGTAGGTGTTGTATAAAGTTTATATCTCCTTTGTGGAAGTTGGCCCAGGGAATGTTCAAACAGCAGACTATTTTAAAGGAGTTGGTGAGTTGAGAGCACGCTCTCTTTTCCTATATTCAGAATAGGACAGTTATGTTCCATTACTGTGAACTGTGCCCTTTTAGACTGACCCTTTATTTTCTTTTATTTCATGAGTTGACTCATCACAGGATAAGAAAATTGCTCTGAATTCTTGAAGCTTTTAAGCTGCTTAATGTCCTTAAGGAAAGTTAAATATATCATCACATTAAAGTAAACTTCCTTTATCCTGTATTCCTTTAAAAATCATTTTAAAATCACAGAGTGGGTCTGCAATTTATGTCAATTCCTCTGTAGGGCCTGCTAGGACTTCACAAGTCCAGAGCTTAATATGGATTTAGGAGTGTGACTAGGGCAATAGGGCAATAATTGATAGGTGGGCTGTTAAGGTATAAGACTGGCTTGTGGTAAGATTAAACTTATGAAACAACATAGTATAAAACCTGATCATTTAATCTTTTGGAAAGCGGCTGTTGCACTACATGGAAGCTTTACTGTGACCATTATATTGCATATTTTATGATCTGTTTAATCTATTAATTGTAAGGGTCATGAGGTTTACATGGTTTAGTGCTGCAGAAAGCTGGTCCAATACATTTATCTGTAAAAGTAACTGTCATGCCTTAACCACATGGACGATCTTTATCAATACTTTTATTCCAGATTTAACTGTCATTTAAGGAGATTTGGAGATGTTTCTTCAGTGTATTTGTTTTAGAACTTTGTTTGCTGTTAGCCATTGGTTTACGCAATAGCAATTTGGTCAACAATACATTAAAGCAATAGAGAATGTTTGATAGCTAAGTCTCTGTTACCCCTCTTCGTCAGCCTCCTTCCTCATTGTCAGTATTGGTGGGACGATGGTGGGGCTGATTTTTGCTGTTATCCTGGCCTTCATCACACGCTTCACTAAGAAGGTCCGGATCATTGAACCCCTGTTTGTCTTTCTACTGGTGTATCTGGCTTACCTGACTGCTGAGCTCTTCTCTCTCTCTGCCATCCTTTCGTAAGTACAGACCATATACACAGGCATACAATACCTGCATGCCTACCTGTTGTATAAGCAATTGAATAGTCTTACTACTTTGTGGTAGAACGCATTTAAAACTGTATACCTGTTTGTGTGTGTGTGTTTTGGTGTAGGTGTGGGTGTGAGTGTGTGTGTAGAGAGCGAAATGTTAGTAGCCACTGCTAAAAGCTGAAAGATTAGGAATTAAGGCACATATTATAAAGAGAAAGAAAGGGGACAGCAAGAAGCTGAAAACAGCATGTAAGACATGCCACCAAGGAGGGCTGCCACCAAATGAGTGCAAAAGTAGTGAAGGTTAACCATTTAAATTATTAAATTAATATACTGGGAGAAAAAAGGAAATATTTAGCCTGGTTCCCAGAATCCTGATTAGACTACAGCATTTAAACCTTACTTGCAGGAGGAAAATGTATGAATGGTAAAAGACAGGGGGACGGATAAGACTAGGAAGGGCCAGAAGAGAAGGGACTTGATGTAAGTTTCTTTTGAAAGTTTGTTCTGCGCCTTGAGTGAGAGTGCATGCAAAGACATTAGTCAGCAAATTAGCTGAAATTTGTTCATAATCTGGTCCAATGAAAATACAGCATGTACAACGTGTCCAATAAGCAAATTCATTAATTTTTTTCACCCATTGGAACCATGACAATGTTAAATGTATGAATCCTAACCATAGCAACAGTCTTAGCAACAAAATGACTGGCAACCTTTGAAGGCAACACTGAAAATATTATCATACCCATAAAGTCCCAGAACTTCATAATTGCTAATTCAATACTATGTCATTTCATGCAGTCACAGAGTGTCTGGGCAATGTTTCTTTAATTTGATCTGATTTCACAGTGAAGAAACATGTTTAGATGATATCTGTGCAGACATAATTCCTTTGAAAACACACACATGGCCCCAAATGCACAAATGCTGCAGTGTAGTACTAAAATGCAGGATCCTGAACCTCAGCGCACTACAAAACATGATTTTCTGCACATCACAGCTAGGTAGTGATGAAGTCCAAATGTCGTCTCATTCAATTTCAAATAGTGTAAGAAAAAGAGACTACTTTGTCATCATGAACACACAGCACAGAACTAAAACCACAACAAAATGATTCTCTGCATTTGAGCCATCCATTAAATGACACAGGGAGCAGTCAGAACCACTGCAGAGGGAGCAGTGTTGGGGAAGGTACCATGCTCAAGCATATCTCAGGTTTACTTAAAGGTGTGGGACTCCCACAATCCCACTACTTTCTGTGTGCAATGCACTTCATGTCAAAACCGTTACACATGTTCTGCTTCTTTTGTTTCATTATTACCTTCCAATTCAGTCAGAAAAACTGAAAATACCAATTAGGTATGCTTTTCTGAGTTTCATTTTAGTCTGAGTGATACCCAATCGTCAGGCACTATAACATGATTGAGCCTATAGCTAATTTTCTTAAACATTCACTGTTAACAGTCACATTATTTGATTGACTTATCAAGAAGAAGCGTTCAAGCCATAGTGCAATAAGAGCTTTAAATGAACATTAAATTTTAAAATAAAGGTTAAAATAAAATAAGCAAATAAGTTGATCAGGGTGTTAGAGAAGTTACAAATGAAGGTTTTTAGGAAGAAATGTTTTCAAAAGCTTTATGAAGGAAGAGAGAGGTGTCCTTGCTCTGAAAGTATTTTTTTTAGCTCATTCTACGATCTCGGCACCAAAAATGAGAACAGTCTGGTCTGAAATTGCCTTGTGTGGAGGGATGGCAATAATAGATGACGGTTCTTAAAAGAACATAATGAACGAGAAGGAGTGTGAGCCTGCATGATGGAGCCTAAATAGCTGGGTACAGATCCAGAAGTCACTCTGTAGGGCAGCTTTAGTAACTTGAATTTTGAGGTCAGTGAGTAAAGATGTGACATGAGCCATGTTTCGCTAATCGAACAGGAGCTTTGCCACAGCATGATGGACTATGTGAAAGGAATCAGATTACCAAAGGTTCTTTAGCTTGTAACAGAACTGGAATTATTTTAATTATAATTATTTTAAAGATCCAAAAAAACATTTAATCATTGTTTTTTTTTCATGGTTCAGGGTTGTATACGATCCTTCCCATTACAGACCCTAATAAATATAAAGGCAACTGTATTGAACACATTTTATATCTTAATTATGTCTGTTTTAATTGTCTTAAATGTGATCTGTGATTTTGATATTAGAATATAATCTTATTAGCAAGAACCGCATTTTCTTGGGTCTGGCTCAAACTCCAAGTATAGATATAATAATATTATATTTGAAGGAATGACATTAGTAATTCCACATAAATATGCATGTTGTTAGAGAGGGCCTGGAGGCTGCAGAGTAAAGCTTGGGTGAAAGATCTCACCAGAGTGAGCACTGACAACTTAATCAACAAGTGATTAAAACCAGAATTGTAAAAGGTACACCTCTGCACTCACTTTTTGAAAGGGCAAATGTCTTGAGCACCCTCTGTTGTTTATTATACACCAGGAGTGTGGTACTCAAATGGTGAATGAGCTTTTTTCTTTATTAAATATGTAAATATATTGGGATATAGTTAAGTGTCATCTAACATCACCGTTCAGCAGCATCTCTCGCTGTATGGAGTTTTGTGTGACTCTTTGCAGAGAAAGATTATGAGCAGCTGATGAGAAGATGAGCTCTGTGTAAATAGATGACAAAAAATGCAATGCAACAGGACTGCTACTGTTGAGTGATGTTGCAATATGGACACCACCCATTTGTAACGAAGTCTAAACAGGCCTAGAGATAATCTTAAGCATTAAGCGAGATGGTTATGAATACTTTAAATGCAAAAGGAAAAAAAATCCTGTTCTCACATTTGAGCCTGGCATTATATCCACATCTACCTTGTTAGTGCAAAAATATTTTATGTCTGTCTTATCTTTGGCATATTGAGTAGATTACAGATGCATGCTTCTGTGTGCCATCTTACATATAATAACAAATGCAATGTAATTATATCTTAATCTACAGTATATAAATTAAAACAGTAGATACTACAGGGCAGATCTAGATAACAATGCAATGTTAATGTACACAAAATAATATGTATATAACTTTGACATTAAAGTGTATTTTCACAGGATTGAATTAATTTCAACTATAGCAAGAATTAAGCCGTTTAATGACAAAATACTGTGATTCATGTTGTTTTCACACATTCTGGATATTCATATTATGCAGTGGAGGCCTAGTGGTTAGGACTAGGCCCCAGGGTTGGAAGGTCATGGGTTCAAATCCCAGACAAGTAGGTTGCCCTGAGGTGCCCTTGAGCAAGGTATAGTCCCAATCACTGCTCCCTGGGTGCTGGATATGGCTGCCCTCTGCTGCAAGGTATGTATGGGATAAAAGCAGAGATTGCATTTCTTAGTGGTTCACTGAGTCTTGTGCTATGTGGTGTTTCACTGGGACAGTCTTAGAATGTGTGGAAAGGCTATGGGTAAATAAAATTTTCAGATTCTGTCAGAACTGTCAGATTCATTACACAGCACATAAAATTTAACACCATGCAGTTCAGGTTGTGGAGGATTGCTGAGCTCTAGCCAATTTAATGCACCATCGTCCTTTTATAAGCCTAGATGACGTTAAGGTCCTTTGCTGATATTATTACTTTGGCTTTATGTTTCAATGAAATGGTGCACTTGAGTAAGTGCCTCTGGCTGGACTATCCATTTAGTTCTCAGTGTGCTGTCTCTAACCCCAGATTGACCTTCTGCGGTATTGGCTGCAATAAGTATGTGGAGGCTAACATATCTCAGAAGTCTCGCACGACTGTGAAGTACACAATGAAAACTCTGGCCAGCATCGCAGAGACCATCATCTTCATTTTCCTTGGCATCTCGGCCATGGATAAGTCTAAATGGGCCTGGGACACTGGTCTCATCTCATGCACTCTCATCTTTATCTTCGTCTTTAGAGCTATGGGTAAGTTATTATTCTCAGCGAGGAGATTTTAGGTAAAAGGCTTAAGTCTAGTTTTCCATGAGACATGCTCAATTAAAAAGTGATTTGTTGAGTAATTAAAGGCCCATATCAAACAAAAAGGTCCATTTACAGTGTTTGTGATTTAATGTTACTTTCTTAATTAAATTAGAAGAGAAATATTAAAGATGTTTTGTTACTCTGTTTTTGTACAGTACTGTGCAAAAGTTTTAAGCAGGAATGAAAAAATGCTGTAAACAAAGAATGCTTTCAAAAATGGAAGTGTTATTCATTTATTTTCCTCAATCAACAAAATGCAGTGAATGAACAAAAGAGAAATCTAAATCTAATCAATATTTGGCGTGACCACCCTTTGCCTTCAAAACAGCATCAATTCTTCTAGGTACATTTGCACACAGTTTTTGAAGGAACTCGGCTGGGAGGTTGTTCCAAACATGACTGTGTTTCTCCTCCGTGTGACATTGATGATCATCAGCACCTGTTTGGTAAAATTGGTTGATCATTCACCGACTATAATCCTACAGAATCCCTGACTTTGTGCAAGTGTCCCTAGAAGAACTGATGCTGGTTTGAAGGCAAAAGGTAGTAACACCAAATATTGATTTGATTTAGATTTTTCTTTTGTCCGCTCACTTTGCATTTTGTAAATTGATAAAAAAAAAAACATCATTATTTATATTTCTGAAAGCATTCTTTGCTTTCAGCATTTTTTCACACTTGCCTAAAACTTTTGCACAGTACTGTATATTGTAAGTGAGCAGTCTAGGATAAAACACGCTTTCTCCTTGTCTTTGTTAGATTAGACTAAGCGACTCTAGACTGAATTAGAGTCATAAATATAAATATATTTGTTTTAATGATATCACTAAAACAGTCATTTCAAAACAGGCTGTTTTGGTTGGTTAATGCTGTATGAATTGCATGAACCAGGGAGTGAATAGCATGTTTAACTTTAACAGTGTTTTACATTAAGAATTAGAAAAACATTACTGATCCCAACTGAGTTTTGTGTATCACCTTTAGTATTATTGTATTATCTTTGCTTTGTTATGTTTAAGAAAAAAAAAAGAAAAATTTGCATAATTACTTAAAAAACAGGATCACAATGAAGTTAAAGTTTTAGATTGATCTGGAGGCTGTCAGTATTGGTATGGCATATTTTCGTTTGGGAAACTGATACAGCTGTTTCTGTTTTCTTACAGGTGTAGTTGGACAGACATGGCTTCTGAATAAGTTCAGACTGGTACCTCTGGAAAAGATCGATCAGGTGGTGATGTCATATGGTGGCTTGAGAGGGGCAGTAGCATTTGCCTTGGTGGTCTTGTTGGATGGACAGCAAGTGAAGGCAAAGGATTACTTTGTCGCAACAACCATAGTTGTGGTTTTCTTCACTGTCATGTTCCAGGTAACTGGTTCATTTCCATATCCTTACTCAGATACATTTATCCTTACTTGGTGTTTCTAATCAGGGAACCTGGTTGGGGGACATTGGCAACATTCTAAAAATAATATTCTCCCTGGGCACAAACAGATGCAGGTCTCCTGCTAGCTTTCATTCCTGCAGCATTAGGCTTCTTATTTTGGTCGAATGTCATGCTGAGCAATGCAGAATTTCAGCAAAACACATGGGTGGAGGGAACGGTGCTTCCTAACCAAACAACCCGCACTAACAGCCGCTCTTTTATATAACTGTGTGACCACTATTCTGACATTCTGAAATTCTCATTTACCCCTGTCAACCCTCAGGTTCACTTCATACTTTCATTGCTTCCTAACTTACATTTTAGCTTAAATAAGTTCATTTATAACATTTCTTAAAGGTATTCTACAAGTCAAAAGAGCTGCAATTATTTATAATGATACATATTTCTGAAAAGCCAGATTTTCTTTATTTCTGAACATTTTATTGAGGATCAGCTCTCCAGGCAACCTGAAGTTTTTGCCCTCATTTTCAGTCCAGCCTCTGTACTAGAGTAGTATCTGTGGATTGTTTTTAGGTTTATTAAGCCACACAGTGACCTACATATGAATCATTCAAGCAGAACAAAGCCATCTAATTTGAGGCATAAAGCAGTGAAGAAAGAGAAGCAGATAGTTCCAGATGATCAGGATGGTGATTAGTGTACCGATTGCCGAGTGGTTGAACATATTTATCTAGACACCTTGTATCTTTAGGCACTTTGCAGTCTGTCATGGTAAAACATTTGTTCCAATTTCTTAAATTTAATCTACTCAATATATCAGATATACAACAGTTTGAACACATCTAAGTTGTCCATGTGGATGATTATATGTGAATGGATTTTACAGGTTCTGTGACACTTAAAAGACAGGACTAAGGATGTGAGTGGTTTCTCCTTTTGTTTCTGTTACACAGGGTCTGACTATCAAGCCTCTGGTGAAATGGCTAAAAGTTCCTCGCAGCACAAACAGAAAACCCACCATTAATGAGGAGATCCATGAGCGTGTGAGTTAAAAGACATCTGTCTTTCTGTTCTCTATCTCTCTCTCTCTCTCTCTCTCTCTCTCTCTCTCTCTCTCTCTCTCTCTCTCTCGTCTCTGTCTCTGTCTCTGTCACTTTGTTTGTGAATTCCTCTCTTTCCTTCTCTGTCTCTCCAGCTCTCTCTTCTTCTTGACCTTGCTGTGGGTATATGTACTTTACCTGTAATTGTTGCAGCTCCTGAAGTTAAAGGTGAATTATGCAGGACTAATGTTAGACTTTCAGTCAATTGAATTAATCGTCAGACCTTGCCACCTGTTACCACTGACAGTCATATGCTCTATATACACATATTCAAAGGGAGATAGACAGCATCTTCTTTTCCTAGTGACAGTGCTGCAGGAGGTGAAGAGGAGGGGGTCTCAAAGCCCCACTGGCCCTGCATCCTCCACTCTAACTCTGAATGTCATGCATCCTCCTGGCTGTGGGGTTAGAGAGACCTGCTGAGCATGCTGGAACCAAAGCTAAAGATAGAGCGGGCTTTAGCACCACTGAACAAATGAAAAGAGAGGGCTTCAGTGTTTAGAGAGAAAAAAGACTTCACACTTCACTAACTGCTACGTTTCTTATGTCAAGACCTGAGATGCTTTTTCTGTTTTGTCGCTGTCTCTGATTTGCATTTGCTAATAATAGTTAATAATAGCTGTGTGTGTGTGTGTGTGTGTGTGTGTGTGTGTGTGTGTGTGTGTTTTAATGGACTCTCTCTCTCTCTCTCTCTCTCTCTCTCTCTCTCTCTCTCTCAGGCCTTTGACCACATTCTGGCTGCAGTTGAAGACATTGCTGGTCTTAATGGATATCATCACTGGAGAGACAAGTCAGTTTTATTCAATTAAATTTAAATAAATATTTATATTAATAAATATTAAATAGGTCCCAAATTGTGGACATGTCTTTAAGGAATGGTTCAGTGTTCAGGTTTTTACATTTTCCACTAAAATTTGGTAACTTTAGTTACCAAATTTTAATCTTAGGTTTAATACAAGTGATACAGAGAAGCTGGCAAAAGCTAGAATTCAGCAGTCATCCAAACACTGTTTCTTGAAAAATCACAAAATTTTCCACTTAAACAAAATCTAAGATATAAAACTGATCAAAACTTCATAACTTATGAAAGCCATTTCAGACAAGACCAAGGCTATTTACGATGGCTATTGTTCTAAAAACTGATTCTAGGCTAGTCTAAAAGGCTGACTACAGTGTTGAGCTATACAGAGAAATTCTATCCATGTTTGTAGCTCGCAGTCAGTCATACTTTGTACTAAAACACATAAACAAGTCTGCTTTACTTTAAAGAAGGGATGGGTGAGGTCGGAGTAGGTTGAAGGGGTTTTGTGTATGTATTGAAGGATGACTAATGAACTTTAGTTTTTGTTAGTAACATTTGGCTCATAGCTAAAAAGAAAAATCTGAACATGTCTTGGAGGGCCAACTACCTCTGAAGTAAGTTTAAATTGAGAATTTCTTAAAGGTTTGCGTTTGTGTTTAATTTGGTTTCTCTTGTCGATGATCACAGCAGTTCTGAACGTGTATTAACTCATTTCTGCAGGTGGGAGCAATTTGACAAAAACTACCTGAGTAAGCTGTTGATGCGCAAGTCTGTGTATCGTAAGAGTGAACTATGGGAGGCCTATCAGAAAATCAACATCAGAGATGCCATCAGTGTTATTGATCAGGTAAAGTTCCTATCAGTCATATTTTTCACAGAAGGTTCTTTTCTTCAATGTACAGTACTCTGCAAAGTTTTGGGCCACCCTTCATTTTTTATATTTTGCTAGTATAATGAGACAGTAGCCATAGCAAATTATTGCAACTTGTGCAACATTACATTTAAATTGTAATATGTAGATTAAAACAAAGAAACAGAAACAATTGTGTTATTGTGACAGGCTGCAAAGTGCCTAAAGATACAGGGTACTTATATCCTCTGAAATTGATCAGGTACAAGGACAGGACTACCAAAAAAACAGAACTAGAGAGAACTATTCCTCAGCAATTATATTATAATAAAAATATATTAACTTATATTAAAACCTTTGTCTTGGAAGCAAAATATGAAAAAAATATGTAGCTAAAGACGTTCTCACAGTAATGTATATATAAAAAATGTGTAGTTTATTTGGTAACTTTCCATTTCTTGGTGATTGTTGGCCTGCTCATTCTTATCTGTTAATTGTTATTTAAAGTAGTGGCAGTGAATCTGAACTTGGAATAACTGCACTCTGTCTTGTGGCCACTAGATGGTGATGCACTTCATTAATTACCATTGCTGTTGCCAGTGTGACCTGCTAGTAGCTGCTCATTCTACTAAACAGTTCTCACCCTTCTCATTTTTTAATGTGGGCTGTGAAGTTCTGGATTAATTAAAGCAGCTTTTGTCCATTGAAATCACACTGGTGTGGGTGGGGTACTTTTAATGTGTATATTGGTAAAAATAAAGTTCCAAATACACTAAGAGTGTGCTTGATTATGAGATCATCTTTATGCATCTTTAAAAAACTATTTGCTGATTGGTTTTTCCAATGTACAATAGGCCAAAAATGTTAATACCATACCAAGAGGATCCTCAAGACTGCTGAATTATCTCTTCCTGCACATCTACCTCTACTGCCTGCCCATCACTCTTATTCCTTTCTCCTCAGTCTCTTCTACTCTGTCATACCATTTCACCTGTTATGTCTGTAACCTTTTCTATTGCCAATTCTGCTATCTCTCTCTCTCTCTCTCTCTCTCTCTCTGTGTTAGTGTGTGTGTGTGGTATCATTCTCCTCATTTGATTTAAACTAGCAGCTTTATAAAGCACAGGAAACAACATAATGTTTAAGTTTCATCTGAACAGTTGAATATGCACATTTTCTGCAAATGCATTATTAATTGCTTCTGCTTGGACCAAACAGCTAAACTAAACTACACATCAGCTTGAACAACCTTGGACAAATGACATGTTTTCTAGGTAAAACTAGATACAAACTCTCTACTGGAAATAATCAGGACATTCTTAGCTCATTTTAGAGCACAATTAATTTTATTAAATGTAACACATTGGGGGAAAAAAAGCATTAAATGGGCCATAACTTTTGTACATATAGATTTCATATGAGTAGTGTTAAGTCCAGGACACAATCTGCAAACAGCCATCATGCATTAAATGTGCAGAAGTGTGTTCTCCAAAAAAGAATGTGGACTATTTTCACTACAAAAAAATTAAACATATTTTATATGCTCATATTATCATTATTGTGTGGTTCAAGTTTCATTTTCTTTCTGGTGTATGTAGAAGAACTTCTGAGTTCTCTGTGTTGTGCTTTTAAGAGAGGAGGAATTACAGGTTCTTAGATCTCCCTTGGCTTTCTGGCTGTGCTGAGGTGTGAAAGTAGGCCCTGCGATCTGTTTCGCTCTCTCAGAAGAACAGAGGCTCTGAGAATCTCTCTCTCACTCTCTCTCTCTGGCTCTGGGGTGGAGAGGATAATCCTCTTCTTTGTTGTACGTCCTGACGCCGAAGTGTCTATGCCAGCTCTGGCTCCCCTGCAAGACCCTGCTACCTGAACACAGTCACCCCAAAGATACTGATCAACCATGCTGACATCAGAGAGAGAGGCAGAGAGAGTGGTGGAGGCCCCAGGAGGGTGATAATCAGAGTGAATGCTGTTATTCAGATTTGTATTAATCCTCTGAGAGGACTGAATTACATCAGGTGATTTGAGAGACAGAAAAAAAAGCTTGACTCTCATTCAAATTGTTGGGCTGCACTTTAAATGTTTTAATGAAAAGCTGACAGATTTGTTTGGGACTTTTTTAGTAATTTCCCTGCTCCTTTAACGGAGTAACCTTTATTGAATTTACGTGGATCATATTCAATAAGGCAGCATGGTGTTGCAGTGGGTAGCACTGTCACCTCATAACACGATGGCTATTCATATGATTCACATGATTCATGTTCTCCCTGTGTCTTTGTAGGTCTCATAATTAACTCAGAATTATAGAAATTTGCACAATTTCCAAGTGGCTAGCCAATAATGAGAGCTAAAACCCCACCTGATCCCCCCCTGCGTAAAGTACATGTCTAAAGCATGAAATTTGCCTAAGGCCTTGCTGTCTTAATTCTCCAATATCCCTTCTCATTCTGAGGAGTGTATTACATTTTGTTATCTTCCAAAATAGACAAAAGTAAACCATGGTTGCCAGTTGTTACCAGCCATCTTCAAGGCAGAATTTTGTCTGTAATTTTGATCAACTTTATAAACTCTTTCAATATATTTATATAAACACAGCACCTAACCCTCGGGCTATGCAAGCAGTGCTGGTTTTAGTGGTGCATCAACAGGAATTGTCACCCAGCCCTTCTGAGGTTGAAGAATGTCATTTCCTGTAGCCTTGATTTTCATTGCACTCAGCTTCCTGAGTGGAGTTATACTTTTAATATTAGCAACATGGACAGAGAGGTGGTGAAAGCCCTCTCTGACCACCCACAGACCAAAGGAAAAGACGGAATAAAAAATGTTTTGGTGACTGAAAAGGGAAAGATTTGATGTGTTTAGGAAATCACATTTTAAACCACCTTTAAAAGTAGCTTTATCCACATTCACTGTTTCTGAACACAAGCAATAATGTCCATTTAATATAAATGGTAACTTCATTTACAGGAGATGGAAAAAGCATACATAATCAGAAGGAACTTTGATGCATTTCAT
This sequence comes from Hepsetus odoe, assembly GCA_017165825.1. NCBI lineage: Eukaryota > Metazoa > Chordata > Actinopteri > Characiformes > Hepsetidae > Hepsetus > Hepsetus odoe. The sequence goes on along the minus strand of CM029391.1, from coordinate 10,864,431 downwards.
TGTCTCTCTATCTGTACTCTGCACAATCTAATGTAATCTAATGATGATAAAAATTACATCACAATGAGGGCTTTTCCTGACAGCAACAATGCACAGTATTTTTTTCTGTTTGAATATAACCGGATCTTAGTTTGTTGGACATTGTTATCTGAGATGTTTTTTCTGAATATGTTTAATTTCTGCAGACCGCAGAGTGCTGAGAAGCAGCTTAGTCACACGCGGTGGTTTAAACTGCATGTGTCTAATGATTAGCCATGTCAAGAGTGATTACCTAGCCAAATGCCAGAACTGTGTGTCTGTGTGTAATAAGTAAGGTACAGACACAATTCCCATATTATTGTCTGAAAACACAGTCGCGCATGTGTAAACTCATACTTGCAATGCCTCCACTGACATTTTCCTTTATTCTCTCTCTCTGTCAGGGTGGGAATATTTTGACTTCCGCTAGACTCTCATTGCCCTCCATGGCCAGTAGAACATCCTTCCCTGAAGTTACCAATGTTACCAACTACTTGTGAGTCCAGATTCATTGTGCTTCAGGTGTTCATAAGGTTACTTATCTGTTAATGTGTGTGTGTGTGTGTGTGTGTGTGTGTGTGTGTGTGTGTGTGTGTGTGTGTGTGTGTGTGTGTGTGTGTGTGTGTGTGTGTGTTTACAGGAGAGAAAATGGTAGCGGTGTATGTCTGGACCTTCAAGTGATTGACACAAACCCTGGTGCGAAGGTAGAGGAGGAGACAGAGACACATCATGTGCTGGCTGGAAACCTGTACAAACCCAGGAGAAGGGTATATACACACACACATACACAAATTGATTCATTTTGATGTGATACTATCTGAACGTGGGGTTTGTAATAGCACAGAACACTGCACCTAAGACCAGCATCCATCAAGAAGCCATCATCCTCAAACTGCCAAGAACACCCCACAGCTCACAGCTAATGTTACACTACACACTGTTGTGTGCTATCTCAGGTGCTACAGATCCGAACTGGATTAATTTGTTTTTCCTCCAATATCAGATCTGATATTTTCTGCTGATACTGATTCCCATCAGTAATGATGCCTTCTCTGTAGTGAGAAGAAAGTATGTACTTGCAGTAATATCCACTTTGAATTATATCTATTGACTTTGTACTTAATTTAGAAGTTTGCAGAAACAGATATGACAATAAAATATATATTAAATAATAAGGATTTCACATCACAGATTACAGTTGTGATGCAAGTGAAGGAGCTTTCAAAAAGTTTATAGGGGCAACATTCGTAAACAGTAACCTTATCAAAGAGCTTAAATGTCCGTGCCATTACGATTGGTTCAATGATATTGAGTGAAAAGTTCATGAAACCACAAGTAATCATGCTTGGACAGGTGCACCTTGCAAGATTCCTTCAGACTAATGATATGGAAGATAATAAGGAACCCTGAGGAACGAAAGATGAGCAGCGGTGGCCTAGTGGTTAGGGAGTTGGCCCCAGATCGGAAGATTGTGGGTTTTACTGGGTCACCAGTAGGTTGCCCTGAGGTACCCTTGAGCAATGTACCGTATACATACAGTCATGTGAAACAATTAGGGCACCCTATGAAAGCCTGTGTGTTTTTGAAACATTCTTGGACATATGGATATTTAATCTCAATTTTAACAATACTTGGAGATTCAAGTAATGTAATTAAACAATCAAAACTGAAGAAAACATTTTTCAGAATCAAAAATGCGATTTCTGGTAAGGAATAAATTAGGACACCCCCACCTTTCTTCCCAATTAAAATTGCTCAAATCACACACAGGTGTAGCACATCAGGTGCACATGATTAGAACATTGTTACTCAGCATTTTGAAGGAGGTTTGCCCTTTTAAACCTCAGACATTTAGTCTGGTGTGCTCCTGACTGCTGAGGTGAGAGTGAACACCATTGTGAAATCAAAAGAGCTTTCAGAAGCCTTCAAAAAGAAGATTGTAGCAGCTTATAAGTCTGGTAAATTATTTATAAAGATCTAAAAACAAAATTGCAATCAGCCATTTCACTGTCTGGAAAATAGTCTACAAGTGGAGGATTTCCAAAACAACTGCTAACATGCTCAGGTCTGGCCGTCCAAGCAAGTTCATAACCAAGAGCAGGCTGCAAGATGCTAAAAGAAGTCTCCAAAACCCTAAAATGTCATCACTGGACCTACAGCAGGCTCTTGCTACTCATGATGTGAAAGTGCATGCCACTACAATCAGAAAGAGACTGCACAACTTGAAATTGCATGGGAGATGTGCAAGGAGGAAACCTAAGTAAAACATCAAGGCCAGAGAGAACATAGACAAAGACCAGGACTTCTGGAATAATGTTCTTTGGACAGATGAGTCTAAAATTGAATTATTTAGACACCAGAACAGAGGACTATCTGGTATAAATCAAATACAGCATTCCAGCAAAAGAACCTCATACCAACTGTTAAGCATGGAGGTGGAAGTGGCATGGTTTGGAGATGCTTTGCTGCAGCAGACCCTGGCCAGCTCACCATCATAAGGTCCACCATGAATTCTATCGTATATCAGAGGGTTCTTGGGGAACATGTGAGACCAACTGTAAGAACATTAAAGCTGAAGCGAAACTGGACCCTGCAACACAACAATGACCCGAAACATACCAGTAAATACACCAAGGTCTGGCTGAAAACTAAGAAATGGAGATCCTGGAGTGGCGGAGTCAAAGCCCAGATCTCAATCCCACTGAGATCCTGTGGGTTGACTTGAAATGGCCCGTACATGCAAGAAACCCCTGAAACATCTCACAGCCTAAAGAATTCTGCATTGAGTAGTGGGGCAGACTTTCCTCAGATTGATGTCAGAGACTGGTAGATGCTACAAGAAGCCTCTCTCTGCGGTTATTTTAGCCAAAGGGGGTAACACTAGCTAATAATGGGTAGGGTGTCCTAACTTTTTCCTCAGTTAGAATACACATTTTTGTTGATATCTTTTGTGATTTTCAAATCACTTTCTTTTCCAGAGATAAATAAAAACAAGATTAAACGTCGATATGTGAACATTCCTCAAAAATATCTGAATGTTTAATGGGGTTTCCTAATTTTTTCAAATGAATATTTTTTTGTTCATGTTTAAATTTATTCATATTTTAAAATTCACTGGACAACATATATCCAAAAAAATCAAGTCTAAATACGTGTAATTTCATTGTACAAGCTCATTTGTAGTCTTACTTTCAATTGCTAAAAATGAATGACTGTAGTGATGTTTAAAAACATAATGCTGTCGAATTGTTGAGATTTTATAATTTTTTTGTATTTTTTAACTTTACCTGCTTGGATCAGGATTGATTGCTGCCTCTCTCCGGCTCTTTCTGCAGTATCAGTCACACTACAGCCGTCATTTTATGACGGTGGGGGATCAGGAGCGGCAAGAGCGGGAGGTATTCCGGAGAAACATGCGCAACCGCTTGGAGTCCTTCAAATCCACTCACTACAAACGGCACAAGAAGGACCGCAGTCAGAAAAAGGCAAGAGCTCACTGCTGCTTCAGCCATCTGCTTCTGCGCTTAACCTTCAGGGTCAGACCCTGAAACACATGGACCAAGTCCCTCAGTCTCATAGGGCACAGGCCGAGCTGGTGCTAAAGAGGCAGGAGTGTTATTGTGTGTGTGTGTGTGTGTGTGTGTGTGTGTGTGTCAGGCAAGGACACTACATGCGTGACATGTGTATGTGTCACATTTTGAGTGCTTAGAGTGACTGATGATCTTTCACATCAGTTGTCAGCCACTTTTAAATGTAAAACTGTAAAAAACAAATTGTTCAGTGAGTCAGTGTGTTTTTAGATTTTAGTTTGAAAACCAGAATAATTTTGATTGCTAGCTTTAAAACTAGTCATAGCACTTTTTGTTTTTTGTTTCTTTTGCAAATCTGTCATTTCCAACCACTTTTACAGCGCAAAGGCTCTGATGCAAAGGAGCAAGATGCCAATGACAAACCCAGGAGGAACGTTAGCTGGCAAGACAAAGGTGGGCTGCATATCCGGACTTTATTAATCTTTCCTATCTTTGGAGGGATTTTTGTGCTTTAAGAAAGGCTCTTAATGAGCAATAAGAGCAGTGTTTTACTTGCTTTCAGCTATGCATACATTTGTGAGCAAAGTGAATGACCAACATATCATGTAGCCGTTTGAAGTGTAGATTGTGCTTGTTCTCCAAAATTAAGATGAGCTGCTCCATAATTAGTAGAGGCTAAATACCCCAGAGTGACATGTTATGAGTGGACCGGCAAAGGCAAGACAACAGCCAAAGCTGCCTGGTTCTGCTGTTTACCCACTGTAAACAGTAATATGGTCTTCTGTTGTCATAGTTGATACTGTTCTGCTAAATCAATACTAGTAATACGAAATACAAACCATGTCTGTCATATGGCTGCTGTGTTAATGCACAGTAAGTATATTGTAACCCCAGAGGGTACATATAATTATTGTATGTTTTAAGGAAAGTGAGTGTAAGTGTACATTATACACGTAGTGCAAAGTATATGTGTATGTCTGCAGACCCTGTGGTGGTCCCACTGGAGAGTCCGGAGGACAAGGGGGAGAATTTGGAACCAGAGAAAGATGAAGATGTTGGGATCACCTTCGTAGCCCGTAAAGCTGCAGAAACACCAAAGGAGAGACCCAAATCAGGTAAGAGAAGAACAACCAAAAACAATAATAAATAATATTAAAGCATTTGAAAATGGTTACATTCAGACTTTTAGCTAACGTTTTTTAGCTAACATTTTTTTCAGTTCCTTTCATTCATTCAAACAAATAATTATTTCAATATTGGGAAAAGAAAAAAATTTCCAGCAGATTTTTTTAGCCAAGCCAAGCGTTTGTGTTTTAATCCTCTACAGTTCCGGCTGCTTTGGAGGTGTGCCAAAGCCCTTCTGTTGCTCCTCCATCGCCCACATGCGGAGAGAAAAACCTGCCATGGAAGGGAGGCATTGGTACGCTGCCTCCATGTGTGTCTGTAGAGGCCACTAAGATTATCCCCATAGACCTGCAGCAGGCCTGGAACCAGAGCATCTCCTCCCTGGAGAGTCTTGCATCTCCTCCTGTTCCTCAGGAGCCCCAGCACCCACGTGTCAGCGCCCTCTACAGGCTGAGTGGACCTCCACGGGCCCCTGCACGGCCCCCTCCTGTCCCGGGCCAGTTCCAGTTCCCTGGTGGCAAAGAGGAAGAGGAGGAGAGTGCACTCCCTCAGCACCAGCAAGAAATACAACCTCTTATGCCATCTCTGAGACCACCACCTCCTCCTCCTCCACCATCCTCTGGTGCAGCACCTCCTAAGAAGGGAAGGAACCCATGTGTGTATCTGAGGAGTCTGGTAACGACACCACCATCAAGCAGCGAGTCACATAGCAGAGGACCGACACAGCTGTAGGAGTTTCTATATACTACTTCCTTTTCTTCTCTCTTAGTTCAGGACCTCTATGACACGTTCCTGTAGGCTCAGACGATAGCCTCAGGTGTTTCCCACTCAGTTTATTTTTTACACCTTAACATTGCATACATAAAAATGGTCAGCACTGGTGGGTAAGAGGGCTTTAAGTAATAACTTTCTAACCATTTAAGTTTGTCAGTACCATAGCTACGATGCTATAGACAGGCATCATAGCTATGGTAACTGATAGTGCTGTTCTTCTTACATGGATCAACCATCCATCTCAAGTTTTTCTTGTCTTTTGTTTGTAATAAATGCACTGTTTTTTTACACTCCCACATAAATGCATGTCAAGGTACTGGATCTTAAATTATCCATCTAGGCTGCATAACCAGGGCCCTCAGGGTGTGTCTGTTAAGCAAGAATTTCATTTTACAGCCAACCCGCCCTCTAAAAATGACTTTAAGAAAAAGCTGGCAGAATGTCTGATTGCCATGGCTTAACTGCTTAACCCTTTTCTTTAGCTCTGCCTGTCCATCCAAAACCAAAACAAAACCGAGTGACTAAGGGGCATTCAGTTTGGCCCGGCCTCCCAGTTAGTCTAAATTCCATTTTCTAAGGGAACCTTGGTTGAAAAAGCAGCCCCATTCTCCTTCCACTCTACACACAGGCCAAAAGGAACCGGCTTTCCACGTGACAAGTCTCCAAGTCTCCACTGTCTCATTTAGTATCAGGCACAATGCCAGCTGGCTCAATAATGCTGTTCACACTATGTATGAGCTCTGGATATGTATACGCACTCATAGCCATGGTCATAGATATGCATCATAAAGGTAGTATGATCTCTTTAATACATGAGGAGTTATGAGCTGATAGACAATTCATAATGGTAGTCATGGGTGGGTTATAGTATCTGTGCTTGTAATCAAGCATGCTTTCTGCAAGATCTAATTTCCCCTTTAAGAGATCTCAATATAGCACTTTTCTGCAAGCTGTCATTTTTGACTTTTAACTTTTTTCATTCTTGATTAAGCAAGCAAATATAATCTTACTCTGTTATTTCTGCTTTAAGATGAATTTGTGTTTTTGTTCATGTGCTTTAAATTTAATTTATAATTCTTTTGCTTTTTATTTCATTTGACCTCCTGAAGGGGGATTTGGTTTAACTTACTTTAACCAATTAAATACACATTTATTTGTTCTGACAACCAAAGTGTATAACGGAAAGGAAAATGGATGTCTATATATGTGTTCTGTCTCTTATTGCCTTACACTGTCAAGTCTGTGTCGCTTTCAGTGTGTTTGTGAATGACTATGACTCTTCCTGTGCTGTACATTACATCTGTACGGGAGAGCCACTGTGTAGAAGTCATGCTAATATCAAATGTGCTGCACAAATAGTCTTCTTCTTTAGAAATTAATCTGATTCTGGCATTTTGTTATCACTCTCACAATCACTAATGGTTTTGCCAGCTGCACACTTGCACAAAACACTGAGAGATTCCAATATTTTCTATTTTACGGTACATTCTGCTTTGTACTTTGCATAAGGACTGCCAAAGAGACTCACCAAGAGATTCACAGCTAAACCTCTGTGAATTAGTCACTAACCCTTTAGGCTTGTCAATGTAAAGTAGTATTATGCAAAGCTTATTATTTGCACTTCAAGATTCAAAGCCATGTAAAACTTATATCTGATGACATACAAGCTGCTAATGTATCATTTGGCTCTAACATGGAGTTCTGCATGTGTGTGTGTGTGTGTGTGTAGAATATGTTGTGCCTTTTAGAGCAAGCTTGAATCATCCAGTAAGGGGCCTTGTTGATATCTGTTGTGCCTGCCAAACAGTGTAGAGGAGTTCAGTGTTGTGCTGTCTCATTAACCTCATTTCATTTGCTGGATTATCACCCAGGTCATCTTTCCAAAAGTTGAAAATATTTTTTTTTTCTTTTTTCATTTTCACACATAAATAAGATCATAATGTGTGGGCCTTTTGTCACATTTTATATGTCTGTTCATAGGACCTGCTCTGTTGCCCATTGGGTGTTTGATGGAAATTAGAAGAGTCGCCGTGCCAAATGTAATCTTTGGGTAGTGTTCAGGAGTAAAGCTAATAAATGAGAAGAACAGTTTCTTTAAGTACTGCTTGTGTCCTGTGTGTTTTCTAATTTCTACAGTATTTCTATAAAAAAAAAACAAAAAACATGATATTTGACAGTATAAAGCCTTGCTTACCTGCATAGCTAAGACCTGCTGCTAAGACACCATGCTGGATGAGTAAAGCAAAACTCCACTGGGCTGTTTTAAAGTCTTTGATTATGCACTTTTAAATAAAGTGTGTTTAAATGAACTGAAAGGTGTCTCATAAACAACACAAAGAACGTTTTCAGACACTTCTCAGTTTTGCTTCATCTAAAATGTATTCAGTCAGGACATCGCTGTATTGTGATGATCCAAAATACATATTTTGCCAATGGTTACACCCCTACAGGCCTTTCTGCTTACATCATTAAAAGAGCCCTCCTGGTCTCAGCTGCTCCATCCTACACTTCACAGGCACAGGAGGCCCAGTGAGGGGGACTCGAGTGAATAATGAAGTGATCGTCCTTCCTTTCAAACCCTCAAACTCCCAGTGGTGTAGGTAGGGCTTTCCCTAGGAGCCCCTCAAAGAGCTCCAGAGTATTTATGTGCTAATGTGCCATTTTCCCTTCTTCAAGTCCAGCAACAAACACCAGCCAGCCATGAGGTCAGTGCTTACAGAACAAAAGTTAAATCTGAATGTCAAGTCTCTGTTTCCTGAATTCAAAAGTCATCTATTTTATCCTGGTTTCTTTTTTCTTTTTTTTCTTTTTTTTTTTTACCTTTTTTGCACACTTTCATGGACTTCACCAGCAGTACTCAGAGTCCTCAACCCTATACAAACAAATAACTGATATGTGAAACTGTCATGTCGGTTTTATTAAAAAAAAAAAAAATAATTATGTTGTCTTTTATAACACAACAAAAAAACAATAACGTGCATCTATTGCCATGGCAACGGTGTGTGTATTTTTTTTGTTGATAAAAACTATGTAGATGCAGATAAATAACACAATGGTAACAGTTGCCATAACAGCAGCATATGACAATGAACTGTAATATGCAGTGTATGAAATGAGAGTAAATTAATATAACGGGCTATGACATTTTCACAGCTTAGAGAAAGTGAAATATGAGAGTAACATGAGCACAAAAGCAGTTGAGAGTTTTCGCCAATGACTGACATTCTCTGAACCAATCAAATTTAGTTCTAGAAACTCACCCACGTATTCCATCCAATCACATGAGAGTGAACGTTTGGCCAGTAATTTAGGCGCCTCCCACTTGAATTCAAATTTTGAGCTGCGGCATCTTGGAAAGAAGCATAACTGGGTAAATCAAGGAGTAATGTTAAGGGATAAGTGATTTTAAAAAAATGTGTTTGTATATCTTGCTTTAGACGTATGTAGGTCCAGGTTCAATGTTATAGTAGTTTTCAGTTTTCAGCTTGCCAGCTAATATTACAGCTAAGCTAGCTAACGTTAGAGCTGGATGTGTCAGTTGAAAGTGAAAGTGAAAGCGACAACCCTTGTCATTGCGAGGTCACGGCACAGCACACATGAACCACAACGAAATTGGACCTTTGCATTTAACCCATACACACACGTGCAGCAGTGGGCAGCTATTGAAAGCGCCCGGGGAGCAGTGATGGGGACGGTACCTTGCTCAAGGGTACCTCAGGGCAACCCACATGGGTGGGAATCGAACCCACAATCTTCCGATGCGGGGCCAACTCCCTAACCAAGAGGTTAGCTTCCCTAAAACTAGATGGAAAAAATGCTTTTCAGTAAAGTTAATTCCAAGTTATAGAGTCCTGATAACAGGATCAGAAGGTCGTGGGTTCGAATCCTAGACCAGCAGGTTACCCTGAGGTACACTTGAGCAAGGTACCGTCCCCAACACTGCTCCCAGGGTGCTTTCAATATCTGCCCACTACTGCACGTGTGTGAGTGTATGGGTAAAATGCAGAGCGAAGCACAGCATAGCACAGCCCAGCACAGCTTCGCTTCCCAATGACAAGAATAATCACTTTCACATATCTAACAAATGGAGACGGGTACGCAGGTTGGGGTGGTGGTGGTCTAGTGGTAGGATAATTGCCTAAGGGTCTATGGATCAAGAGGTCACAGGTTTGAGTCCTACCTCTAGCACTACCACCATTGGGTTCCTGAGCAAGAACCTTAACCCTGTGTTGTACCAGGGAGCTGTCCCTGTAATCAGGAATCGGAAGTCGCTCTGGATAAGAGCGTCTGCTAAATGCTGCAAATGTAAGTTGGAGCTAGTAAAGCATCACTGTAAGCAGTCCTGAATAACATCACATTCTGCGCAGGTCAAGTTTTATTAGGTGGTCTGCATGCTTTACCTATTCCTTTTTGCATGAGAGCACATTGCAGTTTCAAGAATCTGGCAACCAGGGATGCACAATATGAACAAAAAATTAATATTGCAATTGTAATGCCATTTAATATGTTAAAGGGCCAAAATAATCAATTACATGAAATTGAAAGTGTTTGACATGTGTAGATGTTTTGCAATAGGTAATAGGGGAAGCAGTGGTCTAGTGGTTAGGGAGTTGGCCCCAGGATCAGCAAGTTGTGGCTTTGAATCCCAGACCAGTAAGTTGCCTTGATGTACCAAGATAACATCCCCATCACTGCTTCCCGGGCTCTTTCAAATGCTGTCCCCTGCTGCACAGTGTGTATGTGTGAAATGCTGTGTGCTTTGCTGTGTTTCACAATGACAAAAAAATAGTCACTTTTTTCATCCCCCAACCAAACAGCCCCAAAGTAAAAAAAGTAAGCTGCAAACATTTTCAGATGTAATAATTTTAGTGATGAATCTTGGCCAGAATAATTTTTAGTGAAAGTGAAAGTTTGCTATTGTGAGCACACTGTGCTACATTCACCACAATGAAATACTTTTCTGCATTTAATCCATACACACTCCGCGCAGCAGTGGGCAGCCCGGGGAGCAGTGATGGGAGCAGTCAAGGGCTCAAGGGTACCGTTGTGGTCTGGGCCTCAAACCCTCCGCCTTCCTATTACGAGGACTAATTTTGTATTAAATTACACAAAATTATTTTTATTTTGTTGGATTATATGGATTGCATGAACTTATTACCTTGATTCACCATGCTGTCAACCTAGAATATCCATAAACCTTTATTGCTGCTTTGCACCCCAGTGTGTTTGTAGCACTTACTCGTGTCATTCTAAACATTTTTGGGGGTGTAACCAAGTTCTCTATGTTTTGTAAGGGCATGTCCTTGCATTATATGTGGTAGTACAGTTTGCACAGGAATGTTTTGCTTGATTAAAAATAAGACAACATATGCCATGCTCATTTTCCCCAAAAAATGTGGTTTCTTTGGAATTTGCTGACTGTTCAGTACTACCTCCAGTTGTTCTGTGTGACTTAGCTCTTCAGGGCATTTTACATTCCTCCTGCTGTTTCTTGTTCACCTTTGCTGTGCAGTCTAATTAGTCACATGCTGAATGTTACTTTATAGGATGGCGCAACCAGACTTCATATGGGAGCAATCTAAGACTCTCCAGCCTAAGGTACACTGCCCATTGTCTCAGGTTGCATTGGTGTGTTATATTTGGCACCTAAAGTGTAGCTGGTCAGACTTAAGGACCCTTCAAAGCTCAACCTGTGTAGGCGTAGTGAGGTATAAAATGGGTCTCACAGAGGAACCCAGGAGCCAGTTAAATTAAATTCAGGTTGTGACCTTCCTGTGAATGCCAGACCAAAAGTCCACTGGGATGCAGTTGATACTAAATATTGCCTAAAATTTTAAGCTATAGGCAGCTGTGCGAGACAGACTGCCCTGTTAGATATTTAAGATGGAGAAAGCACTCTTGCTGTTGCTATGTAAGAAAGCAAACGTTTCTGTTTTGTTAGTAGTAGCTTAATGTTTAACCCTGTGTTAAGGTAACTGCTATGGTGCATTTTAATACCACATGATATAAACGTTTTGTTAAGCCTACATATTACAGTTTCCAGCCTTTGAGCAGCTGTTGATGCAGTTGGAAAAACATGATGTGTAATATCTCTGCCCTCCACAGAAGCAGGGATTTAATTGTCTTAAGTCCTAGGGTTACATTCCACATCTCTCCAACTGGATTACATTGTAGGTCACCTTTGAAAAGAGCATCTACTAGATGTTAATACTTACAATTACAGTAGTTGCAAAAGATACCATAATAAAGGTATCATAATATACCTCTTTGAGTACATTTGGATATCCTCAGTTTTTCTGCACCAACAAAAACATGTATTTTTGATTATAAAGATGTAATTGTAATTAATCCTGTTCGATTGAGTTTGGTGCCGTTTAGAATTTGTATTCATTACTGTTAGAACTTATTAACTTGGATTCTCCACCCGTGCTATGGTTGTTGCTAACAGATGCCCCACATGAGCATATTCATCCCCACATTTTATACAAAAAAAGCAATGCATTTCAGTGTATTATATTGTATTCTGGACTATATATACTTATTACAATTTATTTTCATTTGGGAGGCAGGCTTATCTAGATCGCATGGCAAATGGGTCTCAATGCTTATTCTACAAAGCTTATGGGAGAATGGACATTATGTTTTTGGTGCCATCTAATGTTACTGTAAGTGACTAATGTAAGTGCAGATAATCAGCACCAACAACAGCAAACAATCAGTTGTACAGTTCACACATCAGACAAACAAATCCTGCCACAAATCATATGCATATCATATGCATAGGCACACTCTTGGGTATCAACCACAGGCGAATTCTTACAAACGCACTTACACATGTACACATATTTATCTTTTCCAGTGGCACTTCTTGATTATCAGTCACATTTCCAGAATCCATTCACTCACATTGAAACCATGCTGTGCACTGCACTGAAATGTAGCTTGTTATTAACTGTATTATCATCGAATAGTCCATTGTTCAAGTATAATCTAATTATTATCTTAGACACTCTTAAAGAGTTCAATCAAGTCTGCTGCTGTAATCAAAAATCAGTGTACTTCACATAGTCGTAAATAACCTGTGAAACTTGAACCGAGTAAGAGCAGCAGTCTTCAGGCCCTGTCTGGCCTTCTGTCCATGAACCAGACCTTTAAGAATAAGCCCATTCTTCTAGGGCATAATTGTGGGACTACTTGGGGTGGAACAGAGTGCACCGCTCCTTCATGCACAATCCCCCTCACCCATTGGCTTAGAGTAAATTGCTACCCCGGCTGGAAAACCTGTGCACATTCTTAATGGATAGTTTGTATTGTCACTGTGCAGCGGATTGTCAGATATGTGCTTGCTCTGTTCAAATAGACCTATTGGCTTCAAGAACAGGAATTTTCCATTCCACACTATGGCTGTGGAGCATGACTGATGTACTTTCTGAATTTTGTATTAGTCTGGCAATTAAAATTATAATATTGTTGTTATGTATTACCGTTGTCATAATAATAATAATAATAATGATTATTATTATTATTATTATTATTATTATTATTATCAAAAATAATATAATAATCATCATCATCATAATAGTAATAGTAATAATAATAATAATCATATGGTGATAAAATGTTACAGTCTAATAATTTGGTTTACAGTTATGGATTTTTTTTTTACTGTAATGGAATCTTTTTCAGCCAACTTCCTACACTTTCTGTCCATCTGTCCTTAATATTTAAAATAATATCCATTACATAAAAACTTACCTGCCAAAATAAAAAAAAAATTAGATTTCTTATTGTATGTGAATATCTATATGATTTTGCCAGATTTAAACACAACAACTTTGCAGAAGCCCTGTTCCCTTTTCCACTTCCTTGAGGGTAAGGAATTTCAAAATAGACAAGAATGTTTTTTTAAACCCAAACTGAACTTGTGAAACCCAAAGATGAACTCTTTACAAGATAACAACGGTTAAATATAAATATATATATTCTTTTTTACAAGACTCAATGATAAAGTATCTGTTTTAATCCTGTTTTAAGTCTTTAATCCTGGGCACACCTAAATAGATTAAACCCCAAGTTTTAGAAGATTAGCGTGGATGCTGTCAGACTGGTCTATGAGATAGCATTGTCTTGTGGAGTGGGTGAAATTAATATATCTGTCCAGCGAAACACCCTGTTATGACATCTGCCAGATAATTACCACGTGTGATTTCCACCTGGAAACAATGTTTGTATTTGTACATGTGTCTGCATGCTGGAGGGAAGTCTTTTCACAATTGCACAATATAGTTCTTTCTGCCCATCCCTCCATGTTGGAGTTATGGAGATACAGAAAGCTATTAATTCAGTGCCCAGACACACACTCAATAAGAGGTTGTGGCCCCTTACATTAATATGCATTTATTAGTCATTTGAAAGGGCTTGGCCATGGTGGTGGTGGTGTTTTTACTTAATGCACCTTTTTTATTTACATCTAAGCTGTTTCCTTGTGGTCTGAGTTAAGACACATTAAAGAACAAAGAAAGTCTTTTAAATCAGCATCTAAGATTTTGGCTTTGTTCTTACCCCTCATATCTTGCAAGCCTGAAAAATGTATTTTAATACACATTCATAATGTATATATTATTTATAATATTTCTGATTCATAGTATTTCTGAATATTTTCTGAGTATTGGAATTAAACAGCAACAAAAATCCAGCTGAATTTGAAATAAGAGTTGCTCTACTTATTTACAGACTTGGCACAGTGAGCCAAGAAGAATTAATCATGTGGTACAGAATTCAGCTCAGCAACAGTGATGGCATTTAATGGGCTTGTAGTGGTTATAGCTTGGAGGAATATTTGCTTTGCCAGAGCTTATTTTATTGACAGAGTCTTTGTTTTGTTTGTTTGTTTGTTTGTTGTTTTTTGTTTGTTTTTTGTGCTGCATTCTCTCCATGTATCTGCCTGATACAGGTTAGTTATAGAGTTGTTGGTTAGAGTCCCATTACTCTTTATTATTATTTACACAATTATGTTAATCAGGATGCTACTGGTGATGCTGAAAGCTGAGTGATTGGAACCCTTCTTCTAGGCACCTTATCTAATTTTGCAACTTGTTGCAGTAAAAATTTCTTTAATCTGCAAGGTGATTCCCTATAAAACAGTATCATGGTAGCTTATACTTTTTGTACAGTGCTGTATTTCTAAGATGTAGTTGTATAGTAGAAAAAAAAGCATCCTTAAAGTTAGCATACATTAATGTCCATATATTACATTGTTTTTGGAGCAAGACTGAATTTTTATGCATCTTTTTGTTAATGCTTTGTTAATGATATAGACGCTTCAGATATGAAGTGTTTTGATTTTATCTTAAAATGCTTGGTGTTTGTGTTTTTCTCACAGGTTTACTTAAGAGCAAGCTGATTTGAATGATACGCAGTCTGCTTTCTGCATATCAGGTAAGTTGTTTTGGAATTTAAATTAAATGTATAGATAGATATGTCTACACTGTCGTTTTGCCAAAATTAGGCACAACACAAGCAGAGCAAAAGTACTACTTAGTTTTCCACACAGTGTTAGTAAAGCAGATTCATTGATTATTCAGGCGCACTGAAGTACTGAACACTTAACTTGCCCTCTTAAAGAGCTTTAATATTCATAGAAATGAATGATCTATCTGGCTGTCATTGATTGACTCTCCCCAAGGAGGCCTCTCATTGTGTATGCCGTCAGGGCCAGTGTACCAGGGTTAAAGGGGCCTCATGCTTTGGGGACTGAATGATTTTCACTGTAACAGAGATTTATTCAATGCTTGTGCCTCCCTGTATGAAATGCTTTTAGCTGATGGAGGACAGTCTGTAGTCACAGATAGCTTTTCATTTTGGACTGGCGCATGACATTTTGGGACATTTTGGTCAGACAGGTAGTTTGTTTTCTGTGAGCCATAGCTTGTAATCCATTATTTAAACAGCAATTGGAAGGGCTAACACTTTTATAATCATCAGTGTCATAGAGTTTTAAAACTTCACTGCTATGAAAAGTAGTAGTGGCAGTATTAAAGAATCAAAACTTAAAGGTTTATTCATACGTTGGTTTCAAGGTTCATTATTAGGGTCAATGTTATCATGAGGCACTTTGAAATATGTGTGAAAATTGCGATCATGCTTTTGTTCTTGTTACAATTGCATTGACCTGTGATGTATGCAGTTTAAGATTGATCCCATGATTCAGCGTATCCCCTTTGTGTGTAGCTTTGCATGTGGTACTGCAAGTTCTCTCTCGGTTAATTTTACTGCAAGAGATGAATGATAAAATAAATTGGAAGTTGGAAGATGCTTGGAAGCCTTAAATTACCATTTCTTATATTCTGTTATTATATTATTGAAGGATCATATATAGTATTGACATTGATGGCATGTAGTTTATACAGTTTGTAATCTAGTTTAAATGATTTTTAAAGAACCTAATCAATAATGTCAGACACTATTAATCTTTAGTCTTAATTGTCTTAAAGTCTTGACTGTTCTTCACATTTAAAGCTTTCATGGCCTCGCTCCTCCTTGTCTCTCAGAAATACTCCAGCCACCACTCCATCCCCAACCTCAGATCTTCTTCTTCTAACCTGTTGTTTGTCCCTAAATTCAGACTGTTCACTATGGGCTCCAGGTCTTTTAGGGTTGCAGCCCCAAAGCAGTGGAACTCTCTTCCTCAGACCGGTCAAGAAATAATTTATTTTTTCGCTTCCCAATTGTAAAACGCAGTCAAAGGTATTATATAAATAAAACTTGTTGTTTTAATTTATATATATATATATATATATATATA
>CM029391.1:10628363-10847851 GCA_017165825.1 Hepsetus odoe | reverse complement strand
ACAAAGTCAGGGATTTTGTAGGATTATAGTCGGTGTATGATCAACCAATTTTACCAAACAGGTGCTGATGATCATCAATGTCACACGGAGGTTGAAACACAGTCATGTCTGTCATTTTATATATATATATATATATATATATATATATATATATATATATATATATAAAATGACAGACATGACTGTGTTTCAACCTCCGTGTGACATTGATGATCATCAGCACCTGTTTGGTAAAATTGGTTGATCATACACCGACTATAATCCTACAAAATCCCTGACTTCGTACAAGTGTACCTAGAAGAACTGATGCTGGTTTGAAGGCAAAAGGTAGTAACACCAAATATTGATTTGATTTAGATGTATATATATATATATATACTGTAATATATTTAAAACAAACATACTTTACCTGCTAATTTCCCCAGAGAATTTTTTACAAGATGCCTACATTTTTTCTGCTCCCAGCTTTCTGCAGTAAATGCCATACAGGTAACTGACCTGTTTGTACTGCATAAGCATATAAACATTGTCACCTGATGATTAAACCTACCAAAATGGCAATTTAGCAGTGACCATTTTGCTGCAATTGAATTTTTCAAATTCAGCTGTGTGACTAGTTTAATTCTGGGTGTGTTTATGCAAACTTTAAATTAAATGTTCCTATAATCTTCAAACACTCACCTATGAAGTAAAGGTTTGTAATTGTAAAGCGTTGCCAGAGCACTCCCAGTGTTATTCTAATATGTTTTCAGCCTGTAACCCCCGGGGGTGACAACGCTGTCCTGTATGGCCCCTTCTGTCACAGAAATCCTGAAAAAGGTTTTCCTGTGTAGTCATGATTCTTCTTGCTCTCAGCACTCTGTGGTCATTATGCAGGGGCTGTTGTAAAGCTGGCCATAAGAAACTCTGGACTGTATAGCTGATTTGTAAATTATTCTGTAGAGAGTGTTTTCTCTGCTTCCAAGATAGCCCATAGGGATCTACACAGGAAGCCTTGCTCAGGCAATATTAAATGTTCACCAAATTTCCCTAATATAAATACCAGCTTGCTGAGAGCTCTGAATGCTCTTATGTAAAGAAAAACCAGTGCTCATACTCGTGCTGCCTCTGACCCCCCACCACCATTTATACACGCCAACTGTCAACACTGCAGCCCACCAGCTGCCAAGTAGCTCAGACAAAAGTATTGTCCAGGGTATTAAGCAGGAGAAGCAAACATTATATGATATATTTAGCTTTCCTGTGGAGAGAAATTATTTTTGAATAAGGCGTACATTTTTCAAACATTACTGTAGTTGTTGGTAAATGGTTTGAATATTTGAAATATTCTTTAAACATCTTTTGTAGTTCAAATTATTTTCTATTTTAAAATAGCCATAAATATATATGTGTCTTTGTATGAATTTTAATAGATCATAGTAGCCTACGAAGGATGTGAAAGGTACTTGGGAACATTATCTCCTTACATCATTCTTGAAGAAATGTTTTGTTCTGCAACATTCTAGCAATATTCAAGCTCTTTCCAAAAGTATGATTTTTCTCAAATTTGCTAACCATTTAAAATTTTGATAAGGTTTTAAGAAAATGAGCTTTTTCAAGATTACTTTCCAGTGTATTAGATATACCCAACTACCATCTTGTCAGGGAAAGATAAATACTAATAATATAAGCTGTCAGGGTTCACAATAAACTTTTTGTCCTATTTTTTCAATCTTAGGGTTAGACTTTTTCCCACCTTGTTATTGAAAGTTTACTGTCCATAGATTTTGTAGTGTGTTAAACAAACTGTTGCTTATTAATGTAAGGGTTGATATGAATATAAGAGCAAACAAATGAAATATCAAAGTAAAACCAAGTATGTCATTCACCACACTGATTTACCCCAAAAACAGTTAGATTGCTTGATTAGGCAAGTAGATTTTACTGCTGCTGGAAATCAGACAATTATTAAAGCTGTGACCCCTGTATATACATAATGAAAGAAAGAGATTGAAGTCCGTAGCAAGTCCCTGTCAATGACATAAAATATCTCACTCCAAGAAAATGGGAGCCGATATGCAAGAGGAGTGGCTTTAAAATATTACTTCTTTTGCTGCTTAGACTTCTCTTTAGATATTTAATGATGAGTCTAGGTGATACCTAGTGATGCCTGACACATTCTCGTAAGTCGTAACAGTGGTAATAAAAGATAGTAAATCACCTATCTTTGTTTTAAACGAGGGAGCAGGAGAGGGAATGATTAGAAAACAGCTCCCTCCAGGCCTTGTACGGGATCAGATAGGAGCCTCACGTGCTCCAACAGGCAAGTTTGGAAGAGGGGGAGGAGATCAGGGGTGATTAAGCCCCTCAGAGAGAGAGAGAGAGAGATTCGGATGCAGTTGGTTAGAGAGAGGGGGAGGAGCATTCTTAGGATGAGCTAACAGACCCAATGACATTACCAGTATGAAGCTGTGTGTTTGATTGTGAGTGAGTATATCTGTATGTGCTCTCTAAGTGTATCATCCTCTTATGCACCCAGATGGAGGTCTCTGGAGAGCAGCGTATGCTGACAGCATTTGCTCTTTTACAGTGATTTACTCTTGTGTTAAAGACTGAAAGTTCGGGATTTACTGAGTTGCTGAGGTCTGTGGCTTCAGTGGAATCCACTACGAGTAAGTCTTTTTGCTATCTCTTTTGCTATCTCTCTTGTTATCTCTTTTGCTATCTCTTTTGCTATCTCTTTTGCTATCTCTCTTGCTCTCTCTTTTGCTCTCTCTCTCTCTCGCTCTCTCTCTCCCCTTCCACCTGTTTGTGGAATTCAGCTTGTCCGCACTTACAGCCTCTAGTCATATCTCTCTGTGCCTGTGCAAGTCAATTTGATAGTCATGTAAAGTTGTATAAACTCTTTACTCAACTCTTTCTCAGCAGCCTGTTTTTTTTTTCTTTTTTACAAAATATGTTTGGTATTTTAGTAAATAATTCAGTTTTGTTGGACTAAGTCATTACATCAAAATTACGTTTCCTCCTTGTATAAAGGGTGGGCTTTATTTTTATGGTTTTGTTGGATATTAGCTACATTGTGAACTGAATAAAGCTAGGTGAAGTGCTGTAAAATATTTGTAATATCAGATATATTGATCTACATTTTCTGCTGTATTTTCTGATCTTTTAATAAAAAAAACCCACTCTAATATATTTCTTATATAGCCATGAAAATGAGAAAAAAAATGTTTACACATTTACAATTCTGTTAAGATTGCTTGTTTTTTTATCATTTTTTTTATCAAAGTTATTTTATCATTTTAACCAAAATGTTTTCACAAAAGCAAAAAACATGTTTTTTCTCTCATGAATTGTCTCATAGCACTATGACCACAGAACATATCATATTGGAAACTGGTGTATTGTAACATCCCTAGTTTGGTTTTTAGTAAACCAGTTTTTTCACAGTAAAGTGTTGCAGTATGTTATGCTGGTCATGAATTAAAACAGTTTTCATGCTGTTATTATGCTGATGGATTTGAATATTCTGTAAATGTGTTGTGGTGGTACAGATAGGAACTCCGTACACAGAAGTCTTATTTGAAATATTGCTGCAGAAATTATGTATTGTATGAAGTTCACACACGAGGTGAACATGCCCAGGGTGAGCTGAAAATCAAGGACCACCAAACAAAAAAAGTGCCTGCTGGTTAACCAGAGAAAGAAAGAAACAGAAACAATAGATGGCAAAATGGTAAGAAGCTTAAATTAATAACATCTGCTTATTTGACAGTGTGCTAGAGTGGATCATTGCTCTTACAGGACTCATCTGGCCTAGACTTTCCCTCTTATTCAGTCCTCGTTTGGCTCAGCTGTACTGAAAACGACCCCGAAATTCTACAACATCTCACAATGTAATCACAGCCCACAGTTACTTCTACCTGCCTGCTTAAAGCTATATTGCTGTTTTGTAAATAAGTGCTGGACACTGTTTTTTTCAGTGTTTTTTTTTTTTAATGTGAGACATGGGAGCTCTGTATGCTTGTGTCTTTTTGTATATTTATAGTACAGAAATGTCCCCCCCAAAAAAAACCCCATAACTGTATTTTTAGATTAACAAAATAGAGCTCATTTGGTCATTTGAGTCAATTTTGTTTTAAAATTTTGAAATTAAGCCTATCCCCAGTGAGATAACAGAAACTGTAATTAACTTAATTTATACAGCTTTTAAGAAATTTATTTTCTAAATTGTTTTAGACAATATTCCCACACATTAACATAACTGACATTTTGGAAATATTAAGTGATGTGGTGTCCTTTTTTAATGCCATGTTTAACTTAAAATAGGTGAACTAGTGGAATGCAGCTGTTAAGTTAAGCTGTTGAAGGTGTTAAATACTGCAGGCTGATATTTAGCCTATAAAAAAGCAACATGTTTTGATGTACATTTAACAAATCCTTAGACCCATCAAACAAAATTGCTTCAGCTCACAAGAAAAAAATACTGCCTCAGATCTCATTCTAAATGTCTACAGGTACATTGGCTTTATATACTTCCATTCTCTTGTTACTTTTTATACTTCATTGCAGACTCCATAAAGGAGAAATTTTTACATGAACATGAGTGTTGGGAATCTTGCCCAACGACTGCTATGCTTGCCCATAAGTGGACAGCAGTCTACTATGTCAATGCCAGTAGAATCTCCCACAGTGCTAACAATCCTAACATTGTAATGAAGAAACCCACCCTCGCATGATCAGTATTTCTATCTCTTTTTCTGTGTTTGTCTTTCCTTTTCCTTTCTTTTTAGCTGACCAGATACTCAAAAAGACAAGAATTGGCATAAGAAACAAAGACAAGACAGATACAGGATATTGCAGCTCATCCATATAGAACGATAGATTGAAATCTAAGTCAATTCTGGGTGCATAGTTTAATTTCCTCTTTAGGAACTCCTGCCTGCCATCTATCACCTCCTCATTCTCCCCCTTCTTTTCACCAGGGCCTTTACTTGTCATTTTGGGGGAACTGGAGTGCTGGCAGTGGATACATGGGCTGTTTCCAATGTTAGTGTATTAGTGTATAAACCGTTATGTATTTCTCAAAGGTTATGCCCTTAATTTTTCTGTCCAAACACATGGCATATGCCTCTGAACCTCCTTTCCCTGTCTCTCTTCCTTTTATGCTCTGTTGAGTTGAGTTGGAATTAGACAAACAGGGCAGTGTTTTCTCTCATGATCTTATCTAGTGAGTTCTCATCAAGATTATGTAACAGACTGGCTCTAAACAAGTCCTCTTGCTCTTCACTGTAACAGACCAATACAATTTAAAGAGGAGCAGCTTCCCTGCTGAAGACTGACCAGATCTGGATTCAACAAAGAAAAAAAACACCACAAAATGCATGCTGTATAATATTCATCCAGATCAATTTATGATATAATAGACACTACAAAAGAACATTCTTTAGGCATATAAAATCCACATGTTTTTCTCATTATGTTATTGTATTAGAGATCATTTAATCTGTTGTAGGTATGTTTTTCTTGTTTCATTTTTTTGCATTAATTAATTCTTACTGCTAGTATCTCAAGAATGTACATATTTCTGCAGTTATAAATTCTGCGAAGAAAAATTTAAATTATCGTTTGATTTGAGCATTTGGGCTTTCTGTAATAAAGTTATTATTTTTATTATTAATGGATAGTATGGACAAACAAATCATACTGATGGCACAGATATAGATCACATACAGAACCGCTCAGATGTCTCAGATCTTACTTATTGCAGAATGACCTTCATGAGAAAACATATAGTTTGGGGTCAAGCTTAAATTGAACATAATAAATATTTATCACTTAAAGGTGAAAGTTCATCAAGTAAGTCAAGTCAAGTAGGATTTTATTGTCATTTCAGCCATATACACAGTACACAGTGAAACGAAATAACGTTCCTCCAGGACCCTGGTGCTACACACAAGACAAGACACAACACAAGACACAAGACAACATAAGACACAACACGGGGCAACAAGTGCGGACAAGACAGACAAGACAGACAACAACAGACGGCACGACAGACAGTACATTCATCCGTGGAAGGCTGCAGTGTTTTGGAACAAAGCAGCCCAGGCACATTATGGTGTAGCAGTGTGGTGGAGCGGTGTTACTGTAAAACTTAAAGTTACTTAAAGTGCAAGAGTGCAACACGAGATAAATAAATAAATACAGAATGAAAAGTGGAGGAAGTGGTGGGTTTAAGAGTTTTGTATTATTGGTGGGTTTTTAAGAGTCCATGATATTGGTGGTTCCAGAGTTCAACAGTCTGATGGCCAGGGGGAAGAAACTATTTCCCATCCTGGAAGTGGAGGCCCGTATGCTGCGGAACCTTTTCCCGGATGGCAGGAGGGAGAAGAGAGTGTGGGAAGGGTGGGAGGGATCATCCACAATGCTGGTTGCTTTGCGGATGCAGCGAGCGGTGAAAATGTCTTGTACAGAGGGCAGAGAGACCCCGATGATCTTCTCAGCTGTTCTCACTACCCGTTGTAGGGACTTGCGGTCTAAGACGTTGCAATTCCCGTACCAGGCAGTAATGCAGCCGCTCAGGATGCTCTCGATGGTTCCTCTGTAGAAGATGGTGAGGATGGAAGGTGGGAGATGGGCTTTCCTCAGTCTGCGCAGGAAGTAGAGGCGCTGCTGGGCTTTCTTTGTGATGGAGCTGGTGTTGAGGGACCATGTGAGGTTGTCGGTGATGTGAACACCAAGAAACTTGGTGCTCTGGACCAACTCCACAGGTGAGGTGTTGATGATAAGTGGAGTGTGGTCACGACGTGATCTCCTGAAGTCAACAACCATCTCTTTAGTCTTGTCGACGTTCAGAGACAGGTTGTTGGTTCTGCACCAGTCCGTCAGCTCTTGTATCTCCTCTCTGTAAGCTGCCTCGTCTCCACCGCTGATCAGACCCACCACGGTTGTATCATCAGCGAATTTGATGATGTGGTTCGAGCTGTGCTTGGCTGCACAGTCGTGGGTCATCAGTGTGAACAGCAGTGGGCTGAGCACACAGCCCTGGGGGGCTCCTGTGCTCAGTGTGATGGTGTTGGAGGTGCTGCTACTGATCCTGACTGACTGGGGTCTCCCAGTCAGGAAGTCCAGGATCCAGTTACAGAGGGAGGTGTTCAGGCCAAGCAGCCTCAGCTTCTCACTCAGGTGCTGAGGGATGATGGTGTTGAATGCTGAACTGTAGTCGATGAACAGCATTCTGACGTAACTGTCCTTTCTGTCAAGATGAGAAAGGGCCAGATGGAGGGTGGTGGAGATTGCATCGTCCGTTGAACGGTTGGGACGATACGCAAACTGCAGGGGGTCTAGTGAGGAGGGGATCTGGGACTTGATGTGCCTCATGACCAGCTTCTCGAAGCACTTCATGATGATGGGTGTGAGTGCGACGGGACGATAGTCGTTGAGGCAGGAGATGGATGGTTTCTTAGGCACTGGAATGATGCTGGTGGTCTTGAAGCACCTTGGAACAACAGTGGTGCTCAGAGAGGTGTTAAAGATGTCAGTGAGAACAACTGCCAGCTGTTCTGCACATCCTCTGAGCACTCGACCTTGAATATTGTCTGGACCGGCAGCTTTTCGTGGGTTGACTCTGAGAAGAGATCTTCTCACCTCGGCTGTGGTCAGACGGAGAATCTGGTCGTTCGGAGGAGGGGTGGTCTTCCTCATTCTCGTGTCGTTCGCTGCATCAAACCGTGCGTAGAAGTGGTTCAGCGCATCTGGGAGGGAGGGGTCACCGTCACAGGCAGGTGGAGATGTCCTGTAGTTGGTGAGGGCCTGGATGCCCTGCCACATGCGCCGTGTGTCACCAGTGTTCTTGAAGTGGCCATGGATTCTCTCTGCGTGAGCTCGCTTCGCTGCTCTGATGGCCCGAGACAGGTTTGCCCTCGCTTTTCTTAGGGCGGCCTCGTCCCCTGACTTGAAGGCCTTGTCCCGGGTTCTTAGGAGTCTGCGCAGCTCCGCAGTCATCCATGGCTTTTGGTTGGGTCGTGTTATGATGAACTTGGAGGCAGTAACATCCTCAATGCACTTGCTGATGTAGCCAGTCACTGAAGCTGTGTACTCCTCCAGGTTGATGGAGTCACCGTAGGTTGCAGCCTCCCTAAACATGTCCCAGTCGGTGCGTTCGAAGCAGTCCTGAAGAGCAGAGATGGCTCCTGTGGGCCAGGTCTTTACTTGCTTCAGGGTGGGTCTCACGCGCCTGACGATGGGTCTGTACGCTGGGATCAGCAGCACAGAGATGTGGTCTGAGTGTCCGAGGTGGGGGCGGGGCTCCGCTCTGTACGCGCCGGCCAGGTTTGTGTAAACACAGTCCAGCGTGTTTTCCCCCCTCGTCGCAAAGTTCACATGTTGATGGAATTTAGGGAGAACTGACCTGAGATTTGCATGGTTGAAATCTCCGGCAACAATAAATAATCCGTCTGGGTGATAGTTTTGGAGTCCGCTGATAATTCCATAAAGTTCAGTCAGCGCGCTGTTAGCACTAGCACTGGGTGGGATGTATACCGCCGAAATAAACACTGTAGAGAACTCCCTGGGCAAATAAAACGGTCTGCACCTGACTGTTATCACCTCCAGCAGTGTTGAGCAGTGTACTGAGACCAGCACAGCGTTTGTACACCATTGTGTGTTTACGTAAACACACAGCCCCCCTCCGCGGGTCTTTCCGGACAGAGCGGAGTTTCTGTCCGCACGAAACGCGGAGAGTCCGGCGAGCTGGATGGCGGTGTCCGGAACGCTGTCGCTGAGCCATGTCTCCGTAAAAACAAAAACACAGCAGTCTCTGTACTCACGCTGGGTGTTCAGCTGGAGTCGTATACAGTCCAGTTTATTATCCAGGGAGCGGACATTGGCGAGGAGGACGGACGGGATAGCCGGTCGGCTAGCGTTAGCCTTGAGCTGAGCCCGGACCCCAGCACGCTTGCCGCGTTTCTGTTTCCTCTCACACCGCTTCCTATGTCCTCTCAGTCGGCCAGGTTCAGCAGGCGATCTCGGGGACTGAAGGCCTGGTCTTCTCAGCACGCCGAACTCCCGTAGCGTTGTTCGGAGAGTCGCTGGAAGACTGAATCCTGACTGATTCCTGAGCTCCAGCAGTGTTTGGCGGTTAAGTTTAAGAGCATTCACGGATGTGACGCTCATGTGCAAGTCTTACGGTGAAAAGTAGTCGGATGAAAGACTTTTTACAGACTTTAGCACCAAAGTTTGGACCCCGGAGCGGCCGCTGCGTGTTACCGCGCCACCATCTTGGGTTCATTCCGACCTCTGCATTTAACCCATACACACGTGCAGCAGTGGGCAGCTATTGAAAGCGCCCGGGGAGCAGTGATGGGGACGGTACCTTGCTCAAGGGTACCTCAGGGCAACCCACATGGGTGGGAATCAAACCTTGGTCTCCTTGTATGCTTGGTCTCCTGTCCATTTCAGCCTTGAAAATGTATGCAGTTTGATGTCATGGGACATTTTATCACACTTCATTCTAATGTCACCTTTTAGGTTTTCCATTGACATGCTTTATGTTTCATTGAGTTTGTGAGTAATGTGTTGATATTGTCATTTATCCATCCCAAGTGGATGCAGATGTCTTGGTTTGTCTGATTCTTATTGGTAAAGGAAATCAGATCTAAACTATGGGAACAGTCCATAGTTTTCCTCATTCACTGCTAAGAAGGTTTTTATTATTTCCTGGAAATAATGATGTGCAGATAATATTTGTTAGCAAAGTTTACAGAGTTAAACTAGAAAAACACCTATTGCCTATACACCTATCACCTATTATAGAATATATTGGGACATATTCTGTTTTTTTTGTCTGTTTTTTATAAACTTGCAATATGTATGGCATAACTGCCTGTGAGCGCAAAACTTTGGCCTGCTTTTGTGACAAACTTAATACTTTTTATTACTTGGATAAATTTACTGGTGGTTGTCTAGTGGTAGGGTACTTGCCTACAAACCAAGAAGTTTGTGGGGTGGGGTTCAAATCCCACCTCCAGCACCCACCTCTACCACCGTTGGGTTCCTGAGCAAAACCCCGACCCCAAGTTGGTCCAGGAATTGTAAGTCGCTCTGGATAAGAGCGTCTGCTAAATGCTGTAAATGTAAATTTAAAAAGTATACCTTAAAAAGTATACCTAAATGCAGGTAAACAATCTTAAATGATTAGTTAGTTGTTAGTTGAAGCTGTTGGTTTAACTTTCCTATTGGTCTCATACAGTAAGAATCTTTATTTGAACGATTATTTTTTCTCTGTAGAGTAGCATTTTCAAGGCTTCAGTTTAAAAAAAAGCATTGTTAAACATACAGTGAATCAGATATCCTAACTCATTGCTTTCATACTGTGACAAACTCACAACCTTTCGATCCTGGGGCTTTGTCCCTAACCGCGGCCACCGCTGCCCCAGTATAATTGTGCCCAGAATTATTTTGCATCGGAAGTGACAACCCTGTTTCACAGATATAGACTAGCCTTTGTGAAATAAAGAGACAAAAATTAGTTCTTTCAACAGATAAAAAGAAGAGAAGAATCTCTGTGATGATTTTCTTCTTGTGAACTCAGTTGGGGCTGGGTGAACTTGTTGTCTCCCAAAGATTATGCAACACTGTTTTCTGTATTCACAGACAGCTCACATGCATGCTATTTCTCTGTTTTTCACTTTTTGACTCACTCACCAATTCTTCCCTGTGTCTTTCTCTCTTTAGCTCTGTTCTCAGTCTGCCCTCTTTTTATATCCTGTTTTGATATTTTTTTTTATTTTTTATTTATATATTCCCATATTCCTTCAAGAGTCTACAGCAAGTGGAGGTGCATCTCATCCTGATCTTATATGGCTTGTTTATGAGTATTGCGCACAGCAGCAAGTTCACATAAGCTTGTTTCACTGTTTATTAGTGGGGAGAATCCATTTTTATTTGTGTTTGTCTTATACAATACAAGCAGTCTTTTTAGCATTGACAAAGCAGTTTGATAGAAGCTGCTACTGGCTGCAACATACTTGCTCTCCACCACCACATACATGTCTGTACACAGCAGCTATGCAAGCAGCATTGTTCACAGTCTCTGTATAACTTTAAGTCCATCATGTGGGTTAAAAGAAATATCTGCTAGGGGCAAGTCAGAGGCAAAACATCACTTAATAACACGCAAATGTCTTCTTTAATTTTTATTACATTTATTTTTTTTCACAAATAATAACATTAGAACAGATGAAGGGACCACACCGCTGTTTATCATGGCTGTAATCATATAACCGACCAAAACAGACACTTAAAGTAGGATTTTTTGAATCTCTGCTGATACTTCTACTGCAATGTTGGTATACCAGTTTGTGTGTGCATTATGCTAATTTTACAGGACATGCACAGTCAGTGCTTCAAACGAATACAGTATACATGCAGAAGCGTCTGACAAACCTGTATTCACAGGTAGCAGCAAGTGTATTGCTGTCCTATGACCAGTCTGTGAGATATGGAGAGTGGGCTGTGACAACATGATTACATTTAGCCATTATTTTTAGAGCTAAGCTGTATGAGTAATACAAATTGAATATAAAAAAATTATAAACAACATGGAATTTGTCTAGAAGTAGCTCAACAGAACAGAAAGCAGGTATTTGTCTTGTGGGCGACAAAGGGTTCATTTGAAAGCTCATAGTTTGGGCAATTGGAGACTGTACAGAGATACTTGTGATCTTGCTTTTACTTGGCTTTCGAATGGCAGGAAATCATCTGAAACATTATTTTCTTAGGAAGGAAAAGAAGTGTTGACTTCCTTTTATCCTGAGTAGAATGATTGGCAGCCCCTTGTAGTGTCTGTTCAAAAGCCGCACAATAACAACACCCATGCCAGACAGCATTCCACCCAGCCTGAATACAGACAATATTTCTGTTGTTCTTTGTCATTCATGCAGCTCAGCAAGATTGTCTAGAGAGTTTGCTTCTTGACATGTCTAGATCATCATTATCAAAAGTGACCAAATATTCCACTTCTGTCATACTTTCCTGCCAGAAAGCTTTGTGGAGCCACTTTTTGTCATTGTTAGGCATATGTAGTGTCTCTTTATTCAGCTTGTGGAGCTATTTTTAATTTTACTGGTCTGATGTCATTGAGGTTCCTTTTGGTTCTAAGACTTATTTTTACTGTAAAGTAAATATATATGTCTTTGAAACGATTTGATCTAATCCCCTCTAAAAGAACTGGAACAGCAAGGCTGATTCTTTTGTTTTTGCTGTGCACTGAAGACTTGTGTTTTACAAGCCGAGGATGAACAAGTCATTCTTTCAAAAAGCTATTCTTGCTCTAATTTCCCTGACCCCTTGATATACAAGATCAGACAGATGGTGAAGCTTCTTAATTACGTATTTATGAAAGACGGCTGAGGGTCCAATTTTGTAGGAAGCCTGGGAATCATTTGTTAGATGTCTATCTGTTGTGAAGTGGAGGTTAAAGGTTAATGATTGAGGAGTCTTACCTGATCTGTGAATTATAAAGCCTTATGCCATGGGTTTTATTTACACACACACACACACACACACACACACTGTCAGGTATAATCCAAATCCAAATCCTAATGCTAACCTTGATGCTTACTTCTCATCCTAACACTGGGATAATTACTTGAGTTTTACTTTACATTACATGTCGCTAACTTCAACATTTCTACATTTATGGGACGTTTTTTTAAATAGTAATAAATACTTGCTGTGACATCATTGTATAGTTCAAATATGAGACTTTCCATTTATTGCTGTCTTAAATGTGTTCGTCTGCGATAAGTTTTCCTTGTGAGGCTGAAATCTAAAGAGAAAGTAAAGAATATTTATTTTTTAAACGCAGTTTGCTTGTCCCATACAAACTATTAGCAGATGAATGTGTTTATTATAGGCTTACTTTTTTACTGACCCACATATACTGCAGTACTGGCTATTGTGACTGTTGCAACAAATCCTCATTTGAAGTGTGTCTCTGTATTATATTTCTATTTTGATATGTTAAGTGTTTCTATTCTGATTACAGTTGCATACAAGTGCATTGTGGTGTGCTACTCAGGGACCACATTTCTTCAAATGTGTTTTATAGTTTTATGTATGGTAGCATGTTAATGGGATACCCCACTTTACATGCTTCAAAGATGTTTACACATATTACACTCACTAATTTGACATTCCAAAACCTTATAATAATTCTAATCCAAATCCTAATCCTAACCTTGATGCTTGATGTGAAGTGTGTTTCTGCATTTTATTTCAAGTGTTTCTGCTCAGATTACAGGTGCATGCAAGTGCAGTATGATGTGCCACATGAAAGAAAGAAATATTTCATAGCCTTCTTTAGTGAGTTACAGAGACTATGACCCTCTTATGCAGGGGGGTAATATTTGTTTCTTTGATCCAGATATGTGAAAAGTTATAGGATAACGTTTTTTTTTCTGTTGTATCTTCAGCTGATATAGAGAAAAACCTTTAATTATGATCAAGCATCTTTGTCTGTCTGTGTTTGTAACTACAGTAGCTCTGCACTCATGTGAGTGTTGGGAATATGATTATGACAGCTAATCTTCCCTTTGTGGAGCTCAGGGCAGATTGGCAGACAGAGCCTTGGTGATTGGTTGAGCTAAAGTCAATAGTTTGAATTTGAGTGCTGCCCTACGGCAGTAACGACTTAATCAGTAGGAATTCCTCTATTACAATAGGCCGAGTAAAGTTTGATTCAAGCCAGATGTGACAGGCTGTAATCACTGCCTGTTTTTTCACATGTGTAGCAAATCCTTACTACTGGAAATAGCAAAGATATTTTCAGTGTTAATTACTCTAAATGACTTTGCTTAAATGTTAACACTTTATGCAGGAATTGTTCATTTCCCTTCTAAGTTAGAAAGCTTCATTTATACAAGCTTGTGGCAATTCTCACATGCAAGGTGAAAATGAAAGTGACCATTCTCATCATTGTGAAACCAAAACAAAAGACCTCTGCATTTTACCCATACACACAAACACATGCTGCAAGGGGCAGCTATTGAAAGTGCCCAGGGAGCAGGCAGTGATGGGGACAGGACCTTGCTCAAGGGTATTTCAGGGCAACCTACTGGTCTGGGATTCAAACCCATAACCTTCTGATTTTGGGGCCAACTCCCTTACCACTAGGCCACCGCTGCGCCGATGAATTTCACATGAAGCTAATTATTAGGCAGCGGTGGCCTAGTGGTTAGAGAGTTGGCCCTGCATCGGAAGATTGGGGGTTCGATTCCCTCAAAAGTAGGTTGCCCTGAGGTACTCCGGAGCAAGGTACCGTCCCTGTCACTGCTCCCCAGGTGCTTTCAATAGCTGCCCACTGCTGCACGGTGTTTGTGTGCATGGGTTAAAAGCAGAGGTCCAATTTAGTTGTGGTTCATGGTTTGCAGTGCTGTGACCTCGCATTGACAAGGGTTGTCACTTTCACTTCACTTTTATTGGGGTAATGCACTTTTTTTTTAATGTGCATTAGCCTCACAATTCCAGTACAAAGCAAATAAGTAAACTTAAGATAACAAACTGCCTTGCCTGATTGACTGCATGACTAGATCTGGGGTGGGGGGAATATTATGTATATATATATATAATTTTTTTTAACTTTGAAATAAATTAGGAATATTTATATAAAAGTGTTTTTAACCGCTGTTCTTAAAGGCATCGTTTTAAAAACAGTGTGTTAACATACTCATGTTAACATATTCCAATGACATTATAGGCTCAGAATATGGCACAGATCATCATGCTGGGGTATTATTTGTGATATATATGGATTAATGCTTTGTGTGATTAGCCAGAGTAAATCAGCCAGGTCAGTATTTTCCTGTCAGCTTTGTGTAGTCATGTAGTAGGCTGTAATAAGGATTAGAGCTACAAGATGGTATGCACTTGAAATCTCTAAATCTGACTAAAAAAAGCATATGCTGCTCTCTGCATTGATCCAGTAAGGGACTTAATCTAACTCAATTTGGCAGTTCAAGTTGCTCTACAGCGCAGAAGATCTGTTAAGCTAATTTTTTTCCTTACTTTGACACTGCTTACAGACACAAGATCAATAGACGTTGCTTTTTTCCATATGTAATTTGATGGTCACATGCAATTAACGTTTTGGCTGTTTCAATTGACAATCAATTTCAATTGATAATATTCCCAGTTTATTTTGCCTGAAAAGTGTACAATATAAAACAGGCTTTTGAACCAACACCTTTTATTTTTTAATTTTATGTTCACCAATCAGTTAACAAAAATCATGAAAAACTATACTTTGATCTAGCTATATAAATAAGAGGTTTGAAAACTACTGTTTTATGTATTGATGCACATAAAATGCCATAAATTTCAATCTAAATTGTCAGAGGAAAAAAAAAAAACGAAACAAACTATATATATATATATATAGTGCAGTGTTTACATCTTATAATCGTTTACATTTCAGAATCTTATTAGCAAATTTACCTGGTTAAACTCATATAATAAATGGACATGACAGTAGCAACTGATAAACCAGATAAAACTACTTGTCTAATATTCAAGGTAAGGTGTGCTGTGGTATCTGGGATCAAGAAATTAGCTCATTATGCAGCTAAACGAAGTTATTAATATTGTTTCCATTAAGGTTATGCACTTGGGCTGTAACCATGTTTGTTGTGTTATGTGTCAAAGTAACACCCACATGCTTCCAAATGTCATCTCCTCTTAAGGTAAGCGATTTACATGCACCTGGACGTCCACATAATGTTAAAGAAACACAATTTATCAGATCAGATCACCTTCTTCTATTGCTCCATGGTTCCATTCTGATGCTGTTCTTTGTTGACTTTCTCAGAGTGGACCATTAATTGCTTTCTTTGTTTTTGCAAATGAGACCCATTGATGATTACGTCCTGCACTGCAGCCCAGCTATTAATGGCCGTTCTGTTATCTTTTCAAACTTACTTTTTCTGTACCCACTGAATTCTTCTCCTTCTGGGTTAGGGTTCTTCTCTGGTACAAATTGCCCAGTTTAGAGTCTATAAACCTGAGAACAGTGGAAACAGATAGAGATGTGTGTACAGTATCCACTTACTTACGTGTTGTCAGCTCCGGCAGTATTATAGTGATATGAAGTCAGATGGCCACAAGCATGTTATACCGTAAATTAAAATGGAGCAGGTTAGGCAAGTCTGTGTTTGCTTAAGGTAAGATAATATTGGTCATAAATTCACAGGTAACCCAGATGTGTCAAACCTCAGATATACTTAACATGATTTTTTGACTCTGAGGTTTCTCAGCAAGTTATGATAACTCCATTGGATCTACAGTATGCACCAGTTTTCTTTGCTGAGGAATTGATTTTGTTGTAACCTGGCAGTTGTTGAGAGCATGGTGACCAATGGTAAGCCATAATGGGAAGTGGATGGGGTCTCTGCATGTGGCCTTGTGGGCTCGCTTTGTCTTTCTGTCATTTATAGCAATGACAGTACTGTCTGTCCTGTATATTAGTTTAAAAGCCAAGAGTTATTGCCTCAAATTAAAAGGTTTTCTCTGTCAACAGCTCAGGAATGTCCATCACTGTGCTTTAAGAGTGAGAAAGATCATGGGAACTGTCACAGATATATGATCATAGTTGCCTGACAGCAAACGGAAGCACCCCATACTCATCATTCCTCCATCATGTCTGCACAGGTTTTGTCTGCTTCTTTGTGTTGATCAGTGCATAATTCAAGCTTTATACTTATGTTAAATAAAGCCCATGTTTTGCATCTTGTCCAATCTTTGTAAACACTGCATGGACAGTTTAAATAAAAAAAAAAATTATTGTACTTTGTAAATGTAGTTTCAAAAGACACTATTCACTTCCTAGTATATAAGAACCATATCAGCATCAGAATTAGGTTTATTGGTCAAATGTGTTCTATACACAAGGAATTTTGGTTCGTTTGTTGGTGACTCCCTTGTCCAACCAACAGTGTTCGCAAAATATACTATAAACACACAATACACAGATAGAAACATTATGTCATAATCTGCATGGAACACATTTTACAATTTTAGGAAGGTTATGGACTAGGCCCCAGGATCGGAAGGTCATACACACAAACACATGCTGCAGGGGCAGCTATTGAAAGTCAAGTCAAGTCAAGTCAGTAGGATTTTATTGTCATTTCAGCCATATACACAGTACACAGTGAAACGAAATAACGTTCCTCCAGGACCCTGGTGCTATACATATGACAACAAGCAAAGCAGCGTTATCAGTACAGTAAAGTGCGATGTGCAATAAAGTAAAAAAAATAATAAATAGTTGATATATGGATGGAAGAGTAATAATTGTGAGGATATTGTCAGTTTAAAAGTCTGATGGCCAGGGGGAAAAAGCTATTTCCCATCCTGGTAGTGGAGGCCCGTATGCTGCGAAACCTTCTTCCAGATGGCATGAGGATGCGGATGCAGTGAGTGGTGAAAATGTCCTGTACAGAGGGCAGAGAGACACCGATGATCTTCTCAGCTGTTCTCACTACCCGTTGTAGGGACTTGCGGTCTAAGACATTGCAGTTCCCGTACCAGGCAGTAAGGCAGCTGCTCAGGATGCTCTCAATGGTTCCTCTGTAAAAGATGGTGAGAATGGAAGGTAGGAGATGGGCTTTCCTCAGTCTGCGCAGGAAGTAGAGGCGCTGCTGGGCTTTCTTAGTGATGGAGTTGGTGTTGAGGGTCCACGTGAGGTTGTCGGTTATGTGAACACCGAGAAACTTGGTGCTCTGGACCATCTCCACAGGTGAGGTGTTGATGTTCAGTGGAGCGTGGTCCTGACGTGAAGTCAACAATCTCTTTAGTCTTGTCGACGTTCAGAGACAGGTTGTTGGTTCTGCACCAGTCCGTCAGCTGTTCTATCTCCTCTCTGTAGGCCGCCTCGTCACCACCGCTGATTAGACCCACCATGGTTGTGTCAACAGCAAATTTGATGATGTGGTTCGAGCTGTGCTTGGCTGCACAGTCGTGGGTCATCAGTGTGAACAGCAGTGGCCTCCTCAGGGCTGTGTGCTCAGCCCACTGAAAGTGCCCATTGAGCAGTGATGGGGACAGTGCCTTGCTCAAGGGTACCTCAGGGGAAACTACTGGTCAACTTCTTTTTTTTACTGTCAGAAATATCAAAGCACTAAGATAAAGCAAAACCCCCATATCGTTGTCAAGGACCTACAGGAAGATCAAGCTGGCACAGAAATGGAGATGCTCTGTCAAACTGTTCAGTGCTGTTGTATGCACATCATCTACACTGAAAGGTTACCAGAATAGATTTTGTATGATTTTATATGTAACTGTAATATGAAATTTAACTTCCTTAAAGTTATGGTAAAAGAAGGAAGTCTTTCAATTAAAGAACGCTGGATTGCATACAGTAACAAAAGGTCACAGTAACAAAAACAATTAGTTCACTTACTGGGATAACCCTAGTCTTGTAAAATTTAATTATTAATGTTTTGTCAATGCCAGTGAAGATAAAATCCAAGAAAAATGTTATGTATTACTTAAAGTCTGACAAAAAAAAATATTTTATTTTAAATTTGTTTGTCCAATATTTGATTCTTTTTTCTCCACTCTGCAGCTAAAAAGATGTTAAGCAACATTATCCTCATAATTCAGCTGATTGACATATTGATTGATAACACTTGGGGTAAGGGGAGAATTGTGAAAATCTGATTTGTTTCTGAATTATTTTTTGAATATCCCATACCTGTTTTGACAGCTGAATGTCTTGTTAGGCCAGGGCTATATGCATTAAGTCCTAAATAAATTATACCTACCATGGCCATGGTGTTGTGTTTGGCTCAATGGAGCCTCAGATTGCTAATGACAGTTGCCTTCACCAGACAGGCATAAATAATGCTAATTGTCATGGGAACATATGGCAGTGTTTAACCTAAAGAATCCCAGTTCATTTTGCTCCTCCTTTGTGTTCACGTGAGTGCAGAGAGGTCAGCTGTGTTTGTTTAGACCTTTTTCTTTCTGTATATTACATTAGCAAGCTGACCCATCTTGCCTTTGATCAGCTGTGCCCGCTACACCATTTAAGGCCGTCTATATAATCTAATTTAGTCGTGACCCTCGACTCTAGCTCTCCTCAGACCTGGAGCTGCTGCTTAGCTGTTATGTATCAAAGATGCATTAGTCTCTGATAGCAACTCACTGTGTCTTTATTTCATGTCTGATGACTTTACTTAATTTAGCTTTGGTGAAACACAGGAAAACCATCTGTGTTTCCAATCAGATAGGCCTTTTATCTGTGTGTGTGTTTGCGTGTGTGTGTGTGTGTGTGTGTGTGTGTGTGTGTCTGTGTTCAGTAATGGAGTTGCTCAGAACATCTTTACTAATGCACTCTTTCCTTAAAAGAGACAATTTTCCAACCTCTAACCTTTTGTGTTAAACAGGATTTCACAATCACCACACCAGTATCTTCTATTTAAGAGAAAACAAGTGTAAATTAGTTTTCCGTGGTACATGCCCTTTAAATTGCAATATGTAATTGAAATTCTGTATGTGTTTTGATGAATCAAGTGATGCAATATAAGTGAATTAGTTTGGTCAAAATATTGCTGGCCAGGTAGTAACCATATGAAATCATTATTGATTCACCAGTGTGTTATGTCTGTTACTAGATATGTTGTAGTATTTTTAGGGTTGCATCTGCTGCGTAATTTGGTAATTGATCAGTCAGTCAGTATTTTTTTGGATTAATCAATAAGTGGAATGTTTTTAAATTGACTTAGAAAAAGACAAGCATATATGATTTATTCATAATATACAGCTCCACATTTCATCCTTTCTTGAATACAGTTTGATAGTGCATTACCTTGGCAGTGTAATATCTGTGTTTTGTGGTTGGGTGACAATGTTGCAACACAGTTTTCAGGTTCATGAAAAGCACTTATAATGTGTTATCCCTGCAGGGGGAGCTGATTGGTATGGGGGAGGGAGGGAGAATTTTCCTCATATTATGGGGAAATATGCAGTATTTCCTAATACTTATCATTTTTACAGTAAACAGCAATAAAATATTGTATTACAATCAGTCTGGACTTTTTCAGACACTTTCCAGTTTTCTGTATTTTATGTTTCAGAGTCATCTTAATTTTTTTTTTATATCAGTCTACATGCAACTCCCCACAGTAATACATTTCCTCCTAGGTGTGGCCATCCCCATACATTGAGTAATCAGCATTGAAGGGAACTTGGTAAGACAGTAAGAGAGATAATTAAAGACCCAATAGATATTCCTCACTATATGCACATGACAGAGAGTTGGCCAAAGACCAACTAAGACTGTCACTAAGACCATGAGAAATAAAACCATCTGCTCTGATGAAACTAAGACTAAAATTCCAGTTTAATCAGTGTGTGGAGGAAACCAGACACAGAGCATCACCTCATTACTACCATCCTCACACTCGGACAAAGTGTTGGTAGCATCATTCTGTGGGGATGTTGATCTGCCACAGGGAATGGGAGAAAATGCAGAAAATACAGAGTGAAATCAAGTGAAAACCTGTTTCCTTTCAAAAGAAAGCCTTTTTCTTCTCAGAATTTCATGCTAAGGCAAAGGCATAGATTTCTACCAGACAGTTATCTAAAGCATGTTGCCAAGAAAACAATGACTTTGGGAAAGATCTGTGAAAGTCCTGGAGTGTTGTAGCAAGAATATGGACCTGACAACTGATCATCTAACATATCTGAAAATCACTAGCCTGTATACGTTTATACAATTCTGCCAAGAGGAATGGGGAAAAAAAACATTCAAAAGATAGGTTTGATAAGTTTATAGACCCATTCCAAAGAAGTCATGAGGCGGTTACTCTGGAAGGTGCTTTAATCTGATGCTAAGTGAGGTGAAATTATGAAAAGGGGAGATTTATTTACTCAAAAACTTTCTGCTATGTCATTTAATGGAGTATTGTGTGTAGATTGATTGAACTGAATTCATTTTAGGATGAAACCCAAGAAATGGAAAATGCTTGAAAACTATTTATATGCACTGTGTATTCTTTATCAGTTACTTTTCATTGTGACAATCACCCTCACAGTCAGGTGTTCTCAGTTACTAATATATTTAATAGAAACCGTCCTACTGCATAGTTTACTCCTCACATGTCCGAGCTCAGACAGAGGTCAATGCCTGAGGCCAGGACCTGTTGCGGTACTACTTATTACACACACAAACACACAAACAAAGATGGGTAGATTGCAATCTCTGGCATGTCTGAACATTTGTGGCATAGTTGTCTTTCACCTTCCCTAGCCTAATGTTTTTTTGTTTTTTTTCCCCCCAAAGTTTCCTTGTTGCATTCTTGGGTGCTGTTTTATGAAATCCATTATGCAGCAATTAGGGGCAATGTTGCCTGTTTCCTTTATTATACTGTACACTCATCCTCATGGCAAAAACACTGTCACATGCTGTCTTGTGCAATGTCCATCCAGCCTGAGAAACCCATGCTTGATTAACTCAGCTGTTCCTTTCCCTTTGGCGCTTTGATATGGACCTGCATGGTAAAAGCATAAGAGACCTGGCAGTGTGCACTTGCACACATTCACTCGCACAGGACCTCGCCTTTCCTACCAATGGCAGTTAAACTGAAATACTGTATAATATAACATGTCATCCATTCACCCAGAGAACAATAGCAGGTCTGCTGCATGCCTCATAGCAAAACGTTCCACTTTTCTGCCACAAAAGCTACAGATGAAACTGAATTCACTCTGTTTCCTGCCCTGGTCATGGTTGTTTCTCTGCAACAATGTATTTCATGCCTGCAGGACCTTACTTGCTTTAGGCCTTAATTATAATTCGTAACTGTCTGGTGTCAGATAAGGTTACACGTAAAATGACACAACAACAAAGGCAGTGGGAAGATATAGAAAGTGAATAAACTCAAAACTTGAGCAGAACTGCTTTTTGCCATGTACTCATTATAGAGAAGGATCATTTAACTATTCAAAGGACAAATTTAAGCATTCCTCATGATTTTATTGAGCTGAAATAGTTCAAAATAAATACCAGTTTTTATAAACAACCCTGAAGAACCTGTTTTATGTGTGAATAAAGGTGTTCATTCTTTACTTCAGTGGCCTTTTTGCTTTACTCTGATGAAATAAATCAATAATAAATGCTTAATGTTCTGAATTGACTCACAGCAATAAAGTGCAAAATTTAACAACAAAGGCAGCGTCATGCTTATTTTATACAGGAGCTGAAAAGCAGCATTCCCAGTGTGTAGGTGACACATCCCAAATATTCTGGGAGCAGATATTTTTGAGTTAAAGGAGACAGAAAGATACTGAATCACAAAGTGTTGGACACAATAATGTCAAACTTTATGACAATTACCCTTTGAATCTCTTCCCTTTGAATAATTCTTCCCTTCAGAGTACTCATTGCTGTGTGTATGTCAGAGTGAATTAAAAGTAAATTAAATGAAAATAAATTAAAACCATGCACACCTATGCAGTGAATAGATTCTGACAGTCCTAAAATGATATGGTTCTAGAAGAATATGGATTTTTATCAGGCTGAAATTAAATTGCTTATAATTGAGCAATGGTCAAAGGATAGGTGTAATAGTCTAGACTAGAGTTTTATGGGTCTAGGTTAAACAATATGGTGTACTGATGTGCAGATAGACACTGTTAGTTAACCACAGTCTGGCGGGTGTGCGAAATGAAAAGAGAAATTATAAACACACACCCTCACTTCACTCAACTCAAAGTACAATTTAAACACACTCAGGATTAGTTATGTTTTGACATTTGAGTGTAAGGGCTGATGGACCTTTACATTGAGTTTTATTTACTCCAGTATGTCCACACCCTTAACAAAAGGAACACTGAGCAACGAAAAATCATTTCTGAAAGAGGCTTTTTTTAAAGAGATTTGAGAGTATTGATCCTTTCATTGGTTTGAGGCACCTTTACATTATAAATACCAATTTAACCTTTTGGCTGTGAGGAGGCTCTTCCCACTCTTACAAAGAGATCTTCACATTTTCAGTTATTTATTAAAATTTTCTAATAAACGTGGACCATACACTTTAATGTCTGTTATATATGAAATGCCTTATGATTATTAACCAAAAGAAATCTTGTAGCTTGTGGCTGCAGAGCTAATGGGCACAGGCTAAATAATTTAAACTAATTCTGAACCCTAATCAGCAATGAGAATGAACTGCTCTTGCACTGGCAGTCATCAGATTTTGCCTCATGTTACACACAGAAGTGGATGTCCTGCTTGGGTTTATCTGCCATGCTTTACTTTTTGTTCAGATGGCATGGGACAGATGTGTTCTCAAAATACCATCTGGTTTGGCCAACTTGAACTGTACTGAATGGTAGGCTTTAAATAGCAGTAGGCTTTTCCAAATCTTTTAATAATCGTTTAGCAAAAGGTAAAGGAATAATGCTACAGATGAGTGTGGAAGGTGTAGAAGATGAAAGGAAGGAAGGAAGGAAGGGAGGAAGAAAGGAAGGGAGCATTTGGGCAGTTTGAAAAGGTAAAAAGGGTGTTACTGCAGTGTGCGCTGGACTTACATTCTAAAATCTAGTTTTAATATTGTACGTTGTATTGGTGTACAACCTTTGCCTGAGGTACAATGCTGGGAATACTACAAGACATAAGTCAGTCAACTTTCTGTTAACCTTTTGTCCCCTGTTACTCACACACTAGAGCAATTTTCTTATTTTATTTTTTAATTTTATGATGTTTTTTCCAGGTGTGAGTTTGTTATAAACAATAAGCTGCTAAGACACCCTTGTCTGTGTGTTACATTGATTTAAAAAATCCACATCCATAAGTATTAGTATCCATAAGAATGCTTGAGTGCTTCCTGAAGAGTCTAGCTCACACCACATTCTTCTACAACAACACTGTATATTAATATTTCCTCAGAAGTGGTTGATTGCCTGTAGCAGATGCATAGTGTAAGATGAGGGTGGTGGGGGGGTAGTATGTTGGATACAGGATGGAACCACACTTTTCAGGAAAGCAGATCTACACAAGGAGGGTTGCATTACCTTCATTACCATCCAAATTAAAAGTGGAAGCAACAAATATACATGCTGAAGAGGCATTCTGATGTGTCTACCCACATATCCTTTTTGACAATTTCTTGGAAATGTGTTTTCTTGAAACGTAAATGTGTTGCTTTGGAGTTTTGGAGTGAGGAAAAAACTGAAAACTTCTATTTCATCAATCTTTCCCTTGTCTTTTTTCCTTTACCTTTATTGTTGCTTCAGAAAAGCATATCCTCTGTTTGATTATTGGCTTGCTGTTCCGTTTAATTACAGTTCAGAGGAACAGATGGTTAAAAATGCTGGTGATTATGTTAACTGTAAATTAACATTTTATACAGAGTATCTTAATTGTTGCTTTCTCTTTTTGGAGTCATATCATTTTATTTTGTGAAGACTGTCTTTAAAGTCCTTAAAAAAACACCTCCCTTCTCCTTTACAGTAGCTTCCAGTTTAATTTCTTCCTCTCGTTTTCCTAACATAGCACAGGTCAGCAATAGCAGCAGCCGATGGGAATGTCTTTTAATCTTCCTGGGGCGGTCCTAACTGAATGAGTGATGGCAGGCAGAAGTTAGGGAGGCGGAGTTAAGAGTGGGCAGTCTCTTTCTGGTGAGACTTGCTGCAGTTTGTGGAGTGTGTCAGTGTGTCTGAGACTAACTGTGTAGAGAGCAACACACACACACTTGCATGCAGCAGAGTCTTGGGACTACAGGATTATTAGGAAAATGAACCAGGAGAGCAGAAGTTTATCCAGGACACGCTCCTCAAACCATGGTGAGTTGAGTTTGACTGTATTGTTGGTAGGTAGGGATTTTGGGGGTCATGCGGGGGTTTAAATGGACTGTGCTGAGGTGATAATGGCTTTACCTTATGGGGGTTAAGGGGGAGGGGTGCAGAGTGTTTGAGTGTAAGCGTGTGTCTGCAAGTGGCTTAGTGTGGAGCACTGAGGATTTCTCAGTCATTTGTTTGATAAGAACTGTGAAGGCATCTGTATATGAGAGAAAGAAAGAGTAGCTGCTTATTTAAGCTTTTCTGTTTCTGTGTGTATGTGTGCTGGAGTGAGAAAGAGTGAGTGAGTAATGAATGAGTGGATAAGCAGTGTGTCCACTGTAATGGTTGGCTCTTGTGTCCTTGAGGCAGGTAGAGACAGAAACCCACAAGGCTAAACTGGAGAGTCAGCATTCAGGAGCTCCACTGAAGTGTGTGTGTGTGTGTGTGTGTGTGTGTGTCATACTGCAGCTGTTCTTTGCCATGATGCCATGCCTTCCTCGTATATATTGGTGTTTGTCTGTAGAGAGGTCTGACCTGTAGAGAGAAGTGTGTGTGCAAGTGTTTAATGGAGTGCATGTGTTCTGGTGTCGCTACCAGCAGTAGAGAGAAAATGAGAAAGAGCACATTAATACTTAAAGAAACTCTTTCTCAATCAGTCTCTCTCTCTCTCTCTCTCTCTCTCTCTCACACTCTCTCTCTCTCTCTCTCACTGATGAAAGTGTGTTGATTTTTTTTTTTTTTTTTGGTTTCCTCTATTTTTGGGCCAATGTTGATTGACATTGAACCCAACGCCTGGAAAGAAAAGAAAATACAGATACTTATGCAACCTCGTGCTCACAGTGGTATTATTGAAATTTTTCATGAGTGTGTTAATCAGCCTAGCTCATTTTAATGGACACACAGGCCCGAAGAGTGCCTGAGGAAATGCTGCGGTCTTGGCTGAAGCTAACTCTCCCCTACTGTCGTCCGTTCATCAGACGAGGACAAATTAAATGGAAACAAATGCTTCCCTAAAGCCCTTAACAGCTTTTCATTCAAGCCCTTGCTGTTTCTCATGATGTCAGTGTCTTTAAATAGGTGGCTTTTGTTCACCTCTTCTTTTGGCATTTGGCCTTTCTTCAGCTCAAGCTTTGCTTTTTTCAGTCTGCTTGTATGGCAGTGTCCAGTATGTAACTCAGTCCTGACTGCAATAGAGGAGGTGGTCCAAGGGCCACTAGGTTATTTAGTGGCTATGTTTGAAGTAAGGCCCAATCAATATTTTGCTTAGGTGATATTGGCCATCTGATGGATTTATCAGTATTAAATTAAGTCATTTTTGGTAAGAAGCAAAAAAAAGACATATATTAAATGCAAATGATCAAGATAAGTTGGTGTTCCTGTGGTTGCCACTGTTTAACTAAATGTCTAATGATGGTTAATGTTTGAGTCTAGTGAATTGCGTTTAACAGTATTTTAAAGTCTTTGAAGGGCCCATATTATGGAAAACTGGAATGTCTTTACTTTTCGAAGGTAATGTTGCTGTATTTACCATTCACGCCACCATATAAAGTCCAAATCTGAAAATCCAGCTGCTGCATAAACAGCACATTATAAAAAAATTGTTTCTGTGATCATTGAAAATCAGTGCAGTTACATTAACGTGGATATTCAGCTCAACACAGATTGAAGCCATATATGTTGATGTTATGACAATTCTTTTTAGCCTGGTCTTGTTTTTAATGAGGTGCAATAGAAGGCTGCCATATAGAATACTGGTCATCATATACAGTTGCATATATCAGTATTAAAGGCATGGGGTTGAACGCCGCTTGTGTAATTGTGTTATAAAGTGAGGTTGGAAAATAGTAATATAAAGGGAGGTTAAAGGGATAGGTTATATAGGTTAAAGGGAGGTTTTTAGAACTTAAAACGATGTCGATGTGATAAGTGGACTTTAGGGTGGAAAAGAAATAAAATTAAAAAAAAAAAAGTGGAATAAGGCCCCCTAAAATTGCAGCCAGTCCCATACGTTTCCTATGGATGTGGTCCTAGAAGAGTTAGTGGTTTGAGAATAAATTGCAGACGTGTGTGCGTGTGTGGGTGTGTGTCTGTTTGTTTACTTAAAGAGATGAGAGGCCGAAGTTTGTATCTGTTCTCAAGGTGGAGGTCGTGTGTGAAGTGTTA
The DNA here is from genome assembly GCA_017165825.1 of Hepsetus odoe. Taxonomy (NCBI): domain Eukaryota; kingdom Metazoa; phylum Chordata; class Actinopteri; order Characiformes; family Hepsetidae; genus Hepsetus; species Hepsetus odoe. The sequence continues at coordinate 10,820,863 of CM029391.1, read as the reverse complement.
CTGGTTAACTCATCAGAGAGCGTGTGAGCGTTTTGTATTTACTGCCTGCTTGTGCTGTCTAAATCAAATCACCTGGACTCAGAGTGCCATAGGGCTCATGAGAAAACTATATATTGCATTTAATGATGGATAGGTGCCCTGAATATATAGCAAACGCCTTGTTGGCAGTGTTTGGAGCAAAGCCATTTGTGTTTGTCAATGGAGGATGGAGGTTTTAGACATTGTACAGGCGACAGGGTTTGCGTGGATGCATGTGGGTATAGAATAAATCTTACAGAGCAGGTTTTGTATGTTTTGGTGTCTGGCTTGTGTGGGTGCAGTACAGGTCTCATGCTTGACGGCTGTTTATTTTGAACTGTTAAAGAAATGTTGTTTGATCTCCTGGTGAGACCTGCTCTTTTCTGTAGGTTAAACATGATCATATCTCTATCTAACTCTTTCTAACTCTAGTATGTATTTTTTTTTAAAGATATTTCAATAAGATCTTATTGTTGTTTGTCTTTTTTAATCTATCATTTTTATTTTAAGGTTGCAATATTAAACCAAAAAAATAGGAATGTGTTTATTTACACTTGTGCTGTTAAATAGCACATGATATCCTCTGTATGAATAGCTAAAAGGACATTTGTTTCTGAACCCTGTACAGAATATCCTACCTTTTTTTTTTTTTTTTTTTCTCTCCCCCGACACAAACTGATCTGACGGTAAAACAGAAATAGTGCCACTTTGATCTCCCATGATTATCACTGTTTCTCCAAGGTCATCGAATTCAAAATTCTCTGTGAGCTAAAGCTAAAAAATCACAAATGTCCTGCTTTGCCATCTTTAATCAAGATCTCATTGTCTTTCTCAACCATACCCCAGCTTCTGTTCGCATACAATTCCTCCCTGTAATTTCCTGGGAATTGTACTTGATTTCATGCTTGGGGTTTGATCTTTCCTGGGAATGTTCATCCAGCTTGTGTTTGCATGTAAGCCTTTCCTGTTTAATAGCATTAAATTGTTGAGCAAAAGTGCATGTGTGAAAGATTGGGCTGGTCCAGGATTTCTGCATAGCTCAGTCATTGAGAGTGTTTGGATATAAAATGATGCGGTGTAGAGAAGCCTTCTGATTTCAGTTCCTTTTAGTGGTGGTGATCCATGGGAATTTTGTAATTTCATTTACCTTTCACAATAACCAATGAACCAACACCTGACCACAGTGATTTTCTTATATTGATGATGGGAATATATTGGTTAAAACTAACAAAACAACTGAAAAGAATAGTTCTTTGGTTAATCTTTAGAATAAAACAATTGCATAATGATAAAACAAGGTTTTTTGGCATGAGTTTCTTATATATTTTAATGTTTTGAGTCTTTATAAATATTTGAATGGCCAGATAGTAAACTGCATATGAAACATTATGATGACTTGATAATAGGCGAAAAACATCACATCTCTACTTCGCTTCTGTTGATTTTGTGTTGAATATTGGTTTAGGGTTTGGTCAGCAAATCTCACTGATGTTTGAAAAGCTGTTGACCGGTACTGATGTGATTTAGTGTGGAAATAATGTTGACATTATGACGTTTTAATTGTTACATAAATATTGAAAGCATATTGTGTGCAGATTATAAGACAATACTTATATATTTAGGCAGTTTGCATTCAGTGAAATTCATAGCAAATTACTTTGGTAGACAATTACAATTTTGTAACACTTCAGTGATGACTTTTCTTGCAGCATCATCTGGTTTAGGATCAAACATACAATCTTCTGTAGCCGGGCAATTACGTCACCTACATCCTTTATACCATTTTAGCATGGCTTTAAGAATGTACTTGCCTCATGATTGGTTAGTACTCTTTGTGATTAACAGCACATGGTCTTATAGCTATTTGAATATGGTATAAAAGAGGCTGCAGTTAAGTGAAAGTCACTATTTTGTCATTTTAAAACACGGCACAGCACAGTGAAACACAGTGAAATTCAACTTCTGCTTTTCATCCATACACACTGTGCAGCAGGGGGCAGCTATTTAATGCACCCAGGGAGCAGTGATGGGGATGGTACCTTGCTCAAGGGTTCATCAGGGCAACCTACTGGTTTGGGATTCAAACCCACCGATCCTGGGGTCAACTCTCTAACGACTAGGCCACCACTGCCTTGCTCTGTGGGTAAAGAGTTCATGGAATGACTTTCTGTGATTAAGCTTAGGCATATTCGATTACTGGTTCCTATCACCACTATTGTGGACCATTTTGATTCTCTTGATTAAAACGTCACTGATGACTACACATAATAACGTTGTAATCGGTTGAAATATAGTTTTACATCTGTATTCAGTAATGCACATATTTTTAAATATTAGTTTTATTATGAAATATCATATTGCAGTAACTCCTCTCTCTCTTGCTCGCTCTCTCTCACTCGCTCTCTCAGTTAAATCATGCATTCTATTACTAAACTGGCCAAACAGGCACAAGCATGACTGGCTGCACTCATTGGCCAATTTAGCTTTATCCTCTCTGTATTTTATGAGGCATGAACTCTGACACCCTGATGGCAGACGCACCCAGAATGCTCGGTTGTGAATCATCAGGCAAAGAGTGGGGAATGGCGTGAATGGAAGCACAGTGTCAGTGTTTTTACTGTTCGAGAGTGATTGGGAGGGGGAGTTGATGAATGCATGAAGGTTAATTCTTGCACAAAAAGCAGTAAATCATTGCATTGGGCCCAAGACCCTGCACACCGTTCACTGTGACAAACCATGACGTACAGCCATAACTAAAGACATGTGGAGTTCCGGCAGAGAGAGGGAATGGGAAGAAAAGTGCACCAAATGCAGGAACTGTTTGAAAGTTTGTGTGGCATTGCTCAATGATAAGTAAATTTGTCGCTCTTTCCAACATGCTTTCTTAGTCATACATGCATAAAATAATCTGCATTTTTTTTTTTATGCTGAAAAGTGAAACTATTAAAAAGTTAACTAAACTAAACATTTACATCAGCATACTTCTTATGAGAAGTAAACTGAGATTAAATGGAAATAAAAGGCAATTACAGTTTTAAGTATACATTTAATAAATTCATAGATTCAGACAATAGCTTATTTCGTCTAATGTTTGTTAGATCATTTTGAAGAGTTTCATGTTCTACACATGGTAACTTTTTCAAATTTTCTCAATAATCACATGACTGTGACACAAATGACTACTATGATCTAGGATACTGAACATGATCATTCTGATTTTATCTAGACCATGGCATACAAATTTGAGTATCGCACTACCTTGTCTCCTGTGTTACCTTATCTTATGTTTCATCCTACTTTCTGTATTCTAAAATTAAACAACTTCCTCTTCTTTGGCAAAACCTCATACTACAGCCGTGGTTAAAAACCGCCTTTTGGCTTTTCAAAAAAGTTTGTGTTGTGGGTCATTTTTATTTTTTCCAATCAAATAAATACAGCAAATCAACTGAAATTGTGCAATAAGAACAATTAGTGTGTTTTGTGTTGACCAGTGGTGGGTGATGTTTAAGGTCAGTTGAGTGCTGCTGAGTATTGACAACAAGAAAGCAAGACAGTTTTTAATCAGCTAGTTGCCTCTTTAAACTTCTTCCTTAATGGATAGACCTTGAGCTGTAAGAGAACTGTCAAGATTCTTAAAATTAGCTATTATTTCAATTTCTGATGTACAAAGGGAAAGGTGGCGATGACTGCTAAAATGTTGCACTCCTGTATCTAGTTACACATGTTGTCTGTTTTAAAACTAATAAAGTGGAACGGAAGGAACCATCTGTCACAGAAAACCCCATTTGAAAATGAAAATTCACGGACATATCCCTCTTTTTCTTTCTCTTACTTCCCCTTTAGAAGTTACAAAGTCAAACTGGGATTAGGCACATGGAAACATGACAAACAACCACTTGCATGAATTATTTTTATTAAAGGAGAAAATCATTCCCTGCAAGAAAGTAGAAAGTAAAGTCTTTATAACAATTAAAATGTACTAATTACTTTGTGCTCTTTTTACATGTAGTATGATTTGTAATCATTCTCGACGCAGCAATATTCTCACATGATTGGTGCGACCACCAAAAAACAAGTTACTCTAAAACAACCAGGAGGCTCAACCTCTGTAAAAAGGATGCCCTTAGTTAGTCAGAAGCCAAACCATAAGTGATTCACGATCAGTTTTTTTGATTTTTAGATTGTGCCGAAAGCTCCTCCCAATTGACCTCACGTTGGGACATCCTGCTGAGTTCTGCCCCAGTCAGCGCCACTACACAGTCTAGCTTTCAGCCAATAGACATGTGCCTTACAATAGAGCAGACTGGGACTCTTTCCATCACTGGCACTGGGCCAAAAGTCAACTTTTTTGTGTAGCTCCCACTCAGGCTCTGAAAAGGCTTTGATGTGAATGGACAGGCTCTGATGTTATTTAGCGTTCTGGGGATTAACCCTAAAAAGCAGGGCACTCATATGATTCTGACTAGTGTATTAGAGTAAATATCCTCCTGTGGGTTTGAAAGGATTCATTTGCAGGTTTGGATTTCAGGGAGAGTCTGATTAAAATTAGCCCAGATTATTTTGAGGAGGCACTTAAAGCTGTTGGGAGTGTAGAGAGTACTGGAAGTCTGTTGTGTGTGTAGCCATGGCAGTTTCAGTCCCAGTTTAATTTTAACTGCCATCTCATTTTTCTTCTTCCTGGGATTCATTAGTGTAGCCATGGAAACCAGACTTATCCACAGATTAATTTATGTAATTATAGCTAACCTCTTAAGGATTAGTTTGCCGACCAACTTCTCAGTTAGACGGAAGCTTTTGATGCAACAATTTTGTTCTTTCGTGTGTAGTACTTGGTACAGTGTCAGCGAGCACACAAAGTATAGAAAAGTAATATTTTATTTTACTATCTATTTTTATATTCACTTTGGAGTGCTACATTTAATGGGCACATTTTCTTTTGGCATTTGAAAACCGATCTTATTCTGAGTACACACTACATCTCTGATGAATGAAATGAAAATTAAGTTAATCATGTAATATTCTTATATATAATATGTATGTACATACATTTATTTAAAATTAAACATTTTTCTTTTGTCAAAACATCTTTATTTTTCTTTGGGAATAGTTATAGAGAGCTGATTGGTTAGAAAACGGAATGGCTCACTGGCCTAGTATAGCAGTTCCTGCTCACCAACATTATGATTGTACGAAAGACGCTTAGAAAGTACTACTGGTACTAGTTTAGAAGGGCTCCAAAAATGACAGCAGTATTTAAATATATTATTCTTGTTGGAATAACCAGTGCATTTTCTGCATGAAAAGGACTAACCTTTCCAAATTCAATTTTGCACAAAAGCTCCATAACATCCATTCATGTTGAGTTTATGTTGAACCCATTTTATTTGGTTCATTCTCAAGAGAGCCCGCTGGCATCTTAGAAACCCCAGAAAAATATTATTCAGTTCTCCTTGCTAATAAAAGTCTGGAGATTCTCTGTAGAACTGTTTTTCAGCTGGCGTCATGTTAAGGAAGGAAAATGTGTCGTTAAAGACTTGATTCCTTGATGGTAAATGTGATAAGATTTACTAGTCTGGTTTTGAAGTCCTATCTGATTATATCTTTCATTATGTCTTTTTTTAAAATCAAACATTATCTGCTGAAATCTAAACCTGCTACGATGCTTGAACTTTTTTGAATAGGGGCAAATAGTTCTTTTCTTTTGGAGGATATCTGTTTAGAAGTTTCTCTGCTTCAAGTTTCTGCTGGAGGAACTACAACTAAATTAGGTGCTTGGAGAACAGTTTTTTGTAGGCCTTAGGTCCCTGTTTTTAAAGGCATTTTTTTCATTCCCTGTAGTCTGACAAAATCTAGGGATGTTCTTAACCCATGGGAGCTTTTTTTAAATTGGCTTTGGGAAGTGATGTCAAAACAGATGGGCAGTTATGAACAATGAGGGTACATGAGGTTCCTTAGTTTTAAAGAATATATAACTTGTTTGTTCTTTCGGTGTCTTTTCGAAGTGTTCTTTCATGCACATTCAATTTCCACTTTGCTCACATCAGGAATGTGACAAGATCATTTCGCAACTTCTGCAATGCTTCTATTTCTTTTGCACAAGGCTTGTTCCTTTTTTCTGAAGGTAATCTATTATATCTGATTTATATAACATGTCTTTAGAGCCCTGAGCAACAGGACTGAACAGATTCTTGAGTTTTTTTTTTTTGTTTGTTTTTTTTTTTTTTTTTTTTTTTTTTTTAACATTTCCTGAAGGCAGTAATGTGCAACATTTCTTTGGAAATTGTTTTAGAGCCAAGGATGGTTATTTATCAGGTTAAGGATATCGCTTGCAGTAAAGTCCCATATCCTAATTTTGTTGTGTTTTTTTTTTGTTTGTTTTTTGTTTTTTTTATTCTCTTTTTTCCCCCGGGGTGCACTTATGGAGACAGTTTATATTGATGTACTTTAACCAATCATAAAGTTATGTGAACATTTTTCAACCTCTTTATCCATAAGGACTAATGCCTTTGGGACTGATATATGGGAATTGTTTAATTTGCTCTACTATAATTCATTCTAAAAGCAGTCAGGGATGCTCTTTGCTCTATACTCTTTACTTACTCTTTGTTTATAGGCTGAATAGACAGATTTATGTATGTGCTGGTCTTCATGACCTCCCTGAAAAAAGAACATATGCTGTGATTGGGAAGGCTAGAACTTGCTTTATCAGAGACGTGTGAATTCAGTCACCTGATCTTTTTAAACTGCCACTAACACAGTTAAAGCTCACTTGATTCACGCACTTGAAGGAGAAAGCTACCTTTCTTTTAATATATATAACATCACAGATACCTGTTGCTCTGCCACTTCAAAGCCCCATTGTTTTACATTTTTAATGATCTTTACATAGTTTTAATTTGCAATGAACATGCAACGTGGTTCCTTTAACATTCAGTCTGGCATTAAGGATATGATAGTTTAACATTAGCAAATCAGAAGCCCAAAAAAATTGGAATGCAATGAGAATTCCATTTCAAGCTGTAAGCTGCCAGTTAAAATACATATTTCAAGGATGTTCCCCTAGATTCACCTAGTAAACTCTCTCTTGGAAATGGCTAAATATAGAGAGTTTTGGCCCACCAATCCATTTCAGATGATAAATATTTCCTGAAAGTTTATTTTGGCCTGATTTATTTGAGATGGCATGATGCCCATGGTGACAAGAGGAAGGGCAGATGTGTGAGTTAGGATGGGAAGTGTGAACATTTCATGTTGAAGCACATGATTCAAGGACCTTCACCCTGAGAGGAAGAAGAGCAAATCCAATGTGGCTACCCATGCAGGACACTTTCACTTATCAGGAGCTCTCAGGTTTTGACTAATGTGCTTTTTTGAGAGAGATAAAGAGAATGAATAGGTGATGATGGAGAACCCAGCCACTAGGGATGCACCAGTAAGTATATTTCTTTGTGCTGGTCCCAAGCCCACATAAATGGAGAGGGTTTTGTTAGGAGGGGCATCTGGTCTAAAACTTTTGCCAAATCAATATGTGGACAATGGAGCAGATTTCTATACCAGATCGGTCAAGGCCCAGGTTAACAATAACCGAGATTGGAGACTGCAAAATAGTGACCAGGGAGAACTAAACAGCATAGGGTGGTAGTCTGTTGGATGACCTTGGCAGTCATGAAGAAAAGAAGAAATTAGATGGTCAGAGAGATGAAGAAAGTAGACAGAAGTACAATGACATGAAGGGCAGTGGCTAAGGATAAGGTGTTTGGTGAATTATATGAAAGGTTGGACAGTAAGCAGGGAGAAAAGGACCAACAGTGATTAGCTACAGTGAGACAGAGCTGGGAATGATGTGCCGCAGGTCAGGGCGATTAAAGGTAGATATGGAAACATACTCGCAGATTAGCAGAGCGCGTTGAGCAGATGGAAAGAGTACATTTTAAGGGCTGATGAATGAGGAGAGTGAGAGAGAGAAGATTGGATGATGTGAGGATAGTGAACCAGGAAGTGCAGCAAATAAGCAAGATTGAAGTAAGCGATGAACAGCGATGAAGAGGATGAAGAATGGAAAGGTTTTTGGTCCAGATGACATACCTCTGAAAGCATGGAGGTGTTTAGGAGAGATGGCAGTAGAGTTTCTAACCAGATTGAAGGAGGGAAGATACAGAGTACAAGAAGAAATGGAAACAGTTGATCCATTGTGACGACCCCTAAAAAGGAGCAGCCAAAAGAAGAAGAATAGTTGATGGTGGAAAAGATTTAAGGCTATACTCATGTCCTAAAAGCTCCCTAAAATACCCTTGTGCTGAAGAATTTTTGAGTTTTCATGTCAGTAAGATCTTTGCCATGTACGCTCACATACAATTGATTGTAATCTGATGACCAGAGTCAGATTTCAAATTTTGGAGCTGGACCTATTCTGTCTCTTTTTAAATTAACAGAACAGCCAGTCTCAGTCTCTCCCTTTCACTCCTTCTCTCTGATGGACAGTTGACTCTATCTGTCACTTGTGTAGGGGGGAAAAGCCGGGTCCCCAGGGACCCACCCCCACACTGCTCTGTTTGTGCTCGTGCTGCTGTCGGTCAGTGGAGTCGGTCAGTGGGTCTCTCCTTATTAGATATTTGTCAGACATAAGCATTTCTTCACCCAGTCCAAGAGATATATTTCTTATGCCAATTCTAGAGACATTTTATTGAAGGCCCTATAAGCAAATAATCCCTACCATAGTTTTGGATGACTGGCGACACATGCTTTATAGCTCAACTTGCATTTCTTTTATGGAATGTAGCAGATTCTCTTATCCAAAAAGATTTATTGTTTATTCACGTTCAGAGAGTTTTGCCCAAAGAATATGTCGCATTAAGGTGCAAGATGTTAGATATATGAAGGCAAAAGAGCTATTCCATGTTTTATCAGTGCACAGGCAGAAATGAAAAAATTAAAGCCGCTATGAGGCTAAATGAAGCAGTGCTGTTAAAGATAATGTTAATGTTAATGGAGCTATTTTGCCTGACCAAACGTCTGTCTCCACAAATTCATTTTTGTTTGTTTGTTTGATTTCATATTCAAATCTTTAGGTATCTTTGCAAATGTTGCTTCAAAATTAAGTATTATTTTCTTTTACTAAACATGCAGTTTGTTTTTATTCCTCATGCAAAATAAACGCTTGAAACAAACGGATTTTTAGCTGTTACACTATGAAGTTTGAGAAAGAAAAAATTTATTTTTGCCATATTGCTACATCCTAAATAAAAGATACTCGATCACCAGTCTTGTTTTAACTTGGCCATTTCTGATCTTTTATTTGTAGGCTGTTTTTCTTTTTTTAATATCTATACTTGGGGACTTCCTTACCAAGTGGTAGTGTTGTCAGTTTCACTGAAGGTAATTATTATTTTCTATTAGTGAATTAGCATTTTGGATTTTTTTGTGCAGTAGACTTTTGTAGTATGTGCAATTAATCATTCATGCCATTGTATTGCCTTTCCTGTACAATCACCCTGAGCCATTAGTCAAGAGTGTTTGTTGGTCTTTTAAGCAAAGTGTTTTTGTCTCTGTCCTCTGAGAAGACTGCTGAGGGGTTAACACAGTTAGCAGAGTCACTGCCCCTTTGGGAGCAGATAATGTGATTGATTATTCATTGGCCAGAGTGTGTTCTGTAGAGATGGGATTAGTTAGGTAATCTAATATATGCTGTCCTGGACCTGTCTTGTGGGCCCTGAGGAGCCAGATGCTTGATTATGAGAAGCTTTCAGTGCCGTGAATTTTGGTGTCTTGTTGCTTGTTACTGAAATGGGCCTGATGCCGTGAACAAGAACTCAGCCTTTAACTGTGCTGAACCTTGCCAGCCTTTGCTTTTGTGCTGAAGTTAGCAAAATTCCTTTGGGTCTTCAAAAAAAGCTCACGGTATATGAAGACTCTCTGAAATGTGGACCAGATGGAACTTCATCTCATCAGAGAGATGTTTACATCAGAGACTCTCCAACAGAAAATGCATTCCTACTTTTCCCATTTGCTCATAAGGAGGTTTGTTTACTTGGTAAGCATCTTTGCAGAACTCTGTAGAAGGATGCCATACCTTTCCTGTCCACTAATTAAGCTTAGAGAAAATAAAAGTGCAAAGAGAGAGACCAGGCAAAAAGGATGGCTGCCTGTGTGGCCACTGAGATCTGGAGAATATTACGTTTTAAACTGTCACAAAATCCCTCTTCGTACTGCCATGTCCAAGGTCTGGGGTCTATTAGCAAGTGTGGGATTAGTTTAGTGATATTATCCACCCCATACAGTGAACGAGAGAGAAAAAAGCGCTTAGAAAACGATAGACGAAAAAGTTGTGTATATTTTCTTTTCTTCTGACCATGTTTGCTTGTTCTAGAGTGTGAGAGGGAGAGAGTGTATTGACTCCATTTCCTTCCTGTGCAATTAGTGCAAAGGCCCAAATTTTAACAAATGTGCTTGACAAGTGTTTTGTTTTTTTTTTTTCTTCAGTCTTATAACAGCAAATGGTGACAGTGGTAAGAATTAAGCTATATTTTCTCTGTATTTAATGGACAGAATGTATGTTAGGGTGCAGAGTACAAGGTAGGCAATAAGATATATAACTTCAGCATTTTAAGTGGTTAAAGATGTTGATTTGGCTTTTTAATTCACAATCGCTTCACACAAAAATGTCTTCTCATTCCTTTAAAGGAGCTCTACATGAAAACCATAGCTTTGGAAATCCTTAACCTTTGGCTTTTAATATTTATTCAGAAAACATGAAATCTGATTAATCCAGGTTGAAAGCAGTTGCAAAATACTGGACATATTATATATTATGTGTTTTGTTTTTTGTTTTTTTTAGGATGAGTTCAATACATTACACAGATATAGGGTTACATGTCACTGCACGTTGTATTTGTGTACATGTATTTGATAAATAAACTACTTAAATATTGAATCTTGGATTTGCCAATATGAGCATATTCATTGAATCTTCATTTCATGATAGTTACTAAATCATTGTACACTTCATTGAATAATTTTTTTACCCTTATAATGCATGGCAACAATAGCCTACTCTAAGCAAAGTTGGATACCTGGTGGAAAATGGGGGGGGGAAAGGCAAACATTTTTTGTGATTTCTAACTTCACATTGGTCACATGAAAACTGTTTTTTTTTTTTAGGTTTGTAAATGGTGCATCCAAGCGATGGGCCCATTAGAAGCATTAGAGACTTAAATGTCCATTTGATCAATGCCGTGCCATATGGGAATGTTTCAGATGGAGAGAGTGAGACAGGGACAGAGAGACAGATGATGCTCTGAATGGCAGAGTGTTAATGATGGTCTGAAATGGTGATTACCGAAGTCTTAAGGGGGACTGAAATGCAGAGCTAATGAAAGCTTGATGAAATGTAAGAGAGACGTCTATATAAATAATGAAATAGAATGACTAGTACTTTTAGTAGTGCTTTATAGAGTGTGTACTTCTTTAGTTTTTTGTCATGTCTTTTAATGCAGTCAGTTTGGGAAATGATCTGTTTATCAGATTTGTGTGTGTGTTCTCTTTTGTGTTTAACCATACATAGCACGGCCATCTGAAATAATAAAACTCTGCTACACACACATGCACAAGCAATTTGGAAATGACCAAGTCGTTTGCAAACGACCAAGCCTAAACGACTTCCTCCCATTAATCTAATGTAAGCCCCTCATTTATGTGTCTTAGAAGAAGCGGCAATAGTCTCATGTTTGTCTTCCCCCAGCAACCATTAACCTGACAGTTTCCTTAGGTACCATTAATTGATAACCCATTTTTGAGCATCAGAACAGTAAGCTAGGGTGTGTGTGTGTGTGTGTTTACTAATGGAACTACAAAGATAATAGGGGCTTATTGCTGCCTTGGAGATTCTGACAGTGGTAGTATTTCTTATCTTATCAATGTGGCGTCTGTGTTTACCTGGCTGTCTTTTTGTGTCCCTTAGTACTATAATCACCCGCAGAGAGTTGGTCATACGTTTTCAGTGGAAGAACAGCTTGAACTCTGAAAGAAGAGTTGCCCTAACCCTGGGAGGGGTGGGACATTGTAAAAATCTATTATCACAAATCAAAACAAGAACTCGTAGTACAACAGTAGCCGCCCCCCCCAAACCACCACCACAAGCTATGTTAGCAGGACCAACAACAACAAAAAAAACTGCATTCTTACCAGAGCACAACTTTTCCTTTTTTGAAAGAGTTGAGAAGGATGGGATAAAGCTGAGAAAAGTCTTACTACAGATAATATAACATATGAAAGATCTGTAGGATGCAGATATAATTTATTTATTTATTTATTTACATATATAATTTTTTTAAATGGCACATAAAAATCCATTGGGATAATTTCAAAGTTTTCTCCTCCCATTTAGGCAATCTTCTCATTAGCTGGGCATCACATGATCCAACAATACTGGAAAAGTGAAGACTGCCAAGCGCTTTCTTTGACTCATCACATGTTTTCTGATTGACTAGCTAAATGCTTTGTGAATAGAACAAAAATCTCCAAATCTGTTATGGCACCTGAGATGCGCTTGTGTTGGCTAGCAATGCACTGAGTGAAGGGGAAGTGAGGAAAACCTCCCCACTCCGAGTGAGTGCGGTGATCTCATGGACACCTGGCCTGGATGGTTGTTGATGGTTTTGGCACCAGCAGGGAGGTCAATGCAGAAGGAAACATCACTATCAGAAAATCTCCAAATAGGTAATAAAAGGAAAAAGACTTTTCACTTCACCACTTTAAACTACATATAAGAAAATATAAGATTTTGTTCTCAGAAAAAACTTTTCCTCTAGCCGTATCTTTTGATATCTTATCCTCTTTTTGAATGTTTACCCATGCAGCACCTGTAGTGTCTCTCTCTCTTTCTCTCATTGATGTTGATGTTTTTTTCTGTCCCTACGCTATCGTACTGATTGTTCTCATAAATACACCAAGGCTTGTATCAGTTCAGCGTAGTATGTATATAGTCACGATCCAACACTTTTGTGACGTAAGCTTGATGCACGGTCATCCTGCCCCCTCAAGCCTGAGTGATAGCACAGCAGTCAGTGAAGGAACAGGGTGACTAAGCTTTTTGTTGCTTCTTTATTTTTCCCCTATTATATCTGCTTGGATTGCTGAGCTAGTCCAACCCTCCTTGAGGCCCTAAAAGCAAATACTATTACTAATACGCAGATTCTGTTTACCCAGTTACCGGGTAACTTCAGATGGGAAAAAAGGGTAAAGATTTGTTGTTTGTGTGTAAATGAATCAGGCCCAAGCTTTACTAACAAAATTTAAAAAAAAAATCCACAAAGGTTGTGTGAGTGGAATAAGCAAAGTTTGGGATTGACATATCTGTGTTCAAAAAACACAATTAACAACTGGTCAGTTTATTTGATCACTTATTTGGCACTTCTGTGTTATTCATGTAGCAACTTTCCTCCCACAGACGTGTACATTTGGTGGACTGGCAGTGCTATATTTTCCCAGTTGTTTCTGTAATGAGTGAGTGTTTGTCTCTGTGTCTGCTCTGCGATGGACTAGTGAACTGTCCAGGGTGCTTCTCTACCTTTCACCCCATCTTTGTTTGGAAAGACTTCAGAACTATGAAAGTGACCATTCTTGTCATTGTGAGTACACAGCACAGCGCACTGTGAACCATAATGAAATTACACCTCTGCATTTATCCCATACACACAAACACATGCAGCAGGGGGCAGCTATTGAAAGCGCCCGGGGAACAGTAACAGGGACGGTACTTTGCACAAGGGTTCAAACCCATGATCTTCCCAACTCCTTAACACCAGGCCACTGCTGCATGAGTCTGCTCAGAATATGCAATTGAAATTTCTTGAAATTATTTGTTGAAATTATGTTATAGGTGCTCATTTAGCCCACCACATAGTTCTTGGTTGGTTCTGGCTGGTTCCCTGGCCGAGCACCAGAATCAGCATCTGGCACCGGCACCAGCGTAATGGAAAAGGAGTAATAGTGTGAGCTTTTGAGGTCCTGGTTTTGAATTAAACTACTCACACAGACTGAGAAAAGGAAGCAACCATTTAGGCCTGCAGAGTGCTACATTAGCTGTTGGGTACATCAGCTACACAGCTACTAAAAAAGAACAAAGCATACTGGATTTGAAATTGCAAAAATTAGATTTCACACTAAATAACTGTTTTAAAATAGTTAAATGCCCAGTAGAATAGAATGGGACATTTGCAAAGGTGCAGGCAGTAGCCTCAGAGGCCTTTGGCTGTATGAGTGGCTAGTGCTGAATGGTATTTTTAGCAGATTTTGGCCTTTGGCTCTTTGTGGACTGTGGGTCAGGTTCCACCAAAGATCCCCTACTTTGCTGCTACAGAGCTCTCTGGAGCTGAGCAGACCAATCTGGAGCAGGACCCAGCACCACTGCTGTTCTGCTCCGGATGTGGATACATGTGTACATCTGTATTTGCACATACAGATGTTTGGGTCTGTTTGCACAGATGTGCCCTTTTGCGAGCCTGTTCAGCCATATTATTTTGGTTGCCATCGGGGCTGATCGGTTTTGTCTAGTATGTCCTAGTTCTGCTGGAAGATTTTGATGGTTTCATTCTTCATGTAGTATCAGCTATAGTTGTATGCAAAAGTTTAGGTATCGGAATCAAATTTCATTTTGTTTACTTTCTGTTCAATAAGCAATACAATGCAATAAGCACACATCCTTTTACGAAAAACACAAATACTGTTTCGTAATTCATTGACATTTGACCAACCCAAAAGTAGCTCTAGACCATTCAATGGACCATATAATTTCAAATCCATTGTTTATGAAAACCCAGCTAGTCAGTTTACTGTGTCATACCTAATCATTTTTTTAATGCATTTTCTGATTCATTTAGTCATTGTCAGTATAACCTATCCTTTATCTAAATTGGGCTTCACTAACTTGAAAGTATTCATGGAGTTTTTAAACATATATGACATGGAAAATATTTTCTTGTACAGTTCTTGTCCATATTCAGATATCACAGTCTCTGTGATGGTCAAGGTCAAGACACGGAACAGGAAAAACAAACTTGACTAGGAAACCCCTAGTATGTATTGTACATGTGTGTTTGTTTATGTAAAAAGATGCGTGTGTTTATACAGATGCTTGCGTTTGCAGGGCTGCTAGTCAGTGTTTTGGTAGCCACCGGGGCTGTTCGTTTATCTCTTCCTCAGTAATTCTGCTTACTGATGTGCTGAACAGCCTTTATAACCTTAACCCTGTGCTCTCTAATGTATGGTAGGTAATACATTCAGTTTCCAAATGTGTTGCTGTTAATGGCAGGAGGCAGTATATACTTCCTGTGTCTGTATGTAGTATGATGTTTTCATCTTCCTGGACTTTATTTTTATTTCTTTATTTATTTACAGCACTGTGCAAAGGTTTTAGGCAGGTGTGAAAAATGCTGTAAACAAAGAATGCTTTCAGAAATATAAATAATGATTGTTTATTTATATCAGTTTACAAAATGCAAAGTGAGCGAACAAAAGAAAAATCTAAATCAATATTTGGTGTTACTGCCTTTTGCCTTCAAACCAGCATCAGTTCTTCTAGGTACACTTGCACAAAGTCAGGGATTTTGTAGGATTATAGTCGGTGTATGATCAACCAGTTTTACCAAACAGGTGCTGATGATCATCAATGTCACACGGAGGTTGAAACACAGTCATGTTTGGAACAACCTACCAGCCGAGTTCCTTCAGAAACTGTGTGCAAGTGTACCTAGAAGAAATGATGCTGTTTTGAAGGCAAAGGGTGGTCCCACCAAATATTGATGTGAATTAGATTTCTCTTTTTTTCATTGACTGCAGTTGATTTAATTGATTGATGAAAATAAATGATTAACACTTCCATTTTTGGAAACATTCTTTGTTTACAGCATTTTTTCACACCTGCCTAAAACTTTAGCACAGTACTGTAAGTATGTGTGAATTGGAGCTTTGTACGTGTGCTAACATGCATGCTAGTAGCTCACAGTATAGAGAATACATTATGTAAATGAACCGTTTGAACCAGTTTTTGTTTCCCCCCCCCCCCCATATTTTGCTTAGTTATATTTACAGTTACAGAGTACTCCGATATAGCCTGATGCAACATTGAGCAATGTACCGTCCACACCACTGCTACACCACTGGTGCAGGCTATGGCAGCGCCCTGCTACACTGTGTATGGATGAAATGCAAACGATGCTTTTCATTGTGGTTCACAGAGTGCATTGCTGTGCATTCACAATGACAAATAGTGACTCTTCACTTTCACTTCACATGCCATTAGTTTTTATTTTCACAGGAGCTTGGCATAGTCAGATTTGACCATGTTTGTTTTTGATCATTTCAGGAATTTTCTAGTTTAATTTTTTTTACATTGTTACAAAATGTACTGCCTCTTACTTTTTGGAATTCTTGCATTCAGATATCTTTTCAGAAAATGTGAATGCTGACTTTGAGGCTGCCCCTAGGGCTTATTCAGGGGGACATGGAAAACATATCAGAAGAAAGCAGATTATGTGTTTACTTTACAGTTTATAGTCATTTTCTTTTACACGGTTTAAGCATCTGTTAGAGTTAGGCTTATTTAGCCATAGGAGTTTTGCCCCAGAGCTCTAATTGGTGTAGATTGGTGTGCTTGCCTGGGTGGGGAATCAATATCCTGAATTCCAGGTACCTGCAGGCTGTTTTCAAATTTAATAGATGAGCTCCTTCTATGCTTTTGTACTTGCAGGATTCTGAATCTCTGGACAGCTGCATCCAGAGTACGCTTGCGGCCCTCTACCCACCGTTTGAGGCCACGGGAGCCACCGTGCTATGTCAGGTCCTGGACGTGGTGGAGTCACTGTACCGCGGGGACGGCCTGCGCTACCTCATTGACTTCCTGGTGCCTGCCAAACACATCCTCCAGAGCATCCAGCAGGACGCATGTGTGAGTGTCTCATCGGCTCCTTTCTTCTCTCTCTACGTTGTGCTTGTTCTTTCTCTCTTTACTTTGAAGCTCACTTTCCACGGCATGTGAAGGACACACTGTGATCCCTTGTAAATTTCTTTGCACTTACTCATTGTTATTTTACTCCCTTTGTTGTCGTCTGTAGCTTGTTTCATTTTTCCAGTAATGGTAAAGCCACGTTATTTCCCTTGTTCTAGTCGTGTAGTGTCATGCCTGAGATAGCGTTGTGGTGCGTCATGTTTGCCTTGGTGAGCTGCACTCCCTCTACTCATTATTAGTCATCATGAGGGCGCAGTTGGACACACACACCCCCACACCTCAGACAAAAGGCTCAGGGAGCCACCAGGTTCACATGTTTTTGTTAACACTTCTTGTTTTGGTTATTTGAGAAGTAGTCATAGAAGCCCAATCACTGAAGCAGAGGGTTTTTTCTTACTTACAACACTCTCACTGACACACACACTCTCTCCCCCTCCCTCCCTCCCATACCTGGTCTGCACACACACACATGCTTCAGGCTTGATTTCATTCACTGTACCCCTGTTTTGGAAAGCCATGAGGCTCCAAGCTATAAATACCACCCACTTGACCTAGAGACTTTACTTAGCAGCTGTTTTGAACACGGGCGCGTTTTCTGTCTGTGTAGATTGAATGGACAAATGGATGACTTTTGTGTAATTTGTCAATACTTCTACAGTACTATGTGTATTATATATTGTGCATATATCATATATTGAGTTGACATGAAATAATATCTTGCACATAAGGGTTTATAAGTGTTTACAGTAATGCTGAAACATGTCCTCAACCACTGCTTACATCTCTTCCTTGTCTAGTGAATCTTGTTCATTGCAACGTGTTTGCAGTTGAAAAAAACCATCTTAAACATCATGCACTTTGACTGTGTGAAAATGACCATTTGTTTTTTAATGTCCAGGCTAAACCCTGGGCAGGAATAGCAACTAGGAATTCTCCATTAAGCCACCTCTGCTAGTAATGGATTAAGGAAGGAAGCCTTTCTGTGGAACTTTGAGTGCTGCTTTCATCAGTTCTTTCATCGCACACGCACAGGGACATGCGCACGCACACACTGTCTTTTGTGTATTTTTGGGCTGGAAGTACCAGCAAACATCCACTTTAACATGGTGAGAACAGCACACAGGAAGAAATGGACAGGGACTGAGTCAAGAGCATAATCACTGCTCTGTGTTAACCCTTTGTTTACAGTTTTTTGTCTAGTTTTTTCTATTTCATAAGCTGCATAAGTTGTTATTGAACAACGGTTATTATCACAGGTGACTGTTAATGCTAGAGTAGGTTCAAACTTTTGGGGACTTCCTTGAATTTAAGGGGGGGTTGACGACAGAAAAGAGAGAAGGCTTATAGATCATCTTCAGTATATTTCCTTCAGTATCATTCTTTAGGTCATAAGCCTCGGTTTATCAGTATGGCAGTGTTTTGCTTTCTCATTCAAAAGATGTTTTACTTTAGCAGATCCACAAAAATCATTAAAGAGAGCAGGAGAATGCTCATGTATGGAATTCACCAGGACCTCTCTTTTCTCTGCCAGTAAAGCAGAGAGAGGCAGCCCCCTGAACCCTGTTAGCTCCAATAGCACTGTGACAACAGATTCCTGTTTCATTACTCTCTCTCACACACACATGTGCACACTATACCACTCACAAACCTACACCTGTAGAGGAAAAGGGAGTCGTTCTGGTCCGCAACATGGCTAAAAAGTGACCTTTACACAGAAGCAGCTTGATGTTGATTTGTTTTTAGTCTCCAGCTTCCTTGTAAGATCATTTCCTGCTTATGCTATGTATCATTATTTTTATGACCGCCTACACAGTATAAAAATAGAATTATTGTAATGATATTGCTAAATTTGGTTTTGAGGTTAATGTTTGCCAGTAACTGGCAAATGAAAAAGTATAAAAATATATAAAGTATAAAAATGCTTATTGCTTACGGGGTCAGTTTACATACAGATTGTTTCTGCAATATTGGTATCAGTACAAAAATGGCTATTTTAATATTGATTATTAATTAATTGGTTAGTGGGCATCTACAAATGTCCATTTAGCATAGAAAATTATTATTCATATTATTATAATAGTTATTAAGCCCTGTGATGAACTAGTGAGAATAGATCTAATAGATTAGAAATGCTACATCAGTACTGATGGGTATTTTAGTCACCTGTGATTGCGCTTTCTGAGATGAACTGTGGCCATAATGGGAAGTGGCACTTGATTTAATTAATGTTTATAAATGGCAATGTATATTTATGAAAGTTCTTTTAAAAGGCTTACGTAAATGCCATGAACACTACCGTTTACATTGTTTTCACTGAGTTAAGAATGTTTTCCTCATTTTAAAGTCGCTGCTTATTTCAGAGTTTTGTTGCATCATTGACTCTGTACCATCTTGGTTCTGTTTTTGCCCATATATTGGTTTTGTGTGGGTCTGCCGGTGTGTGCATACGTGTGTCCACTTACTATCCATCCACTCTCTGAACATGTTCTCTTCTTGAACTGTGTGGGAAAATCTCTTCCTTGCTGCACCTGGGGTCAGCGGGGTTCCTCAAAATCTCTTCACTGTGCGAGACATACAGGGGTCACCATTTAGAGGTTCATATGAAGAAACATAAGGATATCATAATGGGAACCAGCAGCCTGTGCAGGATGACTGCTCCACAAATAAAAAGCCCTTTCAGCCCCCTCACGGCCTCCGCTAGCGACACACTACCCTACATCCTCTCCAGACTCCTCCGGCCTTCGCTTTGAAAGGAAATCTTGGGTCATTTTTGGCTGCCTTGGAGTCAGATTCTGAGGGAATATTCAGTCTGTTGCTGGCAAAACTGGGGCCATTACAGAGGGGGTCAGTGTATCAGTGATTCAGTCTATATAAAGTATTCCAGTTAACTGTGCTGCATTTTGGGAGCTTTTGTGTGTTCTTGTTTTATTAAATGGACAGTGGAAGTTGTTGGAAAATTCATTCATATGTATAGAGCTGGAGGGAGAATCTCTTTTTGGAACAGTTTTGGCATAAAGGATTTCATTGTCTAGATTCAAGAACTTTTGTCACGTACAACCAGCAGTGAAATGTATTCAAGTTTAATCAGTCTAATCACTCTTTAGACTGTGCAAGGCAATGAGATAAAAAGTAAGGATAAAATAAAAATATAAAATGTATAAAAATAGAACAGGTCTATATTGAAACTGATTGTTTTTATCAATTTACAAAATGAACAAGTGAGTGAGTGAACAAAAGAAACATCTAAATCAAATCAACATTTGGTGTTCTTACCTTTTGCCTTCAAACCAGCATCAGTTCTTCTAGGTACACTTGCACAAAGTCAGGGATTCTGTAGGATTATAGTCGGTGTATGACCAACCAATTTTACCAAACAGGTGCTGATGATCATCAATGTCACACGGAGGTTGAAACACAGTCATGTTTGGAACAACCTCCCAGCCGAGTTCCTTCATAAACTGTGTGCAAGTGTACCTAGAAGAATTGATGCTGTTTTGAAGGCAAAGGGTGGTCACGAACACACAGCACAACAATGAGTGCACTCCCACAAATGCTTCTTTGGGTTTGACTTACCCTATTGGAGCAGTTGGCAGCCATACACAGGAGTCTGGGAGCAGTGGTGGTGGACTAAGGCTCACATCTGTTCCTGCATATTGTTCACCATATAAAATACTGTTGAGTAATTATGATGTAAATTCATTTGACATATTTTAATAGATTTCTTGCTGATTTTGTGGCTCTGTGTGCCTATATTTATTACATATATTGATCTGTTTATAGCAACAAAAAAAGGGTCCAGCAAGCCTACTTTTTTAAAAAAAAATTTATTTTTATTTTTTATAATTCTCTCTCTCTTTCTCTCTGCAGTTCCCATATTGTGGTTTATTGTTCCGGCACGAGGGTTGGCCACTGTGCATCCATGAGAAGGTCATAATCCAGCTGTCCTCTTTGGACAGGCGTGCCCTACGGCCTGGTGACTTCTACCTGCAGGTAGCTGCATTACCTAGAAGCCCCCCGCGCATCAGCCTAAAGTGCTTGTCGGTGAGCGGGCAGCATGAGGAGGAGTTGGAGGTACCAGAGTTAGCATATACCTCCCTCTTCAGCATGGCCTGGCTGAACTCCATCAACCGGGAGAGGGGCGTGGATGGCCGAGCTGCACTGGAGCACTGCCTTCTGTCTGCGGATAATAACATTTTCAGGGTCCCCTGGGAGGATGTGGTGCATCCAGAATTTATCAGCAAGCCCCCAAAAATGGCAGAGTCAGTGTTGGGGAATGGAAGGGCTAAAGGTGCTGAACGTGAAGGTGGAGATTCTGATACAGACCATGAAGATATCTCCACAGACTCTGGACATGGGATTTTGAATGACATTTCCATGGGGCAATCAGAAGAGAGAGAGACTCAGAGTAAAGGGGTTCAACTCCTCAATTCTTTGGAAGAACAGTCTAGTAAAGGCAGTGAGAGGAGTTCAAGCGCAGCTGCAGATGATTCTGAGGGTGAATATGTAGAGCTGGCGGAAATTGAACTGCCTCGCTTTTCACCGCAGAAGGGCTCTTTGACTCAGTCCATTAGCATGAACTACAGAAACCTGCACAAGCAACGGACTCCAGGGCCTTCAGTATTGCAGAACAACACTAATTTCTCCCAGAGTCCAACAAAAAACCAGTCATGCTCGCAAAGCATGGTGTGTGCCATGCTAATCGAGGAGAACCTTAGTGACTCATTTCAGCCACAGAATGTAACCCGCAACACTCCAGCCATCACATGCAGCCATTGGCAGCATGTGGACCAATGCAAAGCCACCTTTGGCACAGGTACAGCCCTTGCCAACATTATGCCTGAGCATGAATCTGAGAGTGATTGTTTGCCTGAGAGCTCGGCCTGCAGCAATACAGCACTTTGTGACTCAAAATCAAACAACATATCGAGTTCAGACACTGAAACTTTAAGTGAACTTCATCAGTGTCCAGTAGCTAATGTTCTAGAATCAGAAAAGAGCAATAAATGCTCAAATTTTGACCAGCCTACATTAAATGACGATACCAGAAGCATGGATATGAGTATTGTAGATGGGCAGACTGTTCAAAGTGAGATTGAAACGCATAGTACTCTGAAGGACACACAGGATGTTTGCATACTGGAACCAGAGCTAATAGAAGTTGCTAATGATGAGAAGCAGATGCATCAGCCTGCACCTTCTCAGAATGGTCCATATGATAGTGAATCTGGTTGTGAAAGCAATCACATCTTCTGTAATGTTGAAAAGAGCAGGCTTGGGTTAGCAATCCCCATGGGACAGCAGGTAGAGTGGGCCTTTGTCCCTTCAGTGCCGGGGGAAGATCGAGTTACAGGTTTTGGACCAGGTCAGGAGAGGACAGAGCTGTGCAAGGAGAAGGAGTGTGAGAGCAGAAGTAAGAAGGAAACAAATGCAGAGACTGTGGAAGAAATGGAAGTGAGCTCAAAAGCAAAGGAACTAATGAGCTGCAAAGAGGTTAGTCTCACAGAAACTGGAGGAGAGGAGATCGATGAAATAGAGTGCAAAGGTGAGGAGGACAGATTGACAGTTCATGTGGAAGACAAAGAGGATTCTCCTCAAACAGGTTTAGGAGGTTCTACACTCAAAACTGGCCCATATGTAAACACGCATTCAAGTCAGGGAACAGAACCATCTGAAGAGCGAGAGAATGTGGGAACATGGAAGGTAGAGGAGGAGAATAAAGTAGTTGTTCAGAAGTCAGAGACGGAAGGGTGTATACAAGTTAACGCTAAGGGAGCAGAAGAGAGTGGTATAGGACGTCCTGCAGTTGAAGCTGCCTACATTTCTGAGATCACAACAGAGTCGGTCTGTCAGGTCTCACTGCGGCCAAAAATAAATGGGGACACACCCCCTGAGCCAGCACACACTAACCCTCCTGATACACTGAGGGAGGGAGAGAATGCTCCATTTGAGGCTCAGCCAGAGGAGGAGAGAGTGGAAGAGGAAAGAAAAGAAGCGAAGCGGACAGAGGATGAGCTTGCATCTCCTGTTATTGTTATTGGCTCCATACAGCCAGGAGCAGAATCTCACCAGCAACTGCAGCAAGGTAGACATTCTCTCATTTAAAAAAAAAAAAAAACAAAACACCACCCTGTCTTTTCTTTTTCCTCTGCAGTCCTATTTGTCCCATTTATTGACATTTTCCTCCTGTTAATCACTTACAAAACTGCTGCACATTTTTGCAGGCTTTTTTCTTCTTAAATTATCGAGACATCCATCCCCTTCTTCTCCACCTCCTCCTCCTTGTCCTCATTCTGATCATCCTCCTTTCATTCCAGCTTTCCCATTAATTTTCCTTTTTGGTGTGTTTGTGTGTATATGTGTGAATGTATGTGTTTATTTATATATATATATATATATATATATACACACACATATATATATATATACACATATATATACATATATATATATATATATATATATATATATAATACATTTTGTATATTGTCTTTTACCCATTTTGTATTTTATGGCACCTTGAAAAATTCTTGCAAATGGTCAGCTACTATTTTCTGGTGATGATGGTAGCTGTAGCCTGCTTGTTAATATGATTCCCATTTCTCCAGAAGGTGCATACACCTGGTTGTAATTTCTTTAGAAACAACAGTAAACGTGCCTCACCCAGGAACCTCCGACCTCAGTCTACTGACAGCCTACAAATGACTCTGAAATGGGCCGTGTTACAGCTTAAGATACCTGCCTTTCTCTTCAACCCCACACTTATATAGGGACAAAAACACCGGACAGAGGGAGAGCAAGGGGCCTGTTTCTGCTTAGTCTTGGTATTTTACTAGGGCAGGCTTCATTGCAGGTCATATTCCGGTCTCTAGACAGTTTGTTTTCAGATTTAGCAGTAACTCCATTGAACAGTGGCCAAGACAGGCTGCTTTTTAGAGCCTCACTTGAAACAGGGCGTGCTGGAGGGAAGCCTTGGACATGTGCAGTGCCTCCAGTGTGTCTGGTTTGTGTATTTGGTAATTTAATAGCTTTCTTTTTGGATTGAATTGTATTTGTAATCATTTTTTTCCTTGAGCTGATGTTAAGAGCAGATTAGGTTCAACCATGTTTTGAATGGATATTATCGGTATTGCTATTATAGAGTACGTCTTGATTGTTTATCTGCAGATGGACTGTTGGTAACAATCAAGGCCCAAGGAAAAATATGGAAGTTTTATGAAGTATGGGCGAACAGTCATACAAGAACACTTGCTAGTGAAGCAGGTTACATTGCCTTATTTTTGGGGGACCTAGGATGGAGATGATCATTGCATATACAAGTATTCAGATTTGTCTTAACATTTGTTTAGTTAACCAAGTATTCATATCAGGCATTTATAGTTTTACAGAAAACATCAGGCCATAAACTACTTGATTTTTTCAGGGAAATGGCAATGCCATCTACTTTTAAACAAAAAGATGTCAGTCAGTCAGTCATTTTCAGGGAGGCTTGTCCTAATTAGGGTCGCGGGGGGGGTACTGGAGTCCATCCCAGCTTACACAGGGCGAAGGATGGGGACACACCCTGGACAGGTCGCAAGCCTATCGCAGGGACAGAAAGATGTCAAAGATGTCAAATCTGTACTGTAAGATATGTAACTACAAGCTACTATGTCTGTTAGTAAATCCCATGTGCCTAAAATGCACAAACACCTACATATCAAACAATAAAATACAAAATATGCAGTAAACGTTTAACAGTAATCAGTTTATTGAAACATTAAAAACATGTTTTAAAAAAATTAGTAGCAAAAATATCTAAAGCCAATTAATCGTTTTTAGCTGGATTTTCTCCTGCTCTGAAAATGTCCAGGTATGTGCAATACTGCACAGGTATAGGGGCAAGTGGGTGGGCCACTGCAGGTGGAGGAAGGTGATGAAGGATGTGGGGGTGGCTGTTTTGAAGGCCACACTGGCTGTGTCTTTGTTGTTTTTGATTTGGTTCACCATGATTAATGCTGCTGTCTCTTTCCAGGTGGGTGGTTTACACACACTGAGCAGTGTTTTGGTTTCTCTGCTACAATGGTGGCAATGCTGTAATTACATCCACACTGGCATCTATTACTCAAGTCCTACATTTTGTGGCATTTCACTTGTCCATACTTACTTTACTTGCTTTACAAAGTCCTCTAGCCTTACGTGAAAGCTTCTGCTTGAAGCAGCAATTATATCTTCTAACATTGGAGACATTTTGACCATAAAAAAAGAACATGCAGAACCAAAGAGTGTTCCAGCCTTCTTATTTTTTAGGTGCAATCACGTCTTTAAATTAGTGGTGGAGTTATTGCCTCTGGAAAGTGGTCTAAATTCAAATTTTTCTGCCCCTCTGTGAAAAGCATATGATGACAGTACAACTTGTGTGAGAATGCCGATGAGCTTGACACATTGGAGAGCCAGTACAGGTTAAAAACACATATATGTAGTAGATGGAACTTAGGAAGTAGAAAAAGCTCAGGTGGAACTTTTCAAGAAATAAAGTTCTGGATGGTTTTGAATGGTCACAAAGTAAGTGGTCATCAAAGTGTTATGTGTATTTCAGACATAAACATATACTAACTGATTTCTTAGATTGTTTGCAGCTAGAATTAAACAGCTGTACATTCATTCATTGGGCAGTTTAAATAAACCCCAAAACACCTAAACTGGTGTCAGCAGTCATGTGCCTGTGTCTGAGATGGAGCAAAAACAAGGAAGAAAAATAAAATGAGAGAATTAACGAAAGGCACATTGGCCCAGGGGCTTTGACCAGACTTGCCCTCCAGACAGAAGGGGGAGAAGTGTGAAACCTCATCCTGCCCTGCTCTGCAGCGCTTTAAATCCTCAGGGTCTCTGCCAAAGCTTGGAGCAGCTGATATTATTGGCTTTCCTGGTCTGAATCTATTTTGACAGCGCAAATGCATGGGCCAAGGAAAGAAAGCACGAAAGAGCAAAAGATTTGTCAAATTCACTGTCACTTTATCTTTCTGAAGAACAACATTCCAGTACGCTCTTGAAGTCCAGGACCTCATCGTCACCATTCCAGCTCTAAGCCCTTTTGAAATACAGCAATCTCTGGCAGATTTTATCTCTGTGCAGTTTATACCTGTTTTCCTTGTCCTCATGGTTTACGAGCAAAAGGCTACATTTGGAATTCCCTCAGCTGTATCTCATCTGCTTTTGATTTGAGCTGTTTTCTATGCAAGTGCACTGGAGGCATGTTTTTTTCCCCTTTGTTTAGGTTCATGGAAGCTGAATTCAGTGTATCTAGAAATGAACATTAGCTCCAAACTTGTAAGCACAGAGAATAGGATCTGAGAGTTCTTGTTGTCCACTGCTTGAAAAATGGCTGCAATTTTGTGGTTTGTGGCAAATAGTATGATGAGTTTCTAGAGCTCAGGGCAGGCACTGTTCCAGAATAATTTTACCCTGTCCTATGAAGGTGTTTGTTGATTAAGGAACCACATCATGGAATGTCAAAACTCAGCTTAGTCTCTATGGAAAGCAAAGGGAGTTTAAATTTTCATTAAGTTTGCATTTTCTGATCCAAATTTTCAGTATGTTAATGACCTTTCGTGCTTATCACTTGTTTCTTAAAAGGGTATGATGTTTGCCGTCTGTTCTGTCTTTTTCCTACTTTACTCATCCAATTTCCATCTTCCAGACCCAATCGAGGTGAATGGCCCATCGTTATGCCCCGTTTTAGTTACCCCTTCTCTGAACGACAGCCAGCCTGAGGACCCATCACCAGTGAGGCTCCAGTACACTCTTCCTGTGTCTTCAGGGTCTGTAAGGAGCCAACCTCTTCCTGCCGAAGCCCATAACATCAACCATGACATCCTGAGATCAGGAGTGCTCTGCTTGCCAGGTGAGGGTCTAGAAATGCAAGAAATGTTTTCTTTTGACAAAAACTATATTTTCCCGGTTAGGGAGTATGGGGGGAGGAGGGAGGGGGACCACATGTTGGAAGGCATAGCACTGTCAGCACAGTTGAGATATAAGTGCTATAAAAGGCTTTGACTTGTTTAAAGTTTAATACGTTATAATTCTGTCTCTAGGCACACGAGACAAATCAGGCCATGCCCTTTTAACAGTGACAACAAGAAACACAGCTTGGCTGAACCCAAACTGTAACAGTGGTGAGCTTGCGCGGATCATGGTCTACTTTTATACCATTCTCAGGTCAGTGTTAAAGGATGTTATTTTGAAACTTCTTAAGTCCCTGGTATAGAAAAGGTTTATACTTTCAACAATAAAATTATCATCTTCACTGTTTTCTGATGAACAGTGAAAGAGAGAAGGTGTTATATGATCTTCAAATTTAAATTTATTTTAAATTTAAATGTTTCTGTTCTTTTTTTGCTATTTGAATATACAAAAACCCATTTTGTTTTGTTTCCATGTGATAATGCAATTTTGAAAAGCAAACCTTTCAAAGTTTATTAACATTTGTTAGTTAGTTCCTTAAAGATTTCGAATGATTTTAGATTTGATTTGATTTTTATTTATTTCTTTGTTAGTTATTCATTATTTCCTATACTGTGTGTGTGTGTGTGTGTGTGTGTGTGTGTGTGTGTGTGTGTGCGTGCAATTATTAGTGTTTTGACTATATCAGCATTTTTATGCATATATTCCAACTCCAAGCTGTATAAACCTGAATGCTCATTGGATTATAAGCTATTATAAGCATCGTCAAGTGTATTTGTGTAATGATGGAGGGTGTGGCCTAAGGTGCACATAATTTTTAGGCAGCTTCTTGACCTCAGGCAAAATGGACCAAAATAAAGACTTTTGACCATTTTTGACTTTTCAGTGTCTGTTATATCTCTAAGAGATGCAGCTTTCTTGAAATTGATATTGGGGCGTGATCACAGAACCATCAAACAGTTTGTTGCAAAT
Source organism: Hepsetus odoe (assembly GCA_017165825.1). NCBI lineage: Eukaryota > Metazoa > Chordata > Actinopteri > Characiformes > Hepsetidae > Hepsetus > Hepsetus odoe. Next base: position 10,792,932 of record CM029391.1, on the reverse strand, counting down.
TGTCAAAAGGGTTGCAAGAAACATGTTGAGAGAAAAAAGATGGAACTGAAATGGCAAAAATTTGAGAAGAACGTGATGCTGCCAGGAACCCATGATCCTCCAGTGCAGTCATATTCCAGAACTGCAACCTACCTGGAGTGCCCAGAAGTACAAGGTGTTCAGTGCTCAAGGTAAAGCCAAGCCAAGTGGCCAAGGTAAAGAAGGCTGAAACCTGACCACCACTGAACAAGACAAGTTGAAACTGGGCTCAATATTGGGCCAAGAAATATCTCAGATATCTCCGAAAATACAGATTTTTCAAAAATGAAAGTGACTCTTGACAGACCAGATGGATGGCCCATGGCTGGATCAGTAACAGGCACGGAGCTTCACTTTTGACTCGGACACCAGCAAGGTGGAGGTGGGGTACTGGTATGGGCTGGTGTTCTTAAAGATGAGGTAGTTGGACCTTTTCGGGATGAAGATGGACTCAAAATAAACTCCCAAACCTACTGCCAGTTTTTAGAAGGCACTTTAAGCAGTGGTTCAGGAAAAAGTCTTTTATGCAGAACAGAGCTCCAGCACATGCATTGAAGTTCTCCACTGTGTGGCTCTCCAGTAAAGGCCTTAAAAATGAAATAATAATGACATAATAATAATGCACCCTTCCTCACCTGATCTAAACCGTATTGAGATCTTGTGGGCCCTTCTTAAATGGGAGATTTATGGGGAAAGAAAACAGTCCACCTCTCTGAACAGTGTCTGGGAGGCTGTGGTTGCTGCTGCATGAAAAATTGATCATCAACAGATCAAGAAACACAGATTCCATGAATGAAGTATGTGTTTTAAGGGAGCAGATGTGGTTTCTTACTAAAAAATGATTAATGGATGCTTAACATTACTCACATAACTGCACTCACCCTGTATGTGTCTTATAGGAAAGAAATAAAGGGGCTAGGCTTGACTGTTCTGGTGGATGCCCGCAGGTGCTCACCTGTCCCTGCTCTCTTCAAAGCCCTCAACATTCTACAGGTATATGCATTTAACAGTCCTTCAGGAGAAAATGCCTCATCTGGCATATTTTACTACTACTATCACACCTACTCGTCTCACTTTAAATGCACACTGCCATGCTTCAAGTATTCACATCCTTTTGAAATGCACCACTTCAAATCATATTAGTCCAGAATCCCCTCACTATAGCAGCCTTTACTCTGGCAGCTGGAATCATGGAAAGTAATGCTATTACTCACTACACAATATCAGCTTTTTTGTTTCTCATCTGTATCCTACTCTTTACTACTTTTTACTATGCCAATGAGAGTCCTTGGGTTCCATAGTCCTTAGCCTCCTGACATCCCATTTTCCTTTCCAATGCGATAAACTATATGTTGCTCATGATCTACATATCTGTTTAATAAATGCATGTTAATAAAAGTAAAAAAAAATCTTTTTGTAAATTCTACAGATTCTGAAGGCATTAAACCAGAATTTTGTAAATTCAGTTTTCAGCCAGGAAATTACACAGAAAAGTACATTTGCCAAAAGCAAAATTGAAATATGGCTAAAATAAGTCAGACATATTATTTTCTACTGCAAGAGTGTAATGGTTAGCAAAAGAGAATGCAAGAGTGATTCATGACTCAATATTTTTTGCATATAAAAACTGCCATTAATACTTTTTCCCCACTGCTAAGACTTGGGGCTGATTGCAGTGTATTCACAAATTTTTGTTGAGAGAAATAGGAAAAGAGACAATGGGAGAGCAAAGGAAACTGTATTACAGTGTATTTATTCATTTTGATTATTAGAAATAATTTGGAACTTGTGAACATAAAAGTATGGTGCATGTCATTTTCAGTTTATCAGAGGTCTTGTAAGAACAATGTGAGAGATATATAGTCAGTCAGTGGTTCCAACTCTTCTGTGACTTTTCCTCTTTGATCTTTTTTAAAAGCCACTTTTACTGCTATTCCTGGTATTATAAGCATCAGCAAAGTGCTTGACTTGAAACGGATTCTCTGCCCTCTACGCACTTTGGTGCAGAATAAATTCATGTCTTGGCAGTAGCTGGATACAACTGTTTTTATCAAGAGAGTCATCAATGTCATTTAGAAGTTTTATTTGAATGAATGGGCTACATTTTTGGAGTCATTACAGCTTGGCACTGACAACTATTTAAGGGATCAAACCAGGAAAACAACATCAAAAATTATGCCAAGATTAGAATGTCATCTTCGTCTATTGTGATATCCATGTAACTTACAAGTCAGGAAAGTTAAGTGTGTGAAACTATGAGGGCACAATGCTGTGAGATTGTTTTGGCTCAAGTTAGGCCTGAGAATACCCAGAATGGGAGCTAAGTTCGTTATGGTGTCCTTCAGTCCTTTCTAGGTCAGTGATAACAAGGATTGAGGAGTAGCCTGCCTGTCCCATCTCAAATGAATGCAGCAATCTGGTGGTTACTGGTATTGTGCCGAAAGCCTGAGGCTTCAGTGTCACACCACATTGACTGCTATAGATACCATCATCTTATTATACGCTCATTGAGCTGACATTGCTTCCCCCAAGGACTGTCAATCCAATCTGATGAGTTTGGACTTTTGCCAGTTGAAGAATGCTTTTTTTTTTCCCTGTTTGTCACAGTAATGTAGCAGTATTAGTGTAGCTTTTTTGTCTTATCACAGGCAGTGATGCCTTTTGCACTTTGATAAGGTGCAAATTCTTGACTGAATCTGAAGCATTAGTAAGTTTGTTTTTGTAGAGGTAAAGCGAGACATCATGGCACTTTAGTGCCATTTTCTCACAAGTCTGAGCGGATGAGACATGCAGGAGGGAAAACAAATATTTATCATGTTTTAATTGCTTGAAAAGGAGAGGAAGACTGCCTTAGATAGGACAAAAAGACTCTAAGTCTTAGGATACACACAGGTGTGAAATGGGATTTCACTCTTTTTTTTTTTTTTTTCTGCTCATTGAAAGGGTTCAGTGGTTGAAGTTCATGTGTGTGTCTAAAGATTTGCTTTACAAATAAAAGCTGAGGATTGAGTCAAGAATGCATAGTATTTTACTCCTGGGTGACCTGACCATGATTGAGCAAGTCTTAGTTAGAAAAGGCAGCTACCAGGGTGTCGCCATAGCTTTTGTTGAACGCTTGGCACTGAATTTTTGTGCTGGTGTGAGCGTTTTGAAACTGAATCAGATTTACCATATGCTGGTAGTTGGTTGGTTCCTCAGAAATTTTATGAAAATAAGCTTTTGAATGTTGTAGAAAAACATACTACCTTGTTACTCAAACTTTGCAGGAAATAGATATTTTTTTAACATATTTCAGACTGGTTGTCTATCACTTCTTTAAGTGTGAGCTGGCTGGCCGCATACCAGGACGGGTTCTTGTTTGCATAGGTGTGTTGGTGTTTCACCTGGATCCTGGCATTCTCCGGACTCTTTGTTTGCACTGACCAAACCTCACATTTATCATTCTGTCCATTCATCACAGTGTCTAGAAGACTAATGCCCAAGTTCTAACATGGCAGGAAAACCAGGAAACCTGCCGCATATGACTAATATCCACAAATTTACTTCTGAACATAATGAACAATGGTAAATGCTATAATAGAAGCAAACGGTTTGTCAGTATAACTGTTAAAGGGAAAAAAAACAAAAAGCACACTCTGAACTCACACACTGAAATCTTGTAAATGTTCTGATAAAACTAAAACAGCGATATTCTCAGCTGTCTTAATATAACTCATATTAAAGGATTACTTTGAAAAGTCAGTGTTATTATCACAAATTACAATTACACTTATTTCAGATCAGAATAGAAATAAAGGTCCTTTTTTTCTTTTTGAGAGGCCAGTGTTGTTCATGAACGCTGGAAGTCAGCAATCGCCCAGATCTTTCCCATAAATATACCCTCAAACCATATCTAGCTTTTCGTCAGTCTTTCATCTAGATGTGATGAAAATGTTTAAAATATTATGAGCTATAAAAAAAATAATCCCCGGGCTGATTTTAAGATCAAATTCCACTATGCTTCGGATGACTATTGCCCCAAAAAGCGATTTTGGTTCAGAACTGCTAGTCCTCATGTGGCTTAAGAATGGCTAGAGCATTCAGCTGCATGGTGAAGTTTTGTTTATTTTATATCAGTAAGCTATATTGTGACCTAAACTAATTTCAGCAGCCTGGACCATATTAATGTAAAGCAAGAAGTGCTTTGCGCAAGTTGAGAGACACTTTGGAGTGACTAGCGTTTGACTTCTAGCGTTTAATAATTGTTAATCTTGCAGTTTTAAACATCCATTATCCATTATCTGCCGTTTGTCCCAAATGGGGTCGCGGGGGAGTGCTGGTGTCCAACCCAGCGCACACAGGGCGAGGACGGGGGACGCACCCTGGACAGGTCGCCAGCCCATCGCAGGAACAGTTTTAAACAAATTGAGCAAAATTTGTACATCAGTTATGTATTGGCCTTTGAGCTATATTTTGGTTAGGAAAAAAACTGTCAGGTTATGAGACCATCTCGAAATAGAAACATTTCATGTGCATTTGAGCTTCTGTGAGGAAGTCCTTTAATAAGGTTAACGATGAGGATTAATGCCTGCCTTGGTAGTGGGGCAGCGGTGGCCTACTGGTTAGTAGGCCTTGGATCAGAAAGTTTTTGGTTGGAATTGTAGGCCAATAGGTTACCCTGGGGTACCCTTGAGCAAGATACTGTTCCCAAAACTGCTCCCTGTGTGCTGGATATGACTGCCTTACTATTTTATGGTGTGTGTGTGTGTGGGTCTCCTGAGAGTTGTGTTATTCTGTTTTACACAGGAGTCCATACCTGGCTGTATTCACACTGTTCTCTTGATGGCTGAAAGAGATTTGGCCTCACGCACAGAGAAGCTCTCATCAGTACAGGTTATAAAAACTCATTCCCGCACATGCACAATGGCTCAATCACCCTGATTTATATAAAGAAAAAACTGTTTTAAATGTGAATTTTGTGTTGTAATTTGTATATGCTGTTTACTGAAGTTACCCTCAGCACACACTGTTTCTTTAAGCACCTGCTTTGTCTATCTGATGTGTTTGGCAAATAATCTAAAAATACATTTCAATAAACTGTATCTTTGGCCCTGACACTCCCATCATTTGTACTTGCTGCAAGACTGGAGGACTATTTGAAACACAAATGTCTGCGCCGTTGGACACAGAACAGACAGCCAAGGACACAGCCAGCAGAAACACACTTAACAGAGCCATTAAAAATACCAGTGTATGTAAAAATAGTGTTTGTGCTGGTATTTCAGTTACCACTTCACAGTATTGACTTTCATATATTTTTATAAAATGGAATCGTGTGTGATGGTGATGCCTATACGTTGTTTTTGTTTACCTGTTTAGTGGCCTGTTTAGTGGATATTTTTACTATGTTTTTTGAAGGTGGCAGAGTGTAGGATGGTTTATGGGGTTATTTTGTAACTCAGTTTTGTGTTTACCAGGTGGAGATATTATGTTCCATGAAGTCTCTATATAAGCACATCGACATCTCTCAGCTCCCTACTGAATTTGATGGCACGTTTCCTTACTCCCATACCAGCTGGATCTGCTTCAGGACTGTAAGGTCTTAATCATCATCGCCGTCAAAATTACCTGCATTTTATTTACCCAAATTTATTCTCATTTTCTCCCTCTTTTCTCAGAGGGTGGAGCAGTTGACCAGTCAGTGTGAGGATGCAATAAATCTCCTGCAAAGTACTATCAGCAGACTGGAGTCTGCAGTTCTGCCGTCTACTGCTGAGGTATAGCATTGCTTAATCTTCTTTCTTACCTATCAACTTATAGAATTTAGCAATAAAACTTTTCAAATTGAGTGACTGATTTAAAAAGTAAAATATACTCCTTCTTATTACAATTTCAGAAAGTTGTCAGTATCTAATATCTGATAGCTAGAGCAACACAGGTTTGCTTCCAGCTCAATCTTCAATAACTGCAGTCGTCAATATTGATTTGTCAAATTCTATCATCAGCAATTTTGATTTGTTGGTTATTGATTAGGCAAGCATGCCTATGCATTGCTTAAAAAGAACTTGCATGAGTAGAGGTTTGGAAATGGTTACGCAATAGTTATATGAACAAGTACAGGTTAATACATTTTATTTATATAGTTTTAACTGATTTAGAAAGTAGCTTGACAGAATCTGGGTACAACCCCTCATGAGCAAACTAAGAGTGACCGAGGCAGCACTCCCTAAAGCTGAATGACAAAACCAAGCTCAACAGGGATCCCTTTCTCTAGTTGACATTGAATAGCAAAAGAAATAGGCCAATGATCATCCTTGAATAATGGAAGAAAACAGTTTTTACTATTTCAGTTCAGAGGTTATGAAATATAAAATCCAAGTCTCTAAAAAGAGGTATCAGATATACCTTTAATCTAATGGAAAATAAATAACTGTTTAACACCTTGCTAGACAAGTTGCTTTTTAGCCTAAAGATGGAAACTGACACTGTGTCTGAGTTCCAAACATCAGCCAGATTATTATTCACATGCTTCTTTGTATGAAAAGGCTCTTCCCCTCTGGTGTAGTTGTGTGCTAGGTGCAAATTTAGCAGAGCAGAGGGTTAGTATGTCAAGCCTTTGACCAAGTTGACCTCTGGTTGTCAGATTGTGTCACTGAAGGACACCTTTTATCCTCAGGGAGTTGAAAAAGAGAAGAGGGCAAAACCCCCAGAGGGGTGTGTATCACAGCCCACCTTTAAATCGCTAGTGAGAACTGCTTAGTGCGGCATTTAGATTGAAAAGAACTTCTGACGAGTATATGGATTTCTGTATGCTAAGTGTTTCACATTTCCCATCTTTCTGCGTTTTTCATAGTTCACACTCCACACACACACGGAAAACCACATCTTTTAACAGTTTACCACACACTCTCACAATTAAGGTAGTAATTAAAGCAGTCATTGCAGTGAGTCTTTATTTTATGTGCCAACAGATTGACGTGAATAGGTTCTTTCACAATGTCGGATTCTTCCTGCAGAATACGCCTGCCTTATTTTTCTCATCAGCATTTCACAGTCGAAGCTACAGCTGTAGGGAAATTTTATTTCTCAGAAATGATGGAGTAATTCACAAAGCAAATGATGCCCTTATCTGCTTTACACACCCTTATGTACATGAATATAGTCATAAAAAGAAGTGTGTGTTGCAGGAGGCACAAGCGTTGCTGGGTAAATACAAGGTATTGATGAGGAGTGTGCTAGAGGACAACAGGCTGGTACGGCTGCAGTTGGAGGGCGGAGCTGCCTTGTCCCGCCTCCGTAAAGAAGAGACCAGCGTAATCCTGACTGAGGACTACAGGTGAGGACTACAAGAATATCACCAAAATTCATTCATGCTCTCTGACACTCACTACAATCTATACAATAACTATTTTCTAAGGACTGACTAAAAAATCATTTTTCTGATATTACTAAATTATGTCTTTACTGACTAATGTACATTTTTGTTTAACACTGCTTTACTGAGTATTGTAGTGGTCAACTGTAAATTGTTCAATGAGTGGCAGCTGTAAATAGTCAGATTCTTAAAATTTAAGAGAGCATATGAAACTCATAATAACAAAATGCAAAACGAGCATATTAAAACTGACCTTACAGCCGGTGCCAACGAATTGGCGTGGCCTTATCAGCTTATTTTTTTCATATCATTAACAGCACTAATAATTATCATATCACATCACTAATAATTTAGAAGCCTCGCTCAGCTTGTTATTAATATCTAAGGTAGGCTGCAGGACACATTAGAAGTGATTATAAGTGGCAAAAATGAACTGCATGGAAGCTGTTGCCGAGCAATCAAATGGTCTTAGATCCCAGCAAACCTCATTTGTCATGGCAACTGCATTTCACTATGACCCTTCCAGGAGAGTGAGAGAGTGCTTGAAAATGATGTCCATTTAATTTTAGGGGTGCCCTATTTCCAACACAACCCACATTTTTAGAAACACAGCTGAAGATTTATTTAATCATTGCTTCAGCTGTTATTAATGGCTACTGAAATGAATACTTTCAGGATGATGTCTGAGACAGGATTAGAACAGCAGAAACTAGAGGTGTCTCAACAATTCTGTAAGGCTTGTTCTTTCGGCACAGTTTAGAAATACTTTACGCTTATACTATATACAGCAGTAAGGCAACAATGATGCACTGCACAATAGCTTAACTGCCAGTGTGTGTGTGTATATATATATATGTATGTATGTAAATAATTTGCACATCCCTGAAAAATGAGGACTCCAATTACTAATTGCCTAATGGTGTGTGTATATATAAATATTGTTTTCATGTGTCACAGCACTAAATCGTAACTTTTTGAAGTGTAAAGAACACTTGAATCAAGATGCACTGATGCATTTTTTTTACAATTAAATCAGACATTGAGAGCTTGGGCCATTCTTACTCTCTTGCTTACTCTCTATCTTTTAATTTTTCTTCTGTCAAACAAGCGTGTTTGTCTTAAATGGCCCATGACATCCAAAATCAGGACCTCTCCCTTGGGCATTCCCCTGCAGTGGAGCAGAGCAATGCTTATGACTGTTACGGTGGGCTAACAACACATCACAGAACAACCTGCCAAAACAGAGCTTTTAGCAATATGCAGACAGATGGGCAGGCAGAACATAAGCTGTTAGGAAAGGAGGGAGTAAGTGAGCATATTAAGACCGCTGATGAGCCGCAGTATGTCTGTGCTGGTGTGTGAGTGTGCGGATGAGTGTTTTTCCTTGAACAGAACCAAGGAAAATTGCTTTATCTACACTAGTTTTCCGTCTCACCCTAAAACTATCACACTCTCTGTTTCACCCACTCACATGCATACTTGTTTTTAAACAATCGATTGTTCATGCAATCGAATGCTCAGCCACAATAACATCCAAATGTATTTTACTTTTTAGTACTTTTTTAATGTTAAACCTGTTCTTCTCCTTAACTCATTAACTAAAACATAAGATTTTGTTTTCTCAGTTTTAAAAGGTGAGTCATGCATTTTGTGGTGAAATAGAAAATTTGCAAAACCATTTGTTTAGTTCTGTGTTTGTAAGTTTCCCTTGTTTTCCTACTGACTGACTTTAGTGCAATTCAAGACAAAAGTAGTCAAACACATTCACTCTTACTCACATGTTTAAATTGCTTTATTTGATTCTACGTAGAAGAAGGTCTATAGGTCCTTACCTGCTACTCTGTTTTATTGGTATAAGATGAAGCATCTATGCAAAACAACCAAACTCCCTAACATGCATAAAATAATCCTTGTAATTATTAATTACTTATAAAAATTATGCTCAAACACTGCACTCAAGTGTTATTTTGGTTGTTGTGTACTTCACTTGAATATTTTTGAAATTGTACTCGGCTACATTTTCATACGTTTTAATGTAAACATGGTACAAATATCAAGGCCTTTTGAATATGTTTTTATGAACATCCAAGCAGCTTTATTTCCATGTAAAATAAAACTGAGCAAACTGTGCAAAGTTGTGTAAGTACCATTTTTGACTCCAAGAGAATACACAGTGTGTGATGAAGATTGCTGAATGATGTTTGCAGCCGTTACTGGAATATATATAATGTTGACAAAATGTGATTTCTTTAAAAACAATATCACCGTTTTTTTATTTATTTTTTTTTTTCTTCTTTTTTTTTTTTTTTTTTTTTAACTCAGTCATTCTCTCATGCTCAGAGATGTGGATGATTTCAGGGTCACTGCTTCAGAGCTTGTGTCAGAAGCCATAATTCTTGTTGTTTTATGCACTTTGTGTTGTTCTCTTTTGTTCACCTTCACTCCCTCTGTCACTCGGTTTATGTTGTCTTTCATGCTTATGGTCAATCCTGGCACTTCATTCTCTGTCTTTCAGTGAAAGGCACCATTAGATTGGGGTGTATGTGTGAGAGAGAGTGTCAAAGGTTCGAGGTTGCATTAAGGTCACTTTTCTTGTATCCTGGATATGAACTTTGACCATAATGGATTAAATGCTTGTCCAGTGTATGATGCCTGATTAAAGAATAATTAAGCTTTTTTTTTTTTGGTGGAAACCGCTAGATATGCAGGCAGGATTGTTGCATTGCAAAAAGAAAATTTGTCTTTCTTATTCTTTTCTATATAACAAGTGATTTGATACTTTTTTAATGATTGTTTATGATAAACACATTAATGTGACCTGTTTTAGGATTACATTGTAGAATTTTGACCAAAATTGTGTGTGTGTGTGTTCTCGTGTGTAAGTGAGTGAGCATATCCATGCTCTTTATCTCTCTGTTCAGCCAACCATGCAGATCCTCTTTCTGTCTTTCTCTGGAATGCCTTTGATATCTGAGGCCTGTTGAGCAAAATTTGTGCAGGTCAGCTTTAGGTGTGTATGTGTGTGTTTCAGAACGGAGGCAGAATGAGCATGTGTGCACATGTGTTTGTGCATTAGAAGTAATTTGTTAATTCCAAGAAAGTTAAAGCCAGAAACAGTTACAACTCAAACAAATGCCAACGCATTATCAAACACTATAAACCTTAATTTTGCATCGTAAAGTTTGCACCTTCTCCCTATGTCTGGAAGGAAACAGAAACTTGTAGAGGAAATCCACACAAAGTCTTAAGACATGCTTGTCATATGAATTTGAAAGATGAACCGTGTGGGAGTGTATTTGTGTCTACCCTGTGATGGACTGGCGACCTGTCCAAGGTGTGTGTGTGTTTTTTTTTTTTTTTTTTTTTTTGTTTTTTTTTTTTTTTTTAACCAGATTAGCACTGGACATCATGTTAAGAACTAAATGTGTGTTAATACTTCTGTGTATTATTGCTATATCACCAACATTTGCTTGAGGTTAAATGATGCACCTAATACCAGAAATTCCCTAATAGATATTGGCATGACAATACAGACATTGGATAGGTTAAAAAAAAAGTTAATAATTGGATTTAAACATTGCCATGAAATGATATGCTAATATTTTCACTGTATGAAACTCTCTGCATAAACTGTTTATACTCATGAATGTATACAGCAAATGACAATCAGAACAGGGTGTTGCTAAATTAGCACTGACTGCAGATCATGAGAAACTCATTTTACACAATACATATCTTTGTGTTGTTCCAAAATGGCATCTTTGCAGGACAAAAGTCAACTTTTAATGTATGTTCATAGAATTAAGTTTAATTTTAAGTTTTACTGGACTATTTCTCCAGAATTTAAAAAGGTAGCTTCTCAATTTAGTCACTGTACATACAGCACATTTCACGTGAAAGACTTTTGTGCTTCTGTAATAATGGTGTCAAATGTGTTTGTGTCTGTAAAAGATAAAGTCATGAACAGGAAGACCTTTGACAGTGATCTTGAAGGAAATATTGTGTGGAAGTTCAATCCAGCATTGTATTACTGAGCTGCATCAAAGATGAAGTCATCCTTTAGTCATCAACCTCTGCCACCACACACAATGTGCCCAGTCACTGCATTACAACTCCGGACTAATGTCGAGAAAAGGGGAAGGACACGCAAAAACACACACAGTGTGTGTTTAAGGCGATAGGTCTGGCACAGCTGGCTGTGGGGGCAGGCTTGGATGGTCTCATCAGAGACACACTAGTCTTTACAGGCTTTCATTGGTTGGATGCCTTGTCAATCAAAAAAACCCAACCAATCGGAAGAATTCCATTAAAACCACATTCAGTCAGAGCCTAAACTGAAACCAGCTTTTCCAGTGATAATGTTTTTGACAAAGTTTGTTCTGCTCCTGCCTCTTTTGCAGGAACTACTCTCTATAAGGGAATAAAACATCACTGGATACATTCTTTAGACATTCATTATTATTTGAAATGCTAGTTCCAATCCAAGCTTTCAGTGGTAAGGCTTTAAAGGGAAAAATATGAAGAGTCTGTGCTATTGCATTACAGAGATGCCATTGAAGCTGTGGGAAGCCTGTATAATCAGGTGGATGAGCTGGTCCACAGGCTGGTGATGTTGTCCAACAAGTGCACACAGGAGCTGGAGTTTGTCATGGAGTTTAAATGTCTGGAGGAGGGCTTCAGGGAGGTAAGATTCACTATATTATCCATAACTCTTTGATGTGTTTAAAGCTACAGTGGCTTACCAAGAACAAACATTGTTCCTTATGTCCATTCTGTGCACCCTCATAACAAGGGATCAGCAGTCCTTTAATATGATGTTTATTTTGACGTAATAACATGTGTAATAAATTGTCACCATTTGTTTTTCATAAGCATTAATATTAAATTCTTTCAGGTGGAAAAAACGAAATTGATTGTTATAATGCCATATATAAAAGATGAGATGTATAAGCTAGCAAGTCAGTTCTTGAAGTTGATTTGTCAGTGGGGGGCAGGGGGGCAGTAAGGGTATGAGTTACTTTGACAAGGTCCAAAATATGATGAATAGGTGACTAGATGACTGGGTGGGTCTTCATAGCAGCTGGTCAGTTCCTGGAATATACTGGTTTATACCAAAAGTCTTAAAACAATGTACAACTTGTGGATCTGCATCTAGGTCAAGGCTGACCTTGCTGGCTAAGTGGCTAGGATAAAAAGAGCTACAAAGGATGTTGCAGCATTCGTATGGCGGAGCTTACCCCATTATCGGTCATGCCTATGCCTATGCTCGCCTGTCTCCACCCCTGAAACCACCTTCAATGAGCATGTGCAATTCTGAACTGGACCATGGAGTAGTAGAAAAGGGCATGGTCTGCTCTATCAGGTTTTCTTTTAAATGCATGTGTCAGATGCATGTGCTTTGCTTGCCTGTGTGACAGCACCTGGGTATGCTGGGAGAAATCAGCAGAGACAATATGATGCTCTTGGCAATGGATTGCAGGCAATCATTTTCCAATCCTTAACTCATAACATGCAGGATTTTAAAACATCTTAGAGGTTGATACTTTCTAAAAGAACCTCCATGTTATTTAAATGTTCTTCTAAAACCTCCTTAATGTGGTACAGTTTCTTTATGTTGTCAGTTGTTAAAACTAAAAGGTTTCATTACACAAACTTAACTTGTTTGGAAACCAAGAATAAATCATTATTGTGATGCATGCTAAATGGTGAAAAATGTTTTTGCCGCTAATAAATTGGACAAATTTGACAGTCCTGATTTATTTATTTATTCATTCATTTATTTTGAAACAATTAGCTAAACAAATCTTTTTGGGTGAGTCATGGTCATTCCATAATTTGTGCATTAAATAATGGCAATAAAGTATATGCCACAAAGTTATAGAACTCATGTTAGAATCCACTGGCCAAACAGCAATGTCCATACTTAAAGAATGTCTCCATGCTCTAATCTTTACAGCAGCAGGACACCTAGCCACGTCAGAAATGTAGGATTATATATTTGGTAAACTTCTCAAATGGACTTTATTTTGAATAGTGGGGGAGAAGTTGGTGAACTGTGTTGTTGTGTTTTCTCACCAGTGTTTCATTCTTTTCTTGGTGTTTCTCCCCTCTACGACACACAAAAATACCTACGGTTACATAAAAATGCTTGTTCTTCTTAAATCAATGGTTTAATGGTGTTTGTGCATATGCTTACATTTCCACTCTCTTTTCTAAGGTGAGTCAATGGATAGATGAGGTAGGGGAGAATCGTCTGCAAACACTGGGAGAGCTGGAAGATTCTCTGGAGCAGCTACGAGGGAAACAGACTGTTTTCAGAGACTTCTACACAGCTGCTTATGTATGTCTGCTCTGACTCTGTGTTCAAACTCCTACATTGCTATTGAGCATACTCAAATAAAACAACACAAAAATGCACCAGTGTTACACAAATTTCAATATCACAAACACTCTCACCTGTGTTTAAGTTGTGACTGAATTACTAATTATTTCTCATTTATAACAACTAATCATACTGGTCAAATGTTCGGATGATAACCCATATGTAAACCTATGGGTTTTCTAAACCTGCTATTTTTCAGAACTTTTGTGCATGCCAATTTTTCAGTAAGTTTAAATAATTAAAAAAAAAAAAAACCTATATTTCTATTATTATTGGGTCATTTTTCAGTTAACTTTAACTTTCAGCTAAAACTACTTTAAGGGGCACCTATTGCTCACAAAAGATTTTACATTTATACACCATCATCTCTTGAGTAGCCACACATGAGCTTACAGTCACCATGGCCATTACCAAAAGTTGAAGCTGTGGAACTGTATACTCTGGGGTGAAGAAGTTTCATCCAATGCAATTTTATTGAGCTACTTTGAAACTAATAATTCAACATTTTTCTCAAAAGCTTTCCAAGAAAAAGTGCTGTTACTGCAGTAAATAAAGAAATAGGAAGGTTTTTTAATGTATGTGTGTATGCATGTAATGTTACTAATTGTGTGTGTTTTGTAGGAGCATTGTAAAAGTGGGGAAGCACTACTGAAGAGGTTGGAGCGTTGGGAAGATGTTTCGTCAGCCGAGCTGCAGGTGTATGAGGTCAAAGTGCGCTCCTTCTGGGTCCATCTGCAAGATTTCTCGCAGAGAGTAGAGGACACCAAGGAGAAAATCGACAAGACTGTCCGCCTGTATGAGTTCTTTGACAAGGTGAGATTCCAGTTTTGCTTTTCTGCCTGTCCTTTTCTGTCCGTACACAAGCATTAAAGCTGAAATGTCTTCAGATTTATAAATGTTGACATTTTATTACCTGTCAGCAGGCAAATAATTTGAAGTTGTATCTGAGCTGCAGGGTTTATTAAGGCTAGTAGAAGGAGGCATGCATGGAATTGCAGTAAACTACAGTTTATTAGTACGCTGACAATAAGAGGTCATGTGCTGTGTGTTTACATGTAACACGCTTTATTCGATGGCAAATCATGTTTGTCTGGCATGCAGGCATTTTGGTGGCATGCACTCTCAGGAGCTGTTTCAATCTGTGGATGGTCCGAAAGGTTTTTGACCATATTTCCCAGCCCTAGTCCAGATGGAGATTTGGAAAGTTTTGTTTTGCTGGCAGTTTGGTTTGTTAAAGTTAGCCTTGCGTGTTCAAAAAATGTCTTTGACCTGCCCTGGAGCACTCAAGCTTAAGCAGAGGCTCGTCTTTCTTCAAGGATTTGTACATTTACTAAGAGTAAGTTGCTGCTTTTCCTCCTTTGAAACAATGGTGTCTCTTGGTGCTTGAGGATTTGGTCTCTCTTTCTTGTGTCTTTCTGAATGGATGGATAGTCAGAAAGAGAAGCTGTGACTGTGTTGGGGGGTTGATGACTTCACAGGAATGCTGTAACAATGAATGGGCTTACATTAGAAAGCTATTCTCAGTGAGGTAATTGTGTTTCCATGGTCAGTAGTATAAATAAGCAAAAGCAGCAAATGAAAGGTTGCTACTCTAAATTTCTGCTAAAGAACATGAAATAACTGTAACTGAAACTTGTAAAGGGGAAAATGAGGGATTAGAGATGGGTCGAAGTTTTGTGCCTTGAAAAGCATAATTGGTTAAAAATAGTATTTTGGTTTTTACCCGAAAGAGGAACAATGACCTACAATTTGAACCCAAAGATCTAATAGGCTGCAAGTACTAAACAAAATGTCACATGGACTGGTAATGCAAATGTGAAATAGCGATTACAACACTGTGTGTTTATATTTGTCTCCAGTGCAAGGCAGTCTACTGCATTGTCCCCCTGAAATACACCCTTAAATTTTCGGTATGAAATACATTGTGCTTTTGGTGTAAATCACTGGCTCAAATCCTTCACTGTTTTTGAATGGACATGCACCTGGTTTGGGATTACAGATTAAAAATTGTTAACCACTTATGTATGCTTAGCAACTAGCAAGATGTTTGTCATGCATATATGAGGAGTTATACATGTCTATGCACTATTTGAGCGCTATTTAATGATCTCACCCATGCTCTTCGTCTAGTTCTGAGATTCATTCTGTGTGGCAGGGGCAGCTGGCCTTAAAGTCTGACCATTAGAGATTTCACCATTAGCATAATCACCTTTCACTATTTCTTAAACCCCCTCCCTGTTTACTCAGCCAGACCCCTTTTGCCATCTGCTGGCATATTGACTTATCAGATATACAAGGGTCTGACACAAAAGCCCTGCAAGTGCTTGTTTAATCAATTCATATGCATTTCTGTTGCGTTCGTAAGTAACATTTTAGGCTGGGTGGGTATTTAGCACTGCTGGCTCTATGCTCCTGCATTTTTTGTGTTAATGCAGAATGCTTAAGAATGCTAATTTTGTAAGGATTTGATCAGCAGGGTGTCACTTGTAGCATTGCCTCAGTGTTCGCATGAGCAGCTGATTTATAGATTCAGGTAATTGTCATAGGCTAATCCCCATAAGTAGACCTATGTAAATGTACATCTCGAGTCTATTCCCCAGCTCTTAATTTGTCTCTGATGACATGTAGGAAAACTGCATTGCACTGAGCAAATGAAACAGTGATGGAGCTTCATGGTTTCATAAACAATGTGGGTGATGACAGTTGAGCAGCTCCAGTTTAGTGACCTGGGTCATTCACTCACTGGTGCTTTGATAAGCATGCTGACCTTGAAGGAACAAAAAAACCTGAAATTACTTAGGATCTTTAGGATTTTTTTTTTATTACTCTGTAAGAGCCTGTGTGTTGGGACACACCGCAACTCATTATTTCATAATTACACAATTCTCATATTAAATCCTGAAATCATAAAAGTATAGTCATACTTTTTTCAATAAATACATCCACCAAACATCCCCAAAGAAAGGAACATGACTTCTAGCCAAACTATTACTTTAGAGCAAATGTTCTTATTAACCTCACACCGTAATATAGAATACAGCTGATGTGTTAAATTAAGTACTTTACAGTAGTTAGTTAACAAGTTATTGTTGTTAGCTATCATACGCCATCAGACTTTAGGAAATATCCATCTATTGAACTTTTCTAACATTCATGACACAATCAATAATACAGAAAAAAATGTTATGTTGTTAGAGGCCTATCGTGTTTGCTTTCTGTGCAAAATGGACAATGGACAAAAGCTGTCATGTCCTGTAAATCAACTATGTCTGGCCTCAATCAACCTTGCAGAAGCCCAGTGATGCGCATAAGGTGACAAACACAATATTGACACTCCTATATCACTGCCCTAAAGGCATCACTGCAGAAATCACAACTGAGTGGCAATGCCACAAAAAGCTGCATGCAAGATGTTTTTTCTTTTGTGATTTAGGTGCTAGATTGTCCTGTGAAGGAGCTGAGGGCTTCAGAGAGTGTGGCAAGTGGGTAAGGTTGCATGTGTGGGGGGGATGTCTGTGTCCAGATGGTGGGTACATGCACAAATACAGAGAGGAGAACGACTGAGATGATTTGTTTCTGTGATTTGATTGAAGGACAAAGGAGGAAACATGGGTCTACTGTTGAATATGCTTAACTGCACACATGCCCTCATTTTGACGCTCATTCACATCAATTTATATTTATATTCACATCAATTTAGTATTTTTGATGCAGTGTTTTGTATTAAAAAAAAAAAAAAAAACCTTTGTAACTTTAAGAAAAGCAAGAAACAACCTTCATGTAAAAAATCATGCACTCAGTCGATTCTAAAATTTTAACATGAATAATATATATAAAATTATTAACATTTATTACATTATATATTCTTGGTGTATCCAGCATCTACACTCTCAGGAAAAAAAAAAAGTTATAGTGCATATAGTTAAAGTGCATATTTCAGTGTAGAAAAACT
This sequence comes from Hepsetus odoe, assembly GCA_017165825.1. Classification (NCBI taxonomy): domain Eukaryota; kingdom Metazoa; phylum Chordata; class Actinopteri; order Characiformes; family Hepsetidae; genus Hepsetus; species Hepsetus odoe. Next base: position 10,775,226 of record CM029391.1, on the reverse strand, counting down.
CAAAATCATATCATATTGCGTCCGTAAGTTATTTTTCTTTTGTTATTTTTATGCTGCATTGACTCCACCTGCCCTGTCCTGCAGTCCTGATTCAAAGCTTCTTTTTTCTTAAAAACTTAAGGCTGATATCGCTTTTTGATAATGTAAAGTCTCTTCATATGATTAATTTAAAAAGCAAATTTGCACTGTAGGGCCTTCAATATCCCTTGGACACCAAAATATACAAATATGCCCCTTTCCCCAGAGAAAGTAAATGGAAGGGCTCATTCTGTAACTCAAAGTGCCCTGTGGTTGTTTTTGTACCTCGGAGTGCAAAAAAGTATGCTAATAGGGGCAGCGGTGGTCTAGTGGTTAGGAAGTTGGCCCTGTATCGGAAGATTGTGGGTTCGATTCCCTCACAAGTAAACCTACTTTACTTTACTTTAAGAATTGCCCTGCGGTACCTCTGAGCAAGGTACCGTCCCCGTCATTGCTCCCCAGGCGCTTTCAATAGCTGCCCCCTGCTGCACGGTGTTTGTGTGCATGGGTTAAAAGCAGAGGTCCAGTTTCGTTGTGGTTCACGCTTGCTGTGCTGTGACCTCGCAATGACAAGGGTTGTCACTTTCACTTTTTTTTATTTATGATTCTCTTGAGTATTTTCAGCAGGGGAAATTGAGTTTATAAAGCCTTATATTTCTCCTATGGAAAAACACTTTGGAAAGTCCAAATTAATCCAAAGTAGCTCAAGCAACTGTGTGAATGGAACTAGTTATTACACACACATTCTGCAGCCTAAGAAGAATTAATGCAAAGAGTTGACAGAAAAGGTTGAGAGACATTTCAAATAGAAGATAAGATCTGGACCTTATCCCATATCAGACCAGTATAGGGCTTAATGCATCAGTGTCGCAGTTCTAGCCCTGCCATATGGTCATTGTTGATATCTTTGAGGGATTCGGTGATGATATTGATACGAAAGTGACACGTGTGTGTGTGTGTGTGCAGCAGTCTGTGAGCGGCATGCTATTGATCAGGTTATTGATACGCAGCGTCTCTGTCTTCTCTCCTCACCGGCCCTCTGTCCTTCTGTGACCCACTTCCTCCTTTTCCTCTCACCATCAATGTGAATTAGCATCTCAAAGGCCAAGCAGCCTCCCCACTCACACATCAACACGTTCACTCTCTCAGATAGAGTAGCTGACTAGGGGTGTAAATCTCTGAACGCATAATAAATTGATTTGATTACAGTTTTTACCAACAGTGCATCTTATTAATGTGAAATTTAATAATAAAAATGTGCTATGTATATGCATTTATATATTTTTATGCATGATTATAAAAATGGTTTAACATAAAACTGATTCTGTAGCCTAAACAGTACTGATAGTTGAGTCCTGTTGTTTTACATGTATTTCATTAGATTTCGTAAGATTTCAGTTTCTCCTCAATATTCTCTACATTACACGACTACACCCCACCCCTGGCCCCGTATTACATATTTACCAAACGTTCTTGCCTAATGCACACTTAAGCTTTACCAGTCATCATTTATGCTTTAAAACCCATTAGTCAAGTCGCTGTGTGTGTGCGTGCCCACATTTATGTACATAATGTAATAAGCAGCAGGTTTGTTTAGTTGGGCTCCAGGTTTGCTCATTCATCACTTCATCTTCCGGAACTACCTGCCATTAACATGAGGGTTCACAGAGTCCAGAATGTTCCATTGTGCCAAGTTTTACTCTCCTTTTGCAAGTCTTGTGTCTCTCTCTCGCTCTCTCTCTGTCCCCCCACCCCCCCTTCGCTCTCCTTCCCTGCCTCTTACTCTTCAAGGGGCTTTGTAGTGCCGACAGATAACTTCCCCCACCACTTTCTTATTCTCTCTCTCTCTCTCTCTCTCTCTCTCTCTCTCTCTCTCTCTCTCTCTCTTGCTCTCGCTCGCTCACTCGCTCACTCTCGCTCTGAGTTGCTGGGGCAGGCCCATCTGGTATTTAGACTAGCATTTGCCTGTGAATAGCATGGAGGTGGGTAGAGGGGAGTGGGCGCCAGTGGCCCTCTCTCTCACTGAGCCCGTCACTCAAAGAGAAAAAGGAGGAGAAACACAGAGAAAGGGAGAAAAGGATGACTGCCGCTGCTCCCTGCTCTGCCCATGGGACTAGCAGTGGTTTACTTGAACAGGAAAATGGATATAGCCATGATGAGGTAGGATCACATCTACATTCTGGTATATAATTCTGGTATATAATCATAATTATGGCAATAGGGATGGTTGATTATAGCAACTATGTTAGTATGCCAGTATTGTTGGCCATGTTTTGCTTAAGTGGAATCAAGAAAAAATTCGGTAAATTGATTGGTGCTTTAGATTGTAAAAATACATATAAGCTAAATAATATTTTTGGAACTATTTTTTTTCTTTTTCTAGCTGTATTGTCTATGGTCATTTTAAGACAAGTTTAACAGATAAAAGCTTTTTTTTTTTTTTTTTTTTTATAAGACTATTCTTAAGTAATTAGCATTGATAAGACTGCAGGATTGCCTTTATAAATTTACATTTTTGTGAGTTGTCATTAAACACTTTATCAAATACAAACAATTGTAATGGAGCGGTTCAGAATAGAACTTATTGGGTTTCCATTTATAGCTGACTAACTTTCCATTAATCCTCCTCCAAACTCCTTGCTCTAGCAACACATTTTTAGAAGAGGGAAAAAGGGGGTCAGCAAACAGAGAGAGGGGGACCTCTTGAGTAGTGAGTTTGATGTGTGTATGAGATTAAGTAAGTCTCCAGGTTTATATTCTTTCCATGGGAAAAATTCCACTGTATGCCCCTCAGGTTAAGGTCTGGTTTTTGTGCCAATGCTTGACAAATCCTTGAGCAATAGGCCATGCCTTCTCGGTTTACGCTTCCCATTATCTTGCCATAACTGCCAGGAGCAATGGTCAGATCACAATACAAAACATGTATTATTTTACACCAGTTTTGCTGTAGCAAGAGCTATCCAGACAGGATATTGTGAGATTCTGTAGGAAGCCCTGGAAGCAGAATTTTGAATTGATAGCATCTGAGTATGCTATTGGAATGAGTAATAATATATAATCTCTCTCTGACATCATTTTGCAACATGTAATACTGTTACCTTTAAGGACTTAATGTCAATTACAGGTGTATAAGATTGATTGTAAGTAGATGAATAATCTACAAATGAGATCATCATACTCACATGGCCCCAACGCCGTGTATTCAGGCAATAAAACATTGTGAAGACAACCTGCTGAAGTGCAAAACTAGCATCAGGATGCGGAAGAAATGTGATTTAAGTGACTTTGAGCATAGCATGGTCAGAGGAGAGTGAGCAGTCTGGGTTGAGTTGAAAGACAACAGTAGCTCAAATAAGGACTCAGTAATCCAAGGTATGCAGAAGAACATCACTGATTGCACAACATATCAAACTTTTAAGCAGAAGGGTTATAGCAGCAAGAAACCAGACTGGGTGCCACTTCTGTCAATAATCTTCTGAATGATAGAAGAAAAAACCTTGCCTGGTCAGATGAGTGTCAATTTCTGCAGTGACATTTGGATGGTAGGCTCAGATTTTGGCATCAACCAGGTGAAAACATGGATCCGTCCTGCTGATGGTTTAATAGTGTGAGGGATATTTTATTGGCTCAGTTTGGGTCCTTTTGTACTAATTGAACATTATTTAAATGCTACAGGCAGGTGTGTGTGTGTGTGTGTGTGTGTGTGTGTGTGTGTGTGTGTGTGTGTGTGTGTGTGTATGTACGTACCCATCAAATGGATATGATGATACATGTATAGATGATATATACACTCATCTGTGAGAGATCAGGGTTTGCCTGATTATCTGCACTAGACTGATGGTTGGGGAGTGTGAGGGTCTGTTTTAGTTTTGAGGTTTTCTGTTTCTTATTTTTACTTTTTTTTTTTTTTTTCTTTTACCCAGACCATATGAGAGATGTGGGCTTTGTAAGAGTAATTTGTAAAGGGGTGTAGCGATAGGGTCAGCCTCCTGGGTAGAGCTGTCATTTAACATGATTTTGTGTGTTTGGAGCTGGTGGTGGGGGTGGGGTGAAATAGTCCTGATTGATTTTATATTTTTTCACCAATATTGATTAAGGAGATTAAAAACAAGCTGAAAATGAGCAGTATCACTTTTTAAAATGTATATTTATAATATATAATGAACAAACTTGGCACTGATGCACAAAGTAAAACTGCATAAACATAGCTTCTGTGAAAAAATAAAATGAAATGATAGTTACATATTATTACAAAAGAAACAGCCAAATATTTTTCATACACTGTTGGGGGAAAAAAAACCCCACTAATTTAATTAAGAAATTAATTAATAAAAAAATCCCATGGTACAATGTAAATGCACCATAACAGACACAACATGGTCCTTTAGGGCGGTCCATCCATCCATTTTCATAACTGCTTATCCAGGACTGGGTTGCCATGTCCTTAAGGTCCAATTTTGTTATAAAAAAGTTTTCTTTATTATGTTTTATTACCTGAACTCCGAAGGGCCTTTGAGGGACAGCCACTGACACTGTATTTGTGAGAGTGTTTAAGTCTAGGTAAGTAATATTAATTCTTGTAATATTGAGCTCCCAAACAAGAGCAAATTTAAATACATTGTCTGCCTTTTTTTTTTTTTTTTTTTTTTTTTTTAATAATCTGTCTTCAGTCCCTCCTAACCTTCACGCTGCAGTGGACATGCCCTGTCTTTTATATTGCTTCACTGATTCCGAGGCATGTCACCCCCCTCAGAGCTGCTGTCTGAGGGCAGAGACCCCAAAAACACAACAACTGCCACACACTCTCACACACCCCTCTCCCCTCAGCACCCTCACCTCCACTTCTCTGCTCCCCAGAAGCTCCCTGGGAGCTGCAGGGGAGCGAACCTAGGAGCACAAAAACAATCCCTTGCTCTTTTAATCAGGCTTGTCCTTCTATTGTAGTGGCTGACTGCAGTTTCCTGTTTCGAAGTGTGAGTGTATGTTAATTCACTTCTGAGGACACGTGTGCATTGCTCCACAGTAGCAGGGCCATGGGGTGGACACCTGTGGTTGCACACACACACAGACCTCCACACCCGTTAAATGACAAGTAACAGAAGAGGGTAAACAAATGTGTGTGACCGAGCAGCTCCCATGCCCTTTGCTGTGGCACTGAGGGAGAGGGACAGAGGGAAGAAAAGGCTGTTTTTGTTTCCTGTGCAGCTTGTTAATGACATGTTGACTGATCACTGGAGCATGCTTTTGCTTCACCTCTTGCTAATGAGCCACCTGTGTAGCATGTGCTGGATTTACAGCCCACAGTTAACACCCTTAACTCATCTGCAGTCTTGATGGTGCTCTTGCTCCTGATTCCTTCATTTGAATATTGATCGAAAATACAAGTGAGACAAGGGAAAGTTGTACATGGGAAAGTTATTTTTAAAGTAAATGTGAAATTTGAAATGAAAGTTAGGTCCAAACAACATGCTAAACAGAGATGATAGTGATATTGGAGTAGCATGACGGGTGTCTGAAAAAAACAGCCAACCCCAAAATACCAGTGTAATAAAGTGATTTGTTTGATATTGCAGTCATTTTAAGAAAAAAATATATTCTTATTTAGTATGTTTAGTGTGTGTGTGTGTGTGTGTGTGTATGTATGTATGTGTGTGTGTGTATATATATATATATATAATACACACACACTACTGTGCAAAGGTTTTAGGCAGGTGTGAAAAAATGCTATAAACAAAGAATGCTTTCAGAAGTATAAATAATGGTTTTTTTTTTTTTTTTTTTTTTTTTTTTTTTTTTTTTTTTATCAAATTACAAAATTGCAAAGTGAGCGGACAAAAGAAAAATCTAAATCAAATCAATATTTGGTGTTACTACCTTTTTTCAACCAATTTTACCAAACAGGTGCTGATGATCAATGTCACACGGAGGTTGAAACACAGTCATGTTTGGATCAACCTCCCAGCCGAGTTCCTTCAAAAACTATGCAAGTGTACCTAGAAGAATTGATGCTGTTTTGAAGGCAAAGGGTGGTCACACCAAATATTGATTTGATTTAGATTTCTCTTTTGTTCATTCACTGCATTTTGTTGATTGAGGAAAATGATTATGATTAAATGATTATCACTTCCATTTTTTAAAGCATTCTTTGTTTACAGCATTTTTTCACACCTGCCTAAAACTTTTGCACAGTACTGTGTGTGCATATATATATATGTGTGTGTGTGTGTGTGTGTGTGTGTGTGTGTGTTTATTTATTTATTTATATATATATATATTTATTATTGAGTAATAATATGTATTATTGAGTATCAAAATTATTTTCACCGTGCTGGTGAAGATAACATTTTTACAATTAAAGGGACACTGAGATTTGCAGATGCTGTATTTTCCATCAGGATGATCCTGTTTATTCCCTTCAGGGGTGTATGCCTGACCTGACATGTCTGTGTGTTTGTAACGGTTCAGTAATTCTTACACTGATCACTTTTATGATTGGGTCTGACTTCTTCCTGACTTCTAATGTAGCCTGATTGGCTCGCTCAGCAGACTTCACTTTCCCAGCCCCCTCCTGGGCCCAGATCAGTCAAATTACACAAATGCACACAAACACACTTAAACACACACCCCTCCCTGTGTTTGCCCCAGGGGCACTCACACTGTGCTGGCGAATAACACACTTAAACAACAGCCACCCATACACACACATGTGTGCACATACACACAAACACACACACACACACTCTCTCTCTCACTCACACACAATGAAATTTCATTCTAAATTGTAAACAAGCAAATCATAAATTGGCAAAAAAAATGTGCCAGCAGTTGTTTAAAACTTATAATCCATATTATTAAAGTCATAAAACAAATCTTTGAAATAAATAATTTGAATGGACCTACACTAATGTTGGATATTAACCCGACTTAAAAGCTCTCCTTACTCAATAATGTTATGCTTCACTGACACCTTTCAAGTTTTTTCCCTTAGTAGAAAACTGCAGACACACTCTGCCCGTAGGTTCATTTCCTGTTTCTCTTTTAACGCTGGGCTGAGGGGCAGTTCCAGTTCAGGTCTATGCATTCAGATGGACCTTGCAAGCAAAGTTTATGCTTCTTATCATAAACAGAGACTTTATCATTCATTACATTCATTTGTTCTGCATCTGTTTCATGATTGTCTCTCTCTCTCTCTCTCTCTCTCTCTCTCTCTCTCTCTCTCTCTCTCTCTCTCTCTGTTCATCCCTCTTTACTCCCTCTCCCTCATTTTATTATTCTTACCCCCCCCGCGCCCAATCTCTCTCTCACTCAGTCTCTCTAAAACCTCCACTGACTCTGAACTCAGTAGCAGACAAAGCACGCCAAAAACACTAGGAGCACACTTGGGGCCCGGGAGGCGTTCAGGGTTCACCCCCCCTTCTTCTCTAGAACAGCTGCTCCCAATGCTGGACCCCAAGACTGCTTTCTATAAGCAATATGATTACACTAATGCTTACCAACCCTGTCATGATCTGGGGTGTGTGTGTTTGTGTTTATGCATGCGTGTCTGCACTTTACTGAACTTTTATTTAGTATCCCCTGCACTGATATTCATGGAGCTTTATTTAGCAAATTCCAGCCCATCAGTTGACACATGTTGCTTTGGACATCTCTCCACAGGTTACATCGCACTGCAATCAGCAAGAATTTCACGCTAACGGCACCATTCTCATCAATCACACAACAATATTAGGCTTGAATTGATGGATTGGTCATTAACGGACTTTGCTGTTTATGTCAGCTGATAAATTGAAACCATTCATAATCAGAATAAATTGGTTTGAATGAGACAAATCTGCCAGAGGCTACTTATCATACAGGTGCGGGATATAGGGACCTTTTCTGTTTATCAGTTCTGTTTCAGTGACTGATTTAGCACTTGTTTTATTAGCATTCCTTCAGTCTGCGCAGTCCAGTGCCAGATGGTGTTTGACAAGCTGTTATGTCCTTAGAATATGAAAGAACAAAGACAAGATTTTATTATCAAGTGCATGACATGATCCAACAACAAACGTGTAGATTAGAATTGAAACAATTGTTTCAATTTTAAATATTTAAGATTTTTTCCATAAATATTCCAGTAGCCTAATGAGAAGGTTAGAATGGCTGTTCCTATGTCTATAATGTCATATAACTTTTAAAGATATGTTGAACATTTTTTATGCCCATGTCATCTTTTTGTTTTCTCATCGCCCCATTTTTTTTTCTCCTTTTAAAGTAAATAAGTAATTAAACTGAGTGTGATAATAGGATATGAAGTACTTGGCAGTGAACTGCGGACATGCCTTAGTGTCTTTATTTAGGTCCAGATGAAAACTGTGTGTTCTGGATGGTCATGTGTTTTTAAATTACATTGACTTTTGTCTTGTCATCAGTGTAATCCTGGAGTAAATCCAAAATCTTAGTTAAACTGGCTTGTGTACATCCATTGCTCCATATGAAAAGGGATGAACAAAACACAGACAAACATTCACACAGATTAGCCTTTGGAAAAAAATAAATTCTTGGCATGACTTGAGCATGACATCAGAGATTGGCTGTCATCCTAAAATCTTCCCCCTGCTTTTCCTCTTTTTCTGCCTTTCTTTCATTTTCAAGGAAATAATAAAAGTGCATTTCTTTCAAGTGTTAAAATGTTCTCTCGACCCCCTAGTGCTGCAGGAGCTTCATTTAGGCATGCATACAAAAGCTTGGAGCCTTTCTCTCTCACTCTGTCTCCTGCGCGCGCTCTCTCTCTCTCTGTCTCTCTCTCTCTCTCTCTCTCTCTCTCTCTCTCTCTCTCTCTCTCTCTCTCTCTCTCTCTCTCTTCTATCCTGGCCCCTCTGTCTTTTTTTGTGCCTGCTGAATAGTGGGACCTTTATGCTCTCCTCCAGTTTCACCAATCAAACACACACTCCGTCAACACCTGCCTCAGCGGCCAGTCTCTGGCCATGATGTCATCTTTATCCTGTCCTGGTATTATAAACATCAAATAACTGTTCAGAGAAGGAGAGAACTGCTGCATTGATATAAGTAGTTTCATTTGAGTTCCCTAATGGAGGAATGAAGTGTGTTAGACCAGCAAAAGGCTTGTAAGACATTTTGCCTTGGGGCTATGACCTCTTTGTCTCTATAAAGCCTTTTAGTGGCTTTGTCACTGCAAGCAGTTGGTGTGTTTCTACTGCATTAGCTGTTCCCCCATATGGACAGTCGCTGTCTCTCCGGTATTGGTGGGAAGAAATGTTTTAAAAAATGAGAGCTAGACACAAAGAATATTTTTTGTTCTCAAAAATAAATTCTTTAAATTCGTTGCAACTACAGTCATCAGTCTTGCAACTGGAAGTTCACATAATGTCCTTTGAACTTATTATTCACTAAATATTATTCACTGAATGAAGAACTATTGCTTTTTTCCAGTGGCTCTATACATCCACCTTGGGCACCTTTTTTTAAAATAAAAGACACCCTCATGGTCATGGCCTAAAGAAAAGACATTCTGGGGAGGAACATTGTGGGCCAGCTATGATAAAGGTGCTAGAAAGCCTGGAGAAGCGTAAGATGTCAGCTAGAAGCCAAAAATGCCCTGCAGGTGAAAAGGGCTGTGAGTATGTGTGGAGAGGGAAGGGGAGTGGAGGGTTTTGTCCCCTTCTTCAGGAATCCATCAGGGCTTTGTCATGTCAAAAGGCCTTGAGTGAGTGTTTGATCGGCCTTAATCCTCCCTAACACAACCGGCACTGTGTAGTAGGAGTTTATAAAAGGATAGACAGTGAGGCTTTAGGACGCACTGAGGCCAAAGAGAGACAGAGCATGTGAAACGGAGCATGGGACAGTAAGACAGGTTGTAGTGAGAATGACGGAGTGTGTGAGAGCCAGGCGGTGGTATAATGATTAAGGGAAGCTGTGTCTTAACTGCAGAGTGCTATTTCACAGTGCTAAAGCCATTAGCTCTCCTGCTGCTGATGTGTTAAAGCCTTACTATGTGGACCTCCCAGCTTCTTCATAAATACCTCTTCAATTTACTTCAAAGAGTTGTGTAGAGTCTCTCTCTCTCTCTCTCTCCCTCTAGCTCTCTCATTTCACTCTTTTTCATCCTGCTAGTTTCATACAAATGTCCTCAGACACAGCCACATACAGACTGCTTTCACAGAAAAAAGAAGTGCCCTTCAGGCTCTCTTTTCCACTTGTCTCTTTACTAACAAGCTATTGTACTCGCCCACTTGGAGCGTTTCTCTGCCTTAGGTGACTGCATTGGGCCACACGCACATGCACACACACGTGTGCACGCACATGCGCGCGCACACACGCACATACAAACAGTGGGGTTTCCAAGATGTTTGCTTTTCCTTTTCTACAAATACTTTTACTTAAATTATGTTTATAGTGAATTAATTTATGAACTACTGTTTGATTAATCTATTCATTAAACTGTTATGCCTTCAGCAGTTTATTCTTCTTTTCTCCACCTTCAGCCAACACTTCGTGTAGTTTATTTTAATTCTTTGGAGGAACCAAGTATATTATATGAACGTTAGATATACATTTTCATTAATTAATGTCCTGAATGGACTTTGTTTCAGGAATTTATCAAACTATGCCATGCTGGACAACCAGACTAAATTCGGATAAGTAAAAGCTTGCCAATACTGATTTTGTTAGTTGTTCATTAATATCTTTTAAAAAGCGGGGTCTAGCTGCTTATTTTTTATAAGGCCACATTTATTCACGAAAATGAAAGATGAATTACCGCAGTTACCTTAGTATTTTGATGGATTTGCCAAGAAGGCTTTGTTCCTGGCCATATAAAATAATGCTGGATAAGTGATCAGATTTTGGTTTGAACATGGCCAAAATGTAATTGAAAATGTCAGATTCTCTATGCTTATAATTATGCACAATGCTAAATAAACAAAAAACAGTGCATAAGATGAATAGGCTTGGATTTGGACTACCTTTCTTGCAATATAAATTTATTTTAAATAAAATATTCCCTGATACTCAGTCCATAGTGGTTGATGATCCTAAATGTTTTTTTTTTTTCCCCAGGCATATGAGTGGGCTCTGGAAGGTATGAGGCACTTGGCCTGCGTCACTATGGAGGACTGTAACATGCCAGAGAAGTGTCAAAGTGTGATTGCCTGCTTGGAGAGCTACCGCAGCCAGCACCCTCACTTACCGGATGCACGTTTCCAGGAGATGAAGGACCTGGCTGGGGAATTGAAGAGTGAGCAGGGCCTCAAACAGTGGAAGTTTGCATGGTCCAAGTGTCAGGAGACCAAGCAGATGTTTGAGAAGAAGCTGGAGGCTGCCTTGCGTGCCCGCCGCACATTAACCAGTGAGAAGAGCGAAACAAGTTCGGTCACAGGCACCCCCCGTAGGCACTCGGATGGTTGTGCTAAGTCCCAAGAGCGCAGCGGCAGCCTGTCCTTCTCCTGTCGGAAGGCCTTCAACAGCAGCTGGGCTCGTGAAAGACTCTCCTTCCAGTCCAGCACTTCCTCCTCTACTCCCTGCAGTCCAGTCGGCAACCGATTAGACACAAAAGACTTGATCAGGACCCCCACTGCAAGTCCTTATCACCTAGAACAACGGGTTTCACACAGAAACCCTCTTAGCTCCCACCGGCTGTCTCGCTGCTCCTCTTCAGAGGAATCTCCTAACATTTCATCCTGCTCCTACAGCCCCAGTCTCTCCTCTATGGGGGAAACAAACAGGAGAGTTCTTAGGAAGACTCAGAGCTTTGATGCCACAGGTAGTGAAGTGGGATCACGATATGGGACGTGCCAGCGGACACTAAGTGAACCCGCCCGCAAGGGCAACACAGGAGTCTTCATCAAAGGACTGGAGGTTAGCAGCACAGAGGTGGCTGATCGGCCCTATAGCCCACGACTGACCCCAGCTCGTGGCTGGGCATCAGTGGATACACATCGCACTGGGAGCCCAGTTCCAGAGCCACGTGCCAAGGGCAGGTAGTAACACACACACACACACACACACACACACACACACACACACACACTCCATCGTGTCGTCCTTATACTATAATTTTCTTTATATATATACTTGGTTGGATCTTCAAGCATTTTGAGTTTATGTTGAGGATAGAATGGAGTAAGTTCTAGAAAGTTCTGTTACATTTACATTTACGGCATTTAGCAGACGCTCTTATCCAGAGCGTCCCTGTCCTAATTACAGGGACAGTCCCCCCTGGAGCAATTCAGGGTTAAGGGTCTTGCTCAGGGACCCAGTGGCGGTAGTGCCAGAGGTGGGATTCGAACCTGGGATTTTTCAGGCCATAGGTCCACAGGCAAGTATCATAACACTAGACCACCGTCACCCTGTTACTGTTACTGTTGATAACAACCTTGTTCTTTATAACTGACATTAAAGCCAATGTTCAGAACACAAGAACAGCACGTTTATGAAAATTAGGACCTTAATCCCATACTTTCATGGGCTAGTTTCATTTAGCATTCCATGAAAGCGCAATGTTAATTTCAATCTTGAAAAACATAGCATTTTTGTGTCGATTCTGAGGGAGCAGATTAGTAAGGAAACCTTTTCACCCGTTGCTGGTGTTGTTACTAACCAAGTTTCTCCTTTTTTTCACTAAAGGAACTTCTCATAAACAGTAACTAAGTTTGTCAAAACATTGTGAGAGATTTTTTAATTTATGGACACAGCTTTTCAAATTCAGGTTCAAGATGTTAATGAATTGGTTATACCACAAAGTAAAACTGGTCAAATTCACAAATACACAGTAGTTAACAAGAGTGTTTACCCACATAATTATACTATCAAACAGTTATACATGCACTCCTACCAGCTTTTAGGTAGGTGCTGGCTCAACCACTGTAAAAGAACAGTGTTTTATCCAGCCATAGCAGTGTTAATGGTTTATATTGCACACACATGCATACAGTTCTCTCTCTCACACTCATTTTGTGTTTCATGCATATTCCCACACACCATCAGTAACACAGCTCCGATATATTCCTGCAACCCAGTGCCTAACCAAACACTGTATTCTCAGGGAGGGAGAAATGGCCAAAACATACAGGCCCAGATATTTTACCAGCTCTCTCCCACTCTTGCACAAACACACTTTGCCAACTGTCACCTTGACAAAATGCATGCACATACACACACATGCACACAGGCATGTGTGCGTTCTTTCCAGGCTTGAATACACACTTCCTCTGAGCAGCTGTCTTCAGACTGCAGTCATGGGTGCCAGTGCCTCACGTGGATGTGAAGAACTTTATTTCATGTGTATGTTTGTGTATGTACTCTCAAACCCACTATCTTTCCCCCTCTATCAGACAGTGATGTGATTTCCAGAGTAGGCCCTCTGCCCTCCATCCCCTGTTAACCCTCTTGGAAATAAATACAGCACCTGATGACTCTTCCAGATGTGTAGAGGGACTTTGAAGTGGGACATTTGTCTTCTGCTTTACACGCCACAGAAATTAGGCCAAAGCAATTTCATTCATTTATTAGCAAAGAGGAGGGAGGGTAGGAGCGAGTGGCCAAAAGGGAGTATATAGGTCTGAAGATGAAGTCTTCTGCAGAACTCTAGGCTTACTTGTTTTTTTTGGTTTTGGTTTTTCTTCTTCCAGAAACATTAGCTACACCAAAGTGAAAAATGAATGCCTTTTTATATGAAACTGTTCTTGCTTACTGTGCTGTTACTGTGCTTGTTGCGACTACAAACCTTACTCACTGATCTTAATAATTATTGATCATTGTTATTCAAGATTGATTATACTGCACACAAGTATTAGCATTTAATAACTGGCTAACATGCAACATTATTTATATTGCTGGGATCACTTATTGATGGTCTTTCATTTTTTGTGCACATGAATGCTTTTGTGAGCGTGTGCTGGGATCTTAAGTGTTCAGTTCAATTCTTTGTTATTCAGTGTATTTGAGGGAGAATAAATTATGCAACAACATAGCTGCTGCCTAAAGACATTTACATTTTGGTGTGATGTTCACTTTTAAAAGCAGTTTCCTTGTTTTCCTTGCCTAGGATTTGCATTACAGCTTTGACAGCAAGAATATTTGTTCAGAATATACAAGCAATGTTACGTGTTAAGAGTCCTGCGTGGCATGGTGATGTGTCATGATTAAAATTATGTGTTATGTATTCAAATTGTTCAGATACTAAGTTTAGGATATGGGACCAGAAATTATGAAGTTCATTCAGAATAGTTCAACTATTCACACAAAGATTGCTTAATGTTTCTCAAGTGATCCTCAGTACTCCTGTTTTTGTTTATGGGCATGACTGTACACCTTATTCATTGCAGCTGTCATTTTATAAAAACAATATGTGACACTCTGGTGCTGTCAACCACCATATATATTTATTTAAGCACACAGACAGTTCATAAGCATGTTTGGATTGACACACAGTGTTAGTAATTCCAGTCTAAATTTGTGTTATGAGTCACTCTATCTTACAATAGATCCAGCCATAGATCATTGGTTTCAGGTGTTTTTACTGTTATGTAGTTCATACCAAACTACCAGACTGAGGAGAGGCTTTTAAGCTTCTGCCAATCCTAAACTGGGAAGGAAATGCTCACAGTTTGTCTGCTGACTTTTGGACTTTATTTAGCACTAATGCCTATGTTTGTGGAAAGTCATATTGCAGTTTTTTCCTTGCCTTAAATGTACTTACAAAGATATGTGTTGCCAGAAATTTGCTTCTTTAGTTAAGCACCAGAGCTTTGAGGGGAATGTAAGTAAGAAAAATTAACCCAACCACAAACTGTAAGTTACATGCTCACTGCAAGATGATGGAACTGGGTCTGATAAGAGATTCTGCTAAATAGGAGAAACCAAATATTGTCTCCCCTGGAAACGGACAATATAATGTTAGAAACAACATAATAAACACATTTGAGATTACTGTGTAAATGTGTGTATTGAAACAACTTTGTATGAGGGAACTTTCAGAGGCATTTAACTTCTCAAACATCTGGTTTCTATCACCAACACTATGAACAATTCTGATTCAGCAAGCTGCTGAAGATTGGAGCATTTTACATTTAAACCACTTATTACATTTGCATCATTAACATTTAATTATGCAAGCATTTTTGAAAAACTGGTGGAATTTCTTTTTTAGTACATGTCATGACATTTCTTTATAACGGATTCATAATCAACTGTTTTCTCTCTCTTCTAGTAAACTGCGACACATTGTGGATGAGATGGTGACAACGGAACGCGAGTATGTGCGCTCCCTTCGCTACATCATTGATCACTACTTCCCTGAGATGGAGCGAGCCGACCTGCCTCAAGATTTGCGGGGAAAGCGCAGTGTCATCTTTGGCAACCTGGAGAAGTTGGTGGACTTTCACAGCCAGTATTTCCTCAAGGAGCTGGAGAGCTGCTGTAATCACCCACTACGTGTCAGCCACTGCTTCCTGCGCCATGTAAGAAGTGTAGCACAGTCTCAGCACAAGATTTCTCCATTATCACTTTCCCACTGTTTATATGTTTGTGTTTGGATGTGAAAAGCAAATCCTACCATTAAGATCAGCATGCTTTTTTTGTTTTTGTATGATCTTATTAATCATTTTTGCTGAAAAAATGAGAAAACCACTGTACTTTTCCATACATCAGGTAAACCAAATGTTTACCATATTAGCATCTACTGACTGTACTGAAACTTAGTTTCAGTGACAGACTAGGTTCTACAGATTGGTCCAGGGATATTGTATAGTTATTCTACCAAGTGCATAGAACATCTGTAAAAATAGATATTTTCTATACGAGTGGAAATGAAAGGAAGCCACGTGAATCAAGCACTGATCTGCTTAATGAGTCTAACTCTAAGGTAGCCTATGGACAGGTTGGACAGGTTATTCCACAGAGTTTGAAATACTGGACTAGATTTGGTGAGAGGTTATGAGACATAGATATATTTTTAAAAATGGGTATCTTGTCTATGACAAAGTCAAGAATATAACTTAATTGAACAGTGCTCAAGGTTAAAAGCGTTAGTTGTCCAACTTATGAAATCACACTTAATGACCCACCCCACAGTAATTACATTGGATTTTGTGTGGTACGTTTTCAGCAAGACCAGTTTGGAATGTATGCCCTATACAGCAAAAATAAGCCAAAGTCTGATGCACTGCTGGCCAGCCATGGCAACTGCTTCTTTAGGGTGAGTGACTGGGCCCCTGAACAAACATCAACAGACACATATTTCCTCATTTTTTCATGAGTGTCTTATACTTCTGTCGCTCTTTTTTTGGACTGTTTTTAGCATAAGCAGCTGGAGCTGGAGGATAAGATGGACCTGGCATCATATTTGTTGAAGCCCATTCAGCGGATGAGTAAATACGCATTGCTCCTTAAGGACCTAATTAAGGAGGTGAGTGAGGCTCAGGAGCAGGAGCTCTCCTACCTGCGTGCAGCAGCCGAAATGGTCAAGTTCCAGCTCCGCCATGGCAATGACCTGCTGGCTATGGATGCCATCCGTGACTGCGATGTGAGTCACAAACACTTATCACACACAGCTAAGGTTCCCAATATGCTTTTTCTATGCATCACTAGTACGTTCAAATGCCATCCCATATGGCAAAGTATGGACGTAATTGTGTAATCTAGTCTGTGCATAGTACTTTTAGATTGCTTTATTTTTCAGTTCATATGACTCATAACCTCAGAACTCAGTGTTCTTAAGTTTGTTCATATCTTCTGCTGTCTCAGGTGAATCTGAAGGAGCAAGGACAGCTGGTGCGGCAGGATGAGTTCACCATCTGGTATGGCAGGAAGAAGTGTCAGAGGCATGTGTTCCTGTTTGAGGACTTGGTGTTATTTAGTAAACCTAAACGCATCGAAGGAGGCCTGGACGTGTACATATACAAAAACTCCTTCAAGGTACACATCTATGATTCAGTGTTGTTTCTGAAATTAGCTTCATTATCCTTTAATGATGAATTCTGGTATAATGCGTTTTGCATCTCAGACAAAAATTTTCTTATACAATTACTCTTTCTTTAACAATTGCAGACAGCTGATGTGGGGATGACAGAAACATCAGGGGAAAGTGGGCTGCGCTTTGAGGTCTGGTTCCGCAGGAGAACATCAAAGAATCAAACCTACGTCCTCCAGGCTGCAACGTCCGACATCAAACAAGCCTGGACCACAGACATTGCCCGCATTCTGTGGCAGCAGGCCACACGTAACAAAGGTGTGTGTTTGAAAGAGTGCAATGGAGAGTTGTGGTGTGTTTTGTCAAGTCATGAAATGAAAAGAATGAATGAGGAGAGAAAGAGAGTGTATGTGAGTGAGAGTCTTATATAGCCTTTCATGAGGTCTCCTGTTTCCAACACCTCAGCATGTTTGGTAATAATTAATTCAGTATTTGTAGCTGTAGTGGCCCCAGGCCTACAGACTATTTTTTTAAAAAACACTACTCATTTAAATTGCACCTGTATTGTTTTACAGTAGTACAACATGGCATCTCAAAGCATCTCAGGTTCACAGCCTGGCTTAGCGCAGCATGTTTGGTACAATAGATGGATTGTGAATTGTGAGATTCACTTCTGTTTCAAGTTTTCTATCCAAGTTTATGTATTTGAGCTGTAATGCAATTCAATATGTGTTTGTTTGCATGTAGAAATCCGTATGCAGGAGATGGTTTCTATGGGAGTGGGAAACAAACCATTTCTTGATATCAAACCCAGTGATGCTGCTATCAATGACCGGGCCATTGATTACATCATGAAGGGCAGAGGTAGGTCCAGAAAGCTTATATGCATCAGTTTCTTTTTCTGACTAAATGTGAATAGTTTAAGATGCATGATAAAGATTCTCTGAAAGCTGCATGTAGTCATGTGTTTAATTTGAAAGAATTCTAATTTTTCAGACACAATATTATATATGTTTCAGTGTAAGAGTGTGTGTTAGACTCATTTCGTCTAGACCTAGGCTTAGTCTGTTTCTAGAAAGCTTGCCCCATTACTAACTTTTATCATACAACCAAACCTGTTATTCTGACCACATCAAGGAGTGCTTATGATCCATACACACAATTTTCGTACCTGCAGGAGCCAGGACGAGGGCTTCAATTGCTGTCTCCTTGTTTGATCACTCTAACCCATTTAAAAGAGCTCCTGTGAGTGCGCCTGTTAGTGGCCCCGCAGTGTCTGGTGGACCCTCCTCTTCCACACTGTTGGGGCCCTTGAATCTGCACATGTACAGTAGTCAGACACTTCTTCCTGGAGAGAGGCCGCTTATCAGCCCCTGCATTGAAGAGGATGAGTTGGAAAATGAGACCAGCAGCCAGCCCTCTATGAGTATGTACATCCTAATATCACACTCATAACTCTTAGCCTTTTGCTGGTAACATGACATTGCTCCTAGAGTATATTAGGACAATCACACACAGACCTCTTATGGCTGTTTGCTTCACATTCGAGGCTTATTAGGAGTGAGGTTTTTTTTTTTTTTTTTTTTTTTTTTTAAGGCATTATATTTTAAGTTTTATTTATTTTAAGCCATGGTCCTCAGCCAGAAAAGGGTGGAGTGCCCTCTCAGGGTTGAGAGTGAGATCCTGCCCCAAGTGGAGGAGTTTAAGTATCTCGGGATCTTGTTCACGAGTGAGGGTAGAATGGAGCGGGAGATCGACAGGCGGATCGGGGCAGCGTCCGCAGTAATGCGGGCTCTGCATTGGTCCGTCATGGTGAAGAAGGAGCTGAGCCAAAGGGCAAAGCTCTCAATTTACCGGTCGATCTACGTTCCCACCCTCCCCTATGGTCATGAGCTGTGGGTAGTGACTGAATGAGATCGCGAATACAAGCGGCCGAAATGAGTTTCCTCCGCAGGGTGTCTTGGCTCTCCCTTAGAAATAGGGCAAGAAGCTCAGTCATCCGGGAGGGGCTCAGAGTACAGCTGCTGCTCCTCCGCATCGAGAGGAGTCAGATGAGGTGGCTCAGGCATCTAATTAGGATGCCCCCTGGACGCCTCCCTGGTGAGGTGTTCCGGGCACGCCTCACCAGAAAGAGACCCCGGGGAAGACCCTGGACACGCCGGAGAGACTATGTCTCTCGGCTGGCCTGGGAACGCCTTGGGATCTGCCCGGAGGAGCTGGAAGAAGTGGCCGGGGAGAGGGAAGTCTGGGCATCCCTGCTTAAGCTGCTGCTGCCCCCGCGACCCGACCTCGTATAAGCGGAAGGGAATGACTTGATGACATGACATATTTTAAGTTAGATTTGTGGCATTTAGCGGAAGCTTATATTTGCATTATTTAAAAATAAAGTGAAAGTGACTGTTCTTGTCATTTTTAAACAAAACACAGCACACTGAGCCACAACAAAACGAGACCTTCTGATCCTGGGGTCAACTCCCTAACCACAATGCCACCATTGACCCCAAAGTAGCCTCCTAGTTAGTTATATGGCTATTTCCCATTCAAGGGTTCTCAGATTTGCTATGCTGTTTCTGCCTAGTGCTCACATTTGCTTTACCTTTAGGAACATATCAAGATTTATTAAATTATATGATACATTTTACATACAGTTTATCCAAAATGAACAGTGTTGCTTGTGCATGTATGTTTAGCTACCGAGAGCTCAGGATCTTCCTCACACTGTCTATCAGGGAGTGGCTCGAGTGGATCAGACAGTGGCTGTGTGTCCAGCCACCTTCCTGAGGCACTGTCTGAGGAGCCCAGCTCTCCCAGTGAAACCTCTTGCTTCTCCTCCATCACCTCTCCCTCCGACCACAAACCACGCTTCAACAGCCAGTACATTTCAGCGGTCAGTATCTATATATGGGTATTTGTCAAACAAACCTTTTAATATATTTTCTGTGTGTTATTTAGCGTTATTTTTGCCTTCAAATGTAAGACAATTTAAAAATACTGGCTACTGGCTAATTATTTAGTTGAGTTTTATTGGTTACAAGATTATCCTTGCGCATTGAATGTGTTGATGCTGTTTTTTTTTTCCTCATCTTAGTTAATGATTCTACCACATTTAGCTCCCAACCATGCTCCCAATCATGTTACAGGCATTACCATTGATATTTTTCAGCTCTTATGGGCTGTATAAATTAAATTTATGTTAATGTCAATAGTATAGAGGCTATTATATACTCATATTTATATATAACAAATTGTTAACCGTTATAACTCAATAAACCGTTAAGCACATCATCATGGAGGCCACTAAACCCTGCTGTTAACAATGCATTAATAAAGGTTCCTCATGTCCCCCCCCCCACACAGAAAGGCGCTCAGGTTATAGGCCCATCCACTATAGTCTGAGTGCTGGCTGTAACCACTGCTACCGTAAGTTCTGCTTCTACTCTCCACTACCATATCACTGTTTCAGATGTCCAGCCAAACCAGCTGCATGCAAAACAATGTCCTCATCATTAGCAAAATCCCTGTGGTGTGTTAGGAGCCATCATTGTGTATGTAATGCTGCCGTGTTCTGTTTTACAGGTTTAATATGCAGCTGCTCCCTTAAGAGAAGACAACGCAGAAGAGGACTCAAGCCAGTATTTATTGATCCTCTCCAACGCCAGCAAATCTCATCTTGTGGTCTTTTGAAAAAGCTGGAAAATAGCACTGTTTAAAAACGCCACTTGTGAGCTTTCATAGCTTATCTAGTTTCTGATTTATTGTTTTCACAGAAGTTGATTAAATATTTGTGTATTTATCGTTTTAAAGGTTCTAGTACAGTAGTTTTCTATACTCTTAAAACTGTAAATATTTTTTGTTTTACTTCCTAATGCAGTTGTGAACTGTTTCAGTTTTTCTTTCTTTTTTTTTCTCTGTTGTTTGTCTGTTCACCACTTACTTGAGTTCTTCACCGCGCTAGAACTCAAACAGCCTGGCTCAGGAATACCTTGGTACCAGAAGGTATAGCTAGAGCCTGTGAATTTTAGTACCAATCAACTTTTACCACACTGTTCAAGTCTGATTTCCTCTTCTCTTACTCCAGAAGTCTGTGGACAACTGTGGACTGTTCAGTCTTTATTCAGTTATTACTGTTGATATTCTTGAAGCTGTTCTGTGGCCAGTATTTTCAGTTCAAATGCAATTTGCTACTCACCGTGGTCAAATAGTTCCATGCTCCTGAAGTCTTCCTCTATGTTAGAATGTTAGAGTCGGGGGGAGGGGGTTCCACCAAACTCAGGTCAGTTTTGCTGCTGGCCCCTGTTTGAAGAGGAACGGGCAGGAGTTTTCATTTCAGTTGTCTTGTTGGCGAATCAGATTTAACAGCAAAACGGACAAATAAAAATGTACATTGCCTGTAAATATTTGCACCAGTGGTGCTTTGAGTACATAGTGTGTAGGAGGGTAAGGACTGGGATAACTTTCTAAATGCATTATGCATTAATCAGCCAGCCAGGGAATCACTAAAGTGCCATTCTTATCAAGTATGAAAAGCAATTCAGACTTTAAAAAGAAGAAAGACTAAAAAGAGAATAGGCCTTGAATTTTCACTTATAGCTGGAGCGTGAATGTGTACTCAGAAGTTTCGTATTTCCTAACAAGTTCGAACATATTTAATAAAAATGGAATGCTTTGTATCCATAATGGAAGTGAGTTTCATTTCAGATCTGTTTTGGTTGCTTGGCATTGACACTCAATCCTGGCACTCAAAAATGGAATTTACTACCTGCTAAGCAGGCCTAAACTGCACTCTGATCCCAGTCAGGAATTGAGCACCATTTTCAGATTGTGCAGGAGTAGATGTGAGTTCAATAATATTAAATGCAAATTCAGTGGACACAACCTTTTTTATTAGAATGTCAATGCTACCACTGGAAAAAAGGGGATGAGCTGGCATTTGGCACTCTTAAGAGTATTGGGGCCCAAGCAGTTTGATTGTGTTTACAAAAATTGAAATATTTCCCAGTTTAGTCCTGGAATATAACAGCACTGGAGGATCATGGGTTCCTTGTGGCTTCACGTTTGATTCTTCTCAAATCTTTTTTTTTTTTTCCCCAACATGTTTCTTGCCACCCTGCTGACTATTTGCAACTGTTTGATGGTTCTGTGATCACACCCCAATATCAGCAATTTCAAGAGTGCTGCATCTCTCTGAAAGACTCAGTTCTACCTCTATTTTTGCTCATTCTGCCTCAGGACGAGAAGCTGCCTAATAATTACGCACACCTTGATATAAGGTGTTGATCTGCTTAGGCCACACCTTCCCTCATTACACAAATACACATCACCTGGTCTGCTTAAATCCAATTAGCATTCAAGTTTATACAGCTTGGAGTTGGACTGTATGCATAAAAAGGATGATATGGTCAAATTATTTACTTGCCTTTTCTCTGTGCACACAATGTTGACTCTTGTACCCACATGTTGTTTTGGTACAGTGTAATCTTCGGTATCTTCCTTGGCTCTTTCCCAAGGGTAGAGTGACCTTAACATGAGAACCATTTCTCCAAACAATCATACAGAATAGTCTGTACAAGATGTGAAACAATGTTGGATAACTAACATGTGCATGCTGTGCCAGCAAGGACACTTAAAATAGATACAGGTTGTCTCCATAACAGATTTCTTAAAGCATCTAGTTAGAGACCTTGGGCTACAAACTTTGGGTTGTGGTTACAGTAAGAATGAATAGGTTAGGCATAATGGAGAATATGTTTGATTGAAGAGATATTTAATTTTATTACATGTAAAGACATGTACAAAGCTTCTAACATCAAATATAAAAGTTAGGTGTCAGCCAAATATTAAAATGAGATATGAACCTTGAGTTAATGAACATACTCTGGTCTCACCCAGAATTAGTAGATTAGGTTCAGTTATGTCCTCTGGATCCAGTAGAAAAAGTAGGGAAAATTTTGTGATGGTGGCAGTCTCAGATGACTCCTTTCTGTTCAAAAGACAAATTGAAGTATGCAGATGCCACAGAATTGAATTTTTATTTTTATTTTTCTTGGGAAAGGGTGAAAACCTCAAATCAAACAGGGCAATGAAAGCCAGTGTGAGCTGTAATTGCCTGGCTGAATAATGCATGGGATGAGAATGATGGAGTATTTTTTTTGCTTCAGAGCTGGAGAGTAAATACACTACCATTTGCATGAATCTGTAGTTTGTTTTTCCTCTCACCAGGAATGCTTTGCTCACTTTTAATGGCAATGCAGCCAAACATTGTAGAAGTTATGGAGGGGAAGTGGTTATGATTATGAAAATAAATAAAACAATTGCCCTCTTGTGTTTGACAAACTGGAAGGAAAGTGCATTCATGAGGTAAACAGAATATTCCCACTGATCAGGACTTGAGGGGTAGTGGGAATCACAATCACTCCAATAACCCCAAGATCCTGAATAAGTGTAAGAAACGATTAATCTCACCTTTAGCTACAAATGTTCAGACACCCCTGGTAAATGTGAAATTTTATAGAGTATGAAATTAAACAACTTAATGACAAGTGCATATTTTACAAATTAATTACCGTTTCACTGGAAAGGGAACTTTATAGCAGAACCTAAAAACATTTAATGTATGTTAATGTGAAGATCACCTGTGTAACTTTAAAATATAATATGTGCCTTTAAAACTGATATATTGAATATGCTCTATTCTGATTGGTTGCTATGTAAGGTGTCTCATTCAAAAGAAGTTTGAGCAGAAATACCCTTTATAACTTCAGTGTGAATGGGTTGGGAAGTCACCGTTTCGGGATATATTGAAAAGTCAGATGTGAATTTATGGGCAGTATGTATTTTAAATCTGTGTACGTGATGCATCAAACTGTTTAAGAAATGTGAGGGAACTTAGCAGAAAGCCTACTGTCTCATTTGAAAATGTTCTAGTTTGAGACTGTATGATCTGGGAGTGCTGCTTGTTTGTTTCCCCGAAGCTGGCCAGAGCTCTTGTACTGTTTTGTTCTTGTTTTGTAACTAATCCCTCAGTCTCCGAGTTGTGTTTAAGGCATGCATATCTTGCCTGTGTGTGTTGTGCTAGTCTCTTTTCCGTACGTGAGATCTCACAGTGCAATGCTTATGTTGTAGCATTGCTGTGGCTCCCTTTTGCTCTGCCAGTTTATGTAGAGGTCTCTGACGAGCATGTCAGCGAGAGCAGAAGGCAAAGGCCCTGCTAATATCCTCTTTAGCTCTGTGCCAACTGAGGCATCGATTATGCCAGCTGATATTGTGGGGTCAACAGAGGACTGTTAACCACCTTCCAGCCAACAGAGCATTTGCAGCAGGGAAACCATTTCTCTGGAAAGTCCACTAATCTAACTACAGGTGGGGAACGTGGGACAAATATAATTTCCATATATATAATTTAATATATCCTCCCCTGCTGGATGTGTGCTGGATGTGGCTGTCTCACTGGAGAGCTTTGATCCACTGGCTCCTGCAGAGAGGTTATTGCCATAAAAACATGAACTGCATGCACAATTAATACAACTATGATACAAGTCTAAGGATGTCCAAGGACATTTTTTTATTTTACCCACTAAAAACTGTTAGATCTTTCAGAAAACAAAGAGCAACATTCACTTCCTTATCCTCAAATCATAAAGTCAACTGCTCACAAAATCATGCCAAGATCATCATATTCAGCCACATTGTGTACTGGCCACATTCTGAATGATGTATCTTGAATTATGTGATGCTACTTTAATACCTAAGGTATGCACATGGCTTCAACCACAACCGTTGTTTTTTTTGTACCTGCATTAATGCATCTTGATATAATCCCTCTACTAAAACAGTGCCCTGAGGGCTGGCTTTTCAACCATAGCTTTAAATTGAATTTTTGAAGCATTGCTGCAATAAGGAGTCCTACAGCCAGTGAGTTGATTCTGACAGCATTCCAGCTGTATCAGATAAAAGGGGTTCCTCCAGTGGTTCCCTTGCATTGTTTGGCATTAATTAATCAAATGGGGTGGCAATACAGTGGATACTGTTTATTTTAGACTCTTTGTCTAGATATGTAAATACAAACATTCATTGTATGAAGTTCAATGAAGTAATCTGTAATGACCTGGTATGGAATGGAAGACGTGGCCCTGGCCTGGCCCTTGACTTTACACTAGGCCCTGGCCCAACTTGGATACATCAATCTAACAGGAAAGCTCTGCTATTTAAAAATGGCCTGTCGCTTAAAAAAAAAACACAAAAGAAGTGCTCTCTAAGATATAGAACAACCTGACTCTCAAAGGGCATTTCTTCTCTTCTTCTCAAAACTGTCAACTTTGGAGGAATACTTTAGCTCTGGAAAATAAATCTTAGGGGCACACTGTCCATCAGGTAGCAGCACCACCAGAAATCCACATCTCATCAAAGATGGGCGTAGAGTCTGCCTGAGACAGGGATGAAGTGTCCCTCAAGGTGATAAAGCCTCACCTGTGGCTGAAGAACAAAGAAACTATTTTCAGTAACTGATGTAAAGTTGGCTTAGACATCTGATCAATGTAAGAACAAGCCATCCATGAAGATAGTCTGCAGCCTAGCAAAAGTGAAGCAATCAAGTACTTCTTTGGAACTGCAGAGGATCCCCAGCAGTAATTGGGGCAGCGGTGGCCTAGTGGTGAGGGAGTTGCCCCCCCCTCGGAAGATTGTGGGTTTGATTCCCTCACAAGTAGGTTGCCCTGAGGTACCCTTGAGCAAGGTACCATCCCCATCACTGCTCCCTGGGCGCTTTTAATAGCTGCCCACTGCTGCACGGTGTTTTAGTGCATGGGTTAAATGCAGAGGTCAAGTTTCGTTGTGGTTCACGTGTGCTGTGCTGTGACCTTGCAATGACCAGGGTTGTTGCTTTCACTTTCACTTTCCATTTTCACTTCACTTTCAACTGGACAAAGTCTTCTTTCCCTCCAAACATCTGCAAAGGAACAAAAGAGTTTAAACCCTCTATACCTGGACATGACATGGGGTATAGTAGTATCACATGGCTTACTTCAAGAAATCTGCAAATGTTTAAAATTGTCTTTTTTTTTTTTTTTTAATTGTTTAAAGGAACCAAAAATAAGAACTGTGCACATCCATAGAGCTTGGTCATAGCGTGCACTTTCCTTTACTAAAATTAGCTGATCTTATTACCACACTCATTCGTAAACTTTTTGAATGCCATCTGTGTCATCTTGCCTTTGTTTTCTAGAACAAATGGTTCTCATGCTTTACATTCATTCTCATATCTTAGTTAATCACACACTTTAGACACCACGTCCGTAATTTAAAACTCCATTCGGTTCTTTCTTCCCAGTGCACAACCGTTCTCTCTCTTTTACATACATACATGCAGGGCCATTCATGTTTGATTCCACTTTCTTTTTTTATTCACAGTAGTCCGTGTCAGTGAATTTGAAGTTTGAAATGAAAATTTGAAATGAAGTTGTTTTGATTTTCTTTTATTCCAGAGCTGTTTGTTACTCATATCTTTTTATATATATATAAAAAAAATCACACTTTTTACATTTTTTAAAACTTTATAAACTCAAAGCAGGAATATTACTAATTTTAGATAGAAATTAGAGATAGTAATGTTTGATTATTTTATTGATGCTGATGAATGAATGAGTATGAACTATTTCTGAACTATTTATAAGAACTCAGCACGTAGATATGTACATACACAGAAGTAATGAACTTTTTCACTTACCTAAAATATAGTTGATTGGCTAAGAAACACTGGCACAATATCTGAAGCTCCTTGCCGAATAGAGATACAGAGTCACCTAAAAAGGTTTGACTGGCATTATACAGCTGAGTTTGTGAAAAAAATGCTGTAAACAGAGAATGCTTATTTTCCTCAATCAACAAAATGCAGTGAATGAACAAAAGAGAAATCTAAATCAAATCAATATTTGGTGTGAACACCCTTTGCCTTCAAAACAGCATCCGTTCTTCTAGGTACACTCGCACACAGTTTTTGAAGGAACTCGGCTGGTAGGTTGTTCCAAACATGACTGTGTTTCAACCTCCGTGTGACATTGATGATCATCAGCACCTGTTTGGTAAAACTGGTTGATCAGACACCGACTATAATCCTACAAAATCCCTGACTTTGTGCAAGTGTACCTAGAAGAACTGATGCTGGTTTGAAGGCAAAAGGTAGTAACACCAAATATTGATTTGATTTAGATTTCTCTCACTTTGCATTTTGTAAATTGATCAAAAATAAGCAAATATGAAAGCATTCTTTGTTTACAGCATTTTCCACACCTGCATAAAACATTTGCACAGTACTGTGTGTAAATTCACAGTAGCCTGAATTGGTTGTTGCATTACTGTGTAGCTCTAATACAAAATTTGACTGCACACTAACCATGACTTGATGGATTGAGTACATTTGGTGTAAGAAGACTGTGTGCAAACTCTGCCTGTAGTAACTGAAAGGTAAATTTCACTACACAATCCTGCAGAGAAAGCAGGGATTTGATCTCCTGACACAACAAAGGCCAATCCCTGCAAACACATTTAAGTTGGAGTGAACATTAGTTTGTTGCTTAAAAGCTTAAATTTATCTGCCAAGTATCAAACCACAAAACTAGTGTAAAAAGCAGTTTAACCCTGTTTACTGGATTAGCGAAAACCATGATCAGCAGCCAGAGTACTGACACGTATGAAAAAAAGAATATATATAACTGCTATTTTAGCTTCCGGCTGCCTGTCTCATTTAGAACAAATCTTAAAATTCTACCACTGGATTTTAAAGCTTATTGGCACCTTCATGCAAAATACCAAACGGATTACACTCCTAACTGAACAAAAATGAAACATAAAAGGTGAAGCAACCTTTAGTATTTATGAGCCAAATCCTTGAACACGCTGCTTACTACAGTTACTGGTTTTTTTAAATAGCTGAAAACATTTTTATTAGCAGAGCTTTCTACTAGTGCAATTTTCTTTCTAACTTACCATTTTTAAAACATTTTTTTAATTATATATTTTGATGTGATCATTTTTCTTAGTGTAGTTATTTACAAGTAACTAATTAAACAACAAATTGTTTTAAAATGTGCAATCTGAGCTGTTTCTAAATGCAGGAAAAGTGCTCTTTAAATGTGCATTATTATTATTACTATTATTATTACTGGAACAGTTTAACCATGATTTAAGGTTTTTGTCTCCATTCAGAAATCCAGAGCCAAGTGCGCACCTGAAGTCCGTAGACTACCACATCTTAGAAAGAAGAGAGTCGGTGAGGAACATTCAGTGTTAACTACACAGAGCTCCAGCGCTGAAAACCGCTTCAGTGTAGCAAGATCTGAAAACAGGGTGGCTCATAAGAGTTTTTGAACATTTTTAAGCTCCCTGTTATGTTTGGGTTGATCCTGGCTTAAAGTGTTCTTAATAGATTTATTTTCTTTGATCAAAAGAGAAGCGGCTGTGTTACATTTCACATGCCCTTATAATGGTTTTACAGTATGCAGGGAGTAGCGGTGTGTTCCAGCATGAACTTTTCACTGAGGTAGTCCAAAACCTGGCACACCTATTCTCTCTGTTCAAGAATGAAGCCTGTTGGGTAGAGATGGGAAGTATGGAATTTAAATTATATTGAGGTATTTTATTACTATTTCAGTAATAACAATATGAAGTTTGAAAATACAATTAGTATTCATTGTTTTTTTATTTGCCATTTAACTTGCTTTCACAATTAAGGCACTCCTAAATGTCCGTAAAAGATGGTCATGTGTTGTAAATATTTTTGCAAAGATTTCCGTTTTGCAAAATACTCCTGATCATTTTAACTTTATTGCACTACTGCTTGTAATTTCTGAATGACTCCGGCAGCAGGCCTGTTCCAGACTGCAGGAAATTGTATTGAATGAACAAAAACAAATGCAGGTCATTTTTACATCAACTTTCAACAGCTGGCAGAACTCAGCCTGTTGACTTAAAACTCCCAAACCACAGTATGCTGGCGTAGCATATTTTTCATTCAGAATGTTATCCATCTGTCAAATGCATTTCAGAAAAATCTGTGAGATATTGCTGGCTAATACAGCTGGCTGTCAAATAACAATGATAGCTGCAAAAAATGACGAACAGCGTAATTATACTTTATACAATACCGATTCCATTTTATCATTGTTTTTGTAGTTTTTGAAATACCACTGCCAGTATTTAGATGCAAAATTGTAAATTCTTTCTTTCCTTATTAAAATTCAAATTAGCAAGAAGTTTTTTTTTCAAAACCTTTATCTTGCAACTAAATAAATTAATATCACATATAGTAAAAAAAGAATAAAAAATAAAGTGACTATTCATTGCAAGGTCACAGCACACCACACAGTGAACCACAACAAAACTGGACCTCTGAATTTAACCCATCCAAACAAACACCGTGCAGCAGTGGGCAGCTATGAAAGCACCCGGGGAGCAGTGATGGGGACGGTACCTTGCTCAAGGGTACATCAGAGCAATTTACTGGCAAGGGGTTTGATCCCACAATTTTCCGATCACGTGGCCGAGTCCCTAACCACTAGGTCACCGCTGCCAGTGTTCATGATACTGCTGTACTACCTGTCCAAATTCACTAACTTCCTCAAATAAATACAAAGTTGGGGACGTGCATCAGTACAAAAACGTAAGCAACTGTAATCCTACAATTTAATGAGGGTTGTTACAAGGAATGACTACCTTATTAGCTTGACTCTCAAATTTCCTGATCTAAACATTCCAAAGAGATAATCATTCAGTAAAAAATTTACTTAATCAAATGCCGATCTGAGACCGATACAATGAAAGTAGGTGGATCAAATCTGTGCATCCCTTTAAACTTAATTTGAACTTTTTTTTTTTTTTTTTCTTTTCTTTTCTTTCTCCATTGGGGTATTTTCTATCATGGCCTCTGTACAGAGGAAACCACATATTACCACACCCTACAACAGATTCAGTTGGTTCTTGTTAGCTCATTTTGGCTTTTTGCAAACACTGTAACAGTCCTTCGTTTTTGAAATATTGTACAAAGCACTGACAACAGTCAAATAAGACTATTACTTATTTGGTTTTACACGGTGCACTTCTGTACTTTCATTTAGATTCTGGTGTTATTTAATAATATTAGGCCACTACTGACAGTATTTTTGTCAGCATTGTTTGCATGCAATCTCTTTGAGCAAGTTTACTTCTGCCGAGCACAGTGTTTCACAATCTCTGTCCTGCACGTTTTGGTCAAATAAAAAGGTGCACACTGTAGACCATTTGTAGCCACTGAAGCCATGTCTAACCCTCATATCAGAAGGGGATCCTCACAGGATCACTGCTGACCAGATGTTAACTCAATGGTAGACTATTCTCACAATTGCATAAGTGTCTGAGAGTGATGAAACCCAGATTGTGATGGCAAAATGACTGGGTCAGAGCATCTCCACAACACCAGATTGGTCCAAAGAATGACAACTGGTGAACTGGTCTTAAGGTCAAGAGCAACCAAGTATCATTCATGCACATGGTAAGAAACTCGGACACAGTCATCTAGTTATCAAATTATATATAAAGTCGCTTGGTTCCTTAAGTAACAGTGCAGAAGAAAAATATGTTAAGGGTTCAAATTCATATTAACAACCCGTTAAGTAAAAATAAATTAAGATCTAATTCATACATGAACGCCTAAAAAGTGACACAATCTAGGAAACGTTTTTTTAAATGGCTAATCTGAGAACATTAAATTTTAATTATAAAAAAGCATAACACCGATATTAAGATAAGGTTTGCCACTAATCTGAAATCTGTCAGCAACTTTTAAGCAAGTAAACCCAGAGTGAATCCTGGCTGAGTAAATGAGACGGTGCAAGAGATGTGCGGTTTATGATTTAGCCACCAGAGGGCGCCAGTGCGCTATCTGTCCACGCATGAGCAGCAATGCTGAGGATGGAAGACTTTTAATTTTCTAATACCTTTCATCACAGATGCTTCACAAAAACTCGGCTATTGTTTTACACTTTAATATTGAACAAAACTAAAAAAGACTCAAAATTATACTTTCTTACTCTTATGATAAATTGTGAGAAATACAAATATTACAAATCTGAGCCTCAAATGTGAAACTTAATTTATATTTCCATTTTTTAAAAATTGTGTCCAATCCGAAGCGGAAAGATATTTAATTAATTCTTATAGCAACCAAACCTGTCGGAAAATAAGCACGTAGATGACGTCACTTGCGAATCAAAGTGTAAAATCAATCTTAAACACTCAGCACAGCATAATGTGGTGAAAATTAAATGATAACAAAAAACATCAACAATTATTTAAACATTCCCCTCGTTGGTTGGAGGCTAAAGGTGAAAAGGGTAAACTGATATGAAATTGAAAGGATAAAAAAGGTCACAGAATTAAATTCTCTTTGCTGTTCCTGACGTTCAACAACCGGAAGTGATGTCAGGGTTTAATTAAAAGTCACCAGCGTTTTTTGCTTGCTTACGTTAAGAAATAAACTCAAAAACTGTTTCAAAACTAGAAACATCTCCAAACTGCATAAATATAGTTTATGAGACTGAAATGATCTCGCTCTAGTTTCCCGGTCCACCTTAAATAATGAGATTGTGCCAGTAGGGGGAGACATTTACAGAGACTCTCCTTCATTAGGCTTTAGGTTTGTGCTATTTAATTTAGAGGCTTGTTGGACTGTTAGCTGTGAGAAGAAAGTGCATATCTGGACGGTTTCATAGCATGTGCAAAAAAAAAAAAAAATTTTCAGTATTTCATTTGAAACTGAAGGTGTGTTTTGATGCAAAGCCCCATGATCTGCTCCTGATCCGTGGACAGTCGTATAAACACTTCCATCTAGAAGCCCACAACTAAAATAAAATATGGACAAATATCAACTCACTTGAACGTAGTTTGTCACAGACACAGACAATCGTGTGCAAAGTGAAAGTGCAAACATCATTCTACAGCAAGAACAGATCAGGCCTTTAAATACTCTACAGGCCGGACGTTTGGGCTTAAAAGTACTTTTTCAGGCTGAGAGTGACCCAGACGTCTGGTCTGTAGTGTGCATTTTTCAGCCTTCTCAATTTAAATGAAAAGAAAATATTAGAAATACTAAGAACAACTGTAATGGACTAATGTCAAAGTGTAATATGACAATATACATTGAAAGTGCAATTGAATGAATGTGAGCACCCGAATATGAGTTTCGTTAAAATAGCCTCCCCTTGCCTTTATCACAGCAGCAAGGATTCACCTCATCATGTCCAGTATGTTTTTAACTTGTGTCCCAACACCTCAGTATCTTTTCCAGCATGCTAAGAGATCTGTCTCATTTTCTTGAATGTTTATTTTCAATTAGTCGTTCCAGCTCATCCCACGTGTCAAACGGTAGAAAGATCTGGCTAGAGGAGCCTAGACTTAATTTTGTCGAATGATATGCAAACCAAAAGGAAGTGAGTCTTCCACCTTTCACAGTCTGCGCTTGCCCTTACCACATCAACCACCTGACATAAAAACCCTTCCTGTCCCCCACAATAAATTATATTTACCGGTACTTTCTCCTGTCTACAAGACCTGCACCCAGTCCTGAAAACTACAAAGTTTGTATTGTTTGGCCCATAGTTGTCTCTTTTAACACCACAAAGTAAAGGTTTCCAGGAGAAACTCAAGATCTGACATTATAAACTAGTATTCCAACACTTAGTTGATGTTAATGCTCTAAAAACTTTGATGGGTCTTCTCAGAACCAATACTTTGAGCCTTTGTGATGAAATAATGTGTTACTACAGGATATAAAAGACTGAAATCCAGTAACTTTTATTTTATTTTATTTATTTGAAGTATTTCTAATACGGTAGTAACCCAGCCACTAGGGATTCACAAGCCAGTGCATTTCTCTGTGGTGGTCCCAAACCCAGATGATATGATAGTAACATGTACATTATGTTGAGAAACTGGGAAAATAATTGCAAATCAGTATATTCTATCAGTAAATATTTTAACCATGTATATTAACTATCACTGCAGAAATCGAATCGTTACTCTCAGTCTCTGTCAGAACACAATCTCACATTAATGTAATAGCTGGACCTTTTTGAAATAAATATAACACAGGAGGACATGGGCTTTAATATAACATGCAATGTTAAATGAACATATTTTTTAAATATTCGGTTCAATAAAAGGTTTTTATAAAATTTAAATGAAAAATGTTTTAATACTCTTTCTTAGGTATGCTTGCATAGGGCTGAGGTGTATGTTTCCCAGAAGAGCACTAGGTGTAAGTCTCTTTCTTTTGGTTTTGCTTTTCAAGCAATTATTAGGGGAAGTAAAAGATTTCTTAACAGTATAAACTGTGTTTACCGTCACTCAGCTGTGTCTGTGCTGCTGCCTGGAAATCAGAAGAAAACATGAACAGCACCTCTCCCTTTGGCAGGAATGGTAGTATCTTGGAAGAAGAAGGTTCTGAATGGGGTAGCGGTACAGCAGTAGCCTGCATTATCTTGGCTCTGTGCTTTGTGGTGGGGGTTCCTGGAAACCTGGTGGTGGTCTGGACCATCATGAAGCATGTGAAGCAGCGGTCTCACACTGTGCTACTAATCTTACACTTGGCTGTTGCTGATCTGCTGGTTCTGGTCACTCTGCCTTTGTGGATCTACTCTCTGGCTCACTCTTGGGTGTTCGGTGAGGTCACCTGCAAGGGCATGGTGTATGTTATCCATGTTTGCATGTACACCAGTGTCTACCTCATTACTGTCATGAGTATGGATCGCTTCTTGGCTGTCAGGTACCCTTTCAAGATGCTACAATGGAAAGTCAGCAAAATCATGCACTGGATACTAGCTGGGACCTGGGTCTTGGCATTACTGCTTGGAATTCCAGCCTTTATTGTCCGACGTATGGAACAAAATGCAGACGATACATTTCATTGCAACGCCATATATTTCAGCTCTGTGGCCCTGGAAACCTTCTACATGTGTGCAGAGACACTGGTGGGCTTTGTCATCCCATTCTTCATCCTGGCAGTCTGCTACTGCAAGCTTGTAAAAAAGCTTCACCAGGTAAATAGCAAGACTAAACAGAAATCAACCTTCCTCATAAGCAGTGTAGTTGTGGCATTTGCTTTGTGCTGGCTGCCCCACCATATTATCAATATCATTAGTATAGCCCACCCGAACCACTCAGAAGGGCTGCCAGAAACAGCAAGTTTCATCTCAGGAGCGCTGGCCTTCATCAGCAGCTCTGTGAACCCGATGCTGTATGCTTTTACAGCCAGAAATTTCCAGGGTGGCCTGAGGAAATCGCCGCTGGTCAAGCTCTT
This sequence comes from Hepsetus odoe, assembly GCA_017165825.1. Classification (NCBI taxonomy): domain Eukaryota; kingdom Metazoa; phylum Chordata; class Actinopteri; order Characiformes; family Hepsetidae; genus Hepsetus; species Hepsetus odoe. The sequence continues at coordinate 10,740,976 of CM029391.1, read as the reverse complement.
CCAGGAAATGGCATCGCTCCCAGCCCAAGAAATAGACAGAGAGCCCAAGATCCACGATTGTTCCAACAATGCCACAGACGAAGAAGACATTTCAGTATGCGTTTGCAATATTCTGAATTAAACGTCATGGTGTTTGTTACCATTGAATACCAATAACATCTTTGACAATGGGATTATAATCTAAGGACTAAAGATCTTGAAAGTAACTCATAAATGTGCTTTTTTATTTTTTGTTTTCTTAACCCAAGCATGACCTCATAAAAAAAAAAAAATCATTTAATTATTGTTACTTTAAAAAGATGAACTTATTTTGATTATTTTTTTAGGCTTTGTGATATAAACTGCAACCTTAGTAAATCACTTTGTCATTTGTTAAGCAATTGTTATACAACTTCTTTTTTTGAATTCACAATGTAAAAGGTGATATTTTTCAAATCCATTAACTAGAGTATGTTTCATTACCACTGTACTATCAGTAAAAAATAGTTGAAGATATTCAAGGCTGATAAAATGGATGTGCAGAGAAGTATCTCTTTATTGTCCAAGCATTTTCTCCAAATTGCTGACCTTTTTTTGGTCAGCTGATCTTTTTTTTTTTTCTTTTCCAAAGTGTTGCCCTAAATCAAAACTAGATAGTAAACAACTAGTTCTCATTTTTCTGAACAGCTCCTAAAAAGCCAGAAGTAATATCATTGTGTTCTGTCCATACACAGATGGTGATTTGTGAGATAATTTCATAGTCAAGTCTGAAATCTAAATGTTGTTTTTTCTGATAATGTATAATAAGGATTTGCTAAAATAGTGAGCCAGAGGAACATTAACCAAGTGAATTTCTTTCAGATTTTCATTAAAAGCCATGAAAACCTACGTGCATGTTTCAACTGTCTGTTGACCCGAATATTAAATTGCCTTAAATTTGCAATGACTTCTTTTAAACATTTTGTCCCCAAACATTCATATTTCACAGTTTCTCTCTCTTTCGCTCTTTCTCTCTCTCTCTCTCTCTCTCTCTCTCTCTCACTCCATTTCTCTTTCTCTGCCTTTTTTCTTTCCTTTATTTGGTCTCTGAAGAGGAAGTGATACTTTCTTTATGCTGTCTGACTTCATTCTTCTCTACTCACAAACACAACTGAGTTGCGGACATTGGAGTGCTTTCAGAGGAAGCATGAACGGCACAAGAACTTTTTCTCGTGAGCTAAATGAGGAGGAAGGGATTAATCCCAGTATGTTGGGGGCCTGTGTGATCCTGGGTGTATGCTTTGTGGTAGGGGTTCCAGGGAACCTGCTGGTGATTTGGACCATAGTGAGGCATGTGAAGCAGCGCTCTCATACTGTGCTGCTTATTCTGCACTTGGCTGTCGCTGACCTGCTCGTGTTGGTCACTCTGCCCCTGTGGATCTACTCTCTTGCTCGTTCATGGGTGTTTAGTACGGCTGTGTGCAAGACCATGGTGTACATCATCTATGCCTGCATGTATGCCAGTGTCTTCCTCATCACCATCATGAGTGTAGAGCGTTTCCTGGCCATTCGTTACCCTTTTGCCTCAGCCAGCTGGAAAAGGAAGCAGGCACTGAGCAAGGTATTGCTGGTGGTGTGGATGGCTTCATTTCTGCTAAGCATCCCCGTGATAGTTACTCAGGTTTTGGACGGAAATACAGGGCATGAGCAGTGTCTGTTTCGTGAGTACGAATCCAACATGCAGGAGGCTGCATTGCTGCTTTTAGAAACTCTGTTGGGCTTTGTGATTCCATTCTTCATCTTGATGCTCTGCTACGGATGTCTCTTCACCCGCATTACACAGATGAACCTCCGGTCCAAGAAAAAATCTTCTATCCTGATTGCCAGTGTAGTGGTACTGTTTGGTTTTTGCTGGATCCCACACCATGTTGGAAACTTGTTGTCTCTGGTGATCCTCACACTCCATGAAGACTCCCAGGTAGGAGGGGGGTATGGCAATAATGTAATATATTACTGAGGATGGAAACAAGTAGTAAAACATATTACTTTAGGTAACAATTTGCAATAAGTCAAGTTTAAGTTTTAAAAACAGTATAATTAAATAAATTGATATTTGTAAAAAAAAAAAAATGAATAAATGAAAAAGGGGCATATTACCCTGCAGTACCTGTAGTTAGGGAGCAATACAGTACAGTACAACCTTTTTTTACATTTATATTTATGTTTACTCCTTTGGCAAATGCTTTTATCCAAAGTGACTTATGAGCATTTAGGCTAGAGAACAAGTGATGAAATGAACAAAGTAGCATAAAATATAATAAAGATTAAAATATATAAAACATTAAAATATATAAAAGTGAAAAATGTGAGTAAGGTGTGTTGGATTGAATTTTTGTTTGTTTTGTTTTTTGAGTTGTATTCTCTTAATACCATGTCATGGTTCCAAACATTTATTAAAGAAAAATAATAATAATTGTATTTTGAGGAAAAGGAACAACTGTCCCCCTCTTATCCTTGGGAACCTGAATGTAGTTTACCTTTAAAGCTCACTTAACATCACTACTGCAGCTCCAGGACCAGTCTGTATTTTTGAGGGTACATGTTTTATTTCTATTTTGGGGAATTAAAATAGTCCAAGACCATTTTTTACTACAGTGTAAAAGCTCTTTCTGTCTTTTTATGAGTTTCTTCAGAAACTGAGAAAACAGAAAAATAATGCAAAAAATGTTTCCACCTCTAGGAAGCAAAAACTCTTCATAACATGGTGGAAGCCATGACCATTGTTGCAGGGGCACTCGGCTTTGTAAGCAGCACTGTGAATCCTGTGCTGTACGTCTTTGCTGCAAGAAACTTCCGCAACTCCTTGAGAGACATGGGCTTCCAGAGGTTGTTCCGCCATCTGTCTAGCACGGCCACAGGCGAGGGCAATAAAGAACTGTCTTTTGTTTCCAAAAGGCAAAACTCTCAGACCACCTCCTCACAGTGCTGCACAGAGTCCAAAGCACACATAGATCTTCTAGTGGACATATGCAATAATGCTGCTTTAGAAGAAGAGATTAGGCCCTGAGTGACCACTGAACTCAGCATGATCATAAATTCTGAAAATAATATGGTACTGTATATACATGAGATAAGCTTGTATATATACATGTTTTGTTTGAACAAACTAAGTCTAACATTAGGGTAATTTTTATATGGAGAAGGACCATTGTTCATCACCAAGGACTAAGCTGTGGCATGAAAAGTTGCTATTTCTATCTTCCAAAGCATGTTAAATAAGTCTGTCAGATGACTATTGTTCACTGGTTTGCATCATCAAATAAGAACATTCTGTTATAATTTATAGTAAATCTACATTTAAATAAAATGTATTTGTTTTTCTGTTGAAAACCTCAATATGAAAGCCTCTGCATTTGAAGTTGTATATATATATTTTTTGTCACATTTTCTTGGTAAATAAAAGTATAATCTTGTGTAGGCTCTACAAAGGTGTTTATTAATTTACTGTTTATGGAAAAATAAGGTAAATCAGTTTATAAAAGGTATATGTGAATCATATTTTTAACACCAGTGGTCATTAATGTGAAGATCTAATGTGAAGAAAGAATAGTCATTTGCATGTTCTATGCATGTTAATTAGCCATTTTATATAAATCTGAATATTTTTTAAGCCATTGAAATGAAAGAATTTTGTATAGCAGCATACAAAAGCAGCATACTTTGTATAGCAGCATACTTTGCAGTGTAAGCCCCATTTTTGAATAGTAAATGTGACTGTGCCCAGTCTGGGAGCCACTGAATTATAGACTAATTTAAGTTCGCCATGCACCACCCGAGCACCTACAGTGACTTGGTATAGATTCTACTGGGAATGGAACTGTACTTAAAGAGAGGGAACACTATTCTTCCAAAAGATTGATAAATCTTTGAAAGAAGGAGTTATCTTAGTATATTTAAGGTGGTGCTGGAGTGAACTGTCCAACATCTCTATAAAATCTCCCTTAGATTTGTAATTAGGTTATATTTGGTGATCATCATATGCAATATAAAATAATACCATATAATATCATATAATGTTAATTATTTAATTCTCAGTATATTCATATCCAGTTGGTGGGGCAATCCAGAAAGAAACCACTATTTTCTGAATATGTTTCATTGCAGGGTAAAGGTGATGAGTTTGAATAAAGCCTTTTTTATTTGTTTTTTACCCTTAAGAGGTGGATGGCAAACAAAACCATGCCAGCAAAATGCTCCTCAACACAGCCACAGGATGTTCCCATTGAAGTGGTCCAGCAGTCAAGACTGTACCACCACAGCTTGTTCACTTGCAAGTGTAGCTAGAAGAACTGATGCTGAACAGTGAGATGACCTACTGGAGTAGATGTAAGGGGCCGAGATGGTGTATATGGAGAAATTAGTTCACACAGATAACAAGGAGCAAGGCCATGCAGAGATTTAAAAGCAGTAAGCAGTATTTTATACTCAATTTGGTGAGGGACTGGGAGCCAGAGCAGCTGTGTAGTAAATGGTATAGTAAAGTGTTTTAATGTGTGTGTTCTCTGTCATGCTTTACCTCAGTAGACTGGGTGTTTCAGCATTTCAACATCAGCTTTAGCTTTTCCTCTGTTTTGCAATGGGGTGTGTTTTGTATTTTTCATAGAAGTGAGAAAAGGGGAATTGCATACTGTTTGTGGAACTTATTTTTCCTGTGAAGGAACTGAGTTTTGGTTTAGTACCAGGAAAAATGCATTATGTTGTCATGAGAAAAAACATTGTCTCTTACCCATCAGGAAATGGATGAGATAGATATTGGTACAGACAGACAGTTAATCATGATGTCCTCCTATTTTACAAAGCCTGAGTGATTGTTCTAGTAAACAGCAACAACAAAAAACTTAAATGAGTCTGGGTTCTATGCTGTGCAGTCAACTCTGATCACCATCCCATAAATTGCTCTGTATGTTTGTTTGCATGAATAATAAGAGTAAATGTAAGTAATTATTTGGCCCATTCTCCACATTATGTTTATATGGTTGTTGGATGAGTGTATATAGCTTTAACCACAATAAAGCTATATACAGTTTGAAATGTTGTTCTTAATGGCTGTCCTAGTCCAGTCTAACACATTTCTTGCAATTTCAGTGTGAATGAGTAGACTTACCTACTGCAGGCTGAATAAGGTAAATATTCATGATATCATAAAGACATTGAACTCAGAATGCAAATGAACATGCAAATAGAATTGCATATCAAACCTGGATAGACTACAGAGTGAACAGTGTGATTGGATTTTTAAAATTAGTTTTTTGTGACAATATTGGGAGGGATATTGTCTTTCTGTGATGAGTCCCCTTTAATTTCCATTTTCAGTTTGCTAGCATTCAAAGAAAAATCATATAATAAATATAATACAATATAATAATATATTGTATAATAATATATATAATAATTATAATAATAATATAATATATATAATATATATTATATATATATTATATATATTATATAATATATATTATTTGTTACATGTACATATATATATATATATATATATATATATATATATATATATATAATATATATATATATATAATAATTATATAATAATATAATACATATCATAAATTAATTACATTAATTAATTACTTTTTAAGGAAGTCAGAAGTTTAGACATTTGGGCTAGAGTACAAAACTATTGCAAAAGTTTTCCATAAGAAAAAGGAAAGGCCTCTCTGCCTCATCTCATTCCTTTAGTGTTAGTTTCCAGACAAGAGGAAGACTTATTAGGCAAGCGTCTGTCAGACCAGCTGTGAGTGCATTTAGAGGAAGTCCGTGGTTGAGGCTGCACTTGTGTTTCTGAGTCAAACAATCACCATGGCATGAAGGTCTTCATGGAAGAGTGGAAGGAAATAATTTTTTTTTTATAAATGGAATTTGCAAAACCCACCTTGGAGACACAAAGATATATTATGGGATTGGTTCAGATTTTTAAAATAAATTAATTATAATCGATTATGAGATGTTTACATGAGCAGCATTCTCTTTTCCACATTCTTTCTCAGGGTTTTCTGACGTCTGTAACTTGTCAGCAGTTTTTTACATTTGCTCAAAACAGACATGCTAAAAACAATGCCTCCTCCAGCTCCAGCATACACTACAGCATTGCCACAATCAGTGTTCTGTTACACTGGCAGAAGTGTCATAAACAGGAATGTTTTAAACAGGAATATTCTTACTTAAAATTATGAATCTGTCTATATAAAGTGAAAGTGACACAGCGAACCACAACGAAATTGGACCTCTGCATTTAACCCATACACACACGTGCAGCAGTGGGCAGCTATTGAAAGCGCCCGGGGAGCAGTGATGAGGACGGTACCTTGCTCAAGGGTACCTCAGGGCAACCCACTGGGGTGGGAATCGAACCCACAATCTTCCGATCTAGGGCCAACTCCCTAACCACTAGGCCACCGCTGCATATAATCAGTATGTGTTAAAATTATTCAATGATGACAGTATTTACATTTATGGCATTTAGCAGACGCTCTTATCCAGAGCGACTTACAACAGTGCTTTATTTCCACAATAGTTCATCTTGGTAACCAGCACAGATCAGTAACTGCTGATTAGCTAGTACCACCTAAGTAACAAGTATTGATGTTAAATTTTGTCAATTTTAACTGTGCTAGGGCCCATCCCAGGGCACATAGGGCAAAAGACAGAGAAACACCCTGGACAGGTCATTTCAGGGCAGATACACTAAAACATGCAGCATTAACAAGCATATATATAGGTGAGCATTGGACACCCATGACCCTGTCTCTGTCGTTCCCACTTTTGGTACACAGCAACACCCTAAAAAATCTGTTGTTTTTCAAAATGCTCTGATGGAGACATCTAGCATCATCAATTTGGCCCCATTTTCCTGCTTCCAATGCATCAATAATAAGACTTTATCGATTATCAGTGGTTTTAATGTTGTGGCTGACTGGTGTAAACAGATACACAAAGACATGGCCGAAAGGAAAATAATCTTTCCCCCCAATAGCTAGGTGACCACACCTGTTGAGAGAAGATCTCTGCTCAGAGTTAACCCATGTTTGTTGACCCTAGACCAGACAACATACCTGGTGGATTCAAAGGATGCACAGAACAGCTGACAGATGTTCACACATCTCTGAGCACCACTTTTGTTCCAGTTTACTTTAAAAACAAGCCAGTCCCCATGCTAAAAACATCCTGCCTCAACTACTACTGCCCTGTCACACCAAAGTCAATGATCATGAAGTGTTTTGTGAGGTTTGACATGAGGCAATAAAGACCCCCTCACTAGACATAAAACAGCTGGCATCCTACCCACTCAATGGTTGTGAAAATACTGTTCATAGACTTCAGTTCATCATTCAATATCATCATTTTTTTGTTTCTATCTGGAAAATGAGAATGGTGGGCCTCAACACCTCCTTCTGTAGCTTAATCCTTCACATACTGACCAGAAGACCAGACTTAGTCATGCTTGGAAGCAATATCTGAAGCACCAGCACAACGAGCACAGAAACCCCTCAGGGTCGCATGCTCAGCCCTCTGTTATTCACAGTTATGATCCATAAATGTGCAGCTTTTCACAGCTTCAACCACATCATCAAATTTGCTAATATACATGCCTTTCAGCATTGATGGTGCCTTTTTGAGATCTGCAAGCTGCCAATTCCATCTGCACTAATACACCCCCATATCACCAGAGATGCAGGCCATTTTACCAAAATAATTTAAACCTAGATTTATCTGACGACCTGTCTGCTATTAAATAAAGTTTACATCTGGATTCTTGTTTGCATGATAGCGCTCTAACCTGCATTTGTGGATGGCAAACTGTTTTCACAGTCACTGATTTTTGGAAGTGTTGCTGAGCCCATGCATTGATTTCCCTGACAGAATGATGCCGTCTTTAATGCAGTTCCACCTGAGGGCCCGAAGAGTACTGACTGCCAATGCTGATTTTTGGCCGTATCCCTCCAGAATATCTTAATCTTTATGATATTATGTGCTATAGACAATGATATTCAAAGTCTTTTTGAAATTGTTCCACAATTTGAAGATGCAGTGTTTTGCAGATTGGTGAACCTCTGCCTATTACTTTAGAGAGAGTCTCTGCCCCTTAGAAAGATGCCCATATGTATTTACTGACCTGCCAAAAAAATAAAAAAAATAGTTGCAAAATGTCCATCCAACAGCTTCATTTAGTACAATTAACTTTTCCAAGCTTTGCTGCCCAATCCCAACTTTTTCAGGCATGTTGCTGTAATGAAAAAGCCAAATGTCTCAGTTCAAACCATTGAAATACTTTTTTGTTATCACTGGGATCACTGGGTTCCCTACCTCCTCTGTGAGAAACATCTACACCTCATTCTACATCTACAAAGTCACCAGCATTGTTTTGACATTTATGCGGCATATGGACCTTTACCAAGATGGGAAATGGTTATTTTTTCTTGGCCATCAGACTCCTGTACCAAACTTAATTGGCCCCGGACAAATGAACACAAGTACAAACACATCCCTGAACTTTTTAATTTCCTATTTGAAAACAAAATTGCACATACACACTGAACTGTTCCCCCATCTACAAATTTTTTTTCATTAAAAAAAATCATACAATGCCATTCCATTTATTACACATTTCTTGCATTACTGCTGCTGTTTTTTGTAATTTTATGTCACAATAACTTTTACCATCCCTCCTGAAATCTTTTGCACTTTGCACTTTCAATTCCCTGCTGCTACATATAGTATCAGATATAGCACTGAATTCACACTCAGTACTGCTTCTGTTCTGTGTAGACTTTTCTGTCATACTGTATTGTGTTGTTGTCCTTAACTTTCTTTTACATATGTATATTCCACATATACATATACATATATGTATATATTATGTGGCAGTTTTGTAAAAGTAGGAAGGGATATGATAAATCCAACATTTTGATGAAGTATCTTCATCTTGCATAGAAAAAAGGAAAAACAAAATAACTGAAGCATTTTCCAACTATACTTTAACTAAAGCATAAAATGAAAATTGGACATTTTTCATTTGACTGGAATGTGTAGGATTTTTCTATGATACCTGATTAACTGTGGTATAAAAATCAGGTAACACAGAGGCCAAGTTCCCTTAGTGACATATCAACACACAAAAATAAGAAAACACACAAACCAAAAAAAGGAGAAGTGTGAGGACCTCCATTAGTTTTCTTCTTCTTTCAGCTGCTCCCGTTTAGAGGTTGCCACAGTGAAACATCTGTTTTAATTTCTTCATTTCCTCTGCATCACCTTCATTAGTTAGGTAATGGATATAAAAAAAAAATAATAATCATCTGGTTTAAAAAGTGGACATCTACTGGAACTTTGATAATTGCCTGGAAGAGGCACAATGAGGAGGACAGTAAAAGACAGAGGTTTTAAGTAAGGTATAATTTCAGAATGATGGAACCCTTATTAGAGCAATGCATGGACTTCATAAAATACCAGAACATGAAGTATATGTCCAATTTAACACAAAAAACTGACCAGTGATTCACGCTTCACCCATTTCCGCATCCTCACCTGCAACCATATAAAATGTTATGGATGGACCCTCGTTATTTATTTTATATTATTATGTTATTATTATTATTATTTATTATTTATTGACAAGGGAGGTTATCCAAAGAATTAAATGTGAACCAATCATTTTTTTTTGTAATTGTGTTTGGTCTTTAATGTAATTGGAAGGCCTATTTTCCCATTTATGCATATGTCTGAGGTGAAAGAGACTATTTGTCATGTGCGCACACAGCACAACACATTACACAGTGAAATGCTTCTTCTGTTTCTTAACCCATACACACTTCATGCACAGTGGGCAGCCATATTTAGCACCTGGGGAGCAGTGTTAGGGATAGTACCTTGCTCAAAGGAACCTAGGACAACGTTCTGGTCTGGTACATTAACCCATGACTTTCTGATAACAGGGCCTGAGTAGTAAGTAAGTAAACAAAGAAATATACAGCCGTGGCCAAACGTTTTGAGAATGACTCAAATATTAGTTTTATGATGACAATCTCCATAAACTCCAGAATGTTATGAAGAGGGATCAGATTAATTGCAATGATTTGCAAAGTCCCTCCTTGCCATTAAAATGATGCTTTAAAAGGAGAGTGGTGCTTGAAATCATTCAAATCCACCTGGATGGCACATCAATACAAGCCATTGCCAGAAGTTTTGCTGTGTCTCCCAACACAGTCTAAAGAGCATGGAGGAGATTCCAGGAGACAGACTGTTACTCTAGGAGAGCTGGACAGGGCTGTTGGAAGTCCTTAACCCATCAGCAGGACCTGTATCTGCTCCTTTGTGCAAGAAGGAACATGATGAGTACTGCAAGAGCCCTACAAAGTGACCTCTAGTGGACCCTGGTGTGAATGTCTCTGACCAAACTATAAGAAACAGACTTAATGAGGGTGGACTGAGGGCCCAACATCCTCTCATCCGGTGCATGATAATGCCCGGCCTCATGTGGCAAGAGTATGCAGGCAGTTCCTTTTTTCACACCTGCCTAAAACGTTTGCACAGTACTGTATGTATATATATATATATATATATATATATACACACATACACACACACACACACACAGTGAAAAATTAAAGGAACATATAAGTTTGATCTAGGGTAGACGAATGTATTCCTGAACATAAGAGTAAAAATAAAACAGTAAATTGTGATTATAACTGTGTCAAGTGCCTTACTGAAGAGTAAGGACACAGCAGCAGATGGTTAATTGACAGAATAAACATGGGTTTATCAGTCAGAGTCATTAAGGAAAGTTTAAGGCTGTGGTGGCTTGTCCTGGTTAAGAAGTCTCATAGCCTGAGGACAGAAGCCCTCCCTTAGTCCCTCTCCAAAACCAACACGTGCCTCTCATTTGTGGGTAAAATGTTTTAATCATGTATTTGTGCTGAGCAGTCAGTAAACATTATCAGAAAACATTTCATTTCTGTGAATTGCACAGAAGGTGAGTAAGAGGGCCCACCATGTTAAACTGTTAGGTAAACAGCACAGCAAAAGCAGTGCCCCTGAATGAAAAACTGTTCGCTGATAAAAATCATGAACCAAAAGTGAATGTACAAATCCCTGAATTTTGAAGAAAGCCCGAAAAGACGCAATCACTTAAGACCAGAGCGTGTTTAAACACTCTTCCAAAAGTAAAGGTGAGCAGGAGAAAATGGACTCTCCTCCACAGCCACTTCCTCCGATCTAACTGACCAATCACGTTGGGTTTCTTAGGTGTTGTGCCAGTTGGCCCCGCCCTCACCTTTTGTAAGCAGCCAATCAGCAACGTTCCCCTCCGAGAGCCACTCAGGAGGCCGAGTCAGCGCCAGGTAACCGAGAGAAAGAGAAAGAGAGAGAGAGAGAGAGAGAGAGAGGGAAAAAAAGGAAAAGAAAAGAAAAGAAAAGGCAGATAGAAAAGGCTCGAGGGCTTGTTATGGGGTTAGCGTGAGAGAAACGAGGTTGTTTTCCACCCTTCCTTACCAGTCAAACCAGTAACTCTGGATAGAAAACCCTCAGCAGGTAGAGTCTCCGGCCGCACTCTCTGCCGTGTCCTTCTCCTGAAATAATCCTCTTTCCCCCACTTCGCCTACCATTATTGAATTTTCCAGACCTTTTGTTTGCTTCTCTTATCACTTTGGAGAAAAGGTGAACCCTCGTGTTACTGTGTTTTTTTTTTTTTTTGTTTGTTTTGTTTTTTTGATCTTTGCTCTTAATTGTAGTTTTTACCCTTGTGGTCCCTGATGGCTTCGCACAGTGATACTCTGGTGGTGTTCTTTGGGGCAACAGCTGGTGCAAATGGGGGTAAACTGGGTTCGGATGAAAGGGAAATAATTCTGTTGGTGTGGCAAATTGTGGACCTACATGAGAAGAAGGTACGGACCTTTTCACTCGTTGTGAGGTTTCTCTTCAAACTCTTTCTTTCTCTTTCACGTGTAAACGGTTAGTTATTGTTTATTTATTTTCCACAGCCGTGCTGCCCTGACAGCAGGCATTTATCAACAAGACACGCTTTCAGCTTTTACATTGACCTCTTAGCTTGTTAGTAAGGTGGGCTAAACAGTCTTAATTAAATTATTTAGTTTTTTTGTTGTTTTTAAGAAATGAACCAGAATATTGAAAGTTGTCAGGTGAAAACGTGTCTCTGGTGGTAACATGTCACAGCCATGGGGTCAGCAGGCGTGTGTGTGTGTGTGTGTGTGTGTGTGTGTGTGTGTGTGTGTGGGGTGGTGCTAACTGCTTTGCAGCTGTACACCTTACTCAGAATTGAATGTATTTGTGCTTTACATGACCAGGAGGATATTTTCCAAAGCAGGATATTTCTCAGTTTAGCCAGATAACTTTAGCCCAAAGTCAAACCTGTCCATTAGGAAAACCTCCAAAGGAAATTCCTATTGGGCAATTCTAAAGTCTAGGCTTTATTTATCTGTCTAACTCAAAAACCCTGCTTTGTGAGATACTCCCTGGGTGTGTTCACAGGGTTGGGTTCAAGTCGAGTTGGGACAGTAAAACTCAACATGGAATATCACCAGTTATTCAACTGTACATTAATGCTGTTATCGAGGCTGCACTTCCTGAATTCTGCTACTTTTAACTAGTTAAAAAAGTCTGAAGATTCTGACTGTTTCTAGCTCTTAAGAATACTAGAGAAACTTGCTATATTTGATGTATTTCAAATTGTTTGTTAAATCTGAAAAAATCTGAAGCATCATGTCTTGAACATGAGTTAATAACACACACAAAAATTATCATGAAAAAAAAACATGTTTACTAGGTGTGATCAGCTCTAATACTGCAATATCACTTTATGGAGATTTCAAAATCAGAAAATCTTTTTGTTCCTGAGAGAAATTGCTTATGGTTAAACTGAACAAATGGACTAATGGAGCTCTACACCTTTATTCAGAATGTTTACATACAGGTGTTCGTAGGGTTTATGGCCACACGGTACTTCTAGATAGGCTAGACTTCTTCTCATTGTGACAGTATGAGCTGTTGGCTGCTGCCTGCTGTGACCAAAAAAAAGCCGCTTCTCTTGACAGGTGGGGAAGATTCAGCAGCGGTTGATCAGACCAGACACACTAGAGCTGACAGACCAATGTAAAGAAGAGATTGGACTGACTGTGGAGGAGCTTTGCAAAGCAGAACCTCTGGATACAGTTGTGCAACAGGTGAGCAATGCTGGGACTAAATGTGTGGGGCACATAAATTACCCTTATAGTCAAGCTTATTGCGACTCAGCCTTGGGGAGGGGGGGGAAGATCAAGAGACCCAGACATTGCTTTTAAACTAGACCAAGGCCTTTTTGACATTTAAAATTCTGCTTATTCCAGCTTTTTAAAAATTTTATATATATATGTGTATGTATGTATGTATATGAAGCTGTTGTGGAATGTTCAGCTAAATACTTCAGAAAGGCAATTGGAGGTAAAAAGCTGCCTTGTGAAGAGGCAGGTGTCAGATTGGTGACCCCTAAAAACAAAATGCTGTTTGAGCACAGCTTCTCCTTGTCTCAAGCGAGCTGTACTGTGTCCTGCTTAAGACTAATGTACACCAGCATCTTACTCGCAGGGCAAAGTTTTGACTAGAATTGTTTGCCGTGCGTATCATTTGTGTGCTGGAGAAGGAAAGGCAGGCAAGCAGGCAGTCAGGCTCCTTGCTACAGTGGAAAGTTGCAGGCCTGGTCATGTTTAACTCTGGTGTGCTCTGTCGACACCTGGAAGACGGAATGTTTACCTGGGAACGTACCGCCCTAGCTCCTGTAAATGTCATTGAATTGGGAGGCGGCAGGGTTGAATGGGGGATGGACAAGTTGTTCAGGTAAGACAGAAAAGCAAAGGATTAAAGCTGCCAATAAAGTTTTTGTGCTGAACTGTACCCAGATCAGGTGTGCTCAGAAAACCAGGATGTGGATGGTTTCTGGTTCCTTGTGAAGTGTGCAGGTATGTTTTGACCAAAGACATATGTTGCCAAACGTGTTTCTCAACCTCTCTGTTGAGAGAATTTGTTTGCACTCACTAGACCTGTCCCCACCCCCCACTATTTCATAACTGAAACCCTGTCATTATCAGCCCAGCAGAGAAAGATCTTTGGTGTTCAGGTCGGAGCAAGCTTGAAAATGTCTTTCACTTTGGAGTTCAGTGATGCTTTATGCCAAATATTGAGGAATCATTAGGCTTTTAGAGGTGTGTTTGCTTAGCAGGTGCATATTTAACAGGGTTAATGGTATAGTATCAGTTGAGTTGACTTACACTAACAAGGATTATAGTACGTGAAATTTAAAGACCACATCTTTAAGATCTCATCATTATGTACAACCTCTTATTATTTAAGAAATGTCTGATAGTGAAACTAATTAGCAGTTTATTGTGCAACATTGATAATTGTGTAATCTTCTGTAAAAAGCAATTTATGTTGAAACTTTTTAAGAGCTGACGCATGTAAAACTTGTTTTAAAATTTCAAATGTACCATTCATTCCCCAGTCCTTGCAAAAAGCAAAGAATTCTAATTCATTTCCATATATGGAGTGCAAGGTTACCAACACATTTACCTGTGTCTAAATACTCAGTCAACAGCGAGGTAATTCTGTCCATTCATGTGTTTTAGCATGGAAATATTTTTGAATACAGGCAGCCAGTTAGAACAGAACACATTTCCATATATTATCCTTAAAGACAAAGTAACTGTTTCATTAAAAAAAAAAAGAACATAGAAATAATCACCTTTTTTCCGGGGTGGTGGTGGTCTAGTGGTAGGGTACTTGCCTGCAGATTTATGGATCAAGAGGTCTGGATAAGAGCGTCTGCTAAATGCCGTAAATGTAAACATGAAAACCTTGAAAGACCTTAAAGGTTATGATCTAGCCACCACTGGGGCAGTGGTGACCGGTTTGAATCCCTTACCAGTAGATTGCCCTGAGGTACCCTTGAGCAAGGTACCATCACCATCACTGTTCCTTGGCGCTTTCATCTGCTGACCCCTGCTGCACGTATGAGTGTTTGTGTTAAATGCAGATGTGTAATTTCATTGTGTTTCACAGTGTGCTGTGCCCTGTCTCACAAAGAATTGTCACTTTCATTTTTTTTTTTTTTTTCCCACTTTCTTTCATTGTTGGTGTAACAGAATAGTGGTGTCTTTTAAACCAGTTGATCTTTTCTGGTCTAGACCACTCTATTTTGTCATTGTTAAATTCCATGTCTATAAATACTGCACTGCATTTACATTTCTCACTTTTGGAATTTCACTGGTAGCAAGATGATTTCAGGTGCTGTGAATCACCAGGGGGCCCAGTAAAGATTAACCACTAAAATCAATTTCTTTTTGCATTCTTCACCAAGGGAAATGCTTTCCCCATGCCACTAGGCTACTGTAGCCCTGCTATGTTCCAGTTGATTTAGTCTACATTTTGTATTTTAACAAACTTTTAACCAACATCTGAATAATGCTCAGTTGTGTACTTTGGGGTTTCAAGGACCTTGCTGTGTCATCTTTGGTGAACTAATCTGATATGTTGTCAAGAGTGGTACTCTGCCCTCTCCCTAGAACACTTTTCACACCATATCTGTGTTTTTGTGGTAGGGATATAGTGAAGTAATACTAAAGTAAATAAGTACAACACTTAGCTTGGCTTAGGTTTTCTGTCTTCCAGTCCACAATTCTGTTGTTCCTTCTGACAGTTTAAACCCTAGCTCTATCTGTGTCTTATAGAGATCATATTTACTGGTACTTTGACTGCAGAAATTCATTGTTTGATTTCCCCCCCCCCCCCTTCTCCCCTAAGCAACAAGAAATCTTTTTGCAGAGGAACTCGGCGTGGCCGCTGTGGATAAAGTAACTCACTCAAAAGTTTGAATACATGGGGTGAAACTGTTCCTGAGTTCATTCTAGTAGAATAAGCATTATTTCTGTCAGAAACAAAGCTTTGTCTCAAAATGGTAACGTTATAGGGGGGGGGGAGGGAACAAGCTTACCCATGACCCGTTACCTGTTTTTAACAGCTATTTGATACTTTTCATTTTATCTTGCGTTGCAACAGTAATCTGGCCAATGAATTTGGATACTACTGTTCATTTTAAAGTAGTTTGGATACTACTGTTCATCTAAAATCTTTTAACAATTGTGTGGTGCTGACCCAAGTTTGTCCATCCATCAGTTGCCTTCAGAGGACTTAGAAACCTAGTTTGTTATTGTCACTGCTGTAATTAATAAAAACAACACAGAGGGATGTTGCACTATTTAAAATGTCAAATCATGTTCAGATTCTGTTAACATTCACAAGAAAGATAAATGTATTTTAT
Organism: Hepsetus odoe; assembly: GCA_017165825.1. Taxonomy (NCBI): domain Eukaryota; kingdom Metazoa; phylum Chordata; class Actinopteri; order Characiformes; family Hepsetidae; genus Hepsetus; species Hepsetus odoe. The sequence goes on along the minus strand of CM029391.1, from coordinate 10,724,634 downwards.
CAACAGAAACCTTTAATTTTTGGAAATTCAAAGTTTCTTTTTACAGAGATCAGCAGTCATTCACCTGCAGCAGTAATTGAGGTTGGAAACTTGGCTTTAAACTGCTCTCACTCAGCTCCATGTTAGGATTCTGTATTGACAGGCTGGGTTATGCCTATGGGCCCTTTAGACCTTATGCTTGCACTTGGACGCTGCCTCTGTTGGCTTTGGGTGACGCCATGAGTGTGATTGCATGTTGGTGCGTGAGTGAAAGAAAGGGACAGGTATTTTGGGAGAGAAGAGGGAAAAAAAAAAAAAAAAAGGAGAGTGAGTGAGTGGTTAGACCTTGCTTTAGGCTGGTAGCAGCATGTCTGCTCCTGTTTAACTGGGCAGGTGGGCGTCACTCTCAGGGAGAGCCGGGAGGGGGAGTGCCCTTTCTGACATGTTTACTTGAAGTGCTACCCAAAGTTACTGGCATTCTAACAGTATCTTTAAGCATAATAAAAAAAATTCTATATACTTTCTAATTTACATCCTACTGGAGTTAGTCTTTTTTTATTAATCCCTTGATTCACTTTCAGATCAGCAGACTTGTTCCCTCTATCATGGTTCATGTAAGAAAACAATTGCTGTTTTATTGATGTATTAAACGTCAGTGCAAGCCTGAGGTTTCACTTTGTGATGAATGTGAATTATATGAAGAGATAAGGCTGTTTTGTGTGTTGCTTTAAAATTTGCACTTGTGCCAGCCCTTCCCTGTGGCTTATCTTGGGACAGTCCTTCTCTGAGACATGCGCACATACAACCTTAGAAGTATGGCTTGACTAAAGATCAGTGCTCTTGCTCTCACTTGCACTGGTGGCATGACGCAGGCAATGTGAAAATTACTTCTTGTCAAACTAGACTTTCAAGTCCTTTAGCCTCCTGTCTAGCCAACACTTTTTCATTTGCCCATGCCCTATAGGAAAAAAAAAGCGGGTTCTTTTGGACAGTGTCAAAAGTGGTGTGTTAAAGGTTCAGTCTGTTTGTACATTTTCGTGTGCAGGCATTTTAAGATCTTATTTTGATCATATTTTCCTTTTTAAAACATTTAATCTTTATGATGTTTGAGAATTTTTAGTTGCTGACGGATACATGGATGTACAAGGGTTTTGTACAATGGCTCGGCTAATTTGAATCATGTTAAATCAACAGCTTTTCAGTTGGTTAGACTTCCCATACCAAGGTCGGTATGTAAAATAATGTCTCCTGGCTGCTAGATGGTCTGTACAGGCTTTTAGGGCACATCACGTTTGGACTCTCCCTGGCCTGACTTATGCCAGCCCTCAAAGTTTTGGTCCAGATTTGATGTACAGATGATCTTGAATTCTTTGGACTGCTGCAATAAACTAGGTTGATGCTGATTGCTTTGGTTGCAAACAATATTTTACACACACTGACCTTTTTGCAGTAATCAAGGGAAGTACAGCAGGGTCTTGCTACTGTTGATGTAAAAGTGCATGCCTCTACAATCAGAAAGAGACTGTACAACTTTCCTCCTTGCACACCTCCCATGCAAGCTAAACCTTTGTTCTCTAAGAGAAACAAGGTCGTCTTTTGTTTACCTGCAATTAAATCACGATCGTTTCCAAAGATAAATAAAAACAAGATTAGACATCGATATGCAATCATTTCTTAATAATGAACTGAATATATAATGCAGTGTGCTACTTATTTTTTCACATGACTGTAAGCGGGTTTCAGTTGGCTTTGTGGTCCCAACCCAAGTTCTTCACACATTTAAATAGGAGGAACCTTTTTAAAAAAAAAAAAAAAATCCCAGTCTTAAAATTCTTCTTCAGTTAAGGTTTCTAAAGAACTATATATCTAGAATAATTTTGTTTTGGAACCAGTATTTTTAAGTGCATCGAATGTATCCTCATGAGTGTGAATTCACAATTAACTTGTATAGTTTTAAATAATGTCCTTCTTGAAAAAGAATGTTGAATTTTAGGACAGTGTTACTTTTTACCCTGTGTACCCCCAGGTATTTTCTCAGATCCTCTCTCTTTCTCTTTCTTTCTGGTTTCTTCTTTTTTTTTTTTTTTTTTTTGGTCTCGTCTCTGAGGAAAGAGCCAAAAGAGCTAGGGTGTGTCACTCATTCCTTCATAAACTTTGTGGGCCAGGACCTAATCCGGTTGCTGATTTGTGCAAGGTGGGGCTGCAAAACTGTGACCGTAGCTGCAAGCAAACACAGACGTGTCAGGTTGAGTGGTTGTTTTCTATCATTATGATGGAAGTTCTATACTGGAAGACCTTTTACTTAAGGGCTTAGTGGCTTAAGGCAGGGACCTAACAGTCCTAGGTTGTGTATATCCCAGTAGTTGCCTATTGCATGTCTGCCAGACTCATTATGAATAGGGTTTTGGTTTAGTATATAGATCAGTACTTGGGCTATGGTTGGACAGGTAATCAAACATTTCAGTTCAATAATACAATGATTCGATTTTAAGCTAGAAGGCTAAAAATGTTGAGTTATGGTTTTTCATTTGGATCTGAACCATGCTAATGTCCCTTTAAGATTGTTACTTGTCCATACCTGTCAAAAAAAGAAACACTACTCTATGATAAATTGCCAGAACATCCCTGGAAGGCCTGCCAACCAAGTTGTTAGAGGTGTCACAATTGTTTGGTCAGCTAATTTAAAAAAAAAAAAAGGCTTGGCATTTGCATTATCCTATGAACATTCTTATTTTAATGACCTGTAAAAGAGGTTCTTACTCAGTCATCAAAATAAATGGCCAATTACATGATTAAAGTATAGTGATATGTAATCTGTTGAATATCTAACTTTGAACAGTGTCCAATAAGTTATTTTTGTGAAAACTGAATTTTGTAGGCCAGGTGAGTTTTATATTGATTATTTTTGAAAATGACCATTTTAATGTGTGAAGCTTATGGAAAATCTGACTCCTCTCTGCTGTTACCTTAGCACTCATTTTATCGTTATGTATTGTGGAAACTTTCAAAGACCAAAAAATGTGAAATTTTATTTAAGCAATAAATGTTAGCACATAAAAACTGATAGCTTTGAAGCAGACATTAGCGTGTCAGTTCTAAGGTCCTTCACACCTTCACATCTAAAACATGCTTATTCCTTTTAATTGAATGGGAGTCTCACTAATTTTTTTTTTTTTTTTTTTTAAATACTCAAAAATAAATGTTAAATTAAATGATCCACAAGAATGAGGCTCATCATGCCTTTGCCTTTTTTGCACTGTCAGCAGGTGTGTGTTTGTGTATGTGTGAGAAAGACATGCTTCAACATGCTTGATCACTTACACATTCTCTCATAGAATCCTTTCGTTCTCTCTTTGTTGTATATGGCCACTGGCCATGCCAAAATTGCTTCAATTATATACACGGTTGCTGCACTACCTGGATGAAGAAATGGGCATGTTGGATTGGTTGTATCATTGAAGATAATCCTTGCACACATTTGGAGGTGTTAATGTAAGTTTTTTGGTTCTGTTCAGCATGTGTGTGTGGATATATGTGCTTTCAGTGAACGCTGTTTTGACAGTTGTAGAAATGTGGTGGTTTAGCAAACAGCCCATTAAAAGCAATGTTTCCTACCAAACACAGGTGAATGAGGGAGGCCTTATCTAATAGAGCAAGTTGTATTAACAGCAAACCAGATTGACCTTTCTTTTGAAAAGAGACACACAATTACCTTACCTGTCATTGACATTTGTGGATGTTGCTTCAAAGAGTATAATCACTATGGTCATCAAGCAATTGAAGTTCTATTGCCAGTTCTGTTTAATTCTAAACACATATTTGTAAGAACAGTGGGCCTGACATGCATATGAACAAATTAGTCGTGATGAATGTTTTGTTCAGATTTTATCACTTTAGTTCACAGAAGAAAGCCTAAAAAAATACTTTCTTGCCATGACTTAATGACTGAGAAGGACAAGGTTAGATGTTTTCTTAATCTTGTAGACAGCAAAGAGCAGAGGGCAGCTTTAGTATAAAACATTACAAAAAGATTGTAGATATATATATAAAATGAGTGTAGATATAAATCAGCATTGCTTTGACTGCTAGCTGGTACAAAAACTAAACTAGTGGTTTAAAATTTACACCTCTTTTTGAAGGATACGTGTCCTTCAATGCATGGATTTGTGTTCTAATTTAATAGTGTTTTTTAAATAACGCCTGGGAAATTTGGCTGTTAATTTTACTGAAATGGGGTGTGTCTATGGAAGCAATTATAAAGGCTTGTGCTGTAACCCCTCCAAAATTTTGCCTGGGGGCGAAAGTTTTCTAGGGCTCAGTACATTGGTTTCGCAAGTCACAGCATGGCCTTGTATTTGAAGTTAAATGTTAAATTCAGGTTTAGTTTCCTTCCATGTGTAAATTGAGTGTTAAAATACCATGTAATTGCTAGGGTCTTCCAGATAGCTTTGTTTATAGATTGTTAGTTGGTATCAAATTAATTGGTTTAATTTGAATTTCATATCTAACTTAGATTTCTGGTTGTCTGTAGTGGCAGGTAACAGGTTGCCAGTGAATTTGTTTTTGTTTTTCAGGCTGCTAACAGTCCTGTGTGTCTATAGAAATTACATTTTTAATTAAGAAGACTTCTTTTCTTATCTCTGCTGGATTTGTTCTGCTCAGTTCCAACAGGCTGTGTCAGCAGAGGTTAAGGCTCTGGGCAAGAGCTCCTACACACTGTGTGTTGACGGACCCTTACTCATCCGACAGGCCCTTCACCCTGAAGCCTCCAAAAAAGTAAGATTTCCGTCCAATGTATGTAGACTAATGGATTACTATAGTAGTATGTAGACTTCTTTTAGACTACTTGTCTTAAACATGGACATCGGTGTCCAGCGGTGGCCTAGTGGTTAGGGAGTTGGCTCCGCATCGGAAGATTGTGGGTTCGATTCCCACCCATGTGGGTTGCCCTGAGGTACCCTTGAGCAAGGTACCGTCCCCATCACTGCTCCCCGGGCGCTTTCAATAGCTGCCCACTGCTGCACGTGTGTGTATGGGTTAAATGCAGAGGTCCAATTTCGTTGTGGTTCATGTGTGCTGTGCCGTGACCTCGCAATGACAAGGGTTGTCACTTTCACTTTCACTTTTTTTCATTCTATGCATCAATTCATTTTTCATGGTTTTATTTATTTATTTTTATTTCTAATGGTTAAAGAGCCTTTGCAAGTTTGACTGAACTGTTTCTCTTTGCGTGTGTCTTTTAGAATCTAGTCCTCCCAGAGTGTTTCTACTCTTTTGTGGATTTGAAAAGAGAGTTCCATAAATGTTGTCCCAACGCTGGCCCAGTGAAGGACCTCACCCTCCCCTCAATGCTCGACTGTATCCTTACCTTTATTTGGGTTGGTTTAAGTTTATTGAAATAGGGAGTGCAGACTATGTTCTAGGTTATACCCTACCCTATATTGGGAAAGATGTTTAGGCCAAGTTAGTAATTTTGCAATATTGTAGCGCAAAAAGATTTTCTTACTTCAAGATTATATTCTAAATACATATTCTACCTGTTGCCTAGTCGAGGCAAGAAAGGTGATCTTGGTATGTTGAGAACATGAGTGTTAAAACCTCACATTTGAGAGTCTACAATGACCTTTGAGCTTACTGTGATACCATGAATTTTACCTTAAATCTATGCCCTCAGATCTATGTCTGCCTGCAGTAAGCGAGCAGATAGCTGGGGTAAGAGCGGTGACAAGCATGATGATGATCATTCAGCACATCCTGGCTGAGCCATACAGTCAGTAAAATCCTTTTTTTTTTTCCTCTCTACATACCCCATTGCTCTTTTATGAATAGTTTGTTTTAATGTACTTATGAGGTGTTTAAAAAAAAGATCATGGCCTAGTATTTCTCTTAATGTTTCTTTTAATGAAACTTCTTAAATTTGTCTGATCTTTTAAGTGTAGGAATGTACTGCATAGTGTATTATAATATGGAGCTAGAGTCAACCAAATATCTTTTTTTTTTTTTTTTTTTCTTTCCCCCCCAAATATAAAAAGGTGAGTTTTCTTTTTGCTGCAGTCACAATAATGGAATTAATAATTATTGCGTGAAAACAAAAGTGTGAATATATGCTGAAATTCAAGTGAGCGCCATGGAGTAGTTAATGAAGTCATTGTTTTTGAAAATCTCATACTTGTGGATGCTACGTGTAACATTAAAATCCTGTTAGAATCCTGTGTTAAGGGGTTATAATGGGTTGTAAGTGCAAACTGGGAATGCTTGAATATTGAGTGTAGTTTTATTATTTTTTTTTATCTTTTAATAATAGCCCCCCTTTTTTCCCCCAGATAATGAATTTTCTTCATTTGAGACTATAAAGTACAAGTTTGAATCTGGAGCCTGGTGAGTCACTTGAGGCATCATACCTTTCACATTTCTGGGGTCACTCTGAGCTTCCACTGTGACAACAGTTTGGTTACTTGTCTCCTGTAGCAGTAAGACTGAAGCTGTGGACAGTGAGACCGTTATCAGGGCCAGAGGGCTGCCGTGGCAATCATCTGACCAGGACATTGCTCGCTTCTTCAAGGGACTCAACATTGCCAAGTAAGACCTCAAGCGCCTATTCACGAAACATTTTGTTCAGTGTTAATCAGTGGATTTTGCTAATTCACATTTTGTTCTTTTATAGCATTAGCTTCAAATCCAGCTTCAGTGTCTTTTATAACTGTAAAGTTTTGCTGTAATAGTCCTAACTTGAAAAAAAAAATGTCAGCACCGTTAAACACATTTTTAAATGAAACATTGTCATTTTTACTACATTCTCTTAAAACGAATGTATTTTGTGTGTGTCAGAGGCGGTGTGGCACTGTGTCTGAATGCTCAAGGCCGCCGGAATGGGGAGGCTTTGGTTCGTTTTGTCAACTCTGAGCACAGAGACATGGCACTGGAACGGCACAAACACCACATGGGCAGCAGATACATTGAGGTTCGCTGTTTACCTCCAATCATTGTTACTCTTCTCATGCTTGTCCAAAAGTTTCCTTCTCTAATTACTGAATTCAACTACTTTTAATGTGCACTTTTTCACACCATCTAGGGTGAATACACAGTGGCCCATGCCAAGCTTCACCTTGAGAAATATAATGATTGTCTAGCTAATTTAAGAGTGCTTCAGGTTCTGGTGCATAGAAAAGAAAGCTTTTTAATATTATAGTTGGGGGACAACATTTAGGGTTTTTTTCACAGCACAGGGCAAATCAAATTTCTTTTTAAATCATTTGAATGGTCAGATAACCATAGTTCCATATGTTTGTATATACACTTTTGTTGTGATCTCAGCTCACATGAATATGCTAATTAGCATATTCATGGGAGCTGAGATAGGAAAGGAGCAAACAAAACTTAGCAAATTGCATTTATCACCTTAAATTTGATGTTGACAGTGTCTAAGAAAATATAGCTAGTAGAAGTCTGCTAAATAAATAACAACATTGCAGTTTTCATGAAAAAACATGACACTTGAGCAGTATGACCTGGTCAGATAAAGCCTGTCTTTAAATGTGGTAAACCAAATGACCCTTTTAGCTACATCAAGCTCTGAGGCTCAGTAATAGCATGTTACCTTAAGGTTTGTTAAAATCTTTGACTCAATGTTTAAGCTCCACTTTTTTTGCATGGTCAGACAGCAGCTTCTATTGACTTAAGGAAAAATACTTTACATCTGATTTGAACATCAAATTAATCATCAAATGTCCACTGAATATGATTAATTTCAAGTGGCATTTTGCCAGTCAGCCAGCATAACTGATTTGTGTACAGGATATTTTCTGTCTGACCTAAGGCCATAATACATTGTGAGGTTACATACTACAAGAAATAAGATGATTGTGCAATCCCCTTTTCTCTTTATGAATGTATTTTATATTTGTTCAGGTGTATAAAGCAACTGGAGAGGAGTTCCTAAAAATTGCTGGAGGTGAGTTTATGGGTTTGGTGATGTGTTTTGGAAGTATACAATTACAGATGTGAGTTTAAAGACACATTCGTTCACAAGCACTAAGATAGCCTCTTGTGTGTGTGTGTACAAGAGTGTAAGAGTCAGTGCTTGTTCTCTATCCTGGGCTGCATCAAAGGTTCTTTTGTGCTTCCTGCCACTGTGCTGACTCATGTTGAGCAGGTTTAGGGGGAAACCTTACTCTCTGCCCCCCCCACCACTCGTGCCTACACCCGAGAGACAGCCGTTTCCCCTGAGATGCAAGAGAGGCAGTGTCTGCTGAAAAGGCCTGCAATGCCCTCTTACACTCAGGGTGTTAAAAGGCTGTGGCAGGCTGAGGTTTTGTGTGTAGTGAGAGAAGGGAGAAAGTAGATCCACAGCAAATGCACTCGCATGCTTTAGTTTCTATACTGAACTTTAAAAACCACTTAAATCTATGTGCTTTTCGTTACACATGCATGTTGACTTGTCAGCAGCTTTTAGGGAGAATGTTTTTTACAATTTATCTGTATGATGCTACTTAACAGTCTGATGATTACCATCAGAACTAGTTACCATTGTTACTGTTAGAACTAGTTTTATTAATTAATTTGTAGCTCATTAAAATTCTTTTACACTAATGCTGCTGATAAACTTCAGCAATGCACATCTGTATCAGTAAGTGAGCAGTAAACCGCCTCAAAGTTTTCTGTTTGTGACCTATAACAAAACAGAAAAACATTGAAATCTGCCAATATAAAATGTAATTCAAATGTTTTTATTTGTTCATATTAGTGTGTCTGTGTATGTATTGTCATTTAATTTAAATAATTCAGCAGCATGATGGATTTAACTTTTAAGAACAAATTATACTGTTTATTTTATGGTGTTGCATTCTTTTTCAGGGCAGGTTTGGATGCATGTTTACCTGAATTTCTAGAATTTGACGATTTTTTTTTTTTTTTTTGCAGGCACGTCCAACGAGGTGGCCCAGTTCCTGTCTAAGGAGAACCAAGTGATAATCCGCATGCGTGGCCTGCCTTTTACTTCAACACAGCAAGATGTTCTGGGCTTCCTGGGCCCTGAGAGCCCTGTGACTGATGGCACTGAGGGTTTACTTTTCGTAAAGTATCCAGATGGGCGGCCCACAGGCGATGCCTTTGTACTGTTTGCCTGTGAAGAGTATGCCCAGAATGCACTGAAGAAGCACAAACAGATTCTGGGGAAAAGATACATTGAACTTTTCCGTAGCACAGCAGCAGAGGTCCAGCAGGTCAGTAGCATGTTGTTTGATTCTTTTTTTTTCAGGTTTGTTGTTTTTTTTTTTTTTTTTTTTTTTATATTATATAAAGTTTCTTCCCATGTTTTCACTTTATCAAAAAAAAAGAGAATCCAGTTTTTAATGACTATAAACAATTTAACAAAAAACAGATGAAATAGGGGGCATGAACTAAATGTACGTGTAATAAGGTGAGCAGGACAACATTCCAAACAAAATGTAACAAATATGTGGAAAGGGCAGAAAGTAAAGTTTTGAAGGGAGAGATGTTAAACAAGAAATATTTTAATTTGAAATCTGTTTGACGTAGTTTAGAGTTTACAGCATTTCAGCTTATAGAATCATAGTTTAATGATTAGCTCTAGCAGGGTTTATGCTGAATGAAGTTTGCCTCTGTTCAGTGTATCAGGAATGGCTGTATAATTGGTGTGCTTTTATTTATTTATTTATTTTTTAGGTGTTGAACAGGTACATGTCCACTCCATTGATCTCTACGCTCCCTCCTCCTGCCATGGTTCCAGTGCCGGTACTGGCCACACCACCCTTCATCACCACAGGTAGCACAAGAGACTGTGTTCGCCTCCGCGGGCTTCCCTACACCGCTGCCATTGAGGACATCCTGGAGTTCATGGGAGAACATACTATAGATATCAAACCACATGGTGTTCATATGGTGCTCAATCAGCAGGTAAGAGGAGAATAAAGTTTTTAGCAAAACTATTGATTTAACTGATTAAACATCATCATACCTACCAGTTACTACATACACCAGGACCATAAACTGTATTCAAGGTTGGGATTTGATATGTGCAAATTAACCTTTCATACCTTTTTGCATAGACTCTGTTTAAGAAACAGAAACCTCCTGTATATGAAGCATTTTCATTTAAAGCTACACATACAATTTGTAGAGTTTTGGTAAATGTAAATTGATCATTTTAAAATGAACTAAGGTTGAATTTCTCAAAGATGGCATTGCCTACTTTTTATAATTTCTTAATTGATTTTGCTTCCAGAGTTATGGTACACTAAGCTGTTTGGAACTAGCAAAATTTGTCAGTTGCACTTTCATTTTCTATGGCAACAAAGAAAGCATAGAAATTAAGTCCTTGCATTTTTTTGCTGATACATATGACTTAATTTCACATACCATTTGGGTCTGTTTTCACATTATTCCTTCACATTATTCCAATACATGTTTGTGGTTGGTTGATTTGCATATTCATACATTTACATTTCCTGTAAACAAGAAGTATTGAGCGACAACATGCAAGATGATAATCAAAGGCTGGCTATTGTTAGATATGAGTATAGGGGTGCTATTCCTATGTATATTATACCCTACATATTAGCTGTAATTTTTTGTTTTTGTTTTGTTCATTTCCTTCCCAGTGTCAAGTCAGAATTGGATTGTTACAGTTTAAAAGAAGGAAATGATCCGATTGTCCCATTGTGACCTCTGGTCAACTTTCAGGGTCGTCCGTCTGGTGATGCTTTCATCCAGATGAAGTCTGCAGACCGTGCATTCATGGTGGCCCAGAAGTGCCATAAAAAGATGATGAAGGACCGCTATGTGGAAGTGTTCCAGTGTTCTACTGAAGAGATGAGCTTTGTGCTGATGGGGGGAACTTTAAACCGCAGTGGTCTTTCCCCTCCGCCCTGCAAGCTGCCATGTATGGACCATCTTGACCCTTACATTTACACCTAGATTAAGCTTATAGTATATGGCGTTCTAATGACTTGTAAAAAGTTTGGCTTAAACTAAGTCCTTTCAGAGTCTCAGGTTTTTGTTCTAGTTGTTGCCTGAGCTGAATTCTTGTATGAAGTAGTGATCTAATCCATTTTTTTTTTCTTAGTCAAAGGTTAGATGTCAGACAAAGGAAGTGCATGGAAATGACTACTACTGAAAAGAAAGAAAAAAGGCATTTGTGTCCCAGATTGGTGTGAGTTTAGTCAGACCTAGTGGGTTCAACCTGTTCAGCAGCATTGATAATACAGATTGTGCTGAAACCTGCGCTGTTCTTCACTCCTATCAGCACAGTCTTTGAGATTAGATTTCAGTTTATCTTAAATGGAGCAGCACGAGGACCTATGTCACTGCTGGACAGGTGCAAGATTTTGGCATTTAGTCAGGGCTTAAATCAGAACCAATAGTGCCATCTGTTTGTGTGACCCTGGCTTTAGAATTAAAAACTGTGCCTCTGTGCGCCAATATGCAGGACTTGACATTCATACACTCAAAGGTCAACTGTGTGTATGTTCATGGAGTGCAAGTCATTATTGCTGTTGAAGATTGTGTAAATATCCTGTAGGGGTGAGTGTGGGTCAACCCCCCCCCCCCTTAAATTCTTTGACTCAAGGACAACACTCTACAAGGAAATGCGTATGCACATATTTTTTCTGAACTTAACAACAGGTCTGTGACACTGACCAACCTGTGCAGGTTCTTCTTTTGTGTCCTTTTGTCCAACACTCATTTTCTTTCCTTTGTTTATTTATAAAAATTATTATTATTATTTTTTTTATTTCCGTATCTCAGGTCTTTCACCCCCAACCTATGCTGCCTTTCCTGCCCCAGCAGCCATGCTTTCCACTGAGGCGGCTGCCCTCTATCAGCCCCCCCTGCTGGCCACTCCCAGAACCCCACAACCCCCGACTCACAGCCCTGCACCCACTCTAACCTACTATTCTCCTCAACCACAGCTCTATATGAACATGAACATGAACTACACAGCCTATTACCCCAGGTAATAATCCATGTCTGCCATAATGCATTCTATTTCATATGATGTACTGATCACAGTTAAATATTCTGTAATTTCTTAAACAATCTGCTTGAGCATGCAGATGAAATTGGTTTAATACCAATCTAAAGTCTTATTCAAGTTGAATGAAGTTTTATATAGGAAGGAAATCATAGATTATGTAGTTCTGATTTGTTTAAAAATTTATTTATTTTTTTTACAAATATTTATTCATTTATTTTCCCTCTTTCTCTCACTTTGTCCACCTCTTAGCCCTCCAGTGTCCCCCTCTGCTGTGAGTTATTTTGCGGCACCTCCAGGTTCCATGGCGGCTGCAGTGGCTCAGCCAGCTCCTTCTGTCCTGCCTCAGCCTGGGGCTCTGGTGCGCATGCAGGGGCTGCCATACAGTGCTGGTGTCAAGGACATACTCAGCTTCTTCCAGGGTTACCAGGTAACTATAGTGAACATAATCTCACTGTGCACTGAGACAATTGTCTAAGTTTAAATAGCAGCGGTTCTTTTCCGGCTTACATTTCTGGTTGTTCTCTGTGACACACAGGGTGTTTAGAGCAAGTTCTTACAAGTAGAAAAAATTACACCCTTTTATGCTCTATGCAATGCATGGTTGCCAGTTGCCTTATCTACTTTCAGTGGCAATTATATTGGAAACACTGACCATATAGATGTACTTTCTAAGTCTACAAAAACGCATCTGCTGCTGCCCTCTCTTTCTGCCATTCATCAGGGGGGTTAGACCTACATAGGGACAGAGCTGATCATTATATTGGGGGTGACACTTTCTGTATATATTAGTAACCTGGCATTGTGTGTGGGGTGTTTTTTTTTATAAATCCACTACCTGTATGGGGGAATCGGATCTTGCTATTATCATTTAGCTTTTTGCCTTTTGCTTTGTTTGGTGTTTCAAAATATAATGAGTTTGAATATAATTGCTATAATAAGGCTGATTATTTTTTTCGTAGATTCTTTCAGTGCATAATTCTGTGCTGTAAATGCTTTGTCATGTCACAAACTTGTGAAAAAGCCACAATTAATGACATCTTCATAAAAATATCCTGTGTGTGTGTGTAAATGCACATTCATAAGGATGTTCTAATTGGATACGCAGTATGTGGGTGTGTGAATCATTCTTGACCATTATTAATGTTATATTAATGTTCTGTGTTTTTATTTATTTATTTTTTTTAAATCCTTTTCTTGACCTTATTGGGTCACATCTGAATAGGTGGAGTCTTCAGTGCATGGTATGAACTTCATCAGATAGCATTTGTTTCTGGTGTGGAAACGGGGGGGAGGGGGTGGGAATGGATGGGTAGATGGATAAATTAGTGAAAAATAAATAAATGATTGGGCTTGAGTCTTTGTGTGCTTCTGGTGGAGTTAGCACAGTGTAGATCACAACTCCATTGTGTAGGTATAGGGTGTGTAGGGGGTGGAAGTTGGGCATGGACTATAGGTGCTCTTTCTATTGCCTGCTTGCGTCATTGCTTGTGTGTGAACTGTGAGCTGCATGTGTATGTTTGTCGCCGAATTCAGTTTGACTTTTGGCTGAACCACTGAAATGGAACTCAAGCCACCCTCCAAGTGTGCTTTTAGCTGGTGTGTGTGTGTGTGTGTGTGTGTGTTGGGAAGAGTGTTTTCCCTCTAGGAGAGATTTCTGTACTTTTGTCCCCCTACAATATGTGTTCTAAGAAGATGTGCAGCAGAATTTGAATGGTTGGGTGTGTGATTGTGTTTATGCATGCATGCATTTCTAGACTGTTTTTACATCTTGCTATACTGTGGATTAGATTTGCGGTATTCCCTCCCCCTTAACCCGCTTTTATACTGTAAGACTACAGCACCTGATTTCAGTGGAAAGCATGTGGATAAGATGTGCAAACATATTTTTTTCTTCTTTATTTATGGTTGTGATTAACTCATTATAAATACATTTAGATGTTCGTTCCCTGTTCGCATGCAGTGCTTTAGGCACCCATTAATTTTGATTACATCAAGATCATTACTACTTTGTCAGTGGCAGTAGATATGGTTCAAGCAGTTACATGTGCTGTTCCCAGGAAATGTTTGTTTTTCCCTGACTTCAGTCCAGGCTTGTCCATAGGCTTCAGAACAGACTGCTTTTTATATGTGTACCTATTCAGAGCAGAGGTCATACTTTAACAAAAAAGGTGGTTAAAATCAAATGGCTGACTTTCACATAAAGCCTGCACATTTAAATGGGGGTTAAATGTAAAATACATTTACATTTACGGCATTTAGCAGACGCTCTTATCCAGAGCGACTTCCATGTCCTAATTACAGGGACAGTCCCCCTGGAGCAACTCAGGGTTAAGGGTCTTGCTCAGGGACCCAGTGGTGGTGGTGCCAAAGGTGGAATTCGAACCTGGGACCTCTTGAGCCATAGGTCTATAGGCAAGTATCCACCACTGAACCACCGCCACCCTAAAATATGAACAGTTCACTTCATGTAGGCCAAGCATTTTTATAAATTCCTTCTCTTTTAACAAAAGTCCTTGTGGAATCTTAAAAGAATTACTGAACGTGACTGTATTATATATTAACTGTAGGGGCTTTTTAAACAATGTCATTTAAGCATCACAATTAAATGCATGTGAGCCATGTTTGGAGGATGTGGCACTGACTGTAGGCTGTTGTGCTGTAGTACGCTCCTGAGGATTACAGCAGTGTGATGGGAGTGAACGATCAAGGCCGTGCTCTAATCCAGCCCAAAGAGTGGCTCTGCCTCTAGGGGTATTCCTCCAGGTAAGGCCCCAAGGAGCTCTGCTGTCGTCGGCCCTGCATGGACTAAACCGTAGTGCTTCCTTTCCTCTCCCTATCCTAAGATATTTACAGGTGTTCCCAGCAGAACCCTCTACTTCTGCTCATTTTCTGACTTTTTTGTTTCGATCACGGAGAAGGTTTCCCTGAGTAGATCTAGCTCTAATCCTCTTTCCACTTTCAGATTTGCCTGACCTCTCCTGCTGTTGGGTTTGGCTGCTTTTAAAGTTGATCAGGCACCGCAATATCACCTTCCTCTCACTGTGAGAGTTGCATATTTCCTATTCTTGGACTCTTAATAAAGTTCTATCTCTGTAGTCTTCACTAACACAACCAGATTTTGCTGTGTATCTTACGCATAATTTTGATTTAGAGGGAGCCTACATTGGCAAATCATCATTGTGCAGGTACTTGATCTTTTCTCTCGAAGTCTATAATTGTATTTTTCTTCAGTGCTCAAGTTTTAAACTGTGGTCACACAAGTCTGTAGTGTCTGATGCCTGTCTTTAATTTTCTGCTGTTCTATATCACCTGTTCAATCAGTTCATATATATACAAAAATATATATATAATTTTTTGTTGTTTTTCTCTTTTCAATAACACACCTATCTCTAGTCCAGTTGGATTTATCTCTGCTCATCTTTCTTTTTTTCATTTCACTACAGCTCCAGGCGGACTCTATCCTCGTCTTGT
Organism: Hepsetus odoe; assembly: GCA_017165825.1. Taxonomy (NCBI): domain Eukaryota; kingdom Metazoa; phylum Chordata; class Actinopteri; order Characiformes; family Hepsetidae; genus Hepsetus; species Hepsetus odoe. Next base: position 10,709,189 of record CM029391.1, on the reverse strand, counting down.
ATAACCTGAGTGGCCAGCGGAGCGGGGAGGCACTGGTGACTTTCCCCAGTGAGGAAGTGGCAAGGCGGGCCGTGGCAGAGCGCTCCAACCTCCCTCTCTCCGGTCACCCTGTCCGCCTGATGTGCTGCGAATGACCAAAATACTAACAACTTGAAAGTGACCGCTGGAATGAGCGGGCTCTGCACTTCACCCGCTTAACCTCCCCCCCCATGACCCATATCCCAAAACACCTTCTACCTTAAACTGGCACACAGGCAGTCTTTCCTCCACTGTTAACCTGCTGCTTCTGCTGGAGGGAGCTAGCATGGATAATACATCAATTCTGTGTATATATGTATTTGTCAAAGTGCCTTGTGTATGTATATCAGTGTGTATGAGTAACAGAGAATTGATATACTTGGTTGTGTGTCATTTGTATGGCAAAAACCATTATTGAGGCCTTCCTCTTTCATGTGCTCATGGAGCAAAATTCTCCAGTCTCTAGCTCTTCCTATGGATGAAATGCCACGATAAGAATCCATGGTTTTTCATGTGTATGCTACTCTCTGTAAGCCAACAGAAGGCAGTGCAATATACAAGGGCTAAGCCATATGGCCTGTCAGTGCCTCATGCTGGATACAAGAAGAATTGAAACACTACTGAATGCTGTAAGAGGCCCCATTATAAGCCACTACTGAATGTACAGTGAGGTTGTTCAAAGCCAAGCTAAGCTTTAAAACCTACTGACTAAAACTTGCTGCATGTAGGATTTAGAAAGATTATTATTTTTTTTTTTGGTGGAGAGTGCTTCACCACTGTAGACCAGACTATACCTATATGAATACTTAAATTTTGCATAATCAAAAGTGCACAAAATGTGCCTGTCTTAGCTGAATAATTTCCAAAGAACCATTTTATTTAATGGATAAAGCAAGTGCTGTTTTGTCTGTTCTGCATACTTTCCTTATTGACCTTTAATAACGGAGGCAATGTATTTTGTTTCCTGTTATATCAACTGTTGGCAGAGAGGTGTTCAGCCCTCATGGTGGCACTGGTCTCTTCCTAATGGCCGTGTAGATCGATTTTTCTCCTACCCCTTTTTAAAAAAACTGTGAGTGAAATGCTAAGTTTAGGGCCACTGTCTTTTGTTGCCTTTACTTTAGAGTGCAATAACACCTGAACAAAAATTGACTGGCCTCTCTGGCAACTAAGTGGGCATTTAGTGTTTTGTTTTTTTTTTTTTCTTCCCTTTCTTTCTTTTTAACAAGTTGGAAACTTGTAACCTTGACTTGTATGCAAACAATAAAATATTACTCAATTTTTGACCTAATTACTTAATGTTAATTTTAGAAGCCTCTGTGGGTTCTGTTTGTCAGTGCCATTTCAAAGCTGGTCTCGATACCATCTTATAAACCTTCCTTTTTAGTGTCCTCTACACTTCTACATTCATCATTAGTCTGAGCTTTTGACCCCAGGACTTTTAACTCTTCCCATTTTTTTAAATTTTTTTATTCGCACTAATTCTCTCTGTTACACTATATAATGAAATTAGGGCTGCGTTATATCTATCCTTTCTGGTGTCAACCAGAGGGGGATGGGTTCCCCTTTTAGGTCTCGGTTCCTCCCAAGGTTTCTTCCTCCTGTTTTGGGGAGTTTTTCTGTTGCTCTCGTCTTACCCAATTGGGGCTCAGACCTGGTTTCTGTAAAGCTGCACTGTGACAACAACAATTGTAAAAAGCACCGTTTAAATAAAACGGACTTGAGTTGACTATAAAACACAACTCCTCTCCAGGCTCTTCTGAAGCTTCTCCCTACTCTTACTTTTTATTCTTTTGGCTGCCCTCATTTAGGGGCTCTTGCACACACACAAAAAAATCAACCTTTCTTTTTTCCATCATATCAGCTAATCCTTGCCCTGCTCTAAATCAAAAGTCGAAAAGGGATTCATGTCTTTTCTTGTCTATCAGTCTGTCCATCACCACTGCAAACAAAAAAGGGCTGTTCTTTTATGTAATTTCACCTCTACCTTAAACACAGCCATCACTCCTACTTGGAGAACTTAACACTGTCACCCTGGCCTCATAAATGCTCTTTGGAAATCTTATATCATGCTCTACCACCCCTAACTTTATCAATACTACAATATTCCAAATCCTTTTGGGCACCCTGTCATATGCTTTCTCAAACAATGCATCCGTAGAGCTCTTTATCAGCATTACAAACCATACATAAGCTTTCTTCTTAACCTATCTGCCACTAATCTTCTGTAACATGCTGTGGCTGATCAGCTGTATCCCACTGTAGTCACTACAGCTCTGCACATTACCCTTATTCGAATGTCAGTACCAGTACTCCTCCTCCACTCCCAAGGCATCCTCTCACTTGCAGGGGTCTCTTTGGGCTTTCTAGGGGAAACAAAAGAAGCATAGAACACTGTCACAGCTTGCCAGACACCATCAAGAGCACTTTCAAATTCATGAGTGCTTCACTTAAATTGCTTTATATGAGTACAAATCATTCAAAAAAATACAACATGTTAGTAGGCTGGTTTGCTAATCTTACTGATTTTCCAATTTCTTGTTGCAATTGACTTGTTCAGAGCTGGTCATGCAAATTGTTAAAAGATGCTAACTGGAGAAGAACTCAGACTAACGGGGAATAACATTCCATTAGCTATGAGGCATTGATGGCCTGGTGGTTAGGGAATCAGGATCTGAAAGGTGTGGGTTAAATTTCCAGACCAGTAGGTTGCCAAGAGCAAGGTACCATCCCCATAACTGCTCCATGGGTACTGCATATGACTGCCCACTGCTGTATGGTGTGAATATGCATTTCTTTGTGGTTCTGCCTTCCGGCTCTAGTTTCAATCGAAAATTGTTTCTTTAGTATCATTAGCATAATATTATTAGTAAAAGCTCCTAGAATTTGCAGAAATAATAATTAAAAAAATGTAAATGTGCATTTATAAGTCGGACTAAATTAAAGTCTGATTTTGTTCAATATATAGTATTGAAATGTGAGTCCTAAATCATCTATTGTGCCAAATAGTGAATAAGCAGTATAATTAAATCTAGGTGTAAACTTTGTGCATCATAAAAAGAAAAAATGTTACATTTCTCTTCTGTGGTGCTGCTGGTTTCATGTGTTTTAAAAATGCCTAGTTTAGGGAATCATTTTCAAGTGGCACATGGGGGTGCTCCCCACGATGAAAGAGGGGCCAGAAGCAACACCAAGGAGACACCTAGACTTCCTAATTAGCCATTCATTTATACTTTCTCAATGGTTTTCCCCCTTTTTTATTCTTTAGCATTAATTTAGCATTCATGTATGGATATTAGCATTTGCAAAATGCAAATGTATCCGTCACTACAGACTAGTCTGGCAGTCATCAGTGGTCCAGGATTTTGCTCCAACTGCCTTTTTTCTCTGATTAGCTCAAGCTGCCAGTCAGGGTGTCCATGCAGTTGGATCACAATTCTGGATTGGATTTGTACTTTTTTGGCCTGAATTTTTCACCTCTGATAGAAGCTTTCTAAGACTTGAGGGAACTCAGGAATTGGTCGATGAAAGTGTATGATGGTCTTTTAAAATGTTTGTCTTTTTCCTTTGCATTTTCAGGATTAGTTTATTTTAACTTTAGTAGTTTCATTTATTATTTAATCCACACCCATATGCATTGTATTCCATGGGGACATCTTGTTATTTGAGCTTTTAAGGAAAACAGATTTGTTGTGTTGAAAACTGTGTCTGGTGTTTGTTTTTGATGGCAGAAAAGACAGCACTCAATGAATGTAAATCAGGTTCTCACACCTGCAGTGATAAAAAAATTAAAGCAGTAGATGGAGCCATTGCACAGGCGATGGCCATATTTCTAACTAGAGGGGAGTTTGAGCTTTTCTCAATTAGACTTCATACCTGGTTCTGACTCTGTATGAGAAAGTGTGAAGTTAGTTCCTACCAGCCACCAGCAGTTAACCTAACTTTCTTCTTTTAAAATGATGATTTTTCATGGTTTTGGGCTATTGCTGTATGCAACTGACCCCCAAGGAAAGCTGTATGTTACATTGATGATGTGATGGATCTTACCTGTCTGTTTGAGTAAATGTATTGTGTGGTGTGGGGAATCTGTAAATACACTCTAATGGTTTTATGTTGTTTTTCTTGTCATTTTCCTGAACATTTTCTAGACTCAGGGCAGCGGTGGCCTAGTGGTTGGGCGTTTGCCACATGATCGGAGGATCGGGGGTTCGTACCCCTTCCCAATAGGTTGCCCTGAGGTACCCTTGAGCAAGGTGCCGTCCCCGTCCCGCTCCTCCCTGCGATGGGCTGGCGACCTGTCCGGGGTGCGTCCCCCGTCCTCGCCCTGTGTGCACTGGGTTGGACACCAGCACTCCCCCGCGACCCCGTTTGGGACAAGCGGCAGATAATGGATGGATGGATTTTCCAGACTCTGTACATAATTTAATCAGGTTGTAACTGTTCCACCATATAAAATATAAGTTTTTTTTTTTACATCTGACCTGAAACACTCCTTAAAGCTGAAGGATTGGTTGGGTCTGTTGTCTGAATAAACATATATTATTTGGCTTTTAGCAATGTTCTAAAAAACGGCATTCAAAACTAGGTATTTTAATCTCTATATGGGCCATATGCACTGGGGAGTGATTGATACTTTTTTAAAACTTCAACCACTCCTTTGATTCTTTGATTTTTATAAGTGAGATAAAATATGGGCCCTTTAAAGGTTTCTTCTTGGTTGCTGGGCCAAACTTTCTTGTTTAGCTGAATTTTCAAACCATGCAGAAAGTGGGTCAGTTGTAAAAGTCTATTTCTTGCAATATAAGAACTGGTTTGGAGAACACTGGTTGTGAAGTGCGCCAGAGGTCAAGCCACTGTGTGGGTCCAAGTCTTAAAAATGGACAGGCATTCGCACTTTCTGCTTTTCAATGCATTTGCATGACCACAGAGGGAGCAGTTAAACTGTATCTTCCCCTTCTTAAACTGATGATTGTATTGAATTATAAATGATACCATAACAACAAAAAATACATGAGCTATTCCTTGAAGTATTTTATTATAATAACAAACTTTATTAATACAGGACTTTTCAAAACAAAATTACAAATTGATTTCCAAAAATGAAAACAATTTGAGACAGAGGAGATTAAAATTAAGCCATTGCAACTTAAAATAAAGCGAAAATTAACATAAATCATCAATCAGGTACATTGCTCAGTCATTAAGGTTATACTGTCTCACTTAGTTTGGTTGTTTTTCTGCTGGTCATATTCAGAAGCAGGTTATTATGGGACACTAAGGACCTGGGGAAGGAACATGCATGTTAAACTCAACTGTGATGAGTGAATAATGAGTAATCAATGAATGAGACTGGATAGTAATTACTGGAGGTGAATGTAAGTTTACCTTTGATTTGTCCTTAAATTATATATTGTTACTTCCAGCTGCTTTAAGACCTTTTCTTGCTGTTGAAGGATTTTTGATTCATTCTGTAGGTACCTAGTCAGATCCAGAGGTACAGCCTCTTCTCACATACACACACACACATTCAGAAGGAGAGAGAATGAAAATCATACACACACTGTTATTCAATGTGCTCATGTTTAATGTACTCACCACAACTCAAACATGCAGTCATCTTCTCTTTTTCTGATTTTAAAATGAAGTTCTCCTTTAAAGAAGAGTTAAGTCTTTTCTTAAGTGATTCCTGCAACAAATTATACAAGTTTAATTCTCTGAGTTTAACAAAAGCACTAAGATTCAATATTGTGCTAATATTCTATAAGAGCAATGCACAAACCACTTCATTCTGAGTTTTGGTAAGTTGTCTCCTGAGATAGCCAGCTTTACTGATATCCACGTCCAAAACACAATCTTCCAAGTCTCTGCCTTCTTCCCCTCTGTTGAGCTCACTCATGTGTTCCTGCTTTTCCTGCTGTGATTTCTGCTCATCACCCTCCACTCCATGAGGTTTGTTGATTCTTTCAGGGCTTCTGATCTCATTCTGGTGATCACAAGCGCCCATTAAAGGCATCAGAAGGTGGACGGCTTTTGCTGTAAGTGACATAAACTTAATAAAATAATAATAATATAAATAAACAATCCTTACACACACCCTCACATATTTGTAGCTGGATTTGGCATCTTGTTATGTTTATTTATGATAAAGTGCACTTTTACTTATATTTTTAATATGGTATTTAAATCAGAGTTCAAAATTACGCCCTGACATTTAACATCAGCTTTTGAAAATGAAAGCAAAGTGAAAGTGAACATTTGTCATCATGAGCAAACAGTACAGCAGACAGTGAACCACACCTAAATGCATCATCTGCATTTAACCCATACATACAAAGAATTGTAAACAATTCTTCATCAGATCCTTTATATTAACACTAAACTCAAATGGGAGAACACAACAAAAGCCCCACTGTTTGGTTGGGAGCTCTTCAGCACTTCAGTATTCATAGAAGTCCAGCTAGACACATATGAACCCTGTAAGAGTTCATTAGACAGTAAGGAATTTACTGTGCGCCATTACATTTGCCACAATGACTCCATGTCCAACTGGAAGTAAAATCTAAAATCCCAAAGCACTCAGCCAGTTCCCTCAAAGTACATACCCATAAAGCTGGGACTGAGGTGTAGAGAGTATGGTCCGCTCCAGTGCTGATCCACCAAGTCAAGCAGAGCCCTCAGCACAGTGCAGAGATCAGAACCATCAGGATGGAAGACTGGACCCAGCCAAGAGGGTCTCTTGCTTTCTGGCAACAAAGTCTGGAAATACACAATGCACCACTCTCTGAAGCAGGTGCTTCAGATACCTTTTCATTCTGTGCCCTTCTGGAAAAGGCCAATGATCTCACTTTAACAGCTCATAAATAACAGTTCCAATGATTCCCCTTCATCTCACAATCACATTGTGAGCCAAAAAGTGCCTCTTTCAACGAGGAAATAATGGGAAAACATTATTATGCATTCAGCTACAAAAGCAGGCTACTCCAGAAGAAACACATACCCGCGTCTCAGTTTTTAGGCCTGTAGTAAGTCTTTCATTCTCCCTCCAGGGGTCAGTTTGGGTGGAAATTGTCTGCTGTGGTTTGTGTTTGCTGGATTGTAGTGAGGACTTCATGGAGAGAGCAGAACCTGGGGAGATTTTCTCTGGATTGTCTTCAGAAAAATTTCGCACAGGTATGGCAACATCTGGCAAGTGAGTCACTACATATAATTCTAGAGAAAAAGGGTGTATTTACAAATTTTTGTAAAAAATAAATAAATATTCAAAATGACACTTACAGCTTAACTTTAATGATTTTTGATTGTTTTTTTTAGGGATCTGTACAAAACTTGCAAATTACAATTTTAAAATCACTCCTGGCCTTGAATCCAGTTTCTAGTATTGAGTTTTTATCATGTCATGGAAGAGTGTTTCTCAAATCTGGAACCAGCGAATCTGCTCAAAGTTCCCTGACTCAGTCAAAATCCCAGCACCTGATTATACTCATGATGAGTTTGACAAATAGCGGATGAGTTTGATGAGTTACACATTACTATATTTAATCACCTGGGATTACAAAATCCAGAACCAGAAATTGGATTCTGGGTCTGGATTTAGTATCCTTTTCTTTTGTACCTGAGGAAAGCTGGAGCAGTCTGTTAGTGCGAGACTCCAGCTCTGTACTTTTTTGAGGCATGGGCCAAGTCCCAGAGGTCACAAGGGGTCTGATTGGAGGCCAGCAGACATCTGTGAAATTCTGAGAGTCGAAGGGCTGATCTAGGCTTTGTGGTGTGATATATCCTGTAGGTACAGAGTCTGAGCATGAAGATTCTATCACACATTTCCTTTGTGTGGGAGGTAGCAGTGGTTGCTGATCAGTTTTCCACATTGCACAAGAGGCATTGTCCCTTAAATCTCTGCTGTATAGCTTGTTCTTAAGAAATTCGTCTGAGCTGTCCTGCTGGAAGGTCACTCGGAGTTCTTTTGATCTTGGAGGGGAGCAAGAGGAATGTAGAATGGAGCGGGATGGCAAGGGTAGTGATCCATTGTCTGAAAAATCTAATAAAACAGTGAGTTATATCAGTTCATATCTGCCTTCGAAATGAAATATTTGTAGTCTTACCATTACAGTTTAAAGTGTCATCACAGTGTCCTTTTTCTTCACCTGCTGGTCTCTGAGTGCTAACCCTTGTCAAGAAAAAGTAACAAATCACATGCTGCAATGAGAACCATGCTAAAGCCAACACACATTATATTGACCAAACGGGATTTTTTTGGATTTTGTAGGACTGAAGTCATAAAAAGACTGCAAAAACCACCCAAGACCTAAACTTAACAGCTCATAACTCTTTGTACAAGTTGGCTTGTGTAAATTCCCACAAATCTGCAATCGTGAGGCTCTGTTGACAGAGCAGTTTTCTGAGGTCTTGTGAAAAAAATTAGGAAATCTCCCCTTTTAAGTATTTTGTGTGCTGATATCAACGTTGATAACAATATATCAATATAAAAAACAGCAAATTGCCAATGTACCTCATTCCTTAGGCTTCCGCTTAAAGATATCATACATTTATGGGTATGGTTACGACTGATTAACACTGAGTGATGAAATACTGCTGATGTATAGAACTTAAACAGCAGTGCAGTGGTGGCCTAGCAGTTAGGGAATTGGCCCCAGGATCAGAAGGTTTGAATCCCAAATCAGTAGGTTGCCCTGAGATACCCTTGAGCAAGGTACTGTCCCCATCACTGCTCCCTGGGTGCTTTAAATAGCTGCCCCCTGCTGCAAGTGTGTGTATGGGTGAAATGCAGAGGTTGAATTTTGTTGTGACAAGAATAGTCATTTTCACTTATTTTTATATTTTTGTTTCATAGTAAAAAAACAAACTTATTGACTTAAAACCCACCATGTGCACTTTATTTACATGGTACTGGCCTGCTGTTAGTCCCTCAAATTAGAAAAAATATAGATGGCAATTCTCTATAAAAGCCTTACAAGTCTGGATCAAATTTCTTACTATAGTTTGGAATTCAGTCTCAATTTCAGCTAATCTCAATTCATTTCCAACTCCTACTAGATATTTAAAAACTACATATTGAACCTGAAAATCTTAACCAAAATGAATTTAATTCATGACTTTAATCCATATCTGTTGAATAGCACTCACCTCTTAAGACTGCTTAGAAGATATTGTCTATCCTTCTCTATCTTTTCCCCAGAATTCATCCTTCATTTACTCATGCAGCATCTTTTCTGAAACTAAATTAGCTTTTTGCACCTTGAGGACAACAAAGTCATGCTCAATGTTTTATGTCTGCTGAAAATGAGGAAGGTGGAAACGGCTTTGTTTCTTTAAATTCTTGGTAGCTATAGAGATCAGTTCAATTGAGCAAACACTGTCACAGTTGAAGGTGTTGAGATGTTGAAAGCCGTGTATCAATATATTAACGACAAGTTGCACTGCCTCCACCGCAAAGACCATTAAGCTCGCTTTACACTTATTGGTTATTGTACACCCATGACTTGTGCTCAGTTAGCTGTTAAATGCTAGTGCTGGTATGATGAAAAATGAGATTACTCAGGGCCAGATTAAATGTCCTGTGAAAGATTTTCCTTTTTTCCATGGCATCTGCACAATGACATTTACAAAGCAATAAAACCTTCCATGCAACTCCAAACATGAAAAATGTGTGCTTGTTTCACTCACTAGTTAGTAACATTAAGCCTAATCTTTAATATCTATCATCTAAAAGAAGGAATAAAGACAAGATGGAGAATAAAATCCCACAAGGGGGCTCAGATGACTATAAATACAATGTAGAAATATAGACAGTGGCTTCAGGAAGTATTCAGACCCCATCCACTTTTTGTTATATTGCAGCCATACAATAGTTTAAATTCATTTTTTTCCTCATTATTCTACATCTATAATGGCAAAGTGAAAACAAAAAGTTAGACATATTTGTACATTTATTAAAAAGAAAAACAGAAACATCACATTTACATAAATTTTCAGATCTTTTGCAATTTCATTTAGGTGCCTCCCATTTCTGTTGATTGTTGCTGAGATGCTGAGGAGTCTCTACACCTTGATTGGAGTCCACCTGTGGTAAATTAAATTGATTGGACATGAAATGAAAAGGCACACACCTCTCTATAGAAGGCTGGCACTGCACATAAGAACAAAAACCAAACCATGAGGTCAAAGAAACTGCCTGCAGAGCTCAAAGACAGGATTGTTGCACAGGTCTGGGGAAGGTTATATAAATAAAATCTAAGATTCTCTCTGCTAGAGTTTTTCTGCCCTACAAATGTGTTATGCAGTAAGTGCCTTCATTTTTGTAAAATTAAAGTAAAATTTTAATTTTTAATTTTTCAATAAAACATCTGCATGGTTAATGAGCTCAATCTCACACAGAAAATATGATGTTGGAAATCTAAGTCTAAGAACCCAAAAACCCATTCAAATATATCTGAGATCCTGCACATTCTCCTTGTGTCTTTTGTGGGTTCAGACATATGTTTCGAATATTTAACAGCAGCAAGATGTTCATTTAAATTCTGCTAGCACTTGATGAAGTCCATGATGCCATGTAGAAAGAACAGCCGAATATCATCACAGATTTTTTCTGTATTCCCATCCAAACAAACTTTAGTGAACTTCATTTAAATTAGATTAGATTTTAAGATTACATTCATTTATTCTATGTGAGATTAAGATAACTAACCACTAAAACATTTTGATCTTTTTGGCCATGCTTTACCAGGGTCACAACAAATGAGGTTACAACATGCAACCTCACCAATGCTGAATTGAGGAAATTCATGAGGCAGCTTGTATAAACTTTACATTTAGGTGTTCAGTCAATGTTTTTTATGTCTTCAGTACCCAACTAAATCTCTCTAACTTTATGACTTCTCTAAATTATTCCTGAGATGCAATGTACAACTGAGCATGCTTTTTTTTTGAGCATCTAGTTTGACATCAGTTATTGTTGTCTGATCTGTCCTTGAAGTCAAGCTATAAGGATATAATTTGTCATGTAAAAGCAATGGATGTGAAGAATAACATTTTTTGTGCTTAAAACTAGTCCGTCCATCCATCCATCCATCCGCTGCTTGTCCCAAACAGGGTCGCAGGGGGGTGCTGGTGTCCAACCCAGCACACACAGGGCGAGGACGGGGGACGTACCCTGGACAGGTCGCCAGCCCATCGCAGGGAGGAGCAGGACGGGGACAGCACCTTGCTCAAGGGTACCTCAGGGCAACCCATTGGGAAGGGGTTCGAACCCCCGATCCGCCGATCATGTGGCCAACACCCTACCCACTAGGCCACCGCTGCCCCTTTGAAAGTAGTCAAGAACATTTAATAAGAGGTGCAAGCTTGTTAGGTGCCTTAACGCTTAATGCATTAATTAGATTGTATTCATTGCCAATTTGCAATGTAATAATGGGAGTGTAAATAATTAGCAATTTATGTACCAATTAGAAATATAAAGCCAAGTTTTTATGATTAATAGTGTGAATAAATGCTTGAGTCTAACTTTCCATAACAAATAAAGAGACATTGCAATGGTTTTCCTCTGTATGTAAACTGAAATTCAGTGGATTAGAATTTAGGATTAGATTAGATCAGATTAGAAACACTATCCATTTACCAATTTTAAAAAGCATATTTGTTCAGTATATGAGCTAATGCTTTTTTTGTAACTGTGCCTGCAGGAATGGATAAGAAGGTCAGAGGAACAACCATTTTACTGATGCTTATATGACTCCAGTATACACGTGAGGCAAGAGCCTCAATTAAGAGTGCAGGGTATGTTAAAAGGCAATTAATCAGCCACTTTATTGAAGCAGCAGCAACCACAGAGCTTGCCTGAGGAGAAGTATGCAAGAACTCCTTCCTGTGGGTCGCCATCTATCAAGCCATGACGGCAGGCAACAAAAGGCTGGGTTAGAACGGATCGCTTAGCCCAGGCAAGATATGGTTTTGATTAGAGGCTTCCAAGGAGATGTCCCAAACAAACGTTGCCATGAACTGGTGTGTTTGGTTACAAACACAGAAAGGCAGGCGAGAAGTGCCGGAGCCAGGTGCCGCACTGTTATTTTGTGTACACTCCTGCTGCCATGGCAACAGAGGGACCCACATTGGCATCCTGTTCCTCTCAGGGAAGGACGGGGGCAGGAATGGACACACACATTGCTCTGTCCACTTTGAAGACAGACTGGAGAGGGTCTGTTTCTGGGTCTCTATTAATGAGATGAGGTAGGTCAATAAGGGGACTGGGCCTAAAAGCTCAAGACAATTTCAGTGATTCAGGATTATAATTTTTTCCAACATCACTTGGATGCCAGCTGCCTTTCTGTGTCCAATGTAAATATTTCATGGCAAATGGATCACAATTCATGATTTTTAAAAGCTTATTCTACCTATAAATGACAATTGTGGAGATAAGAAGTTTGTAAAAAAGGACTTTAATGAATGTTTATTAACCGCATGTCTCAGTGTGCTTTCCTGATATTTTCCTGGATTAAATATATTGAAAAAGTTACATGCATTTGATCCACACATTTAACACATTATATATGTTTATAGAACACATATTTTTAGATGAGCAAATATATGTATATGTATTCATTTTCTGTATTGATTCCTTTTTTTGTCAGTGTAATTTCATTGTCTGTTCACCACCAAGGTTGAAAAAAGATCTTTTTTTCTTTTTTAGTTAATCATTTGCAACAGTGTGAAATCTTTATATTATTTTACAATATATTTTGAACCGAAACTCTTGCAAATAAGTCATATTTAGATTTTTGTTTCTTAATTTATCACCTCTTGTAATATAAAGTCAAAGAATGAAATATAATGGAATAGTAGTGCATACGAGAAGACCAGTCCAGAATTCTACACACATGGTATTTTACTAACATCCTACAACTTCATGTGATGCACTCATTTTCCAGTTTTTAGTAACATGCAGAAAAAGTGCAAGAAACTCAAAAGAAAACACAAAAAAAACATGCTTTGCATATCCACAACACAGATATTCTTAATAAAAGATACATTTGTTGATTAAAAAAAAAAAAAAAACTAACAAAAAACAAATTTGATTGGGCTTAAAAAAGTATCGCGTCTGAGAAAGGCATATTTAACCCGCAAAGAAAGAGCGGATCATCTCCTTTTTTGTCAATATATACAGTTCAAGTTTGTTCAAATTTCAGAAGCACTTATCAGAATGTGCATCTTAAACAACGGAACTAGATCTCAGCATATTGTGTATTATTGTGTCTATAGAAAATAAGGAAAACCAGTTATGACATGGACAAGAGTTCCACTCGCAGGTGTTACTTTACACAGATTTTTTTGGGTATGACGCTTATAACATTTTGGCCAATAGCCGTTTAAATGGAGGCCATTCTCACCATTGCCTTTATTCTGTTTTAATTTTTTTAAATTTAAAAATTCTATAACACATTTTTTTCTCTGGCACATTTTTACAAACTAAGCCCCTTTTGGCAACACAACTTTTGTAACAGACTTTTGTACTAGCAGGGCATCCACATTTCATCATCAAATAAATATTAGTTTACTCATTAGACTTTACTTAGGATGGAAGGACAATTTTAAAAGGTCATTGTTATAAAAAAGCCCTGTACCTCCAAAACAGAAAAAGTATAGGAAAAAACAAAAACATTCTTAATGTAATGTACATTCTTAATGTAACTTAATGTAGTAACATTTTATTTAAACCCTTTGTAAAAATGTTCTTAAAAATAGCAGTGACTATTATATTTGTCATTTTCCATCAAAGCATTTATACATTGAGACTACATAGAAACCTTTTGTTATTCTTTCCTACAAACATTAATTTGTGACCATATAAGGCTGTAAAATAATGAACTAATTGATTACTGATTATCAGCTTAGCAGACAGTCCTACCCACTTAGCTGACTGCCAGATAGTGGAAAGTGAAGGTGTGGTAACATTTTTTTTATGCTTTTAACGCTGATATGAATATGAACTTTAATTTTCCATGGTTGTTAAAGCTGTCAGCAGTGTAGACTGTCTTCAGATGGCTTAACCTTTGGTAAAATATTCTTCTAAAAAAAACAAAAAACAAAACAAAATAAAACCTTGAGTATCAATGCGTGTAGCTAACTGCATCCGGTGCCCTCAAAGACAACCTTTTACATAATTTCCTGTCATTCACAGGCTTCCACTATGCATCAGGGGACAGAGTTCATTTTGGGCTTTGGTCCAGGTCTAAGTGCTGATGGGAATGGAGCCCTTCTTTTGTCCTTTGGCCATTTTACTTGTCCTTGGTCTTCTCTTGGTATGTTCCTGCATTCTTGTAGGCTGCCACATAGCCTGTGTTCTCCACAATCTCCTCCCGTCCACTCTTGCCTTTGCCTTTCCCGCTTTCATCAAATCGCTCCTTATGAGAGCCTGTGTACTTGGAAGTGTCCGTTAGTCTGTCCACTGCTGCAGTCTTTGTTACTTTCTAGAAAGCATGCAAAACAAAGAACATCCTTAAACATTTACACCAAAAATAACTTTTTATTTATTTTTTTATTCTTTTTTTAGCTGACTAGTGTTGATACACCTATCAGCACTAGTCAGCAGTGGCCTACCTGGTCAACATAGGTCAGCCAAGGCCTATCAGGTCAACACAGATCAGGAGAGGCCTACCTGATCAGCACAGGTCAGCAAAGGCCTACCAGGTCAACACATGTCAGCAGAGGCCTACCAGGTCTCTGCAGGGGCAGCGGTGGCCTAGTGGTTAGGAAGTTGGCCCCTGTTCGATTCCCTCACCAGTAGGTTCCCCTGAGGTACCCTTGAGCAAGGTACCATCCCCATCACTGCTCCCCGGGTGCTTTCAATAGCTGCCCCCTGTTGCACGGTGTTTGAGTGCAGAGGTCCAATTTGCTGTGTAGTTTGTAGTTTGCTGTGGTCAGCAGAAAGCCTACCAGGTCAACACAGACCAGCAGAGGCCTACCTGGTCAAAACATGTCAGCAGAGGCCTACCTGGCCAATACATGTCAGCAGAGGCCTACCTGGTCAAAATACATGTCACCCATCAGGTCAACACAGATCAGCAGAGGCCTACCAGGTCAACACAGATCAGCAGAGGCCTACCAGGTCAACACAGATCAGCAGAGGCCTACCAGGTCAACAAAGATCAGCAGAGGCCTGCCTGGTCAAAACATGTCAGCAGAGGCCTACCAGGTCAACACAGATCAGCAGAGGCCTACCAGGTCAACAAAGATCAGCAGAGGCCTGCCTGGTCAAAACATGTCAGCAGAGGCCTACCAGGTCAACACAGATCAGCAGAGGCCTACCAGGTCAACAAAGATCAGCAGAGGCCTACCTGGTCAAAACATGTCAGCAGAGGCCTACCAGGTCAACACAGGTCAGCAGAGGCTTACCTGGTAAACACTAGTCAGCAGAGGCCTACCAAGTCAACACAGGTCAGTAGTGGCCTTGATTGGTCAAGACTAATCAACATAAGCCTAAATGTTCAGTCAGTGCATCAGTCAATATAGATTGTTGGTATGGAATTACCGTTCACCAGTACATATGATTTTCATATAATAGTTTCATATAATCTCCCTGAAATGGGCTGGCGACCTCTCCGGGGTGTGTCCCCCGTCCTTCGCCCTGTGTGAGCTTGGATGGACTCCAGCACTCCCCCGCGACCCCACTTGGGACAAGCGGCAGAAAATGACTGACTGACTGACTGAGTTTCATATAATAGCTTTTAAATAATAGTTTACTACAGAAAACTTGCTGTCAGTGGCCTACTTAGTGATGATCTTCACAGTGGGCTAAATGATGAGGTTAAACAAGTAGACATCCAAAGGTAACTAGGAATGTTATACTGCCTATCAGTTTATCTTTTTTTCATTTGTGCATTGAGATCCTAATGTGGGGAATTTGCTATCTGTTCCCTCCTCTATTTGCACCCCTAGTTATAGGCTTTCATTCACACTGTGCACACTGCATGCCTAAAAAGCAATCTCCAGTATACTTGCATGTGATTTCTGGAAGTGTATAACACACTGTTGTCCACAGAAATAAAGCTAAAAATAAAAGAAGTAACAATTTGGAAGCCTGCTGTCTGTAATCTTGTCCAATTTGCACAATTTTAATTTGTCGTTAGAATATTCCATGGCTTCTTATCAAATGTAGCCTTTTATTTCCAATATAAAACGAAAGAAAGGAGAATGACATGTCTTAGTTAACCGACAACTTTTTTGGAAATTGTGCAATCTAGATTTATGATTTAACTATCACTAAGATGGCATGACAAAGCCAAGCATAACATGGGGAATGACAGACGGGCGCTACAGATGCTGAGGAATAAAAAAATATAAACAATGTGTGAGTGACATACTATTACTGGCCTCCATTAAATCAATCTTGGCTAGCAGTGCATGTTTTGCCACACAACTTTCCCAACCAAGCCCAGGTGTGTAGAATAAATGGAAATTATAAACTAAGAGGATGCTACCTTTAAAACTCTCACACTTTAAAATACATGACAATCCAGGTTACAAAGACCACCTTTCACTTTGTTCACATTTTGCCACTCAACCCTGTGCTGCCCTCCAGTGTTAAATAGCTTCATGAAAAATGCAACTAGCATGTGATTATACAGTATTTGGTATATAATTTTGCAGAATAGATTCTTGCTACAATATACACATTTTCTTAATTTTTTTGTAACTGTTTAAGGCAGTTCCTCTCATTTCTTTCTTATTGAATTCATTTAATTTTCCTTTTATGGCCACGTTTTTATGGGATAATAGCATTTTGGCAGACTTTGACCACTCCCACTGTTAAAATGCTCTTTAGAGGCACAGCTGTAATAATATAATATCCTGTGGCTCAAGTGGTAAGTAGCTGTTGTGAATGAGGCAAGGAGAGTACAGGACAATAATCCTTCTGATCCTCTGTGGAAGTTTGGAATTGGCTCCTTCAGCAAATTCTTCCCTACACCATCTTTCCTCAGATATCCACACCACATTATATATAGTTCTTATATATAAAAATGCAGCACAGCACAACACAATGAAATTCAACCTCTGCATTTCACCCATAGACACACGTGCAGCAGGGGGGAGCTATTGAAAGCGGAGCATTTAATAGAATCTTTAATTTTCTTTAATTGTGGAATTGAAAGGGGAGCTGGGATGGTACCTGCCTTAAGGGTACTTCAGGGCAACCTACTGCTGAGGGAAACCCACAATCTTTCGATCCGGGGCAACTCCCTAACCACTACAATACCACTACCCCTGAGTGATGTTTTAGTGAAAGTGAAATATAGTGAACGTGACTATTTGTACTATTTATACTACAGCACAGCACACAATGAACCACAACAAATGCTTCTCTGCATTTTACCCATCACACCGAAGTGGAGCAGTGGACAGCTATATTCAGCACCTGAGGAGCAGTAATGGTGGCGGTATCTTGCTTAAGGATACCTCAGGGTGACCTCCTTATGTAGGACTTGAACCCACAACCTTCCAATTACTAAGTCACCACTTTTATTGTATGGTTTAACTGGTGCAGAACCCTTACTTAGATTCCTTAAGCTTCAAGATTTGAAAGATTATAAATTCTAAAGACTGAAAATTAGTTTCCTCACATTTGCATGTCATTTATTATGACATTCTTTAGAAAAAAAAAATACTATAGCTTTGGTGCAGAAAACCCCGAGGACATCTTTATTTTTTGCAGTGTTGCAGTGAAGTGCTACACACGTTAGTGGAAAGTTTCTGAATTATTGTCTCACCGTTACACCAACATTTGCAGGCTCTTTGCCCTCAATCAGCTTGTGGATGGACTGCAGTGCCTCTTCCTTGCTTTGACCTTTGAACTTCTTTTGGGCCAGCTCTTCCAGAGCCATCTGGAATTCCTCATAAGTGATGACCCGAGATGACTTTGCTCTAAATTACAACAGGCAACAGATCATGTTTTCACTGATGTTTCAACAGTTGCAATACCGTTTAGTAGTTATATTCTTCTTATTTATTTTACTAGCACATGAAAGACATAGATGATAAAGCAAGGACTCACTTGACTTTAGTGAAGACAATATCCACATCAGTGCCAGTAATGTTTTTGCCATCGATTACTTTGCAGTCCTTACAAAGTTTGGCCCAGTTTTTACCATTCATCTCCTTCCCAGTGGCTTTGGTGTCACCATGGATTGCAAACTTCTTAAAAGTACTTAGCAGCTGGTCCATGTCAGTGCTTTCCGCCATATTTGCTGTTTTGCAAAGAAAAGGACTGTGATTTTCAATGGAGGTACAGGCACATCACCTTTTACAGTGAAGAGAACAAGTACTCACTTTTTTAAACACTTTTTTTGTCATTTTATAGTCTTCTGATTCAAGTGTAATATGTGAACTTGCTACTAGGCAGACCATGAAACATATTGGGCTCAGTTATTAAGAAAAAAAAGATTTCCATTGATTGTGCACATGAACTGGTCCATTATCCTCAACTTCTTCTCTGCCTCAATTTGTACCACCCCAATCACACAACAAAACCAAACAACTAACATGGCATTTTGAAAATGTAATCTTGAGTTTATGAAAACACATTATGTTAATTATGAGCACTGCTTTAATTTTGAGATTGTTTATTATAAAAGAAGTGAACGCTGAAAACGGAAAAATGTAACTTTCTTAAAAAAGAATAAACAATTATTAGCCTGCAGGACAGCAGCCTGATAACAATGTGTTGAATTTGATGTTTAAGTATTTTCCTTTTTCTTTTTTTGCTGCTGACTCCCTAATAACTGCAGTAATTCAAACACATGGCTGGACTTTATGCTTTACACGAAACATTTACTTGCTTCCGCAATTTCACACCATCAGTGTGGAAGCCAGCAAAAATGTGCTAAAAGTAGCATGTTAGGGGTTTGTGGAAGTGCAGGAGCTGAGACAGAGGAGCTGTGCTTTTTATACATTTCCCAAACGTATAAACTATTAATGAAGGGGTTCATCAGATAAAGGGATTCAGACTGCCTTTAATCCCTCTCTCTCTCTCGCTCTCTCTCTCTCTCTCTCTCTCTCTCTCTCTCTCTCTCTCTCTCTCTCTCTCTCTCCCAGATCATCACTTTCTTTGATAACGAGGTCTACACCAATGATATCCAGGCTAGTCGCCTCTCCTTTGCTGGAGATTACCTGAACGGTGATGCGTCTTTGCTGATCAGCGAGCTGCAGCTGAGTGACTCTGGAGAGTACCACTGTAAGGTGAAGACTGGGGGGAAGTACCACTGGAGCCAGGTCAACCTCATCGTGCTGGGTAAGTCCAAGCTCAGACGCCACACAGAATATGTCCATATGTTTAAGCACATCATCTGATGGACGAAATAGACCTTTAGATTTTAACGCTGGATTGACGCCAGATGAAACACTGCATCTCAGCACAGTTTTTCTTTGGGCACATCATTCATTTCCATTTTCATCATTTAATCTACTCAGTATACTAAAGATTCCAATCTAACTCTCCATGTAATGTAAAGTCCTTCATAGATTATGGTTCTCCTCTGTGGAGGAGCTCTTTAAAATTATATTTTCTTACACAATCAAAAGATAGCCAAAAGATTTGGAAACCAGAATGTTTATTTTATAACAACATGCAAAATTACATGAGTGTATAACCATTTGTTTATCGGATGATGTAAAATCCCTGCGTCTGAATCTGAAGTTGAGTTTAACGAGGCTTGTATTTATATGTTTAGGATGGTAATAATAAAACTTTTTATTACTCATTATCCATAATTCTTATTATTATTATTATTAATTTCACACATTTTACTAGGCTTGTGTTAAGTTGTTAGTTCTGGGGAGCACTTTGTTTAGATGGTCCACTGTAGATACTTTATAGAAACTCAGATTATCTTTATAATACAATAAATAAAATATCTAGAAATACAATGAATTTTAAATAAAGCCTAGAAAGCTTAGCTTTAACTAACATTTGACCCCAGTTAACCCCTCACCTAATACTGTTGATAAACAACTTTCACAGATGGTTTTAATAATGAAGAAAGTATCTGTAGATCATCTAGAGAGGGAGGCAGTAAACCCAGTTTTGTGGATCTATGTGTTCATAATCCTTTATTTTGTTTATAGTCCGAAAGGTCTTGGAATTCGTTCATGGTGAGCCAGACTGAGTCCTAGTCTTCCTGGTCCTAGCATTTCTAGTCAGTTCCTTGACCTTGCTTTTTGTGCTTCTTGTAGTATTTTGTGAGTATTTTGATCGCATAATACTGCCAGTAGTCCTTTCAACAATGAATATATCACAGCCTGGACTTCATCTTTAAGCTTTATATTCTGAAATTTGAGTGAACATTAGAAGTAGAAAAAGGTAGCAGGTCTAGAAACCATGTGGATAGTGTGTTGGTACTGGAGGAGTATGTTATTGTGGAATCTTTTAGATGGATGTCAGGGATTTGGCACACAAGAGCTCCACAAAGACCCGATGAGTAGACAATGACAGTGGGTGGGCTTGGCCTGGCTTCAACCTGCAGCCTCCAAGACCATCTGTAATTTGTTTTTATCAACCTTGCACAAACACCCAGAGACCTACATATGTAGGCAATCATGTGAGGTGTGAGGCCTTTTAACAGCTGGGGATCTCTCCAACATTTACCAATAACGTATTTGTAACATAACGTAAATCTGCTGCAGATTATGATTTAGTCTATATTTAATGGCTGATTTGCAGTGTAAAGTCTCTGAGATAATGGCTGACTGACCAGTGGTGTGTGTGTGTGTGTGTGTATGCTCAAGGAAAAGTTCCTTCTTAAGCATGACCAGGTGCTGGAATAAAGACATTATTGTCTGTGAACCTCACCCTGAACACACAGAAACACATACACTCTCTCTTGCAAATACACACTGTCACTTCTAGAAGTTCCTGACTCTGACTCTGAGGCTTGTCCAGCCTCAGGAAGTATCCAGGGAAACAATTACATAAACCTGGGAAACACCTATCTGCACACAAACAAACACACACACATGCACACAAACTTTCACATAAGCATGGTATTATGCACATTAAGATTAGTCTTATGCAAAGAGTTTAAACAACCCTGTACATTATCAAAGAAAATAGTTATATCACATATTACAAGTCTTCATGATTACGACATTTATTTGTCTTACTAGAAAAAAGAACTATAAAATGGATAGATTTATTTTGTCTGCAGTATGTAAGATCAACAAATAAACAGTTGTGTGCTAAAGTGTTACAATAGTGTTTTCTCTGTGGATGTGAACTTTACTTGTTTCAAAGTTAATAGAAATGAATAAAACCCATAATTTGACCAGATGCACCCATACTTTTGCACACAAGTAAATATATATAAAACAAAGTTGTCTTATTCATGCATGTAACTAATGCCAACGGTTTTTAAAGTATATATTGCTGCAGATTGATGACCTAGAACTCTCTGATAAAAGAATGTCACTCCTAACATTTAACTGTCTGCTAGGTGAGTTGGTACTGTGCCAGTTTGTGCAGTGGTATAATTGCATGAAATTACAACCCACTTCACTATCTCATTACCTACTACAGTAATGACATCATTGCTGGCATTTGGTGGATCTTGAGAAATATCATAACTGCTCTTTTCCTTAGTTTACTAGAAGAGTTTAGATTTTGTTGACATTATTTTCGATAGTGTTGTACTAACAGAGACTCTTGACATCCCCAATTTCACTTAAATGTAGTTCAATGCAAGCAGCAAGTCTGTAGGTTTAAATATGGGTTCCCTGAGCTTTTATATTTTATCTTAGAGAATTTTGCCCATATCAGGCTAAAAACATCTGTGGTAAGCAAATATGATGAAGCCTTTATAAAACATGAAAGAGGTATATTATAATGTAACAATATATGCATGCTGTTTAGTAACTATGGATTGTTGCTGGCTGGTCTGAGTGCATCATTAGAGCAGAACAGTTGAAAAGTTGAATTGCAGGGCAAATGTATGGAAGCATGCAATTTTTTTAACACTTTACACTTAATTCAGGCAAATGCAAATAACCAGAAATTATCCAATTAACCAAAGTTTTTCACCAAATTATTTAGCAAATAATATATTGGTCTTTCCTCATACATAAAGCAGTGTACCTCCACATTTTTAGTACCACAAATGCATAGCTTTATATACTTACAGTAACTTTTGCAGACTGCAGTGTGAGAGTGCAAAAAGGCATACCAAAGAATATATTTCAAGCCACGTGATCCAATCAGAGTGTAGTGAAAGCTATGCTGCAGAGCTGTCTGTGCAGGTGTGTCTGTGTATTGGAATAGTAATAACGGTTATGGAGCTCTTACCTGCGCTACCCTGCTCCTTCCTGCATTCCTCTGCACATACACACACATGCACTCACACACACTGGCAGAAAAACTTTCTATATCACAATTACTTCGGTCTCTGCACCCACCTGCTCTCCCCACTTGCTCTTTCTCTCTCTCTCTCTCTCTCTCTCTCTCTCTCTCTCTCTCTCTCTCTCTCTCTCTCCTCTCTCTTTCTCTCTCTCTCTCCTGTTACTCTCTTCTCAATTGGGCTTTAAGGGCTGAGGGCTTGTTATCATGTGTTTATGCCTGTCTCCATAGAGAGTGTGTGTGTGTGTGTGTGTGTGTGTGTGTGTGTGTGTGTGTGTGTGTGTGTGTGAGAATGGGAGAGAGAGAGAGAGAGAGAGAGAGAGAGAGAGAGAGAGAGAGATTCTTTGAGCTGTAGTGGACAGGGTCATTTGTCATTTGGGTTGAAACAGAATCTTAAGCATGACCAGAAAG
Source organism: Hepsetus odoe (assembly GCA_017165825.1). Taxonomy (NCBI): domain Eukaryota; kingdom Metazoa; phylum Chordata; class Actinopteri; order Characiformes; family Hepsetidae; genus Hepsetus; species Hepsetus odoe. Next base: position 10,686,373 of record CM029391.1, on the reverse strand, counting down.
GATGATCAGACTAAGTAGCATTGACACTAAAATAACATGTGTATGAGTGCGTGCATGTGCATGTCATTTCATTTGCCTTTCATTTGAAAGCTGCAGAGAAATAAAATGCATAGTGTGTAAACATGTGAGTGTGTTTGAGATGGGGCATGCAGCTGAGGAATGTGCTCCAATGTGTGTGCACATACATGCAAAAAAATGTATGTGCATTTGCGTGAACATACCTCTGCAAGCCCATCAAAATTTGAACACACCTGATCATCTTTTACACTTTCACAATATTTATAAATGGTTACTTTTCACTGAAGCAAAATAGTTTGACTAAACTTTTTATTTTTAACATGTTTAATATAACTCAGAGCTTCTTCCTTTTATTAGCCAAAATTATTCATATAATTTCCAAAAGCAGAAGTTGAGCATAGTTTGACCTAAAGTAAAACATCTTAACCACTGCCTGTTGAAAATGTGTTCGTGAACTGACAAAGAAAATATTTACAAGCTTTATAAAAAAAGGGCAGACATCCTCCAGCTTTGGTTCAGGAAGTGTTCAGTTAAAAACAAAGTTGCAGAGAAGTATTCTAACATTTACATTTGCAGCATTTAGCAGACGCTCTTATCTAGAGCAACTTTCAAGTCCTAAATACAGGGACAGTCCCCTGGAGCAACTCAGGGTAAAGAGTCTTGCTCAGGAACCCAATGGTAGTGCTGCATTCCATTCTTCTATGCCATTTTAAAAAGGCATCCCATTAACTTTCTTTTGAAGTCACTGACAAGTAGTTATTAACAAGCTCTTATGTTTGCCTACTTTCACAGTGAAACAATAGGCTCGTATTGTTAAATTTGCATGTGAGCCAAAGAAGCTTCAGAGAATGCTTTTCAGAAAATCTGCCTCTAAATTATGCATGCTTTTTTAATTTTCCTTTGATGGACAGTCAGTCAGTCAATCATTTTCTGCCACTTTTCCCAAGCGGGGTCGTGGGGGGGTGTTGGAGTCCATCCCAGCTCACACAGGGCGAAGGACTGGGGACACACCCTGGACAGGTCGCCAGCCCATCGCAGGGGCCTTTGATGGACAGATTATTATAATGATCAAACTAAGGTTATTCCTGAACCGTTTTTGCAGTGTGGTAGGGCTCATTCTGCTGAAAAAGGCCAGGAATACTGTTGCCCTCTTGCCATAGTGCATCCTGGTGCCTTCACATACACTTGGCTATCCACATGATGTAAAAGACATTTGATTCATCAGACCAGATTAGCTTCTTTTGTTTCCCCATGGTCCAGTTCTGATCCTCACATGTCCACTTAGGTGCTTTTGGCAATGGCCAGTAGGTAAGCTATTCATGAAATCAATATCATAGTCACTAGCCTGTAATAAAGCCCATGAAGCCAATTTACATGATATCAGTTTTGTTTATATGTACCATTATTTTTACCACTGTGTGAAGAACTGAGAGGATCTGTTTAACAGTTCGGACCAAACTGAATCTTGGCCTCTCTCTCTGGCCACTGTCTGCTGAAATGGCATTACATTTTCCAGAGTTGCCCCTCCACCCCACCCCATCCATTTGTCTGTTCATGATGAATAAACAGACACGAGTCACGAGACTTCATAACAGCCTAGAGCCAAATATGATGTAGTGCTGACTGATGTCATTGAGAAATATATTTTTAATTATCTCTGCTTCAAATTAAGGCGGCGAAGGGAGCCCAAACTGGAGCCGTTCCCACCAGTTAATGGCCTGCGGTGCTTTCAACCAATCCTGGATTTCACGCAGCTTCACTGATTTCCTTTCCTCCCACCCCCACCCCCCATCCCTGAATCCTTCTCCTCTTTTTATAATGTTTCTTCTTCTCCTCCTCACCCAGTTCTTGCTGCCATTTTCTGTCTTTCTCTTTCCAGTGTTTTCATAAAATATAAAAGGAAGCTTTGTTAAAGCAAAAAGAAGCTACATTAGGAGAATTTTCCAAATATATTTTATTTATTATTATTATTATTATTATTATTATTATTGTATTATGCATTCAGTTCAACTCATGAATCTTGAGTTCTGCTACTGCTCAAGAATTTCTGAAGCTGAAGCTAGATCTAATAGACTGGAACCCTCAGCACCTTCTAGGCTTTCAGAAGACGTCTTTTCAAAAATTATGATCCAAAATGATATTTGGAATTGATATGTTCCTTCAATCCTTTTTTCTTAATAACATTACGTTTATTTCATTATTAAGTGCTGGTTGGAAACAATAGGGTTACCTTTTCAAACAGCGAACATTTTACATTTTGAGGTGGATTTCAGTTGCACCCGGTATGTGATCCTCTGGACCCAGACACTCACCAATCAGCCCAAACTGGAATCCTCGGAATTGAACACCTCTCATGTTTTGCCCTCATATCTCACCGAAACAACAGCCTTTCTTTGGTCAGTCGGCATGTCAGTCCAACAAGCTTAAAAGACTTATCTTTCAGCTAAATGTAAGATCTGATAGAAAGCTTTTTGTACTTTTTGAACAAGTTAGGTTTGCAAAACCAAATTCGCAGTGTCACAAACTTACAAACTTGTCTGAGAACAAAAAGCCAGTTCAGATAACATTTTAGTTGAATTATTAGTTTCTATCAGGTAGTAAACAGCAACAAAAATGTTTTGCAAACTTAGCATTATTCTGCTGAAAGAGGTCAGGTAACTTTTGCCATGAAAGGGTGTACTTGGTCTGCCACAAAGTTTATGTTGGTCCACATGAATGCCAGGGCCCAAGGTTTTTCCAGTGTTTAGGACATTGCCAAGAGCGCCCCACTGCATTTGCCAGCTTGCCTTCTTCCAATAGTACATGGTATTGCCTTGTCTTCCCCAGGTAATCCTGTCCATCCACACGAAGTAAAAGATGATTAATCAATCCTGACCACACCTCCTCTTTTGTGGTTCCGTGATCTACTACAGATACTAACATGCCCATTTAGGTACAGAGAACTGTCAAAATCTTGGCAGCATAGTGGGCAGGACTGTCAACTCATATGGAGAATGTCCTTGGTTTATCCTCAGACAGGGCAGCCCAGGTCCTTTCTGTGTGGAGTTTGCAAGTTATTCCCGTGTCTGCTCAGGTTTCCTCCAGATGCTCCTTTTCCCTCCCACAGTCCATAGATATGTACATCTTGGGAACTTGAGATACTGAAGTGACCCCTAGGTTTGACTGTGTGTGTGTTTTTGTCTGTGTGTCTGCTCTGTGATGCTGATCTGATGCTTCTGCACCTTTTGCCATGTGAATACCAGATTAGGCTCCAGCATCACCTGCGCCCGTAGTTGGGATAAGTGGCTGTGGTTATAAAAGAATGAATGTTTAAATCTTGCTATTCTTCTTCATAGCAACTGTAAATGTTAAGGAATAACTGAATTCCTACTTTTGGAATAATGCCAAAAGCAAGGGTATTTTAAGGTACTCCTGGATTCTGGACACATTTGAGTCCCTTTCCAAAAAAATTTAATAAAAAGATTTAAGAGAGTGTTCTATACATTCCACATTGTTTCCATTTTGCTCTGTGTGCGTATGAGCCCTGATGTATGATTACATTTCACATGTTTTCGGTGGCTTTTATATCCACAAAAGGAGTTTAATACTAAAAAAGCTAAGGGACTGCTACCCTTCAGCTCATTGGATTAATACGGCCTTGACCTCAGATTTTATTCCCTCCTTGAGATTTCAGTGCTCATCAACTCTTCACTTCGGCTGTTGAAATCAAAAATGTTTTTTTAGAAAAGTTAAACTGTCAAATCATTATTTAGGCAAAACTTTAATACTAAATGATGCACTTAATTTAATATTTGAATTAATAGATTAACATTCTGACTTCTAACAAATTATATAAAATGACTCACTATCTCCCTTTCATAACCGCTCATCCTAATCAGGGTTGCATGCAGTGCTGGACCTTTTCCCAGATCTCACTGGACGAAAGGCGGGGAAGCACTCTGGACAGGTCACCAATCCATTGCAGGACAGACACACAGACAAATGCACAAAGAGACACACACTCACACCTAGGGGGCAATTTTGCATCTCCAGAAGACTTGACGTGCATGTGGGAGGAAACATGAGCTCCTGATGGAAACCCACACAGACACGGAGAGAACATACAAACTCCAAACCCAGACCCAGGCTGTCACCATCTGAGAATCCAACCCAGGACCTTCTCGCTGCTCTGCACTGCTCACTGCACCACCATGCCTCCTTAGATAGTCATTTTTTAATGTATGTATGTAATTATGTTAAATTATAATCATGTAAAGACAAAAATGTTGGAGCCACCACCAAAACAAAAATCAGAATTAGAACCTTGTTGCTCCTCCTAAACTCTTGTAGCCTGAATTCTGAAGACATGTACTACACTAGTGAACAACAATATTCTCTTATAAGCTGGTTTCAACTATCTGGAACAGTGGTTGATAAATCAGCTTTGAAGGGTGGAGCATTTTTTTAATTTTACGCCATACATTCTAATGAGATTCAGATGTGGACCGGCTGCTGACAATGTCTTTAAAAGCTTTAACACCCTTTTCTCTGTGACAAGAAACACTTTCATTGAAAAAGTCAACAAACCTGCTTTCAGTTTAAGAAATCCGACACCAAACAACACCAGACATCCAAAGCGTACACCTGTATCATAATTTATCACGAGTTAATCTGTTTTCGCCAGTTTGTAGACTGTAGACTTGCACAAGCATTTAGACACAGGTGACAGGAAACAGCCAGCATTTTCTGCCAGACGTCAGACTGGATTTCCTTTTAGAAGAACTTTTATAATCTTTTACATTGTTTTGATTGACAGCTCTCTTGTTGTAGTCAGGTTTCTAATCTGACAGTTAATCACATCCCACAGCCCATTAAGATTTACAAGCACATTTTTAGACTTCTGCCAATAATTGATTTAGAAATGCAAAATAGAAGTTAACTCCATCATTCTTCCTCCAACTGAGTGAGTCCATTATTTTTTTCCTTGATTTGATCTGGTCAAAAATGCCATTTATTACTTAAATTTAATTGAAGTTTAACAATATTCAGCCAGATTGTTCAGCTATTAAGAAATAATGTTTTGAGTCATATCTATGATTTGTTTGTTAGCGTTTTGCTTTACCAGTGTCTCACTATGGTGACTACCCAACCCTATTGTAAGAAATGGGATCTGACACAGCACACTATTGTTGTGGGTCCTGATGGCTCATTCTCTGACTGCGCTCAATTGACTGACAGCATTAGCGAGTTTGTTTTGGCAACTTAGAATTACCAATTACAACAAAAGAAAAGAAAAACACTCTTAACTTCTCAACATTCGATATTGAGTAACCAAAATCAAATTGTTTCCCATACACCTGTTCCACTGATTCCCTTTTACCAGCTTTTCACTTCTGGGGCATATAGACAGCAGTAGTGGCTCATCCTGAATGGAAAAGAAAAACAGGAAGTCCTTACAAATAAACACATTGTTAAAGCTTTAGCAATAAATAATTTACATAACAAAAGCATCTTGTAAACTAAATACATTTTACTAGCATTTCAGCTTCTTTTAGTTCTCTATAATGGACCTTTTATATTCCATTACAACTACTGGAAAAGTTATCGAATCATTCTCACACTGGAGCTGCTCTTCCGGCATGCCCACTTTGGATTGAGCACATTGTTCAATTTCTCCTTTAAATGAAAAGAGGAATAACGTGCACTTAGCCTGTGACCCAGTCAGTATGTGTGGATCAATTGTAGTACATCAGTCTAACTCATCTAAGCTTACTGCAGGAGTAACAACTGTCTTTCCACCCTAAGCCCTCCCAAGCACTGTGGCCTACAGAACCAAATTCAGCTTGTCACTAGCACTACTGAACCCTAACATTAGTATTTAAGCTCAGCTAAACTCTCGACCTTAAAACAAAAAAATCTACATGAGCTTCTACAGTTGCTTCTCTTAGTTCCTTATTTCTGCTTATGCTGTCTTGATGATCCTGTTTCTGTCAGCAAAGCATGGGGGTGGTGCACAGTGGGGAGTTACCCATGTGTTGTACATGCTCTCAATATCTACTGAAATCAACATCTTTATAAGTCATCCACGACTGAACTTACACCATGGGCTTAGTCACACTCCTATAACTTATAACCATGTTGGTACTTTATTGGGATGCAGTTGAAAAAAGTGGGGAAATTCTATCTCTCGTCAGTGGTTGTATAGTCAGAAGATCAAGATCGGGCCATATATCTGCAAGTACTTTCTGTCCTAGCAAAAAAAAAAAAAAAAAAAAAAAAAACAGAAAGAAAGAAAAAAAACAGAAATCAATAAGCCATCAGATACAGTTTACTGATAGTCATGTATCACTGTAATGATGAATTTTAGGTCATTATATATGATGAAACTAATGCAATACATGACCACTTTTTTCAATTGCAAAAATGCATGGACGCAATATACAATGTAGGAGATACAACAAATACAGCATGTGGGAGTGAACATGTGCACAAAAACTTGTGTATGGTGTATAATGGCTAACAAATGGCTATCTGATGCAGCTTTGTTTTGTTGTGTTGCCACTGAACATCAGGAACAAATGATGTGATTGGTCTCAATCCACTCCCCAGACCAGCTCACATTACTGTGGCTGAGACATTCTGAAACAGGACACCAAAACCACATATCACTTCAAAAGACTGCTGTGTGTGTTTGAGAGAGAGAGACAAATGGAGAGAGACTGAAAGAAACACAGATGCTGAAATTCATATCCATGTAAATGACTTTTGCATATTTCATGAAAGACCTATATCATTCATTTCTTAGATTGGGTTTCTTTTGCCTAGCATGACCCATTCAACACAAAACAACACAGGATCCTAATTTTCAGCCTTTGAGTATAATAGTAAGTGCCGACGATGAAGTTGATACATACGGTACATACTCATATTCATGCTGAGCTTGTCGTCAAATGATCCGATATCCAGCATTGTTCATGTTAGATCTGCCGCAGGCGTATGGATGTGTGAGAAGATGCATCCACCTTGACTGAAACTGCTTTCCCCAAACAGTATCCATTACAGTTATCCAGCATTGTAGAATAGAATCAAAAGATTATGCTCTGGTCAATTCTCTAAAGTTTTATATGGTAAAGCTTCAGCTGTTGCAATGCAAAGTCTTTTTTCACCATTTTGAAAAGCTCAAATCCTACATTATATTTATTTCTGGTCTGCTTTTGACATATGCATGATTTCACATCTCTTACTGACTAAAAATTAAACAGGCTGTGGCTTTATATGACCTCTTTGCTGATTGGCTGCCCTGTACTTTCCTTGCATAAAACACAGTGCAAAATGAAATGATTTTACTATGAAGATGTAGAGCTAAAACCGCTTCAGGCTGAACAGTGGATGATTGACAGTTTCTTCCTGCATGTCATCTCCCTCATAAATGAGCAGTACTGCGATCTGCTATGCATTCACATCACTTCAAGTGATGTGCACATTGTCTGTATATTATCTGTAGTCCTAGAGCGTTATCAATGATACAATCCATATTTCTTGTGTGCATTAACATGTGTTAACTTGGTGAATACACCTGATTAAACAAATGACAAACACTAATAGTAACTGGACTATTTTTGCAGATTCTATAAACAATGTATGGGCTGTACAAGTTGGAGAGTAAATGGTTGGTTCTGAAATGTTAACAGAATTTACATAATACATCAAGCTCTGACGTATTTAAAAGGCATATATTTCCAAGAATCTAACATATGTGTTTTTGCATAGTATGAGCTTAAAATATGTTATATTACTTGTGATCTTTGGATGGGACAGTGCATTTATTAGTCCACCTCTTATCTCTAATGTGATATTTACCCCCTTGTTTTTGCTCTGTTGCTTTGAGAATTTGTATTTTAAAAACAAGCTGAAAAATGATGACAGGACTTATGACCCCGCATAATTCTTCCATATAAAGCCTCATGCTTTGTGCCTGAGGGCTGATCCCAGTAGATGCACTTGCACACAAATGCAGTGATCCTGATTGACCTCTGGATGAGTGACATGTTTAGTGGGTGTGTTTACGTTGCCATGGTTACACTTTGTTGCGTTATCAAACTCAGCTGGCGAGATGCTTTTGTGGGAAGCGTCGTCTTTGGTCTTTTGCCTGCCGTTTACAAAAACAAGGCATGTCAAAAAGTGATTGAGGACTTGGGCTACAGCACATTCTGATGAATTTGTGAGGATCATGTGCCACCTGTGCACTTTTAACCTTGTACCTTTTTTTTCGTTTGAATTAATAATAATAACTGACATGAAATAACACTACAGTCTTAAATGCAGTATTGAACTCTGTCTCTTGCTCTCTCCCTCTTTCTATTACTTTTTATTCTTGTTTTATTCATTGTGATCTCTTTTCCAATAGACCATGATTGTACATGATTACATAAATGTGATGGTATAATACAGTACAGTAACAAAAAATCATGACAGAATCTCAAAAATGCAAAGAAAAGCTTTTTTATTATATAAGTCATATAATAGTATATAGTACAACAGTAATAGCATTAATTGGCACAGTAAGGGCAGATTATTTGTTTCTGCTATGCTGGATTTGAGATCAGAAGCAAAAAATCTGAAATCCCTTATTGTCATCTTTCAATATTAAATCCAAAGGTTTTCAGTACATAGTAGAAACAACTTCATAAAAGATGAAATGACCATGTTGTTCCAGTACTTTTGAAAGTCCATCCATCCATCCATTATCTGCCGCTTGTCCCAAATGGGGTCGCGCTGGTGTCCAACCCAGCGCACACAGGGCGAGGACGGGGGACACACCCTGGGCAGGTCACCAGCCCATCGCAGGGAGGAGCGTGACGGGGACGGCACCTTGCTCAAGGGTACCTCAGGGCAACCTATTGGGAAGGGGTTCGAACACCCGATCCTCCTAGATCATGAGGCTAACTCCCTAACCACTAGGCCACCACTGCCCCACTTTTGTAAAGAATGTAAAGAACATAACCATTTCAATTTTTCATTTTTAATGGGGAGATTTATACCTATGCCAAAACACATGAATTTTGCTTACTCTCTGTATGCTTCGTTAAGGATTCTAGCTCCAGTAGCCACAGAATCTCAGTGTGTGTCTGTATTTTTCATGTGGATGTAGCATTATTTAGATAATGTTTTGTGGGTGTGTGTCTAAGAGGAAATGGTTTACCATAATTGTCCTGATGAGCTGCTCTCATTCTCAGCATCCTACGACCAGCCCTTATTCAGCTTTTCTTTTTTCCTCCCTCTTTCCTCTGTGAATATTAATGGAAGCTTGTTATGAGCTCATTTAGGAGTGTGTGAGGAGATCAGGGTACAGCAGCTAACAGGAAACAGATGTGCACCCCGGGCAGGGGAACAAAATGTCTGGACCATGCATCTGAGCATGTGTGTATGATTGTGTTTGTTTTAGGTTTTACCTCCCACAACCTTAGAAGCCAAGTTTTAGCCATCAGGACAGCTTGTCTGGGTGTGTGAGTGAATGTGTGTTTGTGTATGTATTCTGCTGCAGTCAGTAGGCCACCAGAGTTAAGCCAAAATCTGGTCTGTGGAAAAATTGTTGCCTGTTCCCTCCTACTGTAGCCCTGGGATGGCCACTTGTGTCCACAACAGCACTATGTTTTGATGAGTGAGGGGAGGATCAGGGTGGGCCGCAGGCCAAAAGGATCAGAAAATGGCATCACAAGATCTGTGTGTGATTTTAATCTGTTTTTACATAGCTTGTCGCCATGGGGACGATTACTGCTGACCAGGCCCCTTTGAAGGAACACAGACGGAGGAGGTTGCTATGGAAACGTGAGTGTAAACACAGGCATTGATAAGCATGGAGATTGGGTTTGGACACATTCCTCTTGTAGCATGGGCTCCATGCCGCAAACAAGGATTTTGGGATTTTTTTCCCTTTTATGGCTTTCATAACAGTAAACCTATTCAAGGCATGGCCAGGGTTATGTCTGTGTTATGCTCATATAGTAAAGCATGGGGTTATAGGTAGGCTTTACAGATCCAGTACTATCATAAGAGTTCCTAAATAGGTTTAGCAGGCTTCGGTCTAAATGTCTCCAAGTGCATCGCTCTAGGATCACTTTCTCTGATGTGTGTAGGTTATGAAAGGCAGATTTCTCTTTTTTTAATAAAAAAAAAATTGATGAATACTTCAGATGCTCCATGTGAGTGGTAATGAATAGCTTTTTATGAAAGCTAGTTATGAAAAACAGAAAAATTAGAAACTTTTTGTGTAGTTATTTGTAATGAGGATCATTAATAACATTTATATTGTATTAGCTTTTCCCATCTTAAAATTGCTTATTTAATCACCAGGGTTTTGAGCTTTTTAGTTTTTCTTCTAATTAAAAAAATTCATACACATCTTTAAGGTCTGAGGCACAGATTACGTTTGATATATGTTTTTGAGCATTGTCTTGCAATTTCCAAACATCCTTGGCTTAAAATTAAAAAAGGCTTAGATTTCAAACATTTAGTGTATGAAACATTTATGTGTATGGAAAAAAATGTTATGATATTATTACTATATGTGTTTTTTTGTCACAATATAAACGGGTCCAATGAAGACAAAAGGCTTCCTTTTACTTTATGTGTAAAAAAAAAAAATAACAGCAGTTCAATATTCTTCTTTATTCCAGTGAAAACATTTTGGCCCTTTTTTTGCATATGCATCTGTCACAAAGGCCATGTGACACAGAGGAATGGAAGAGCTGTTGACTGATATTTGGTCATGCACAGACAGGTCTAAAAATAATCACCACCATCCAGATCTGATTAACAGTGAATGCATATAAAGAAGGATCCTTTCAGCAGCAAGAACTTCTGGGAAAAAAACAAAAAAAGAATCTTAGCACTGTTCCACTATTTTATCACCATGTGTTAAATTAATTATAAAGTCAAAACAGAAGCAGAACAGATTCCATTATAGAGCCTAAACATTAAATGGACTCATATCTGCTCTTGGTATTGGAATAAACCCCACTCACAATGACCTCATGCTAATTAAACAGCGACACAAAGCTCCCTCGTAGTCCATTATTTAGGAGCTGCGAGAGGAGTAACAAGGCCCTTGTTAGCTTAGGGGATAAATGACAGTCAACAAAGCCTTGCTGGAGTCACTGATGTGCATGGTAAATCAGAGAGCTTAACGAGCACATCATAAAACCCCCAAAAAAGTAGATGTTTTCAAAAGCCTCAGAAATGTGGCCTTGCAGACACCTCAGTTAAACCAACAGCAAAACAGAGGGATGTCATAATCCCAGGCTCATGCTTCACAGTGCCAGCAATAGAGCTACTGCACGGGTCTCTAGATGTCAACACGTTCCTCCACATGCCTCTCCCTTACCAGAGAGGATATGATTGACACTGTTATGATGTCGTCGTGTTTTTGTTGCCATGGCGATATGGGGTGACTATGTATAAGGGCCAGCTGAGTTGAGAGGGGACAGTGCCAGAGTAAGCGATCTGTCCCAACAAAACAATACACCACTATAAACAGCAACCGGAGGGGGAAGTGAGAGAGAGAGAGAGAGAGAGAGAGAGAGAGAGAGAGAGAGAGAGAGAGAGAGAGTGCACTAAAGCTTAAACCCATGTTAAGTATTTAAACAGCTATGTAATTAATTATTAAAAATTATGGCCCTTTGGAGACTGGACTTTTACATAAGATCCTGAGTCCAGTGCTTACTCTATGAGGAAAAGTGTCTATAACTAACTTTACAGTTAGGCCTGTGAAATTGATCCATCAATTCAGTGCCAATTTTGATGGATATTTTCAACAGAGGAGTATTGAATCTCATGCTCATGATCTTTAATAGCACCACACGTACAATTTTCCAATACAGATGTTGTTAAAGAAATTGTGTAAAATTTTTTTACACAAATCTCAAACTTAATAAATCTTTAAAAACATTTTTGTGCTGTGACTATACTAACACAATAAGGGTGATCAGATACATCAGATAGTCAAGTATTTCTGTATAAAGCACATCTTCATAACTTCTGTCATCTTGTTCAAGCCATATTCGGATCTCCTTTGAAATAGAGCACAATTTGATGAGCACTGAGCAAAACCTCACCTTGATGAAAACCAAAACCTTGATAAAAGAGTATGACTGAGTAAAACACTACTACAGCCAAGCATGTCAAACCACACAGATTCTGCATAAGGTGGGGACACTTCTTATCCAGACATAATGATGGAACTTACTAAGGTTTTATTTATTGGTGAGACACCAAAAAACAAACTGCAATTTTGTACAATTTTGACCATCTTAATGAAGAGTTGTAGCCAGTGAGCTGAACATATGACCTACGGAAACACATTGAGATTTTAGTCTCCATTAGTGATTATTAACTGCCAGTTAGAGATTAAAGATTAAATCTGGTATATGGTGTTGCTCAACGAAGCCTGTAATCCAGCCATATTCAGCTCCCGCTTTTTGCCTTCAGCTGGGTGACTGATTTTAACAGTTAAGGTCACACCACATTTTGGCCCTTAAAAACTCTTTAGATGCTTTAGAGACACAATTGAGGTGATCACTACAAGGTCAGGAAAGGAACAGAAAATTTGATTATATCTGAACAGTTGCTTGAGCTATTCATGTAGCTATTTTGTGGGTGAACCAGCTACACTGGAATCCATCATGTGACACCTAAAAGTGAACAGATATGCGGAGTTTCTTTTAAAATTTCTTCTCCAGTTTCCTCATTCAGGCTCTGTACAGGTCATTTCTACCTGAGCCCCTTTTAGCAGAGCAATAACTTTTTTGATCTGCTGATCAAACATCTTTTTTTCATTTTTCCTTAGATAGGACTAAGATCAGGGCTCATAAAGGGCTGTTTAAAAAGCAGTCCAATGGTTTATCAGCCATCCTTGGCTGCTTTTAGCTGTTTCTATTGTGTTCTTATCCTGTTGGAAGAACCATGACCTATGTCAGAAGCTGAGCTTCCTAACACTTAAGCGAAGTGAAAGTGATTTGTCATTGTGAATCACAACATACAGCCTCTGCATTTATCACATACACACACATGCAGCTATTTAAAGTATCCAGGTAGCAGTGATGGGGATGGTACCTTGCTCAAGGGTACCTCAGGGCAACCTACTGGCCTGGGATTCAAACCCACAACATTCCAATCCTGGGCCCGACTCTCTAACCACTAGACCATGGCTGCCCCATTTAGAGATGTATGGCAATATGTTCCACTCCAGGATGCCTCGATAGTCTTGAGACTTCATCTGCACAGGACTGAAGTCACCTATTGATACTAATTAAGGCTAAACACTTACTCTAAAACATGATTATAATGATATTATTTATATACAATTTATATACAGGATCCAGCAGATCTGTTCAGGCTATTTAAGAATATCTTTGTTAAACTAAACAGTAAATATATTCTTTTCATACTTATTGGTTTACTCTGTCACATAAGACTTCCAGGTACAAATGAGACAACTGCATTCAATTTAATCAGTGAAAGCAATAGTAATGAGAACATATGAAATACCAAGGAGTTTTACATCACTGCATAATGGCCTGATTTAATGACAATAGCTTCTAACATTAAGGGACAACTGAAAATATCAAATGAAACATGAGCAATCTTTTGATCTTTTGGTTGCTCTCGCTTGAGCATAACCCAATACCTATAAAGCATGAGGTTCATGAGGGGTATGTATACTTTGGCATTATTGCTTAAAGAAATAAGAAATATTTATGCCAAAGCTCCAAATTTAGCACTTTAAGCATTTTAGTTTTGTCCAGCTGGGGGTTGACAAAAAGCTACTTAGGAGGCAAGATATTTTTTGGAAACCTCAGTGAGCTTTTGGAAACAGAACTAACAAAATGCACTGGAAAGCATTCAGCAGGTAACCATTCAAGCCTGTTGATGCATAAAACTGTGATGGTGGGCTGAAAGCTTATTTCCTCTTTAGTCCTGGACCATTACCTCGTTACAGAGAACGAAAAAGTTCCTGGTGAAGCCATGTGAGCCCCTCAGTGAAGAAATGCGCAGCATGAGCTTTCACCAACTCTCATCCATCTCCCTTTAAAGGGCCACCATGCCTCTACCTTTCTGAACAGTATTTTTGTTAGTATCATGTTGCCATGGCGATAACATGATGTCTGAGAAAGTTCTAAAAGTTAACATAAACCTTTTTCTGCATACTTTACCTTTGCTATGCATTTGCGTGAACTCAGAAATGGTTGTCAACTGTGAGAAGCTTCTAAGCTGCTGACTCATCCAATTATCATGCAGTGCAGAAAACAGGTGGAGCACTGAGAGAGTGTGAGGCCACAAGCTCCAGGTTTTATTGAAGGTGTAACAAGTAGAAAAAACATTTAGTGGCTTAAAAGATTTAACATATCACAGTGCTATACAAAAGAGTGGGTTCGGCAACAACATTCTTTAAGACAGCACAAAACAAGCAGCAACCTGGACACCACATTCATCTCTTCTGGTCTGGTCAGATTATTAAAACAGATTGTTGTCTTTTAAAAAAGTCAGTAACAATCTTTAGAAAAGATGTAGTGCCCTGGCAGCTTTGAAATGCAAAAACTGTGTGCATTTTGAGGCCTGAAGTTGAATCCAATTGCAGTTCTAAAAAGGTAAGCATGCTTAGACAGTGTAGGAGCAAATATATTTAGTACCTAAACCACTTCTGAAGGATATTTTCAAGATAACCTTTAATTTGATAGTCTTTAACAGAAGATGATGTGTCTATAAAGTACACTAATAATTAAACTGATTTAAAAAAAATGTTTAGTAGTGATGTATAGACTTGTAGAATAAAAGTAAACACTGAACTCACTTATAAAGCCAACAGAAATTTCTGTCCGGTAAAGACTGTACACAATATATGAACTTTGGCATTCAATATGAATAAATAGTTGATAGAAAAGAGCAGTGATAAATAAAAATATTTAAAAAAAAATGTGCAATGCAAAAATGAGAATTGATAGTAAAATGTATTGAAATAAACAAAATGCTAAATATCTAAACTGCACATCTGTCCTAATTCAAATCCAGTGGCCTCCACTACTGACCCAATGCCTACATTCAGAGGAGTTTGCATAGGATATCTGAGGCTGCCAGTGCTACATCTGAGACTGTAGTGTTATTTTTTTTGTTTGTTTGTTTTTTCCCCAGAAGTAGCTTGTTGATAGTCGTTTTTTACATTTCATATTCAAGGCTAAGCTTACTAAAGTCCCCTCCCCAGGAGAGGCATGGTTTGGGGTTAGAGTTCTCACATAAGCGGGATGCTAGCTCTGGAGCTCGGCCTAGGCTCCTCCAAGCTCCTCTTCTTGCTTGTGTGCTTTCGTTGCACTGAAGAACTTGGTCCATTATCTGCTCTCGCTCCCTCTAGAGATATGGCTGCCTCTCCACTACCTCGACTAACGAACACGGTGGGGTTCTGAGATGTCATTTCAAACCGCTGCTCTGAAGCCTTCCGAGCAGCAGCCTTCCGCTTGGTCCGGGGCTGGGGGGAAGGCAAGGGCTGAGCTGCTGCAGAAGGCAAAACATGCTGGGAAGTGGAGGAATGGCCAGCAGAAGCAACTGAAATGGGTCTTGGTGCCCCTGCCAGAGTGGTGGTGCCTAGCCGTGCCAGCGCTACAGGAATCTCCTCCAGGGACTCTGCGGAATCAGAATGGTACTCAGCTGGGGGGCCGGCAGCCTGTATGGGAGCCAAAGGGGGCAGGGTAACCCGCAGAGGGAAGGCTGGAAATGGGAGGTGCTGGCTTAAGGACGAGGACAGAGTGGCAGCAGCTACAGAGGAGTCTATGGCAAATGATACACAAGGGCACAAGGTAGACAGGTCACTGCACAACACAGACACAAACTACTGTGCAGTATGTAACACTTGTACACTATATTAAGAGAATAGTTTGGTTGGAATCTAATTAACAATTTCCACCTTCCCCACATGCCGTCAATCTAGTTAATCAACACCATCATACATTGAGGACTTTCATATAGACTTGCTTGCTTACACTTACACCGGTCAGTTTATCACCTGTTACCTACATGTATGTTGTATGTTCAATGCAAAATAAAGAAGGCAACTTCAAAAACCACACATGGCTTTGCTAACGAAGAATAAGGGGAAAACTGTAAATGAACTTTTTCTAAGAAGCTATTCTCTTTAAAGCTAATATGCAACTAATGAAGACTCATGATGCAAAAAAGTTGATAAAAAAATTATTTATTTCCATTAGAACGGGAGCGGTCATTACTGAGACCTCTAGCACTAATGTGTGCAATGGTGAACACATGCACACCTATAAAACAATTATGTGCCTCGGAACACCAGTGTGAAAGGATCACAAACAGTTCCATGATCATAACTATGCAAACAGCATACCTTAGTGTTTAAACACCATAAATCAAGGAATATGAGAGAACTACAAACACAGCACGATGGCTTACACAATGGATATGCAGAAGGTGGAGATGAAACATTGTTTGCCTGCAAAGCTATCATTTTGGACTACATCATGGTAATGCAAATAAAATGCTGAATAATGCTTCAACTACTTACTCTGATTACAATCCCAAAGTTAAATTGTGAAACTTGTAAAAGTCAACAGCTGATGGAGGTAAAGGTGGTTATAACTCCAGTGTAGTTGGGATCCAGCTATGAACACTATTACAGATTATTTGTAGTGGCCTGCGTTTCTCAAAAATACTGATTTAAAAATCAATTTACACAGGAAGATTCAGTGATGAATCTTGCAAGTGAAGTGAAACTCAGTCAAGTCTGATAAATATGGGCAAGGTTGTCTTCAAATGGTAGAGCATAACAGTGTTCTTCGGTATGGGTGCTTTAATGTTTGTTTCTTATCTAACACAAGAAACAAGACAATCATTGAGGAGGCAAAGCTGCACTGATGGGGATGATTATGGGTAAACAAATAGAGTTCAAATAAAGCTAAGAGCGTCCCTCGTTTATCTCCAAGGCAACCTCTGTGTGTGGTGAACGCAGCAATTAAGGTCTTCTAAGAATAAACTCTGTGTTCATTCATTTTGTGTTTGTGCCTCTTACCCTGCTCAGCAGTGTGGTGTGCAATGGCTCTGCTGGTGCTCGTTTCAGTGGATCGGTCATTTATCACTTCTGCTGGAATTTTACGCACTTTCTTCTTTTTCTTCTGCAAAAATAAGTGACAAAGTGAGATAGAATATGCATTTAGCTAGTTCTTAACAATTTTTACAGATAAAAATACACTAACAGATTTTTACATCTGTACCAGATAAGTGTCTTCTCCTTGCTTAAGAACAGTTTTGAGCGCTATGATGAGCGGAAATGTGTGATTTGACTGGATTATAACAACATATAACAAGTTTATGTTTCACTCACTTCCAGACAGGTCTAGCACAATGGATTAAGTTATCTTTTCCACCTGAATAACGGATACAGTTTTTTCAAAAATGTATCCAAAAGCATTAAACATGCTTGGAGTGGTGTAAGTTAAAGTTATAAACTAGTGGAATATCCTCAATTAAATATTTTGCAGAGATGTTCCATTCTGTGCAGCAGTAAGGCAGGTCTTGAAAAATTTCTCGGTCAGCTCAGCTGTAATTGTTTTGTTTCGTCTCTATGTCTGACCCTGGGTATTCTGAAACAGTATTTACTGTACATATGTCACACTGATATTAATTCACTCCCAGACTCTAAAGGTTCTAGATCACACACTCACACAACTCTTAAATGTACTTTATTTCCTTTATTTGTATGAAACCAAATAAGTAGTCTTTTTTACTCCATTTTATTTGTTAATATACATAGTTGAGTATATTTAACAGGAAACTACTTCAATATGAATGGGTGATGTGTTGTATCCTCTGTGTATGTGCGTGAAAGAAGGTGATTAGTGCATAGGCATATCAAACCTGTGTGTTTTTGAGGGGACGAGCTGGTTTCTGTTCTGTGGAGATAGGCGGGAGAAGCTCCTCTTCAACCATTCTCTCAGGGGAGCTTCTCACCATGCCATTACCTAACAACCTGCACAGACAATACATACAATTTGCAGAAGTACATTTCATTTCTCTTCAACTGACTACCATGACCCAAGACTGGTCTTTCAGATACAAATACAGGTATTAATGCAATTAGTGCTTAAAGACACACAAATACAAAACATATTTTAATCTCGCATCAAAAAATCAAAACAAAAAGACAAGAAATTGCAGAATCACAAAAGTTACAAAAACAATCATAAGAAGTTAGGCAACAGTTAACTGCAAAACAAAAAATTAAAGTGTGGCATGCGGCTTCCCTTACAAGTAACATTATACTGCCCTGTTGTTTCCAGGTGATTTCATCTGATAGTCATGATATGATCAGTGACAGCCATGGAATGATAAGTGGTGATAAATGATAGTACCCTTAGACTCTCTTGAAATGACCTTACTTGCTGCACAGTCACCACAGTTAACGTAGGAAATAAACTCTTTCTAGTAAATGGTCAACCACTACAGAATCATCAGAACTTTAGAGATTTCAACAGAGGGCAAAGGGATACAAAAAAGATGTATATATGGATTTTATACACAGCTGAGTAAAACAATAGCCTCAATAAGAGCGTAAACAGTAATAGTACTCACAAGAAAAAACAAGAAAGTGCAAAATTTGATAAACTTAAATCACTAAACCAGAAAGAAATGATGCAAACAACAACTAAACAGACTAAACTGTTAAACTACACTGTTTAAACCCATATGGCTCATGAAAAAAGCTGAACTTAGAATGGGTTAACTGTTTCAGCCTTTTACATTTAATGACAGCTATAGTTGAGGTCAGTGGCAGTGGCTCTAAACATGTTTTTCTACTTCCTTTAATTTATGCGTGCAATTAAAGTAATGGAAAAAGAATCCCATTTTGCACTTTCTGTTTTTGCAAAGAAAATGGTCACCATGACAGCACGATGAAAGCTTGTTTTGTCTCTGCTGCGTCTTACTTTAATGTTCGTTTTCACTTATGTGAGGTGTGTATACCAGCTTCCATAAAGCTATTTAGAAACAGAAGTCAAGCTCTGAACCGAAGAGTTATGCCACACATGAGGCTCTGAAAGAGACTAAATACACAAACTATGAGGTGTGTGAACAGAGAGCCTTGTAACACATACATTAACAATAAAAAGCCCACAATGTACATCCAGCGATATACCTGGGCAACACATACACCACTAGCAATAACGCATTACTGTAGAACACCAAAAGCTAGTAACACACCCCAGTCACTATCACCCTCCAAAGTCTGTAGGTTATATAATAGCACACTTTAACTACCTAATAAAATATTTTATGCTTCTACTCTCAAGTACCTCTGATTTCACAAAGGGCCTGGCTGAGGGACCCAACAGCATAATATCCCAATACAATATTAAAAAAAAACATTACTTGTACTTAACAAGTTATTGCAAAAAAAAGAAATAATAGACCATAAAGCCCTTGTTCATTTGGCAGGGTGTTAGAAGAATTTAAGATTTAAGGTTATATCAATCTGTTGAATTCAAGAAGACTGAGCTCATTGAATGAGAATAAAGGCTGCAAGCTTTTAAAATCTTAGAAGCTCACCAGTGGTGCTTTACGAATAATATTTGGTACTGAACTATTATAAGTACTTTTATTCTGCTTTTTACTCAGATGTTTCCCCATTTTCTCTTTTCATTTAAGTACATGGCTTTGGAATCTGCATTATATTAAAGGTTGCTGAACTTCTTATTTCCTGTCTGATGTGTTTGCTCTTTGTGGAAAATGACAAAAAAAAAAAACATTATCCAACAATACAAACATTTGCTACGTCTATTTAGAAGCAAAATCAGTCTCTCTCTTTTTTTTATTTACATTTTTTAAAAAATGCAGTAGGTATGTGCAAAACAAATTCTGTTTCAACTTACTCAGGTCTGCCCTGTGACCTCATGCAGGTAGGATCTTCAACCTCCATCTCAGGGTTGGTGTAGCCTAGAGTACCTGAATAGCTCACGTCCTGACAGAGAAGAAAAGTCAAGCATGAATGTGGTTTGTTTGATGTTTTTGATATTTCAGTGTGACTGTGTTGGGCTTTTCTAAGCATATTGTTGATACTGACAGGTCTTAATAATAGTAATAATAATCCTTTATTTATAATCCCACGAATGAGAAATTTGTCCTCTGCATTTCACCCATACACACACATGCAGCAGTGGGCAGCTATCGAAAGCGCCCGGGGAGCAGTGACGGGGATGGTACTTTGCTCAAGGGTACCTCAGGGCAACCCACTGGGGTGGGGATCGAAACCACAATCTTCCGATCCGGGGGGCAACTCCCTAACCACTGACACAGACATGTTTCACTGCATGGATTATTTGTCCGCACAATAACGTGTTTACTGAATGTGTTGTGCATGTTTACATATGGTGGCACAATGGTAGTTGACTGTGCCTAGCTCTACATAACAATTTGCTCAGTGCTCTTAAATCGTTCCAAAGAACAAAATCATCAGCACACCCACGCACACCTTCCTTCTCTCAGAGACATGTGAGATACTCTGCCAGTGTCTCGTGTAACTTATTTTGGCAGATACTTACCCCCCCCCCAAAAAAAAAAAAAAAAAAAAAAAAAAAAGCACAAGGTGCAAGGACACTTTCTGGCAAAAGCTATCCCCTTCACAAGAGTCACAAGCAGATAAAGCAATTAATTTTTTTTTTTTTTTTAACCAACATGCATAATGACCATATACTTTATTTTGCATTGTTTTTTTTTTTCTTGACTCCAATTGCAGTTCTTAGCAAGTTCCATCAGGTCTCTGTAGGTAAGTTTCCAGGAGTCACACTGTCCTACAAACACAGAGCTGAGCCTCTAAAACAGGAAGTGACCTAATGGTGGTTGTGCTCATTTCCCATGGTCTGGCGAGACCTCAGTGTACCGCCCATGTGAGATTTTCACTGCCACTTGGCAAAGATATTTTTCAGAGAAAGCGCTAATTGCTCGCCAGCAATACTGTCTCCCAGGCATGACAAATCCAAACATTCAGGTTGCCCTAGGCAACCCCTCTCTTCACCCTCCAATCCACAGCAAGTGTCCATGGGCAACGCATAATTCCATATTTCAATTTGACATCTAACTTCATAGGGCAATGATTTGCATTAGAAATATGTGTTTCTTCTTAGTGTCATCAATCTTTTTTGTCCTTTTTTTGCATTTGAATCATAGCCTTAATGAACAGTAAAGTAAACAGCACTATGTATCAGTTTCAGTTGGTCTGGTTAAAGGTTTGGTGTTAACAGGTTCTGATTAATGATTTAAAGGGCCAAACAGCATCAAGTTAGCCTGTAATGAAGATAGGCTCCAAACCTCTCACAGCCCAACATGCAAAATACTAACAGCTTTTTTTTTCTCCCTGGGAATGGAAATGTGCTAGTATATTTTCAAACATGTCTCTAAATAAATTAACAAACAGTCAAAACAAAAACATCTTAATCTTCTTCTGTGTGTTTACCTTGATGAGATTCACCTTGGGAACTCCAGTCTCATTCCTTGAGGGGCCCTTATGGGTGTCCCTCGTCTGCTGGCGATGTCTCTGTCGAACGATATACTCATATGTACTCAGCCTGTTCCACACTGTGAAAGAGGAGAGATCACCTCAATATTGCCTTTAATCCGCAACTTTATTAGACACCAAAATGCTTGAACTATATGCATGTTAGGAAAAGCGCAATATGGAAATATAAAGTACCCTCCTTCTTAACATTCCTACAAAATCTTATAGACTCTCCAGCACTATTAAAAAAACTACACTACTTCTTCGCCCTCTTGTGGCACTTGTGGTCATTCACACCGCTTTTCTAATTTTTCAAAAACACATTTTTATAACAAAACGCATAAATAATTATACTTCCTTTACACCCAACACTCCTAATGTATTGAGCAGCTGCCATGAGGAAATCATCAATAGGAACTGATGAAGCCCAGTTTGTTCCAACAGCAGTAAAACCTGACACCCATCTCCACTCCAGAGTCGGCACTCGAATATCACTCACACAGCTTACATGATGCTACATTTATTTCTCTGTCAACCACAATCTAAGGTCAGACTCCTGTCATATTCAGTAAACATATAAATTCCATATTTAAAAGATAAAATTTAACGTGCTTTTCTGATCCCTAATTTTTAATATATTTGGTTTAATTGGATTATACCTGGGCAAATTTGCTTTATTTGTACACTATTGTTCTGCACCACGTGGATAGTGCTGTTGTGAAAAACACTTCATTAAACAAATAAAATGATAATCAGTTACTAAGACTTCTGGCTCATGAGAATGCTCTCCACTTCACTGCAGTGTGCTTCACAATGGGCCAATTAACAATTGATCAGCCCTGGAAACGCAGACTAAATATGGAAGAGGTGAATCATCATGCTTAGGTACCGTTAGGAGCCAAGTGCTCTTCATCTAATTACAATGAACTTCACTGAGCAAACACCTGTACTACTGCATAAACAACCGGATATTAAAAGTATGAGTTTACAAAAAGGCATTGTTCTTGGCATTAAAAGTGCAAAACAAACTATGAGAGCCAGTGATAATGAAAAGCCATCCTAAATATTGCAAGCCTTCTGCTGAATAGGGTCTGGACTGCATCTTTGCTCAGTGCGGCTTTAGGAAGTGTTCCTGCTGCCCTGTGGAGTTTCCATGGCAACTGTTGCTAGCTGTATGCTACTTCATCTGGCAGTGCATAGGAGACAAATTAATCAATTAGAATTTTTATCTTTGAAACAGCAATGGGCAGGTAACTGGCTCTATTGAATACTGCCATAAAAGTAGTGATGGTATTAAACAAATTATAGTCTTTTTTTTCATTCCACAGAATAGACTGCACTGATAAATGGCTATAGAAGCAGAAAATAAACAAATTACAAATACACGACATTTATCAGGATTTGAATGAAAGATAAAAAAATGTTAAAAAATAATAAATTGCCACTTCATTAGAGACTAAAATGGACAATCAACGTGTCAGTTTGTAATATTTTTGTTTTTTTAAAACCCAAATAAAAGGTGGATTTTAAGTGTTACATGGACAGAAAACTAATCATAATCTGGAAACATTAGCAACTTGTAAGCACTTTTCAGGATAATCATCCAGCTGAGTGTACTTCTCTCTCTCTATAGTCCACAGTGGAAGAGAGTGGCCATAAAAACAGCCAACAAGCCCCCTTAAAATTTTACAGAGATTACAATAATGAAAGCAATGCAATATTAATTCACTACTAGTATATCCTGTTTCTGGTTGAAGGCTCAAAAACTTCATCACCACACAGAAACCTTCAGTAAACATGAACTCGCCTCCAGTTTTTATTTATTTTATATTAAAGGTTACTCATTGACACACAATCCTAGATTTCCTTCTTCCTTAAATCTTTACAACCCACCCACCTAGTTCTAAAGCAACAGACATCTACTTTTAATAACTACAACTTCCAGCAGAGCACAGCATGTACTAATAACTTACAAAGGTCAGCAAGTTATTCATTTAGATTTTAGCTGTGGAACAAACAAATGAAAGGCTCTGTTGTGTTCAAATTTTGTACTTGGGTCAGTCTCATAATAAATCTTAATAATTTTGCAGAAAAGAATCATGTGTCTCTCATATGACAAATTTGTGGTGTACTGTAGAGGCAGAAATCCAGCTGTTGTTTTGCAATGCCACAGCTGCTATGCTGACTGTGAGCTGCAGAGGGGAATAAATTATTTGCTATGAAGGTAGATTAGCCAAATCAAATTAGCCTGCTTTTCGCCTCACTTCTCACACCCAACTGTCTCAAAAACCTTCACCTAATACTCTCTGCTCTCCCTTTTGCTACAGTTATTAATTTATGACATCACTTCTGGAATTATATTGTCCCACAAAAAACAGACTCCATATTCTCTACATTAGTACATGAAGTATTAATGCACCAGTTTAGTTTAAAACTAACCTAAAACTTTAAAAATAACAAAATATTCCTTGCATCTAAATACCATTTGTTTTATGCATTTACATCAAGAAAAATCACAGATGTATCCTAACATTACATGGTAGACAATAATGAAGTTATTTTTTCAAGCACGTGTTATAAGCATTTTCAAGACATGTTTTTTTCCACTTTTGTTAAAAACTAAAGTTAAAACTGGATTTTCTATAATTGCCAAATGAACAGAAGGCACTTTCACAAATAATTCAAAGCAATCAGTGCTCCTTTCACCTAATTTCCTAAATACTGAATATACAATGTATCATAGAAACTGCAACTAGGCCTTGGTAACGCTGCCAAGCCTTCAGGAAAAAGGTGAAATTCTGAAGGTAGCAATACTTCTACTCTGAATAGTAAAACACAGCTGAAAGAAAGTGCTATTGTTCTTTAGCTTAAGGAAATGCAGACACTGTTTTGAGTTCACTGCTATTCTTGAGTAATATTTCATCACCTATTGAATAATATATATCTAGGCAAATTATTTTAGTTCTTATATACAGTTCCGATCAAAAGTTTAAAACCACTTGACAAACGGCAAAAAATCCTATGTTGCATGGTTGGATCTTAACAAGGTTCCAAGTAGAGCAAGCAGTTTATTGAAAACAACGCTTAAACTGAAACAGGCTGTTTTACAGCTGATCAAAATCTTAGGACCACATGCTTTTAAAAGGCCAAATCTGTGCAAAAATGTGGATTCATTGCCATTTTCTGTCAGGTAGTCACACTGTCATGACGTTCTGATGGCGAAGGCAAAAAACCTTCCCTTTTTGAACGTGGTCGGGTTGTTGAACTGCTTAAGCAGGGTTTCTCGCAGCGCGCCATCGCTGCTGAGGTGGGACACAGTAAGACAGTCATTTGGAATTTCTTAAATTATCCTGAGGGTTAAGGAACAAAAAAAAGTCAAGTGGAAGACCCAAAAAAATTTCACCAGCATGGAGCTGGAAGATCCAATTGGCTGTCCGTCAAGACACTGGACAATCCTTGACCCAAATTAAGGCCATTACTGGTGCTGACTGCAGCCCCAAAACCATCAGACGGCATCTGAGACTGAAGGGCTTCAAAAACAAAAAACGTCTTCAAAAGCCTCGTCTCCTTGAAAACGACACAGAACTGACTTTGGACTTTGCAAGAGAGCACCAAACATGGGACATTGAAAGGTGGAAGAAAGTTTTATTCTCTGAAGAGGAAAAAAAAAAAAGTAACCTTGGTGGTCCTGATGGTTTCCAACGTTACTGGCATGACAAGCAGATCCCACCTGAGATGTTTTCTACGTGCCACAGTGGAGGGGGCGCCATAATGGTCTGGGGTGCTTTTTCCTTCAGTGGAACAATGGAGCTTCATGAGGTGCAGGGGCGTCAAACGGCCCCTGGCTATGTCCAGATGTTGCAGAGAGCATCCCTCATGACTGAGGTCCCTCATCTGTGTGCTAATGACTGGGTTTTTCAACAGGACAATGCTACAGTACACAATGCCCGCAGGACAAGGGACTTCTTCCAGGAGAATAACATCACTTTTGGAACATCCTGCATGTTCCCCTGATCTAAATCCAATTGAGAACCTTTGGGGATGGATGGCAAGGGAAGTTTACAAAAATGGACAACAGTTCCAGACAGGGGGCAGCGGTGGCCTAGTGGTTAGGGCATTGGCCACACAGTCGGAAGATCAGGGGCTCGAACCCCTTCCCAGTGGGTTGCCCTGAGGTACCCTTGAGCAAGGTCCAGTTCCCATCTCGCTCCTCCCTGCGATGGGCTGGCGACCTATCCAGGGGTGTGTCCCCCGTCCTTCGCCCTGTGTGAGCTGGGTTGGACTCCAGCACTCCCCCCGCGACCCCGTTTGGGACAAGCGGCAGAAAATGACTGACATTTCCAGACAGTAGATGCCCTTCGTGCGGCCATCTTCACCACTTGGAGAAATGTTCCCACTCACCTCATGGAAAAGCTTGCATGAAGCATGCCACAACAAATTTTTTAAGTAATCAACAATTACGGTGGAGCTACTCCTTACTGAGTTCATGTTTGGAACTTTGATTTCTGTTTGGGGGGGCTTACAGGTTTTTTTTGGAGGTGTGGTCCTAAACTTTTGCTTAGCTGTAAGACAGCCTGTTTCAGTTTAAATTTCAATAAATTGCTACTCAAAAAAATGTTTTGTCTCACTCCTATTTCTTCTTGTAGCATGTTGAAGCTCTACTTAGAACCTTGTTAAGATCCAACCATGCAACATATGATTTTTTGCCATTTGTCAAGTGGTCTTAAACTTTTGATCGGAACTGTATTAAGACAAAAATGTCAATGTGCATACATCAACAACACAACATATGCATGGAGAGTATAGTAATGAAAAACACTTCATATAAAATCAGTTATTAAGACTTCAGGCTCATGATCTCCACTTTACAGCAATGTGCCTTACAAATGGCCAATTAACAATTGATCAGCCCTGGAAACCCAGACTAAATATAGAAGAGGTGAATCATCATGCATGAATCTTCATATAATTACAATGAACTTTACTGAGCAAACACCTGTATTTAATTATTATTATTATAATAATATTCTCATAAGCACCTGCATATTTTGTCAACTATATGTATAGACAAATCATTTTAATGGTCATATATTTCTATTAAAAACTTATATGAAAAACAAGCTTTTAACAGGGAGACAATTAAGGCAATTCACAAACAATCATTAGGCCTTTACATGGGTTGAGCAAGCAGGATACAGCCACAGATGTTGGACAGAAAAGCATACACCAGACATATCTCATGACATAGGCTACACAATGAAGCAATTATTTCTTTTGCAGATCTGCCTTTGTGTACTCACTGAGGTAGATGTGGAAACAGAGCAAATGGCCAAGTAACAGACTGGAGAGTAACCCCAGAGCAATGGTTACTCCTGCCAATGCTGGAATGGCTGGACCTGCGGTAGAAATGGGAGCCACAGGCAGGAAAACAAACCATACCACAGATTCATTCTTCACTATAGAAAAAAAAGAGAAGAGGGTGAAAGGGTTAATATAACTTGCACTGACAAAAACTTGAAAAAGGTTGGAATAAGCATGCTTTGGTCTCATTACTGAGTACTAAACTGGGGGGGTGGATTGATCATGCTTACCTGACTGAAAATGTTTGTCAGACCGAAGTTTTGATGGATCCAAAAAGAACTCAATGAAAACATAACTGGCGATGATCACTACTAAAAATATTCCAAGCAAAGCTGATATGACACTATTCAGGAAAAGCCTGCAAAGCAAATAAGTCAAGAAAGAATAAAGAATCTCAGATTTGGCAAATAATAAACAGCCTAAACCAGCTGTATAATTGCAAAGGGAATTGACTGTACTAATGACATGCTACCAGTAGCATCAGAGAAATCTACAGACACATTTTTAAGAATATGATCACGAGTTAATGCTGTGATTATCTTCAACGATTAAAGCATAAGCATCAGTCACTCCAATAAGTCAAGTTAACTTGGCACAATGAAAAACCATCCGTTCTGACCAACTTCAAGCATCAGAAAATGTGGATATAATTCATATTATATCAGATTTATTCAAAATAAGAGTCCTTTAAGTTATTAAAAAAAAAAAAAAGGTCTCACCAGTAGTTTCGGCTGCCCACACAATTGTTCAGCCATCTACAGTGGTGATCAAAACTGGCCACACACTTATTACAAGCACTGCAGTGTTTGGATTTTGGCCCACTGGAAAGAAAAAAGGAAACATTAAAGAAAAAAAACACCAAAACTAAAGACAACATGTATCTGACAAACCCTTAGGAGGGATGATTAAGGAAGTGGACCGTACTGGCTGGCATATTCCATATGTTTCTAAGATCCATATTCAGCATTCGTTCAGTCTGGGATAACAGTTCAGCAAGCATTCATTGCATGTGCAGGAACCACAGCTAACCCAACAGTTACCGGTTCAAGGACATTTACATTTGCCACTTTGCAGCATTTAGCAGATGCTCTTATCCAGAGCAAATTCCATGTCCTAATTCCAGGGACAGTCCCCCTGGAGCAACTCAGTGTTAATTTCAGTGGTGATAGTGCTAGAGGTGGGATTTGAACCTGGGACTTCTTGATCCATAGGTCCATAAACAATTACCCTACCATGGTGGTTGTATGTCAGTTCATCAGTGACCACCACCCATCCCCCTACTAAGTACTAAATTTTATTGTAGCCTGAGGAAAAATGAGACACACTGCAAAAGATGCACTGACATACTAAGAATGTAAAATAATAAATTATTTCAAGCTCAGTATCATGAGTTAAAGAAGACATTTTTTCAGAGCTGAAGCTTTACCACATGATGCACTGCAATGGGAGCTCCAATAAACACAAAGCTAAAGTTAATCTAGAAAGTCTGTTACATCTGCAAATTGGTCCAGCTAAAATATACATGGTTATGATGTCACAAGACCATCAAGCTTGAAAGGATTGAGGGGGGGGGGGGGGGGACTTTTTCCATTTAGTTTTTGTATTGTAAATGTAAATTCATACTTACACATCCACCTCACAGAGGTAGCAGTGGCAATTCTCAATCACATGGGCATGCTTAGTGCGGTCAAACACAGGAACTGGTCCTTTGTAGCTCTTGGTTCTTACATTGTAGTCAGCAGGGTTGATGGAAACCGCCGTCAGATGCACAAATAGGTGGCAAACAAATGTAATTCCTGTACACTAAACACTGAGTTAAAGCCTAGTAACTTAGTATGTGCAGCAGGTCACGCAACGTAAATGCACATTATGGTTCAGGACAAGTCGATCAGGGTCATTCTCATTACTCCAACTGAGCAAATTTACTTTCAAACCGACTACCACCTAAAGTTTGCACCACATTTATACATGATATTTATGAAACCTAAAAACTAGCGTTAAGCCATCCGAACTAAGTGGTGGAAATAGGAATTTTACAGATCCCTTAACAGGAAATAGCAAGCACATGGAGAAGACGAATATCTTGGAACTTCTAACCTAGTTCAACATAAAGGATACAATGTATCCGGCCGGGATCCAATGGGAAGGCAGCAATGGGACGAAGACTCCAAAGCCTGTGACTGCAAAGTAAATGTAAAGAAGCCAAGCCAGCAGCTGGAAGGGGTGTGGAGGCCAGCTCCAACCGTTTGTCCGAGAGCACAGTGGTAGGTCACCTCGCCTGGGTTGTCCATCGCTGACTGGGGCAGTGCGGTTCGGGTTTCTACCGCAGATGTCCATGGGAGAGCAGATCAGATCTTCTCCCACCAAAGAGAGAGTGCTTTAGTAAAAGGGGTGCAATAAAAATAATAATATACAATAAATATATACTAAATGTTAAATGCTAATAAAAATGGAAAAACAATTCAATGAAACATAACCGATTACTACCAAAAACATCAACAACCATAATACATTAAAATAGAAATAGTAAAATATTTTTTAAAAATGAATAAAGTTTAAGAAGGTGGCGTATCACTGGAAAAGGTTTATGGTTCCAAACGTGAACAGAACAGTAAGAAACTGAAAATGAGCCGTTTGTCCTTTTGAAATGAAATGTAAAGTCTATGAAGGTGCAAAGCTCACCTAATGAGTTACTGACTGATGGCTGTCCATTCGGGTGACTTTAAGCCAGTCCTACACGCCTCGATCCGAGACATGTTTAATAGTTCAGGTCCTTCTCTCCTCTACTCTCCTCTCCTCTCCCACCAGCCAGCAGACACCAGCAGCTAAAGCTCCACACTCTGCATGGCTCTCCCTCTTCCTGAAGCCGTTTTCACCACCCGCCGCACAGCCGTCCCATGTTCCTCAGTCCAGCTCCAGTCCGGGACCCGGGGTGTTAGTAAAAGCAGCTGTTTGTTTATATCTTAATGGGCGAATGTGTGAGTTCCCACCTTAAAGGATAATCCCAGCGTCACCCTGCTCCTGTTAATGTTACACCAGACAGACTTCAGTGCAGAGGGTCTGAGTCAGTTTATAACACCATTAAACCCAGTTCACACACATTTATCAACATCAGACAACACCGCGCCAGACGGACACGCTGAAAATCACCAGTAATAATCAAAACAACCTCTGTCTCTGTTTCCCCTACAGGTCAGCTGAACTGCGCTAACTGGCATGAATGGGATCCAGCGTACACACATCCGGGTAATCAATAACGGCGCCTCCACTTCAAAATAAAAGCACAATGTTCATTTTTTTTAACACCTTATAAAAATCTTTTCATAATTTCCTAATTTCTTTTATGGTTTTTTTTTTTCAAATTATCTGTTATCTTTTTCTAATTTCCATAATTTCATAATTTGTCATTTATTTATACACGCATATATATATATATATATATGAAATTAAATAAAAATCATCTATCTATCAAATAGATAGATCTAAGATCTATCAAATACAAAAAAGAAGTTTTCTTTGAAAAAAGAAGCAAAGTTGGTAAATAAAAACAACGATCGAAATGGAAAATGGATCAAAATTCGTTAGAAACAAGAAACATTAACCAAACCTTTGCAAAATTTCATAGCCTGTTTAGTAGCATGATTTTCATGCTATTGCTATTTAAATGATCTGCATCAAGATTATGAAGGAAAATGAAAGTGACTACTCTTGTCATTGTGAGTACACGGCACAGTACACAGTGAACCCCAAATTACACCTCTGTATTTAACCCATACACTCACACATGTGCAGCAGGGGGCAGCTATTGAAAGCGACCCGGGGGCAGTGATGGGGACGGTACCTTGCTCAAGGGTATCTCAGGTCAATCTACTGGCCTGAGATTCGAACCCACAACCTTCTGATCCTGGGACCAACTCCTTGACCACTTGTGGTTCAGCTTTGGCAGTTTGCTCATCATTCAGGTATAAATGTACGCAGTTGTAATGTGTGTATTGGTCCAGCAGATGACAGCAACACAATGTTCTGCCAGACAGCATGTCCAGGAGATCTCAGTGCAGAGCCTGAGGCTTTATGTTCTACACTAGTTAAGATGTGACGTTCATGCTTGCCTTTATTAACAGATGATCACATATGCAAACAGGTTAAACAAACTTAATTGCCCCTGGGGTGTTTAGGCTTTAGGCCTTTAGGCGTTTCAATACACATCACATTTCAAGGACGTGTCCAAATGTTTTAGATTTATTTTTTTCTGAAAGTGTGTAAATCGGGGCCCATATTTGAACAAAGTGTCTAAGTTAAGAATGCATGTGTATGACTTATGTTAAGTGTGTACACTTTCTGAAATGTGCTTTCATTTTGTGGGAAAGAACAGCTAATTGGTTGGATGTATAATTGCTCAGCTATGTAGGGAATAACAGAATTTTAAGTTTACTGGTTTGTGTAGGCCAGAGACAAGCAAATTTAGAGGCGTGAAGGACAACAGTTAGGTGTTACGCCTCCGACATCCTGCTTAATATTAAGGGCTTCTTTTCTTGCTGATGTGTTCATGAAGCATAAGTCGGTGGAAAACTGTTTACTAGGAAAGTCTGCACAGTCAAAAGTCAAATCAAAGCGGAAGTGGCTTGAAGTTCACAGAGCTGGTGATGGGATGAAGCTGCTCTTGTGTTTATTCTGTCAACCTGGCAACCCATTTAATCTGAAGAACACTTTGCTGTTTATTCAGCAGTTTGTTCTTAAAATATCTGAGGACCAAGCCACTAGGTTATGTACAAGCCAGTGTATTTTTTCGTGACGGTCCCAAGCACAGATAAATGGGGAGGGTCACATCAGGAAGGTCATCTGGTGTAAAACATTTGCCAAATCAATATGCGGACAACAAAACAGATTTCCATACTAGATCGGTCGAGGCCCGGATTAACAACGACCATCACCAGTGCTGTTAACTAACAGGGTGCAGATGGAAACTAGACTACTGTTGGCCAAAGGAGAAGAAGAAGATTAGAAAGACATGTGCGGAGGCAGGATGAGAGATGGAAGTGGAGGAGAGTGGAAGTGAGATTAGGAACTTTGAATGTTGGCAGGATGACTGGTGAAGGGAGAGAATTAGCTGAAATGATGGAGAGAAGGAAGGTTGATATTTTGTGTGTGCAAGAGACCAGATGGAAGGGTAATAAGGCCAGGTATGTTGGAGGAGGGTTTAAATTGTTTAACCATGGAGTGGGTGGAAGGAGGAATGGGGTAGGTGTTATCCTGAAAGAAGAGTATGTGAAGAGTGTTTGGAGGTGAAGCGGGTGTCAGATTGTCAGAGTGATGAGTCTGACGCTGGAAGCTGAAGGTGTGATAATGAATGTGGTTAGTGTTTATACCACGCAAGTTGGTTGTGAGATGGAAGAGAAGGAAGAATTCTGGTGTGAGTTAGATGAAGTGGAGTACAAAGGGATGAAGCACAGGGTGAAGAAAGGAGTGGCGAGGGCTAAAGGTAAGGTATGGTGAATTGTACAATAGGTTGGAGAGTAAGGAGGGAGTAAAGGACCTATACATATTAGATATACAGAGGGACAGAGATGGGACGAAATGTGCAGCAGATCAGGATGATTAAGGATAGAAATGGAAACATACAAACAAGCAGAGCATGTAGAGCAGATGGAAAGAGTAATCTGAGGGGCTGATGAATGCAGAGAAAGGGAAAAAAGGAAGATTGGATAATGTGAGGTTAGTGAACCAGGAAGTGTAGCAAATTAGCAAGATGGAAGTAGGACAGTGTTGCAAGAGAAGGGAAGACCCTGAAGAGGTGGAGGTATTCTCAAGAGAGGAGAGTAATGAAAGTGAGTAGGACAAAGACAGATTACATGAGTGTGATCGAAAGGGAAGAAATTGCAGTTGGTTAGCATGCAGGGAGTAGAGGTGACAAAAGGGGAGGAATTTAAATGCTTGGGATCAACAGTTCAGAGTAAAGGGAGTGTGGAAAAGAGGTGAAGAAGAGAGTGCAGGTAGGTTGGAATGGGTGAAAAAGAGTGGCAGGAGTGATCTGTAATAGATGGGTACCAGCAAGAGTGCATGGAAATATTTACAGGGTGGTAGTTAGACCAGCTATGCTTTACGGATTGGAGACTGTGGTGCTGACAAAAAGATAGACAGCAGAGCAGGAGGTGGCAAAGTTAAAGATGCTGAGGTTTTCGTTTGGTGTGACAAGCATGGACAGGATTTGAAATTAGTGTACTAGAGGCACAGCTCAGGTTGGATATTTTGTTATCAAAGTTAGAGAAGCAAAGTTGCGTTGGTTTAGACATCTGCAGAGGAGAGACGAGGATTATATTAAGAGAAAGATGATGAGGATGGAGCTGCCAGGAAAAAAGGAAAAAGGAAAACCTTTTTATGGATTTTATGGATGTTGTGAGACAGAACATGCAGGCAGTTGGTTCAAAGAAGGAAGATACAGAGGACTGGAAGAAATAAAGTCCGCTGTGGGGACCCCTAACAGGAGCAGCCAGAAGAAGAAGAAGAAGAAGAAGAAGAAGGAGATGAAGAAGAAGAAGAGAAGAAGAAATCTTGTCGATGTGTTGTGTTTTCCATATATATTCAGAATAATAAGCCTGATGTGAACATCTGTTAAGTTTCAAGGATTAATAAAAGAAGAACATTCCCTGGAATTCTAATGGAAAACTACAAGAGAATGACAAACATGGGAAATTGAAAGTGTGACTTTATTATTCTTTTTGTCTTTAGTGACATGCATTACCCCTTTTGGGCACTGCTCTAAAGGAATGTGTTACAGGAACATAAGCAACATGTGTTCTTGTCTCTCAGAACAGGCCCTACAGGAGATGGGCCTGTTCTGAGAGACAAGAACACATGTTGCTTGTCTCTCAGAACATCTATTACATGGCTGAGGCTGCATCAGGAATGAAAGTTAATTGTTTGCAATAGCTTGAGTTTTCAACATAATTATCTTTTATAAGTCTTATAAAACAGGGATAATTGATATATTGGGCAAAAACGTATGGTCTTTTATTGTTGTCTTTTTTCAAAGGTGTTTAAAGGCTGGTATAAAGGAGAGACAAATGCCATTTTCTGGTATTAATTTTTCCTGTGATTCCAGAGCACATGAGAGTTAAGTTTGACTAGGGGCATATGTTTTTAGTCTGTAGCTTTTTTTTTTTCTTTTTCTCTGACCCCCTGCTGCGTTTACTGTGGCAAGGGCCCATGGCCGTCCCATTTGTTTTAATGTGGAGTTAGAGGCAATATCACTGGCTGAGCACAAATGATCCATTACAACATATTACTCGGAAGTGGCTGGGAGCTTTCCCCTCTCTTTTTATGGGCACACTCGCTTCCTGTGCTTTGCTTCTGAAGTAAAATCTATGCAGTTCCTACTCATTACCTCTTACATGATAGTGAAAGGCTAGTTAACTTGGAGGAAGCTGATGGTTGATGGGGTCAGGGTGGGGGTTCACTCTTTCAATGCTACTAATAATTTGTCTTAACATTTCCCATCAGAATCACCTACACCTTTTTAATTGCACGTGCATTTCTAAATTTGCTGAGGATTGTTGGGTGACCCTTAGGAGGAGAGAAGGATGTAGACAGTAGCAAAGCTGCTCAGAAATGCTTGTCATTTTATATACATTTTAGCCAGGGCAAAGACTTTTAATCCCCTACACTTAATCAAAATAGTAATGTTCAGTCTTTTACGTCTGTATACCATAAGTATAACAAGTATATCAGATCCTTGGTAAAAGACTGTGGTATAAGTAGGTACTAGAACAACTTCTTCACTCAAGTAAAAGTAAAAAGTAACATTTCTGAGTTGTTCTCTGCTGGAACTGGAACTTGCATCATATTAACATAATTCAAGGACAATTAAAGCATTTTATTTAAAATCCAAGAAAATCAATCGACCTTTATCCTGTCACTACATTGAATACATGCCTCTTACTTATGGTCAAATCTGTCTTTCTTGGCTGTTTTGTCCTGACACATTTTTAATGTTTTTCTTTTTGTTGTATGTATGCCATACAGACTTTCTTGGAATTTTTTGTAAAGTATTGCAAAAATAATATCTATTTAACTAAAAAATAAAGTAAGGAGTCTGTTCTGAACTTGTAAGTTGTCAGAAAAATAAATTAAATATAGATACTCGACAACTTTACATAAGTACAATAACAACTTTGTTCCATGTGTACAATACTTCTTATCTCTGCAAATCACTACCTAAAGCCACGGCTTAAAACCACTGCCTCAAAACGAATTCTTTGTCAGTATGCCAGTGTTTGAATCTGAGCTCCAGGTGTGTTCAAAAGGTGCACCTCAGGGACCTGTAAAAATGAAAGCCTTTAAACCTGTTTGAGATGATTTAGGTTCTTAATTTTGTCATGTTTTTATTTTTGTTTTTTGTATTTTACATCTCACCTGTTCAATTTGATTTCTGTTATGTCATCGCCTTGAAAAATCTGGACTGTCCCAAGTGATAAGAAGAAGACGAGAGAGAAAACATAATAGAGACCGTGTGTATACAAGTCAGACCCACAGTTTGGGGAGGTCAACAAGACATACTCTATGCTGAGCACGTTTCCAAATTAAGCATAATATTCCCTGTTATGTAATGTCGGGATGCAGTATGATGCTGGTTGCATGCATTACAGTGATTTAGCCTCCTTGACGGGACATGCCGATATCCTACAGCGTCTCCTTTAAAACAATGAGCTATTTCCATCTCCATTCAACGTGTCAGAGGAAGAGGACTTCACAGGGTTTCTTTTACAGCAGTGGGCCAAGGTACACCTGGCCCACAGCCAAAATGGCCCAGCAAATTGCAGTAAAGGTCACAATAAGAACTGACCAGAAAAATGAGTTTCACAAAAAAAA
The DNA here is from genome assembly GCA_017165825.1 of Hepsetus odoe. Taxonomy (NCBI): domain Eukaryota; kingdom Metazoa; phylum Chordata; class Actinopteri; order Characiformes; family Hepsetidae; genus Hepsetus; species Hepsetus odoe. The sequence goes on along the minus strand of CM029391.1, from coordinate 10,650,594 downwards.
GTATTTGGAAGAATATAATCAGTTATTATTTTGTGTACTCTGCATGCCTAACTCATTACACACTTGTCTCAGAGTTTTTAGGTAATCTCAAGTAGATTTTATTATGTGCTTTTTGGTAAGGTGTGACATACTTTTGACTGGTGACATCCCAAAGTACTTTCCAAATAATGCTCCCTACTAATGAGTGAGACCTTAAGGTGTGGGAATTATTCAATTATCTTGATCCCATGACCTGCTGAGTTGGAGTAGACAGCCCTGAGATCATCTCATTAGGCAATCTGTTGTCCAGCCTGACAAGCCTCTCTGTTTGCATAATCACTTGTGAAATTGTGACACTAATCAGGAAACCCCTGTGTTACCTCTTGCACAGGGCAGCATAATCTACTAGAGATCTGAAAAGAGGGAGTAATGAAAGGACTTTTGTTTTGACCCCAAATTACCTCAAACAAGGCAACAACATTGGCTGTATGAGAGATGGGATATGCTCCAGTCCGCACCCCGACCCTAGTTTGGATAAGCCAGTGATTCAACAAATTGAGGGGCAAGTCCCCTGGGCTACTGCACATCCAGAGCAAAGATAAGCCAATTGATAGTCTTCAGAAAAAATCTCAATGTCCTGCTCAACAGATCATCTCACATAAGGTGGAGGAGGAGTGGGGTGTGGGCATGGGGATAAGGCCAAGGGGTTGAGAATGATTTTATGTCTAAAAGGGGGTCATGCAGAACCGTTAGGGAACCTCTGAGATAAGGGATGGATGGAGGGCAACAACTGTAGCCTGTGGTTTGGAGGGGGTTACTGGAAGGCCAATCAGTGGAAAATTTAATTGTTCAATGTTCCCCTTTGAAGTTTCAGGTCACTTAATGGTGAGTCTCATACAACTCAGCGGGGCAGCGGTGGCCTAGTGGTTAGGGAGTTGCCCATGCATCGGAAGATTGTGGGTTCAATTCCCCACCAGTAGGTTGTCCTGAAGTACCCTTGAGTAAGGTACTGTCCCTCTCACTGCTCCTTGGGCACTTTCAATAGCTGCCCACTGTTGGGTTAAATGCAGAGGTCCAAGTTTGCTGTGCTGTGCTGTGACCTTGCAATGACGAGGGTTGTCACTTTAACTCCTTTGGAAAAGAGTGTTGCACAAAAAGGAAACAAATGAGAGTTTTGATGCAAATAAATTTGAGATTTATTACCTTGGGAAATTGGGGGACCATGTGTGACTTTTTTGAGGTTTCTACTAAAACTCAAGAGGAGACACATATATTTGGTCCAGGAGAAAGTAGCTGAGCCAAAGGAGACTAAAGCAAAAGCCTCTTTTGTTTTTTCATGTGATCTTATCGTTGTCTTGGAGAAACTACAGTGATACTGAGGCCCTCTCTTTTTTGAGTGCTCTTTCCTGCAGGAGCTGCTAGAAGAAAACCACACAACTACAAGCTGCATGATGTTGGTCAATATCACCTACTCTGAATGTTTAAGCTAAGACTTAAAATCTTAATAGACACTGTAATGCAGGGGTCATTGAGCAATCAGAACTTTGTTGTCATGGTTAGAGTCATAAATGGTGGAAAACCAACTAATCTTTCATAACTAATAAGTATAAAGTATATCTGTATATTTATATTAAATAGAAGCATATTTCTGCTATCCTGCTGCAGCTTCCTTTTCCTGGGGCTTTTTCTGTTTCTTCAGGTGGCTGTCTGCTGCAAAGGCGCTCTTACTGTTAATCCGGAAGGAAGAGGAAAAGTGAGAGGGAGGGACAATGAGAATTTTTTTATCAAACAATGTCTGGACCTCTCATGAGATTTTTCTCAGTTTAGGACACTTCCTAACAAAAACCCCTTCTGGCTGGTAAGCCTGAGGTCAGACACGATCTTAAGGAATGTAACTTTTGGAGCTCTGTGTTAGGAGGTGGTGGACAGATACTGGAGGCCCATCTACTTCTTATAATGTTAATATTTTATAGCATATTTGATGGTACAAAACCAAAAATAACTCCTTTTAGATGCATTGATGCTAGTAGAGAACTGCTTAGCTGACTATTATTTGAAGCATTTAAAAAATAGGTTTCAAAGGCTAATCTCAGTTTCTTCAAAGTGGAATTTCATTAAAAGTATTTGATCCAGGATCACCACTAAAAGAACAATTTATGTGCAAAGGATGTACTATTGCTGGATTTTTGCAATGATATATTGACCCAGTCTAGCTTTTAGGGTCTTCAGCTCAGGTTATTCACCACCAGGGGGCCAGGAGACCATGATTGCCTGTTTGTGAATGCACCGCCCGTGACCCTAATCAATACAAGTGGCTAAGAACATGAGTGAGTGAGTGAGTGAGTGAGTGAACCTCTTTTCCTAACCAGGGCTGCAGGGGGTTGCTGGAGCTTATACCTGCACTCACAGTGCAGAAAGGCCGATCACCGGTCCACTCACACCGGTCCAGACACTCACACACCTAGCAGCAGTTTAAATTGAACATGTCTTTGGATTGTGGGAGTAAATTATGAAAGTGAAAGCCCTTGTCATTGCGAGGTCACAGCACAGCACACAGTGAACTACAACAAAATTGGACCTCTGCATTTAACCCATGCAAACACCGTGCAGTAGTGGGCAGCTATTGAAAGCGCCCAGGGAGCAGTGACGGGGACGGTACCTTGCTCAAGGGTACCTCAGGGCAACCTACTGGTGAGGGAATCAAACCCACAATCTTCCGATGCTGAGAAAACTCCCTAACCACTAGACCACCGCTGCTATCCTGGTAGAAATCCAGACAGACCTTTACTGTCGAGCCACGCAGTGGAGAACTTCCATACATGTGATGGAGGATTGTCCTGCAGAAAAATCATGGTCTTCTTGAAAGATGCAGACTTTTTCCTGAACCACTGCTTGAAAAAATTTTATTCTTATAACTGGCAGGGGGTCTGGGAGTTAATTTTGAGTCCATCTTCATTCTGAAAAGGTGCAAGTGGAGCTCTGTGCCTGTTACTGATCCAGCCACAGGCTCATCCATCTGGTCTGTCAAGAGTCCATAAAACCATCCATCTGGTCTCTCTCATCAGACCATAAAACCTTGGCCCAGTCTTGATGTTTCAACTTATGTGTCTTGTTCAGTGGTGGTCAGGTTTCAGCCTGCCTTACCTCAGCCATGTCTCTGAGCACTGAACACCTTCTGGGCACTCCAGGTAAGTTGCAGTTCTGGAATATAACAGCGCTGGAGGATTTTTTTTTTTCTCAACATATTTCTTGTGACCCTGTTGGCTATTTGCAACACACCATTTGTTGGTTCTGGGATCACACCCCTGTGTCTTATTCATTTCAAGAGTACTGCATCTCTCTGAAAGACTTTTTACAATTTTTGACTTTTCAGAGTCAGTTCTATCTCTATTTTTACATTTTACTGGAGGAAGAAAAGAAGCTGCCTAATAATTATGCACACCTTGATAAAGGGTGTTGATCTCTTTAGGCCACAGCCTCCCTCATTACACACATACACATCACCTGATCTGCTTAAATCCAATTAGCATTCAGGTTTAAACAGGTTTGAGTTGGTATATATGCATAAAAAGGTTGATATGGTCAAAATACTCACTTGCCTACTAATTGTATACACAGTGTATGCATGTCCCCTAGTAATCAGTCTCTCTTTTCCACGATTATTGAAGTATTGGTGAGTGTGTGTTCAGTGCCTTAGATTAGCCTAGAGCTTTTCTCAGAGTACATTCTTTTTATACATGCACTTACATTAACAGGAAGTGTAAACTTAAGTCAAAATCTTGGTAATCAGTCACTGCTAGTACAGTTTGTGTTGAATAACTGAATCATTAACAGCAAGGCTTATGTGTGAAGGCAGCAAGGCTGAATATTTTTGTTATAAATTTTTTTGCAAAAGCACCATGACCATAATATTTTTACATCATAAAAGAAAAAACAAAAACAGTAAAATGTTACTGGTTGTGTTTGTGACCATGTCTTCATAATGTGGCAAAGCAAAAAGGTGACATTTAAAAATAATAATAACTAAATATTTTAACTAAATAATAACTAAATATTTTTAGTTATTTTCTGAAAAACTTGGACTTAATTCTTTAGGTAATTAGGTAATTCTACTGAAAAGCCTAAACATTAGTAGTAAATGTATCCTGATACAGTGAACCATCCATCCTCTGCTTGTCCCAAACGGTGTCACACTGGAGTCCAACCCAGCACACACAGGGGACAGACCCTGGACAGGTCACCAGCCCATCGCAGGGCGGAGCAAGACGGGGATGGCACCTTGCTCAAGGGTACCTCAGTGCAACCTATTGGGAAGGGGTTCAAACCCCCTTCAAACTGCCCCTACAGTGAATCAAGAACCACAGAGACAAAAGGTAGCCCTGAAGGAGTTGCACAGCAGAGGCTGGAGTATCTGTCCATAGGACCACAACAAGCTGTACACTCCATAGAGCTGGGCTTTATGGAAGAGTGGCCATTACTTAACATTAAAAATAAGAAGGCATGCTTAAAGTTTTCCAAAAGGCACGCGGGCGACTCCCCAAATGTATGGAGGAAGATGCTCTGGTCAGATTGAACTTTTCAGCCATAAAGGAAAATGCTATGTCCCCAACACATCCCATCAGCCCAAGAACACCATCGCCACTGTGAAACATGGTGGTGGCAGCATCATTCTGTGGGGATGTTTTTCTGCAGCAGGGACTGGGAAACTGGTCTGAGTCAAGGGAAAGATGGATGGGGCTAAATACAGGGATATTCTTGAGCAAAACCTGTGTCAGTCTGCCTGTGAGACTGGGATGGAGGTTCACCTTCCAGCAGGACAATGACCCAAAGCATACTGCTAAAGCAACACTCCAGTGGTTTAAGGGGAAACATTTAAATGTGTTGGATTTAAATGGCCTAGTCAAAGTCCAGACCTCAATCCAATTAAGAATCCATGGTCAGACTTGAAGATTGCTGTTCACAAGCGAAAACCATCCAATATGAAAGAGCTGGACCAGCTTTGCCTTGATGAATGAGCAAAAATCCCAGTGGCAAGATGTGGCAAGCTCATAGAGACTTATCCAAAGAGACTTGGAGCTGCAATTGCTGCAAAAGGTGGCTCTACAAAGTACTGACTTTGGGGGGGGGTTGAATAGTTATGGAAGTTTTTGAAGCTGAAGTTGTCTGTTATTTTGTCCTATTTGTTTGCTTCACAATAAAAAAAATAAAAAAAAACATCTTCAAAGTTGTAGGTGTGTTCTGTAAAAGAAATGGTGCAAACTCTCAAACAATCCATTTTAATTCCAGGTTGTGAGGCAACAAAACATGAAAAATGCCAAAAGTGAATACTTTTGCGAGGCACTGTATGTGTGAAAATGAAGTTTTAAGTTTACTGAATAGAATCGTTCCATGAGGTCACTGACCATAGAGTAATCAGATCTTATGTTGGAACTCCTACTCTGAATAGCATGTGAAAATAGGCCCAGGTCTGTGTTTGATACAGATGTTAATGATTTTATGCCGGCCCTCTAATGGGTTAAATGGAAAATTCTGTGATGCATTAAAGCTGCCATGAGTGCAGGTGACATGAACCAGTCTAAACAAACCAACAGTTAAAATAAATGTCTTTCTTAATATGCCTGAAAAGAGGCTAAATGGAATGTTTGTACTAGATGTACAAATCGCACCTCCCCCTTCCCGAACTATGATTCATCCCTTCAGCTATAATTCATTCCTCTGTTTAGGGTTCTTTGTATAAAAATTTGCTCTAATTTCTCCAGTGGAGGTCTTTCAATGACAGAGACAAATTGTTCCTGGCATCTTCCACACAAGACCCCAATTTGAAAATAAAAACGCTAGAGGTGTCCACTCTGAGAACGTAACCCCAGATTCCTGTCTGCTCATGACCTGAGTTGGACTATCATTTCCTTATTATAAGTGATTGTTGCAGGACACATCCTCTTTCTCCCCAGACATACCACAACAAATGACCAGACACTAATTGGACCCACCCATTGGCTTCAACTTTGCATTGGGAAGCATGATTAGAACAATAGTGCAGTATTTCTTAGGGTGACAAATCCTTGTTTTTTTTTTTTTTTTTTTTGCTTTTTGTTTTTTCTTTAAAACGTTGTGGGAAATCCTTTGTTGGAGCTGCCAGCTCCCAGACAGGGATCAGCAGGGAATGCTGGAAGCTTCCATAGTTTGGAAGAAAGTAAACTAAGGGAGAGGTGCTGCACTCCCTTAATAAAAAAAGATGTTGAGTTAAATTATAAAATTATTGTTACATGGTTATACATCTACTCGTGTCAAAATACTGTGAATCATTTCATTGATAGCTTTTTATGTACATTATGTACAATAGATCAGATTAACGAACCGATTGAAGCTATCATTAGTTGGAAGTGCACCATAGTTTTTAAGAATGGTCTCACATGTATTAGATGAGCTTATATGTTATATAAAAAAATATTAAGTATTACCAGATTGACAAATGCTGCAGGATGCTCAGGATGGATTCTGATTGGCTTTGTAGTGAGTGTTTTATGTAGTATATTTCACAGACCTTTACATTCCTCTCTATCTGTCTTTCTCCCTCTCATGCTCTTAATCGATTGAATTTACCCCTCAGTGAAACCACACATAAGAAAAATTTTTAAGTTGAAAGCAAATATAGTATTTAAAAAGAAACTCACAATAATAATAAAAAAAAAAAACTGGGAAAGTATTTCAGGTCCATAACATATATTTATGCATGCTTTGAAACAATAACACATCTGCGAGAAACTCCATCTCTGTTATAATAAGCATATTTGGTTTGGTCCGAGTTTCAAATGAAACAGTAACAGTTGGGCCAAGTTGGGTCAGGTTTTCAAGCCACTGGGACTGATCAGGCTTAAATTGCATAGCTATCAAATGTCTACTCAGCAACCCTCTTAAAGATTTTAGTTTGCTTCTGAAATGTATAACTTTGCATTCCAGGCAGAGCATGAAGTAGAGCTGAGAAAGAAAAGATTTAGTGTAGCACATATTTCTTACCAAATCTTACACAATAAACTCTGTGAGCAGTTACAATGTAAGCCTGCTGGTACTTATAGGTATATAGGTGATATCTAGGCCACCAGTGTACTGTTATATAACTGTGAATAATTGGATTATCCAGCTTGGGCTTTAAATGCACCACATGCCCATATAAAGCATCTGATTTCAAACAGAATGTACTATTACATATAGTAGTTCTGGGTCACTAGAAAATATTATAGTAAGAAGGGCATAGCATAGCAATCCAATATCACTTCAAACATTTCATCTATTATTTACTGTTTATGACATTTGAAGAAGCTGGTTAGGGTGGTCTGCCCTGCTGATGAGAATTAAACAGCTTAACATTAAAGATTGATTGACTTAAATACTTCAATTTAACTTTGACTTAAATTTTCTTTTTCATCAGAACTAAATATTTCACTTTCCCCATTACCATAAGTATAAAAATACACAAGAATGCAGACATAAGTCATGCTTTAAGTTACTAATCTTATACATACATATATATATATATATATATCATATATACATTTACTGATATTAAATACCAGAATAAAGTTTTAAAAACCACATAATAAGTTTATTTTAGATACTTCACAATTGAAGCAAGTGAAAGATAAGTTAGGACAATTTGCCTCCAGCTATAAAGCTTCAAAGATGAGAGCATATTAAATTCCATGGGAATAAAGGTGTTACATTTCAATATATGGTATGTTTGTAGAATTGATGGTAGATTAAAGCATGGTAGATTAAATATCTTATAGTTTGACACTTGTGTTCTTGAGTTTCGTGAGAAGAGAACATGACCTGTGAGGAAGGAAGCCATTAAAAGCAATCCAGACTCAGACTACGTGATAGACCTGCCGTCAGTGTGGTACGTGAGATGAAGGCAGTTATGAAATTTTGAAGTTGGGTTCATGCACGAATATGGAATGTCCATAAGGTGAGACAAAGGATTATTGAAGGTACTATGTCAGTTTGCCATGATGCAGGGGTTTTAACATGTCAGGACAAGTCTAGTGTAAGAAGATTTGGGGATTTCTTTCATGGAATAGAAAATTTACAGTGTCAGGGCAGTGACTATAAATCAGATTCTTTCCTGAAACTCCTTCAGCTTCTGAAGTTGTCCACTTTGAAGCATTTACTAGAGTCATATCAAGTTCACATGCCCTGCACTCAAAGCTATAAAGATTCTAGTTTTTATGAGATCAATTGTGCATCTGGGGCAGCGTGGAGTTGGAGTTCAGCATCAGAAGGTTGTGGGTTTGAATCCCAGATCAGTAGGTTGCCCTGATGTAGCTTTGAGGTAGCTTTTGTCCCTACCACTACCATCTGGGTGCTGGACATAGCTGTCCCCTGCTGCACCTGTATGAATAGGTTAAATGCAAATTATGCATTTCGTTGTGGTTCACTTCACTTCACTTTCATTTTACCTAAAGAATGAACCAATTGTTAAATGTGTTTGCTACACTAATTGTTGTGAATATTCTTTTCCTCATTAATAATAATGCTTATATACCCTTTACTGTTTATTGTATTCCTACATTTGTATAAAAATGGTTTAATTAGTGTGCCATAGTGTGTCATAAAAAAAAAAAAAAGATTAGTTACAGTTTTATTTTGCTTATTTAACCATTTAAATGATGTTTAAATGTTTACAGCTGGAAATACATGTCAAAGCCTTTATCCATCCATCCATTATCTGCCGCTTGTCCCAAACGGGGTCGTGGGGGAGTGCTGGCGTCCAACCCAGCGCACACAGGGCGAGGACGGGGGACGCTGTCAAAGCCTTTAAATGACATCAATTAGGTATTATAATAATTTGCTAGCCCAATATAGTTGTTGATTTAATATCGTACTATTGTTAATGTAAAAGTGATACAGATGCCAACAATTTGAATATAGTAAGCAAATTAATGTGAGCCAGGGATTATCATTCTGCATCAGTGCCTGAAAATTTACAATGATGTTGAAAGGTTTCCCAGGAGAATGGAGTCATCCTCATATAAATGACCCCTCACTCTCCCATGTAGTATGATAACCTTACCAACACATCCACTCTTTTGCTGTGAATTCTCCTGAAAAAAGAGGGGTTTAACGTGTGTAATGTGTACCCTTATATCTTAACAAAAGTTCAAATTTGTTCTGGGTAGCATTGCATCTCATGCAGAGCTAAGCATAGCATATTCATGCAAATGTATGTGCATTCTTGCTTAGACGTGGTTTAAAGAAGAACATTTTGACATGGAACCGTTACACTATCTGGAAAGTTCATTAGACTTTTAAAAAGGTAGTACTGAAAGATTTGTATGGCAGCTCAAGGAGGTTTGTTTTATGGCATCATTCCAAAGAACACGGTTTTTGGCACCTTTATTTTTAAGTGTACAGCAAAGATGCTACTAAAGCATTAATATACTTACAGTAGGATTAGTCAGTGCTGCAGCAGAGGTCAGCCAGTTTTCTGCTGCTCTATATAAGTTTGTTAGCCAGTTGTAAAAGTTTAGTACTCAGACATGCTAGGGATTCTTCCAAGAAATGACAGGCTGAGGCCAGACTTTCCATGGAATGAATCTGCTCCCACAAAAAAAAAAAAAATTGTACCATACTTTAAAACAAGACTGTTTGCAAAGCTGCTTACTACTAAAAGTTCAGGCTTGGATCAAACATGCACAGTTCGAGAAAATTGCATAACAGTTCTATGCACAAGCCCTCCCCAGTGAGTGCAATGAAAAAGAATATCTTTAAACAGAAATGTGGAAAAAGTTTATGGATGGTAAGCTCTTTCTCTCACTGCAGTCTTTAAAGGGAGTTTCAAAATTTTCAGAGATTATATATAAGTCAGTCATTAAGACTAAGTTCATGCAAAGTGATACTATAATAAATTGTGCATCATAGAGAATTATTCAGAGAATGAGAATGATGAGAATCAGGGTTGTACTATCTAATGCCAATGCAACCTTTATTTTTATGTATGTGTAAAGTGATAATGTGATAATGTGATAAAGTGATAATGATAAAGCCTAAAGATGTTTTCTTGAGTAATGTTTTATCTTATAACACCCATGAATGCATTTACAAAATGTCACAAAAAGTAACAGATGTACCCCTGTTTTACAGTTTACAGTGTTGCACATAAAAACCCAGATAACACATGTACAGAGGTTCACAAGTTGTTTTGGTTAGTAAACACTTGGTTCCTGTCACCAATCATGTGAAGAGACCAGAACCAGTATGCCTCTGCACAATTCGCATCCAACCACTCTGGACAACCATTTCATAACCAGAAAAAAAAAAAAGTTTGTAATTAAACACTTTTCTTAAAACCTTTCTTCATAACTTTTCTAAATATTTAAATTCTATTTAAATATATTGCTTTTTTTTTTTTTTTGGACTGAAAAGATACTTTGGCACCTACTCTTGCAAAAATACAATACTTGTATACTCACACAATACTCACATACAAGCACAGAAAAAAAGGAAGAAACCTGAGGAAAGTTTGATAGGATGTTGTTGGGCACAGTTCATGAGTCCTGACTAAATGAGTATGTTGCCAGACTTTACAATCACAACTGTAAGCTCATGGAAAACAACATTCCTTAACACAATCCAACTCTTTGATCAGAAATAAGCAGTGACAGTCAATAATGTTTCTGAATGTTTTCCCTGTGGTAAGGTTTTATTGTGTTTTTAAAAACAAATGTCTTTGATTGGACCCCAGCTTATGATAACAGCAGCAGCAAATTTGCACCTGACGGGACAACATCCCACCTAGCATAAAGAAAAAGAAGAGAAATAAAACACTCTCAAGAGAAAGAGATGGAGAGCTGGGATAATACACACAGCACACATGGCATAACTTAAGTTTACTGTGCCCCTGTGGGTTGCTGGTATAGCAGCATGCTGATGTTCTGATGAGATTACTGGGAAGAGGAAGAAAAAGAATAGAAGACCGCAGTGGGAGCATAAGCGCCAGCAGCTGAATCTGCAACTCTAAAACCAGATTCCTGCACAACCAGCATGCTGCATGCCCAGCATGCTGCATAAAAGTATGCACAGCTGTATAAAGACCTTTTATACAAAAAGCATATGTCTTCACTGGGTCTGTATCCAGGCCCACCACGGCGACACTGCCGGCTGGACATTACTGGGTGTAGGACTAACCTCAACCGAGCAGTAATACCAATGTGTGAGAAATAATTAGTAAGTCTGAATCTAACATTCAGTCCTTTGCACTGATGGTGGAAGTTGGAAAAATGGACATGTATGATGATGACTAGGTCACAATATCTACAAAATGGCAGGTCTTGTGGGGACCTTCCAATCCAACTCAATCCCATCCAACCACTAGGCCACTGCCTTGAAAACACATTAATCAATCAGAACACACATTAAATCAAAAACATCAATTCAAATGCTGGTGACATACCATCAAGCAATTGGGCAGTAGAACTAGTCCTTTACCTTTCATTCTCTTACCCTTGGGCAGCGGTGGTCTAGTGGTTAGGGAGTTGCCCCCGCATTGGAAGATTGTGGGTTTGATTCCCTCACCAGTAGGTTGCCCTGAGGTACCCTTGAGCAAGATACTGTGCCTGTCACTGCTCCCTGGGTGCTTCTAATAGCTGCCCACTGCTGCACGGTGTTTGAGTGCTTGGGTTAAATGCAGAGGTCCAATTTTGTTGTTGTGTGCTGTGCTGTGACCTCGCAATGACAAGGGTTGTCACTTTCACTTTTCACTTATTCCCTGCTTTTTATGAATTTTTTCATTTTGCTCCTTGGCAATTAACCCCCACACCCACCCAATACCTCCAAGGTAATAAAGAAATGCAAAGAAAACAATACATACAGATGTTACATTCATCTAACATTATTTTTCTTGCTTCTCACTGTATTACCCAGTTTGTGGGGGTGCTGTAGAGTGGTTGGATGTGTAGGTGGAACAACACATTTCAACAAGCCCACCCTCAAATATCCTGCACAAACCTCTTAGGGAATCATTTGGTTGTTATTATGTAATGTACTTTCAGTGCATATATTCACACATATAATAACATAAGTTTACACATATAATATATGTTAACACTACAAATTAAAAGCAGACAACCACAAAGTACCTCTTGCAAAGCTGGAATTTACATCTTTGAGATGTAAACGGTAAGAATTACCATCTTTTTACAGCATTGTGTATAGGTTTTGGCCCATTTCTCTTTGCAAACTGTCTTCAGTTCCACAAGGTTACAAGGGTTCCTCTGCTAGACAATTTCCAGATATTGTAGGATCATAGTTTGACATAACCAAGCAAGCAGCATGATCTTTTCAACCAGTTTTTTTTTTATGTATGTTTGGGATCATTGTCTTGTTCTAATGTCCACCATTTCTCTTTTCTTAGCTAATTTTAGAATACATTTTCCTCTTTTATCTTCTGGCACATCACTTTATATTTCCAATCATGTTGTGCCATGCAAGCAGCTCCAGATCATGAAGCTCACACCTCTATACTTTCCAGAGTTGAACTAATGTGAAAGACTTCTGTTTTTATTTTATATGTTCCAAAAGCCTTCTAACAGATTATAATGTATAGTTCATCTCTATCTGTGTGTATGAGAGCAGAGTTTTGGTGTTGGGTGTAGGAACCATTGCTTATTATTCTTTGTAAATGAAGACAATCATGGCACCACTATAGGGCAACAAGCATGTATTTACTCGAAGTAGTCTTTCATTAAACGACTTATTTTCTCTTACTTGAAAGTGAAAGTGACTATTCTTGTCATTGCGAGGTCACAGCACAGCACATTGTAACGTTTCTGTGTCAGTAGAGGGCGCCCTGCTCTGATTGTGCACACCTGGGCATTGGGTGCCAGGTGTGCCTCATCGGGGGCTGGCGTTATAAGCCCCAGTGAATCGGAGCAGGGCGCTGGTCATTCTGTGTGCGCACTTTTGTGATTATTCATGTTACGTTTTACACTTGTTGTGTTTAATGTTTCGTTTTGAGTTCTGTGCATGTTATCTGTCATTAAAGTCCAGTACGAAGTTCTCAGCTCTGCGTTGGCATCCAGTCCACAACACCACATCGTGACAGAAATGATCAGTCACCATAAATGAACGTCACGAGCCGAGAGCTCCGTTGGGATGCCTGCGAAGAACCACCGGACCTTCCGGGTGCTGGAGGCTGGGGGGATAGGGGTTGAGCGACGCCTAGGGTGTTTTGCGGCGTCCGCTTCTCTCCCGGGATTGGGCGAGGTTGTGCCAGTTCCAGCTCCAGCAACCAGGAGGGCGAAGCTGCGGCGCCGGCTCCCGTATTAGGCCCTGGAGAAGTGGGGCTGCGATGCCGGCTCGTTCATCAGCACAAGGTGGCACTTCAAAGGCATCCTCCATTTTCACCGCGGAGGAGGCGGGGCCTGAGGGACGAGGTCCAAGTCCGCCGGAGGAGGCGGGGTTTCGAGGGGCTGCGTCCAATCCAGATCGCTGGAGAGAAAGCGGGGTTTCAGGGACCGCAGCCGAACCCGCCAGAAGACCGCGGTGAGAGCGGAGTGTTCGTTTGAACTTTAGTTGGACTTTTTGTTGATCGTTTGCATAACCCCTCTCCTTTTGGGGTCCTGCTTTGGAGGAGGCAGGGTCTGGCGCCTCGGGAGTGGTGCCTTTGGGGAGGGGTACTGTAACGGTTCTGTGTCAGTAGAGGGCGCCCTGCTCTGATTGTGCACACCTGGGCATTGGGTGCCAGGAATTGGGAATCAGAGCAGGGCATTGGTCATTCTGTGTGCGCACTTTTGTGATTATTCATGTTACGTTTTACACTTGTTATGTTTAATGTTTCGTTTTGAGTTCTGTGCACGTTATCTGTCATTAAAGTCCAGTACAAAGTTCTCTGCTCTGTGTTGGCATCCAGCCCACAACACCACATCGAGACACACACAGTGAACCACAACAACAATGGACCTCTCCATTTAACCCATGCAAACACCGTGCAGCAGCGGGCAGCTATGAAAGTGCCCAGGGAGCAGTGACGGGGATGGTACCTTGCTCAAGGGTACCTCAGGGCAACCTACTGGTAAGGGATTTGAGCCCACAATCTTCCAATCCTGTGGCCAACTCCCTAACCACTATGCCACTGCTGCCCCATACTTAACTTGATCATAAACATGTTTATTTTTTTACAAGCATGTTTATTTATTTTAAGAAAACTGCCATTCTTTATTATGCAGCAACTATCAGTGCTCTTTCCACCTTTGCAGGACAGCAAGTCGTTCTCCCTCCTGCAGACAAGAGTAAGCAGCAGGCCAGTTGACACAGTTTGTTCAGACATTAGAACAATAGTGGTTTTGTGGATGTTCCCCTGTGTTTATCAGTGCGAGACACTCTCCGTGTCCTGCTGGGCACATTCTGAGTGTGCTGTCACGGGAGAACCTCCAACATCCGTGACATTACAGAGGGCCCTGTAGGGTCTGTAGGGCCTGCATTATTATGCTATCTTGACCCTTTTGTTTTTTTCTCCGTTTCTGTGACCATGAGAGTGTCCTGCCCCATGGCCCTCACATCGCGTGAAGCACTGTACCTTTTGTCCCCTGGATCTGGTTTGAAATGAATTGTTTGGTTTGTAATCAGATTCTTCAACATGTAGGGAAGACTCGCAGCTTGCAGGGTGTACATGCAAACCCACAAACAAAAGAAAAGTAACATGCAAACTCCATAATGGGCATGCACTGAAGCGTAATGCTGGAGGCCTGGCACACACACATGCACGCAAACATGTACTACTCCAGTCCCACATTTGGGCTTTCGTAATGTTTGTGTTTCCTACTACACATATTTTTAATAGCAGTGAGGGATTCTATTAAATAACACACATTGGAACATATACAGCAGCCAAAATAGTCTTAGATTTTTTAAAATGTATTTTTGCACATTGATCTTACATTTATGAGCCTCCACTGGGAAGATTTGCAGGCCTGAAAAATTAGACAATTAATTAAATTAATTAATTAATTAATTGGTAATTAAATAATTACATGATCTCCAATTATCATGGTCCAAAATAAAGATTAGTGTCTCCAAAAAGATTGTAGGAAGCTTCAGCTGTGTTCATATGTGTTAAAAAGGTAAAAAGATTTTTAATAACAGAAACTCGTGGATTTCTTTGGAAAGCGATGATATTATGATATGCTGAGAGTTGGCTGATGAAAGCTACAAGATTCCATTAAATACATGCATGCTTCCGCAAGCGAAAACATTGACATGACATGAACTCCCACGGTATGAAAAAATGTCTATTGTTAAATTTATCAACTATATAACTATCTGCTATTAAACCACCATGACAAGGCTTGCATGTTTGCATGTTGTGGTCAGAAGTCTCATGTGTTAACTTGCGTATAGCAATATCATATTTCATCTTGTCAAATGATTTACAGCTAAAAGCAGAAGCCATCCAATTTCCAAAAATTTTTTCCCTTCTGCTTTCATCTTCACATGACAACTTATGATAAAGCTGTGGTCAACACTTGCAAACATTCAGTCAGATATGTCCTGTGCTGTGTACAGCCCCTTCCATTGAGCCAGATTTATGACAATTATGTACATGCACATACAAGTTCAGAGTCATGGATTAGGCCACATGCTAAATCTCTGAGCTAGTTCTCCCAAAACCTTCCAAAAGCAAGTCCTAGAATGGTTGGCATAGCAGCTGTTTTACTTCAAAAAGCATTGTAGTTAAATTGTACTCACATACTCCATTAACATTCACAATCCAAGACCACACCAAGGCAGTAAAATGTTATAAACACATTACAAGCATAGTCCTCAACCACAGAACAAAGAAAACAAAGGGATTTCCTAAAGAATCAAAACAATTTAAACTTAATCCAAAACTAAAGTCTGTGAATCATACTTTCCTGTCATCACACATGGACACATTCTGAATGATGAGTAATTTTATCTTTTGCATTTAACAGATTCTAGACACACCTACTGGCACCTGGGGGTAATAATAGGGTTAAGTGTCTTTGCCCAAAGGCATTTCAGCTGTGTGTATGGGAAGGGGAAAGCATTCACCCAGTCCCCCATTGCATTTCTCCTACCGGTCTTGGGGACTAAACTGGCAACCCTCAGGTTTCAGCCCCTATTTTCTAACCATCTATTCCTGTCCACTGATGTTCCTGAATCTCAAGTAGGATTAAATAATTAATTTGTTCCACTCAGTGATCTAAAGATTCCTGCATTTTCTGTGGTTTACGTGTCACTCCAAGGATCTTGACATAGTGTTCTCTTCTTATTTTCATTATGACTAATTTTCTTCTGAAGTCTGAACATACCTGATGATTTAAAAGGTTAACCTTTGTCACCTTAACCAGTATTAATTATGACTTAGTCATTAAGACACTTGAGAATGTAGTTTCTAAACAAACATGGAAACAAACTCCTTTCACTTCTTGAAAGGGAAGAGAAAGAAAACAGAGGTGAGAAAGCGATGATAGCTTTTTACACCTTCTAATTATCAGAGTTATAAGTACATTCAGTACTTTCATCATTATCAAGAATCTTTGGCTCGAGAGGGAGCTCTGTGAACCTTTCCAATGTGCTGCAAAGAGCAAGATTAAAAAAATGCTCTGCTACAGAAGCACAAGAAAAACCATTGCTATGTGTTATGTTTTGCTGTGTCAGGCTTACCCAGTCAGCGCAACTGAAGAAGCTTTTGTTCCTTTCTTGATGAAAAAGTAACAAAATTTGCATGCCATTTCCAAAGGACTTGACTGTCAGCAGCATTGTTTTAGTTGTTTTCCTACTTCCCATCAATGCAAATACCTCCATTTGAATTCATGACACAAGTGAGAATGGAAATTTCATAAGCAGCCAAACTGAACCACAATGGAATTACTGCACAAATATGTCCCATGCTTACATTAGAAGGGTTAGAAAGGTTTAATCAAAAAATTGTTGGGCTTCTTTTTTTGTGCCTGTGGATGTGTGATGGACAGAGATCGCCAGATTCATGATCTACTCTCTCACTCATTCACTCATTTTCATAGCCACTTGTTCTGAGTAGGGCAATGGATGGTGCTGGAGCCTATCCCAGTACTCACAAGGTGAAAGGAAACACCCTGGACAGGTTGCCAGTCCAGTGCAGACACATAAGCAAGCACACTCACACCTAGGGAGAAATTTAGAATCTCCTGATGGGGACGATGGGAGGAAACCAGAGCACCCAGAAAAAACATGCAGACATGGGGAGTACATGGGACCTAGACTCTACCTGGGAATCAAAAATAGGACTTTCTTGCAGTGAGGCAACAGCACTACCCATCATGCCACCTTCTGCACACACCTTCTACAGTGATCAAACTTTCATCTTTTCTTCTAGATTTAGTAAAAGATTTCAATTAATTTTCTGATTTTTACATTTTAGAAAAAGAAGATATAATATATGTGCTATAAAGATGACAGAGGACAAATGTTATGTTTCAGTTTTTCTCTTAGTGTGAAAACCGGTAAACCATAATTGTGCATTAAAACATGCAGATGGGTGTCCTCTGTAGAAAATGTGGACCAGAGTGTTCAAGCTCTTGCATACTACTGAGAATGAAACTGTATTTTAGTATATTCTCAACTTATTCACACAAATTCTGTTATGATTTATATCAAATGATTTAGCAGAAGCTTAAACATTAACCTGATGTGAGCGAGTTCTGAACCTGCAATTGAACTGTTCTGCAAAGGAACTTTGGTACAGAAATCTGACAAATAATATTTTGCAGATCACAACTGACTTGAGATCATTTTTCCAGCACAAACTGCTCTAATAAGTTTGTGGTTATGGCTCTCACATGACCTCTGACCAGGGATGCTCAGAAATGGCCATAAATACCGCTAACAGGTCAGTGCTGAAGTTCCTGTGGCCTTCTTTACACGTTCCTGTTAAACATCAAGAAGAACACTCCACATTTCTTATCTGTTTTAATAACCTTCAAAAGGCTTATTAATAAAAAAAAAAAATTGTGAGTTCCCATGCAGACAAAGGTCCATTAATAGTTTCTTGTAAGTGGCTAAAAAGTGACCACTTTAGCCACTCATAGCTTAAAAAGTTACAGACCACAAGGCTTGTTGTTAACATACCATGTACAAATGAAAATTTCTTCATTTGGAATATTTATGTATTTTTTAATCTATATTTATACTATATTTGGTGCCATATGTTGTATGAAAGGAGAGAAGGTTAGCACTCCCCTTGACAAGGATGGAACAGGTCCTAGTGGCCTCACAACACAGAAATGGTTAAGGCACTGCCACCTACTTCGTGGCATCTAACCAAGTTTTGGGGCAGCAGTGGCCTAGTGGTTTGGGCGTTAGACCCATGAACCCATGAGGATCCGGGGTTCGGATCCCTTCCCAATAGGTTGCCCTGAGGTACCCTTGAGCAAGGTGCCGTCCCTGTCACTGCTCCCCGGGTGCTTTCAATAGCTGCCCACTGCTGCACGGTGTTTGAGTGTGCATGGGATAAAAGCAGAGGTCCAGTTTTGTTGTGGTTCACTGTCTGCTGTGCTTTGACCTCACAATGATCAGGGTTGTCACTTTCACTTTTCACTTCATATCAGAACTTTTTCAGACCTTTTGAAAAAGCTGTGCTTTACTTTCTTGTGACATTTTTATGACAAATTGGTCCACAAAATAAGATGTGTTTATTAATGTAAACATATCTAGCCTGTAAACAAAATTTTATTGCTAGCTAACATTCATTTTATCTATTTGGAATCAGGGTTTCTTTTCCAGAGCATCTCTGTTTTAGAAAAATTCAGGTAGTAATGTATGCACAATATTTTACAAAAGATTTTCAATAATTTTCTGATTTGGGGATAGTAAATTCCTTTCAAAACATCAAGCTTTCATTTTTTAATATTTTTAGGGGAAATATATACAATGTTTTACATCATTGTCTTGTTGTGATGTCCAAAGTCTTTTCTTCTTCACTTTCTTCATTGAACAGCCTAAAAAAATCTGTAATTATTAAACTCTTTAGTCTTTCCCCCATTATTTGCTGGGCCACTGGGTGTCTCACAACTCCAAAGCATAATTTATCTCTAGCAGTTGGCAAGATGCTGTTTTGTTAAAATACTACTCATTTTACTGCTCCAAAGCATTCTTTGGTGGTTATAGAAAAAAGTTTAGATACATTTTTAACAATGTGGTTCATCTGCATTAAACGTTTTGAGAAATGTGTCATAGTTTAGCTAAAGTTGTCTTTTCAACAAAAATCAACAATATGAGGGATTTGGGGTTGGGTATTCAACTGTGTTTGCAAGTGTAATATACTTGTTGGAATGGAATAATAATTCATTAGCTTGCTGTATTTAACATGATGTCATTAATTAAGAAGTGTACTAAAATCCATGTTCCAGGTCCCCAGATTAATTGTTTACATGAGGCAAAACAGAGCCAGTGTGGGTAACCTTCTGGCACTTTCCTACAAAGTCAAACCTGTACTGCCGTTAAGACAATAATTGCTGTTAGTTGTGCCTGCAGAAGGGGATCTGGACTGGTAATGAAGGCTTCCATCCAGGAAAGTTTCATTATAATGCCAGATGCAAGGCTTCATTCTTAAGCTGAGCTTAAGGTAAATGCATCTTGTAAAGTTAAATAACAGGAGTTTTAGGTTCATGCTTTCCTAACTCATGGGTCTTTGCCTTTATTTACTCATGAGGTCTTGTTTAAACTGTCAGCTTGGTCTATTTCAAAATAATCCCTTTCTGCAGGGTTTCTAGAGGCCATTCTGTTGGTGAAATAGAGATTGTCCCCACAAGTATTTTTATAATAGTAATTAATTCAAATATTTTAACTCAGGTATTTTTTTATATTTCAAGGCTGGCCTACGTGGCCTAGTGGTTAGGGTGTTAGCCACATGATTGGAGGATCAGGGGTTCGAACCCCTTCCCAATAGGTTGCCCTGAGGTACCCTTGAGCAAGGTGCCGTCCCTGTCACTGCTCCCGGGCGCTTTCAATAGCTGCCCACTGCTGAACGGTGTTTGAGTGTGCATGGGTTAAATGCAGAGGTCCAATTTCGTTGTGGTTCACTGTCTGCTGTGCTGTGACCTCGCAATGACGAGGGTCGTCACTTTCACTTTCATCAGGATCTCAGATGAAGGTGAAGGTTCACAACTAAGGGCAGCGGTGGCCTAGTGGTTAGGGCGTCAGCCACATGATCGGAGGATCAGGGGTTCGAACCCCTTCCCAGTAGGTTGCCCTGAGGTACCCTTGAGCAAGGTGCCGTCCCCATCACTGCTCCCCGGGCGCTTTCAATAGCAGCCCACTGCTGCACATGTGTGTATGGGTGAAATGCAGAGAGTGAATTTCCCATTCGTGGGATTATAAATAAAGGATTATTATTATTATTATTAACTAAGCAGGACATTGACCTGTAGCATAACAAAAGGAAAATGTTGTAGAGATCTAGAGGTTTTTGAAAAAGTACAGAAGCAGCTCTGCCCAGGCCTGAACTCCATCTTTGAAATGAATATGGCTTTGAACCAATACTTCCCATCCAAGTGCTTGCTACTTAGCCTGAAGAATAAGAACATACAGAGTCAATGATGTTATGGTGCTAATGATGAGTTTGTTCTCACCAAGGTTGCTTGGGTTTGCTTCAGTTATTTGCATTTGGGGCACAGCAGATAGACAATTGCCCTAGATGTGAAGTGAAACTGACTACCTGTCATTCTAAAACACAGCACAGCACACAGTGAGACACAACAAAATGCTTCCTCTGCATTTCACCCATACACACACTGTGCAGCAGGGGGCAGCTGTTTAAAGTACCCGTAGATCACTGATGGAGACGATGCCTTGCTCAAAGTTACCTCAGGGCAACCTATTTGTCTGGGATTCATACCCACAATCTTCCAATCCTGAGGCCTTAATCCCTAGCCATTAGGCTACCGCTGCCCCAGACTGTGAGTGCATGTGTTTGTCTGTGTGTCCAAGGTCAATGAGCACTCGGATAGGAACCAGCAGCTGCAACTCTGGTTAGGAATGGTTCTGATGATGAATGAATAAACCACACTGATATATTTGAGGAGCACAATGGTGATGCAGTTGTAAGCCCTGTCATTTCAGCCAGAAGTATAAGCAATTAATATAATATGTAGATGGATTATATAATATAAATTAATGCACCATATAATTAACCTACAGAGGTGATAGACTTATACTGCTGGAGAACTCTATACTATTGTATTTTCCAGCACTTGTTCTTGTGAAATGTGAGTACTGCCTCTGATTCCAGCACTTACACAATGTATGATACACACAGTGTTTTCTGCTTTTCAAGAAAACATAGGAGATTGTAATATACACTTAGAGCAGAAGTGCTGCATGAGGTGTTTTGCAACACATTTTACAGGACATCTTGCAGCATAAGAGTCAGCACGAGTAAACTGTACTTAGAGGGTTACACAACCGGTAAGATTTAAGACCACTGAGAGTCACATGCAGACATTTGTAAGAGTGTGGAAGCAGAAAATAAAATAGACTCGAGTAAGTGTGCCCCTGGCCCGAGTTAGGCTGTGCAGAAGCCCTTGTCTTCAGTGCATACTTGTGTATACTTGCTAAATTTCCATAAACATTCAGCCTTAGAAACCTTCTCATTGGGAGAAATCTGGATTTGGATTCAGTTATTGTAAATGTCCACACCATGTGTCCAGGGGATCAGTAGGAGACTGAAGCATGGCTTTGGTACATAGTTTAATGGGGCTTTCTTTGATTGCAGACATCAGGCAGATGCATTGTGAATTTAAGAGTGAGGAAATTCACATCTGCTCCTACTTAGCAGGACTGCATCATTTTCTCACGGTGTGTATTTGTGTGTGCATGTGCATGCATTTGTCTTTAGGGTATGTCTCTACATGTATATGTCTAATTTAAAAAGGACAGCACTGCATTTCAACAGGCATGCAATTCCATGAAATCTAATGCACACAGACTTCGAATGTATCTGTTTATTTGGTTTAGCCTACATTAATTACAATACACGCCGCCCTTCATATTATGTATTTTATGCAATACATGCTTTAGATACAGTATCTTATTACTATTATTAAGAAGTTTTTTTCCTTTGTCTGAAAAATGACTTTTTTTATACATTTATATGTATACATTTATACATATATTCATTTATGTATACAGGGTATATTTAATCACTAAAGGGTTCATCTCTCTCTCTCTCTCTCTCTCTCTGTCTCTCTCTCTCTCT